>CM072803.1:83908626-85108626 GCA_037013495.1 Hippophae tibetana
GGCACCACAGAAAAAGTGCTTGTACTTTAGTAAAGGAGAGTTAAAAGTACAAGGGTACGTAGACGCAGACTTTAGAGGTGAAGTTGATCACCGAAGAAGCACCACCGGTTATATATTTACTGTTCGAACTACAGCTGTTAGTTGGATGTCACAAATACAGAAAATTGTCACTCTATCCACTATAGAGGCTGAGTATGTAGTAGTAACTGAAGCTTGTAAAGAGATGATATGGCTTCAAGGTTTGTTAACTGAGCTGGGATTCAAACAGGAGAAGAATGTTCTGCATAATGATAGTCAAAGTGCAATACACTTGGCGAAGAATTCAGCATTTCATTCTAGAACCAAGCATATTGGACTTCGTTATCACTTTATCAGATCTCTATTGGAAGATGATGTGTTAATATTGGAGAAGATTCAAGGAAGCAAAAATCCAGCAGATATGTTAACAAAGTTGGTGACTATTGACAAACTGAAGTTGTGCTCAACTTCAGTTGGTCTGCTAGAGTAACAAAGACTAGAAAAGCTGCTGCATTGATCGAGGTGTGAAGACATATTGAAATCAGTCTTCAAGTGGGAGATTGTTGGAGATTGTTATAAAACTCCTTAATTTAAGAAGCAAAACAAGGAGTAAAACATGGAGTAAAACATGGAGCAAAACATGGAGCTTAATTCAAGGAACCATTAATTTAAGGAGTAATTCAAGGAGTGAATTTTCATATAAATAGATGTGTAATTGTAATGAATTAATCATCCAAAGTGGTCATTCCAATTGAGAGAAAAGCTTAGAGAGAAAAGCTTTTATGAGAGAAAATTGAGAGTAATTTTCTTGTGTGTAATTGGGTTGTGGGTTGTGAGTGTTGTAAACACCTTGTATAATTTCTCCTATTTCAGTAAAAAGATCTGCAGCAGGTCCAGAGACGTAAGCAAGATTGGCCGAACTCCGTTATCAAATTTGTGTGTTATTTTTATTCTTGTTTTTTCATAAATTTAGCTTATCAGAAATTTACGTAATTTCCTAACATATTCTATAAATATTATACTTTAAATTGAAAAAAATTAAAAAAATTACCATTTCAAAATATTAGACCAAAGCCATCCCTAAAAAGCTATAAAGTCAGTAGTTGAAATATATTTTGAGACATTTATTAATCATTTCAAAAAATAATTTTAAAATCTTCTCAAAAATTTGTAACAGTGTTTTTTTAAGATGATTTTTATTTTACCTATTAAATGTCACAAAAATCGTATATTTTAAAAAACCTGAATGATTGTGACTAAACAAATAATTTTATAATAGTGTATTATTTAATTATGAAGTATTGCTAGGTTAATTTAAGAAACATTATACTTACATGCTACTTTAACGGAATAATCAAAGATGTTGATTTGTCTCCCAAAAATAAAAATAAAAATTGGATTTTTTTTTATTTGATACCGATGGAGAACGTCCCACGAGGATGGCGTGGTTTGGAAATTATCCTTCTCATTCTATCTCTTCAATCTTATCTTTTAAATGTTTTTAGAAAAAAAATATATATTATATTTTTGTAAAATTTTACAATTAAATAAAATAAATATTTATCAAAAATAATATTTTTATAAATAAATAAATATTTTAATTATAAAAATTTAATATTATGATATATAAAATAAAAATTATTATAATGATTGTTAAATTAATAATATAAATAAGTTAATTATATTTAAAATTTAAACTTATTAGATTTAATTATTTAATAAATAAACATACTTTATATTTTATGATTAATTAAATTATTTAAGATTTGATTTATTAGTTAGAATCCTTGATGTCCTTAAAAAAACACGAACTTTCAATTGTTAAAAATAAATATGTAAAGTAGATTGTGTCTTACCTCATCTCATTTAATGTCTTATTTAATGATCTTAATATATTAATGATACAATATTATCTCATTTTATTTAAATAACATATTATATCATTTAGATTATAATCTTAACGAGCATAACTATAATCATATATTATATTATTATTATTTTTAAACTTATATTATACATAATCACATATCATATTTTCTATTATTTTTATATTTTTATTTATCTTATTTAAACTCATTATATATAAATAAGATATTTAATTAGTATCGTTTTAATGTTATCTCATCTCATTAAAAATCATGTGATGAAAGATAAGATATGTTTTAAAAATTAATAAATTTTCTTAATATATTTTCTTAATTTACACCTCTAAATATGAATTAATAAATTAAAAGTGATTAATTAGAATTTTTGAGAATGTTAATAATTTTTTCGTGTGGTTTGGTAGGTAGTATATTAATATAAGGATAGTCATAAATAAATTTTTAAAATAATTTATTATAATTTTTATATTAAACTATCTTAATTTAAAAAATAAAAAATAAAGTGAGGATAACTTATTGTTTCAGTAAAAGAGAAGAATCTTTTTGTAATTTACTATGTGCAAATATAATTTAGAATGATCAAAGATTCAAAAGCTCCATGTACTCATTGATTAAGAAACATAAGTTTAGGGCAAACTACTAATTTGCAATACATAAAAATTGAAATGCAATTCCATGTTCATTTCATCTCCAATTCCAAGATATTTTATAACATTATCTTCCAAGATAAAATATTTGGATGTTGTTTTTTCTGTGGTTTGTAAAAGGAGGACTCTAGGCAATCAATCACGTGATAATAAAAAATATTGATTAGAAAATAAAATAAATAAGTGAATGCTCGCAATGCAATATCACTCTCAATAATTTAACATCAGTAACATGAGTTTATTTTTGTTATTTTTTTTATTTAGATTTTTGAGTTAGTCGATGACTCATTTAAAAAATATATTAATTAATACAATTTATCATTTAATTAATTTATTTATTATCTCAAAATAATTTTTAAATATGTTTAATTAATTTATTATTTAAAAAATATTATTTAAATATCGCGGATATATTATTGTACATGTCAAAAATATCTAAATAAATAAAAAATTGTATTAAATTTATATATATATTTAAATATAATAACATTAAGGTAACATTTTAAAAATTTGAATAAAATTATAATATTATTACGATAATAAATCCTAATATACATATAAAGTGAATATTATTTTATATTTGGGAGCCGGGTAAAACTTCAAATTTAAATATTTATCTTATTATCATAATTCATAAACAAGTATATTTATTACAAACTTCGCTATGAATTAGTATGCAATAAAATACTTTAATTTCGAAATGAATATGAGCGTAGCATAATTCATTTTTTTAAAATGTTATTTGATCAATAATTCAAATACAAAAGAGATATTTACCGTATCGGTACAAGTTCTAAAACCAAAATGTTTACACTACTGTATCTAAAAGGTTCAGATTTATAAAATATTGCAGAAAAAAATTACTTGCATCTATAAATCACAATCTTTAAATTATATAACATTTATTATAACAATCAATCAAAAAACACATTTTTATTTTTATTTTTTTATATATATGTTCGCTTTTTTACTATACTAATCATAATCTATTAAAATATTAAAAATAATTACTATTAAATTGTATTTTAATTAAAATTATAGTATTATTAATATTTTTAATATTAATAATTTATTAATTAATTAATAAAAAATAAAAAATAAAAATAATTATTAATATTTTAATACTTAATTAATATTTATAAATAAGTGATAAAAAAAATAGAGGAATAAAAGAGAGACTTAATATCTAAAGCACCGTTATAAAGTTTATTTGTAAATAAGAGCTTCTAAATCAACCAATATGTTAAAGAATTTAAATCAACACATCAATTGGAAGTAACCACCAATAGATTGGTGGGAAATGATAGACGGTCCAAGAATATGCATCTTCATAATTATGTTTATTTTTAATTATTATAATTTTATTTTTTTATATAAATAGTTTGTAAACATTTTTTTATTTATCATCAATAAAACTATTTCTTACATGGTATCAAAACTTAGAAAATAATTCCTCATTATGTTTTTTTTTCAAAATCAATTTCGATTCACAAAATAATTTGAATTTCATCTCATCATATTATCCAGAAGAATACGAGCAATCTGCAATTAATTTCAAGCCAAAATAACACATTACGCACCCTCATGCGCCATCCCTGAGTTCATCGGCGTTCCACGCGCCTCACCGAAGTTACACGCGCCAACACGTGACAGCTATTGAGGAAGACGACTCTAACGACAGGTCGTTCGTGCGCCTTTGAAGCAAACGACGAGTCATTCACCCAGTTCGGTCCTCCATCCGATTTGGTTCAGTCTTTATCCGGTTCAGTGCTCCACCGTTCCAGCCACTCTAGACGCCGGTTCACCCATTTTTTGACCGGTTCTGTAATCCTTGACTCATTTTTTATAAGATAAAACATATTTCAATTCATTATTTGTTTCATAAATAGTCATTATTGTCTAAAACACACTTAAACCTATCTCATTTTTCGATTTATTTTACTCAATAATAATGTCTATAACTACCAATACCAACCCTACTTTACCAAAGTGGTATGATGACTCTAGCCATTCATTATATCTACACCACTCAGATCAACCAGTCATGATTCTAGTAGCTCAATCCTTAAATCAAGAAAATTATCACATTTGGAGTCATGCGATGCTCATGGCTCTAATAACCAAAAACAAAGAAGGATTTATTGACGGCACAATCAAAAGGTCATCAACAAACTTTGAAACAGAAATCAAACAATGGACTCGTTGCAACATTCTTGTCAAAGGATGGATCCTCAACACCATATTGCCCAAAATTGCAGAAAATGTCATGTATAATGATACTGCATATGAGCTATGAGAAGAATTAAAGGAACGTTTTTCGCATACCAATAATGTGCACCTATTTCACATTAAGCAAGAGATCCATGATTGCATACAAGAAGGTGTAAGCATTGGAGAATACTATACCAAATTGAAAAGCTTATGGGATAGTCGCGATGCACTATGTTCTTTTCCAAATTGTGGAGGAAATGCAGGAAGGAAACTACAAGAATATCAACAAAAGCAACGAACCATAAAGTTTCTCATGGGGCTTAACACGGTTTATACATCAGCATGTAGAAAAATCTTGCTCATGGAACCTTTACCTACAGTAAATAAGATATATTCACTCATTGTTCAAGATGAAAAGTAGAGAGTTGTCTCCACACAAACCATGGGAAGGATGCCAGAAGTTGTCGCACTTATTGCCAGAGATAGTCATCTACAATATCCTCATAAAAATTACCCACTAAGGAACCCATATCTCAACTGCAATCGATGCAAAAATATAGGCCATAATTCTGAGAATTACTGAAGTCATCTCAAATGTGATTTTTGTGGTTTCAATGGACACAATTTTGAAAACTACTGAAAGCATCTCAAATGTAATTTATGTGGTTTGAATGGACATGACATCCACATGTGTCAGAAGAAAGGAGCAATTCAAGATAAGAGAAATACAAGTTATGACTTCCCCTCCAAAGCTTATCATACTGACTTTCAGGAAAGCTGCTCCGACACAAAGACACCATCCCATAAACTTACATCTCCCAAATATCAAGAGCTTCTTACACTTCTCAATCAATCCAAATCAGGTAGCATGTCAAGTCATGTGACTACTTCTTCAGGTAACACATTATGTGCAACTCTTTTCCATTCAGAAACTCATTGGATTTTTGATACAGGGGTAACTGATCACATGGTATGTTCCCAAAACCTTATGAGCTCCAGCATTCCTGTCATTAATCGCTATATGCATTTACCTGATCATTCTCTTGCCTGTGTCACACATATTGGCACTGTATATTTCTTAAATAATTTCATACTTCATAATGTCTTGTGTATTCCCTCCTTCAAATTAAACTTAGTTTCAGTAGCCAAACTAACTCAAACTACATTTTGCCATGTCACCTTCACTAATAGTATGTGCTTTGTTCAGGAAAAATGCTCAGGGAAGACTATTTGGATGGGAACTGAGAAAGCATGACTCTACTACCTGACTATTTCTGAAAAGGCTGGATGTTTCTCCATTTCAAATACTACTTCCACCAACTCTCATCTATGGCATCAACAACTTGGTCATTTATCCAATAACAGTTTGCGTGTAATTTCTCTTTCCATCAATACACATTTTTGTTCCATTAGTGATTTTTCTATTTGTACATTAGCTAAGCAAACACGTAATCTATTTCCTCTAAGTTCCATCAATACAAAAGCACCTTTTGAAATGATTCATGTCGATATTTGGGGTGGCTATCACATTCTAGCACTTAATGGAGCATGTTATTTCCTCACTATTGTTGATGACTACTCAAGATGCACATGTGTCTATCTCTTACATGTTAAATCTGATACACACATTTCTTACCACCTTCATTAATCTTGTTAAAACATAATTTTCATCAAGAGTTAAAATCATTCGTAGCAACAGTGGATCATAATTCTCTATGACCCAATTATTTTCTACCAAAGGAATCCTTCATCAAACCAGTTGTGTCTCAACCCCTCAACAAAATAGTGTTGTTGAACGCAAACACCATCATCTTATTAATGTTGCTCATTCATTGCTCTTTCAAGCCAATCTCCCTAAACAATTATGGGAAGATTCCATTCTTACAGCTATATACCTCATAAATCGTACTCTAACATGTTCTCAAGGGTAAAACACCATTTGAAGTCCTTTTTCACAAAATTCCTAAGTATGAACATCTTCGTGTTTTTGGTTCTCTTTGTTTTGTGTCTGCACATCATGATCGACTCACCAAGTTTGATCCTAGATCACATAGATGCATATTCATTGGGTATCCATCTGGGATCAAAGGTTATCGTGTCTACAATCTGGAAACAAGCAAGACTTTAGTGTCTCGTGATGTTATCTTTCATGAACATGTATTTCCTTATCTCACTTCCGCTGTCAACACTCCAACTCTATTCACTCCATCAGAAAATACTATTTATGATGGCATACCTAACATTCGTCAATCAACCAATCCAAATACATCACTTCATCATACACCATATATCCTTCCAATAATCGACTCAGACATTCTTCATCTTCAAAATTCATCTCCAAAAACATCATCATCAACTTCTCTACCACACATAACTCCTCCAACACTAGTCACACATATGCTTCATCGATCCACCAATGTTCCTAGCTACCTTCAAAAATATCATGTAGAAGCTTCATTGCCTTCTCGGTCCTTCCCTTCTTCTCACTCAGTATCGTCCAAAGACAAAGGTACTTCACATTCTTTATCGCATGTACTTACCTATGACCAATTATCACTTGTACATCGTGCATTTGCTACTTATATTTCCATTCTTGAGGACCAACCACATTTGTTGAAGCTTTCAAATATCCAAAATGGCGGCTTGCCATGAAACAAGAACTCGATGCTCTTGAAACTAATAGCACTTGGACGCTTCAACAGCTTCCTCCAAACAAGAAATCAGTTGGTTGTAAATAGGTCTACAAAATCAAGTATAATCCTGATGGATTTGTGGAACGTTACAAGGCTCGGTTAGTGGCCAAAGGATACAGTCATATCGAAGGTTTTGACTACCAAGAAACTTTTGCACCAGTAGCCAAACTTGTCATTGTTCAGCTTATTCATGTCATTGTTGCTATTCAAAATTGACATCTTCAACAACTCGATGTCAACAATGCTTTTCTCTATGGTGATCTGCATGAAGATGTCTACATGTCCATTTCACTTGGATTCGGACGAAAGGGGGAAACACGAGTATGTAAGCTACACAAATCTTTGTATGGACTTAGTGAATTAAGTATTTTTTTGGCATAGAAGTTTCATGTTCTAGGAAGGGAATTGTTCTGTCACAACGCAAGTACGCACTTGAAATATTGGAGGACATGGGTTATCTTAGTGCCAAATCTGCCAATTTACCTATGGAACAAAATTTATCCCTCAGCAAGGTTAAAGGGGAATCCATCAGTAATCCCACATACTATCGAAGATTTTTTGGGAGATTAATATACTTGACCATCACAAGGCCCGACTTACTGTATGACGTGCACATTCTCAGTCAATATATGGATAAACCACGTCAACCACATTTGGAAGCAGCTCAACGAGTGCTACGATATGTCAAGAACACATCAGGGCAAGGCCTTTTTTCTCAACAACTAGTTCATTACAACTAAATGCTTTCTGTGACGCAGATTGGGTAAAATGCACGATGATCAACCACATGATATTGTATGTTCCTTGGATAATTGCTAATTTCTTGGAAGACTAAGAAACAAAATACGATCTCACGATCAAGTGCAAAAGCAGAATACCACTCTATGGCAGCAGCATGTTGCAAAGTAACCTAGTTACGATACATTTTGGATTATTTGGGTATCAAACACTCCCAACCAACCAAGTATTATTGTGACAATCAAGCAGCCTTTCACATTGCATCAAATCTAGTGTTTCATTAGCGAACCAAACACATAGAGATCGATTGTCATCTAGTAAGAGAAAATATTTAAACTGGAATGATCAAAACTTATTATATCTCTACATTAGAGGAACCAGCAGATATATTACCAAATCTTTGAGTTTTTCATAGTTCTTAACCTTACTTAACAAGTTAGGAGTAATTAATATATATTTCAACTTGAGCAGAAATGTTAAAAAACTTGAGATCCAGCTAGTACCAACACACCAGCTGGAAGCAACCACCAACAACTTGGGAGAATAATAAGATGTCTAAAAACATGTATTTTCATAATTGTGTTTACTTTTATTTATTATAATTTTGCTTTTCTTTTGTATAAATAAGTTGTAAACATTCGTTTATTCATCATCAATAAAACCATTTCTTATACCATATTTTTGTAAGTTATCCCCCTTACAATTTTTGGTAATTAAATAATTTTTAAAATTACTCAAAAAATAATAATTTTAATACATGTACTTCTAAGGTGACCCACATTTTTATCTAAAGTTGTCCACCTACTTCATTACGAATGAATTTGAAGTCTTTTAAACTTATGTTCTATATTTTGTTAAAAAAATTACTCTTTCAATATCATAAAATAAATTTATTTATTAAACTAATTTTTTAAGTAGATTAAATGTTCAAAATTACGAAGAAATAATACAATTAAATAAGATAATACATAAATTACAATAATATTTACTTTTAAAAAAATTATTACACCCTATATTACACCAAGAAGTTAACAAATTAGTTTTTTGTTAATTAAATTTACATGTATAAAATTGAATTTAATGTATTTAATACTAGTAATATGAGTTCAAAAAAAGTTTTATTTGAGTAGTAATACGTGGGTTTACTTTCTTTTTTTGCTTGCTATAATAAAGTTGTTTTTTACTAATTTCAATGAATTTTTATACTTAACAATTGTGTTTCAATTTATAATCATTAGCTCAAAGAGTTGGGCTAAATAAGATGACGTTTAGTTAATTATATTAAAGATTTAAAGTTCTAATATTAATTATAAATATGTTTGTATAAAAAAACCTATAATTATTAGAATATATGATACGGTAAAGTAAAAAACAAGAGTGGAGTTACTTAGTGTGTGAACTTAAAAATATATATACGAGAAAACTTAAAAGTTCTCTATATAAGAATGATATGTTTTGACCTGTCCCACATCTTTCCAGGGATAAATGGTTATTTGGGCCTATGATTGGGCTTATCAAACCCAATTTTATTTTATTATTGTTTCGCCTATTTAAGAACTCATTCAACAAATTTTTTATATACATATATCGATTTTATCTATATTTTTATTTTGATAATTTTTTTAATTTTATTTTAAAATATTTATATTTAAATCATTGTTATATATTTTGATCAATTTTAATAATAATGATACCTTTAAATTACGACAATTTGTTAAAATTACTATTAAAATTAACCAAGAATGTATCCAGTAATATAAATATAAGTATTTCATTTATCTTATTTGAAAATAAAAATAAAAAATAAAAAATAAATATTACAAAAAATTTAATATCACAAATAAAATGTTACTATAAGATTTGATCAGTGAATTAATAAGAGTTCACATATTTTTGTTTTGGTCATTAAAATTCTGACATTTCATTTGTAATGATCCTAAATGTATGTTATATAACATTTACTTCTATTAGATGCACCATAATAAGCATTATTCTTTTATTTTCACTACGCGACAGACTTATTTTAGAAATATTGTTTTTAGGAGTGTATGAAACTTTTTATTGGTGTGATTAATTCTGAAAATCAATTAGCATTAGTATATTTATGGATTGTTCGATTTAATGACTTTTTTCAAAATTTAAAAGGTGTGAATTAGATTGTTAGTTCATAATCTTTTATATATTTATATATATAATACGTGCATAATTTTAAATATCTTTATATTTTTATATTATGACATATCTTGTCTTTATTATTTTATTTTAAATTTTGAATGAAAAAATAAGATAATATAAAAAAAATACTTATAATATTAAAAATTTACTTTTCTAAAAGATATATTATTCTTATGTTTTTTTATGTTTTTTTGAAACTTATTAGAAAAAGAATGTATGCATATATTAAAAATGATTTTAAAATTTAAGGAGTTAAGGATATCCAATTGACTAAAAAGCTGATGGTTAATTTCTATTATTTATTTAATTGTCATTGTATCAAATATATTGTAAAAATTAAACGAAAAAGAAAAAAATATATAAAAGTTAATAATTTACGGGCGAAACATCTTTTTTTTTAAACTAGTATATTAGAATATAGAATTATTAATAAGTTTTTATTAATTTTAAAATACTTTTATCAAATGCAATCACAATTCTTTCGAATAAATAGTTTTGTAATTCTTAATTTGGGCTACATCATCCATAATTTTTACTTTAAAGAATAAACAACCTTTTTATAAATGAATTAAACAAAAAATTATAAATAAAAGTCATGATATTAAATTTTACAAAATTATAAATAATTGGGCTTATTTAAAATCATTTATCCTCTTATTATATATTTAAAAATAAAATTTATTTGAACACATATTAAAATGTAATATACATTTCTTCAGAATTTTGAAGGTTTAAATATAACATGATTTGTTGATATTTTGGTGTCACACCAGCTATGATCCAAGTGGGACTACGGGTACCCATCACTATCCAATTGCACTACCAAAGGTCCGCATAGTATCAATGGTCTAAACAGGGCACAAGTGTGTTTTATTGAATTTAAAACAAACAAACATTTCGCACAAGTGTGTTTTATTGAATTTATGAAAGGACAAGTGAATTTCATAAACAAACAAACATTTCGTATACATATATTTTTAAACAAACAAATTAATTCCGTTTGACAATATTACATTCCTTTACACTAATAACTATTGAATATTGGATTCACATTAGCAAAAACAAACACACAAATCATGTTTGGCATTGAAGAAAAATCGATTTTATTCGTTGGCCTACCTTATCCACTATAGTGTAATCATAGGCCTTTGCCGTGTGTTCTCATTGAAATGTCTATAATGTAATTAACAAGTCCCTGGCCGATATCCAAACTGGGGGGAAATAGTCATAGGCCTTTGCCGCGTGTTCTCATTGAAACGTCTAGCATGTAATTAACAAGTCCCTGGCCGATATCCAAAATGGGGGAAAATTCATTGGATAGAGATGGGAAAACTAGCCATTATCTAATCTATATATTATTTTGTTATTAGTGAGGTAAAAATCATTCCTATTTTGTTTTAAATTATAAATTCGAAATGAACACAAAAAAAAAAAATTAAACAACATGACATATATTAAAGTGTACGAAAAGAAAGCACAAAAGAGTACAAGTGAAAATGTGAATGATTCATTTTTTATAATTATATTACGAGCCTTAATTACAAATTATACCTTTTGTTTAATATTATTCAAGTAGCAGATACGCGATCCTACTGACTTAAGATACCTTGTACATATGGTTGAGGTAACACTCGTATAACAACTCGTATATAATGACTTAATTCTTGAAAGCAATCGGTCAAAACCTGAGGGCCTAGACCTAACCTAAGTAAACATTCTAATATAGTCACTTTTGCATACAATATTTCAGATAATACGTATATGACGACTTGAAGACAATGACATGATTTTATGTAAAATTACTTTGTATATATTCTAGCAGCTCGTATGAGAGCGTCAATCTATGTAACCACAATACTTATCTAATAGGTACTATGTATACCCTTTAGTGTGAATAATAAACGATCTGTTATTCATTATCAATATTTCATACTTCTCTTTAAAATCATTAAAATTCCTAACCCATTAAATTTTCTCTTAACACCTTTGATGCTTACTAATTGTACATATGATACCCTAATCTTTCATATGTAAAATTTATACCTTAACATTAAAGATAATGTTATTATGATATAGTATCTTTTGATATGTGAAATTTATAACCTTAACAAAGTTAATATAATTATGATATGTTTTTATTCAGTTTAATTTAATGGATTAAATAGAACACATTTTCTTCGTATTTTCATTATCTAGCCAATATTTACAACAATTATTTTTCCATTCAATCAAAAATTTTGTTATTATTATTATTCTTAATAAGAGATATTAATATATATAAAAAATTAATTTTAGTGTCATTAATTACCTACAAAGCAAAAAATAATAATTAAATATTGCATTATTTGAGAACCTAAAGATATTTCAACATGAAGAAAATGAAATGAATGTAAAAAAAATAAAGCCACCAATTGATAAAATATGAAATATAATTTAATTTAAAAATATAATGGATAATGTAGTATTTATATTTTTTCTTTTATTTTGAATATATATATTAATATTTTGGTTGTTGCTGGTTTTATTTCTTTATATTTATTTATTTTATTTTATTTTCATAAGTTAACCATTAAAGATATAATTTATGAGTTTTGAATGAATTTTTAATACGAAAAATTAAGGAAAACGTTATTAGCCATTTATCAATGTATAAACTTTTTGGTTTGTTAATTTTTTTTTTTAATAAAGTAACTCGCGGTAAGAAAACTAGTTTTGTATCGGTACGAATTTGATAAATATAAAGTAATATTAATTAATCAA
Source organism: Hippophae tibetana (assembly GCA_037013495.1). NCBI lineage: Eukaryota > Viridiplantae > Streptophyta > Magnoliopsida > Rosales > Elaeagnaceae > Hippophae > Hippophae tibetana. Next base: position 83,921,752 of record CM072803.1, read on the forward strand.
TAATAATAACTTTTATTTATAATTTTTTATTTTAAAAAATAAAAAGAGATTGTTTTTACCGTTACAAGATGAAATATTGATTAGTTTTTTATAAAAAAGTTTGAAAAAAATATTTTTAAAATAAATAAATAATTAATTAAAAGTAAATATATAATGATTATTATTTTATTTATAATTATTAAAAATATATACACAATAACATTTATTTTATTAACAATAAGTGTTTTACTTGACCAATGGCTTGTAATAATATATATATCACACAATTTAAATATGAATAATATTTTATTTAATAAATAAATTAAATATAACAAGAAAACACATATGAATTTGACACTATGTACAAAATTTAATATAACTAATTGAGTATTTTATAAATGTTTTATAAGTAACTTAGATTAGTTGTCTATTTTTTAATTAATATTAGATATAATATAATTTGATATAAAAAACATGATTAGTTTAAATAATTATTACTTATAAAATAATAATTCAAAAAATCAATTAAAATAAAATTATCAAATAAAAATTATATAATTATTATTTATTAATAATATTTTAATGATTTTTTATATATAATGGAGAAAAAATAAAATTAATGCTTAGAAAAACAAAAAGATATATATATATATATAATAAAAATAAAAAAAGCAGCAGTGCTGGGTGAACAATCAAAAACTGTTTATCTCTATTATCACCGCTGCTATATATATATATATATATATATATATATATATATAGAGAGAGAGAGAGAGAGAGAGAGAGAGAGAGAGAGAGAGAAAATAATAATAAAGCAGCAGTGTTGGGTGAACGATCGAAAGCTGTTTATCTCTATTATCACCGCTTCTATTTATATATATATATATACTAACAAAATATTTCATTCGTCTGTATTACGAAACTTTAATAGTATTCTAATAATTAGTTTCTCAGGTTATTCTTGGTTTAATTAATTAAAAAGGATTAATTTATGTTTGATTATTCAAAGGGATTTATCAAAGTTTATGGAATTATCGGAGTATTTTATTTTTAAATGAAAATGGGCAAGACACATGCATGAGTCATTTAACCTGTAAAGAAGATGCAAGAGTCTATCCATGGTTGACAGATGAGATGATATGATATTTTATGTTAAAAAAAATTAAAATTAATTTTTTTTATTAATATTAAAAAATAAAATAATATTATTAATAAAAATATAGTAATAAATAATAAATAACAATTCCTATACAAAATGTAAACCTAAGCAAAGTCGTACGTACACCAATACATACGTCAAATGGATACTAAATGTTGACTAAACAAAGAAACATACAAAATTAAACGGACGAATGGAAAGTTTGAAGGAAAAAAGACATTGCATTTGTACGTACGTGAGAAAATGAATTACTCAAAAGTCAAAACCAGAAGGAAACTTCATAATAACCAAATGTATAATATAAAGCAGCTTCTAAACCAAGTAAAGGTACTGATTAAATTTGCATTATGTACAGTTCCAAACATAGGCAAGAGGAAGAATGTACAATACTATGATTATCTAGCTATGACAAATTAGGTCTCCTATTTATTTATTTATTTATTTTAAATTATATCTTTAAATTATAATTAATATTTATTATTTTATTAAAATATTTAATATTTTGTTCGGTGAGGATTGAAATATATGTCACCCCTCACGTCGAGATCTTAATGAGATCATATCATAATTAATTAATTAATTAATCAAATATTAATTGTTTTTAAAAGCCAGTTTTGTTGAGAGCAGCAAACAGCCCACCTTCTTCTTTAATCAAATATATTAACCGGCCAACTAACTACATACCTATCCTTCTTTTTCTTTTTAATTATTATTATTATTTAAAAAATTTATTATGGATTAATGATGCATTATATATATATATATATATATATTTCTTCAAGATCAAGGGTTTCATTTCAATGGGAACTTGTAGAAATATTTCAGAAAGCAAAGTCAAAATGGACTTTGATAATTTGGTTTCCTATCTTCATCAACACGTTGTCTTCATTCATGATTGCGTTCTTTCCTTTTCTCCAACTGTGCTGCCAACATCAAATTAATATGTATTAATATATTTATATATAGAGGAATATATAGGATAGCCACGGCATGCCTAGCTAACGATCAAGTTGATAAATATAATTATTATTTTCTCTTAAATTGTTAATGTCAAATGAGTAGGACATCTTTGTTTGTCCCCATTTTGGCATTTCATACCCTATTGCTTAGAAAAACTGTATATTAATTATATCTGTTTTATTATATTGTCATATACTTTTGATTTCACTATCATATTAATTAAAGTAAACAATATTAGCCCAAAAAAAATTAAAAAGATTAATTATTACTTAACTATAATGAAAGTAAAAACTAGTGAAGACGAAGTATGACGAAGATGGCTTGATAATATTTATTTACTTGACTATTCTATTTAGTGGGAGCACTACTTGCTCCTCCAATTTGGTTTTAGTAGATAAAATTTAATGGGTTAGATAATAATTATAATTGTGACTTTTCATTGGGATTTGGACTAAAAAGTTAACAATAAGTAATCTATCTTAATTATATCTAATTTATTACTATTTTTTAATACTATATTTATTTGTATATCCAATAAAGCCCTTCGAATCCCTAAAACATTATTTTTTCTTAAACTTCAATTATAGTTAAATATCAAGGACAATTCATTTAGCTCATCTTCAAAACATGTATTCATACTCCATAAAGTTTTACAACATTAACTTAATTAAATCTCAGGAATCTAAACCTATTCTAAATCAATATCACATCATTCTTATTACAATCTAATAGAGACCCATCATTCATATAAACTTAGGTTAGACGTACCATTTATACGGATTTACTTTCATTTTAAAAATATAATTTGTGTTCGTTTACAAAATACAAATTGTACTTTAATTTTAATACCACTTATTAAATCTAGGATTCTAATCCAAAAAAATTAATATTTTAGTAGTAAGAATTCATCTTAATTATAAACAAAATTTTACTCATATTTTATAATATAAGATTTATTGATAGATTTAACGTAACAAATAAATATAATCAGTTATATTTAATTGTTAAATTTTAATTTTTAATAGTAAATATGTTTTAAGATAATCTATTAAAATTATTAATTAACAAGATTGTTATTAGAATCTACAATTAAATTCATTTAATATTTATTATTCTGAACAAAACTTATCATTATAGTCGGAATTTTAAGTCATGCAAAAGAGCACAATGGTGACATTATTGGGATTCTATCGCATAAGATAAAAAATAAATAAAAACTTCATTTTCTTTGTCAACTCATTGCATCATGATTCAAATCCCTATATTTTTTCGTCTTTTTAATTCATAATATTAAAAATATTACATTAAAATTATATTTCTTTCTCTTTATAAACTAAAATATTTTTTTATTTTTCTTTTTTAATTTATTTTTTTAACAATTATTTAATTATAATAATAAATTTAAAAATTAAACTCTTAATAAAAATTAAACACTAACTAAAATATTATGTTTATTTTATAAAATAATTGTTACTTTAATTGAAGGATGTTAATTTTTTAAATTACTATATTCATCACACAAATATTCAATAAACACATTTAGAAGATATATAATTAAAGAAAAATATGAATTAAAATAATATTTTAAATTTTTTATTTAAAATATAACCTCGCATCAAATAAAAATGTTATGTTAAATTTGATACAAAGTTGTTCATTTGTTATATTTAGTTCAATGTATGAGAAACCTTTACACCAAAATGTGCACCATTTTGATGCATTAGTGTTAGGTTAGAGAAGCTCTTATACCTCAATTATTTTTAAAAGAATTACCCATGAAGTTATTTACTTTATTTATGTCACTTGAATGAGTTGGTTACTTATTTTTTACAAGATACATAAATCATTTAGTTGTTAAAATTAAGATATTTTAATCATATAATTTGATAAAAAGTGACATTTTAATCTCTATGTATTGCAAAAGATAAATACTTTAATGAAATTTTAATCAATTTTATGTGATTAAAATATCTACTAAATGATTCATATTTAAAAAAAAAGTTTGGTGAATAATTTTTTTAAATAACATAAATAAAATAACTCGAACACTTGCTCAACTTGGGTGACATAATATTTCTCGGTAATCAAAACAAACTCTTAGGTTAATGAGGTTCTTGACATTCTTCATTAAAACATTTATTAAGACTTCTTCACGAGGTTTTAAAATTTGACCTTAAAGTCCAAATATTTCTCTAGTTTTCTTAAATAGTGATAAGTTAATAATTTGCGCAACAAGTATTATTTTATGAGATATGATTAATAGTAATAATATATTATATTTTTATATCTCTCAACGAATTAAAATTTATAGGAGAGTTGGGAGGGAAAACTAATTCTTTAAATTCCAATAATTGGGATTAACAATGTAAAAAATTGTGTTTATTGACCATATCTCATTATATTGGATATGGTTAATAGTCTAATATATTATATAATTTATTATACTAGTTAATATTAAAATTTATTGAAAAATTTGATTAAATCTTAACTATTGAAATAAAATATATAAAATTTATGATTATTAATTCTATTCATTATTTTATTATCACTACTATTTATTTTCTTGATCATAGAGCAACAAACATGTTGCTTGTAGCTCTTAATGGGTTAGTAAGTGTTACATTTAGTGGTTTGTGGATAAAATATATTATTTTTATATTTTATGTTATAAATTTAAATCGTATTAAAATAAAAATAAATATAATATTTTTGTTGTTTAAAATTGTATAGGTAATTATATTTATAATTATATATATATTTTTAAAAAACAAGAAACATATTTAGGAGAAAGAAACACATAAGTTCAACTTGCAAAAACACTTTTCATCTAAAAATCATACAAATTTCAGCCAAATATGCTGCAACTTGCACCAAGAAGTAAGAAAATGAAAAAAAAAAAAAAAAAAAAGGTTCGGAAACAAGTCAAATCTGCTCGAATTATATCATCAAACTTTGAAAATACATGAAGCACGTGCGTTGCAAAGCCAACGTCCAAATTTAAGAATTTTGTTAGGATCCGATGAATTTGCACTTATATATAAACTTATAGTAATTATTGTTTAATATATGACTAAGTTTTTTTTGAAAAAATATACAAAAAAAAAATTCACTATAATAATTATTTAATCAGATATTATAATATAATTAATACGTAATTATAAATCTACGTCATTTTAGGTAACATTAGTTTTGAATTAAAGTTAATCCTTAATGATGACCAAAATTCTCATGATTGCAAAGTGAAAATAAAAGCCTAAATAATGTAAATCAAGTTCAAAAATAAGGAAGGGCAGGTCACATTTTCATAACACTTGCTTTTTTAATCACCCAACAATATCAAGAAAATTTAAACCGGTAGGCCAACGAACCACAATGGCTATATGAAATTAAGATTATATCAGATGACACGTGTAATATTAGAAGATTTAGGCAATGGAATTTTGTATATAGATGCTTATATTTTTCAAAATAATATATTTATTCTTTAATAAAATAAATAGTTTATACGTAAATATGTCAAATCATAAATGAATGAGTATTTTATTAATTAATTTATTATTTTTTGAATATATTATTAATAAATTAAATCTATTCTTCGATCTTAGCACCTTCAATTGAAATTACATTCTGATTAGGGAATTAATACCATGTAATTAAAACTCTTTCACATGTAATATGCACATTAACAGTAACTGCAGCTAGGAAGTAGAAACGGTCAAGTAGGTGGTCTGAATAAGAATGTGGGACAAAGGGAGTGGGAACTCAATATTTGCAAATTTCCTATTTACACGTACCTCCGTATCCCCATTATACCCACTTCTATCAATGTCTATAAAACCATACACGCAATTCAATTTCCAGAAACACCTCTTTCTCCTCATATAGTAGTCATAACCCCATCGATATCATCATGTCTACCTTCTCAATATCTTACGTCACCATTCTACTTCTTCCTGCGCTTTTTCTTATTTCAGACGCGGGTTCTATTGCTATCAACTATGGCCGAGTAGCTAATAATTTGCCACTACCTTCAAAAGTTGTACAACTTCTCAAATCCCAAGGCTTTAACCGTACTAAACTCTACGATGTTGACTCGTCAGTCCTCAACGCATTAGCCAATTCTGGCATTAGCGTCGTCGTTGCTCTCCCCAACGAGCTTCTCTACTCCACAGCTAACGATCAGTCCTTCGCTGACAAATGGGTCCAATCCAACATTTCTCCTTACCACCCGAATACTCAGATCGAAGCCATTGCTGTCGGAAACGAAGTCTTTGCTAGCTCCAACAACAGCTTGACTCAATCTCTTGTACCCGCCATGAAAAACATTCACTCTTCCCTCGCAAAGTACAATCTCAACTCTTCCATTAAAATATCTTCTCCTATAGCCCTTAGTGCTCTTCAATCTTCTTATCCTCCATCATCTGGATCCTTCAAACCCGACTTAATCGGATCCGTCATGAAACCCATGCTTGATTTTCTCCGCCAAACTGGGTCATATCTCATGGTTAACGCATACCCATTCTTTGCCTACTCAGCTAACTCCAAAGATATCTCCTTAGACTACGCTCTCTTTAGAAACAACCCTGGCTCAGTGGATTCGAGTAATGGGTTGCGTTACTTCAGCTTGTTTGACGCCCAAGTCGACGCCGTTTTTGCCGCCATGTCAGCGATCGGATACGACGATGTTAAGATGGTTATAACAGAGACTGGTTGGCCTTCTAAGGGTGATGAAAACGAGATTGGTGCAAGCGAGGCCAATGCGGCGTCATATAATGGTAACCTTGTGAAGCGAGTTCTCACTGGAAATGGGACCCCATTGAGACCAAAAGAGCCCCTTAATGTTTACTTATTCGCTTTGTTTAACGAGAATCAAAAGACTGGTCCCACATCCGAGAGAAACTACGGATTGTTTTATCCTGATGAACAAAAGGTTTATGATATTCCGATAACTATGGCGGAGTTGAACGGTGATACGTCAACGACGGCTAATGGGACAAATAAGGTACAGGTATCTCCAGCGCCTGTTGGTGATGTTACGACGTCGTCTACAGGACAAACGTGGTGTGTAGCTAACTCCAATGTAGGTGACGAGAAACTTCAGGTTGCTTTGAATTATGCATGTGGAGAGGGAGGAGCTGATTGCCGCCCGATTCAAGAAGGTTCCACGTGTTATGATCCCAATTCATTGGAGGCCCACGCTTCGTACGCCTTCAACAGTTATTATCAAATGAAGGCTCGTAAGACTGGGACGTGTGATTTTGGTGGTGCGGCTTATGTGGTCACGCAACCTCCTAGTAAGTATTCTCTATCTGTGTTCTCACCGTATATTTTTCTCTTAAATAGAAAAGATTTCATTAATTTTTTTAAACGAATATTAATTCCTGATTTAAATTTCGTTCACATGAACATCATACAACTATATGTGTGTCTATCACCAGTCTCCAACGCCACATGTATTATTTTAATAATTTTTTAATTAAAATAATATATTTTGTTTTTAATTAACTCTTTGTTTTTAAAATAAATTAATAAATAATCTAATATAAGGTATCCATATAATAATTTTATATAAATAATAATAATGATTTGATTTATAGAAAATAGAATAATGATTGCGAAGATAATGAAATATACATTAACAAACAAATAAGAAAGGACGAAAATGAAATTATTAGTAACGTATGCCACTGGGCCTATGTTTTATACCCTGTGACCTTGTCGATCAATTTAGGCAGTAAACGCTGATTATCACATTATTGGAATAAAAAATCATATTCATTTTAAGGGTTATTTATGAACTTTTTTTTTACAAGGTTTTATTTCATTATATTTTTGCTAATGAAGGTTTTTTTTAATGAAATTAAAATATGATATGAATTATGAATATTTATGATGTATAAGTTTTATTTTATTATTTATATTGGTTATTTGTCTTTTTTATTTTGACGTGCCTGTTTATTTCAATTGGATCAATTTTTTTATATAAGGCAGACGAAATACAACTTAACGTTTTCTATGACAATAAAATCATATATATTTTTTAATTCTTTTTTTTAATGGGAATCAAAATCAACCAATCCTCAAACTGCTACTAAAAAAGCAATTGAAGCTAACGCGCTTAAACTATCTTAACACACATATGAAATCCTATATTTTGAGAAAGCGAAATGATACTGAATAGTATAATGTCTCTAAACCAATACCAAATTTAATCCTTAATTAATATGTAAGGACTCTTTTTGTTTTTTTTTTTTTTGGAGTGAGAACTTAGTAAACAAAGATATGAAGAAATTTTAAAAAAATTGCGACAAACAGTGTAAAAAAATAAAACTTAAAACAATAAAAAAACATAACAATGTTAAAAAATAATAAATTTCGTGTAATTAATTACGTTTAATTAGATAATATTTAAAATAAAATAATATTTGTATGATTATAAATTTTAAAAATATTATTTTTATTAAAATTAGCTAAAAGTTTGTCTACTTTTTTTGTGGTGCAGAGTTTGGGAAATGTGACTTCCCCACGGGCTATTGAAGGGTGAAAGCTACGTAACCATGCATTCTCTTACAACAGTTGCGTATATTTCCATTTCATGTAATATCTAATGGGCTCACGTTTTATATATACTCGCGAGCCATGCATCTATATATTATACGAAAGAAGTCACATGCATTTGCTGTAGTCTAGTCTATCGTAGATTTTCGGTTGGGTTAAATTAGATAAATTGCCTATTTGGTTGGGATTGATTTATTCTTTTCCCTAGCTCGATCGAACCACTTATTATTTTGTTGGCATCATTATTTATACTTCTTCTTTTTTATATGTTGTTAATTACCATTAGCATTAGGTAGTGGTTGGTTGTATCGTGTGTAATTAATTATGTCATTTTTCATATAATTTTATTAATTAATATATATGATTACTTTCCTTTCTGTTTCTTTTTTAAAGCTTACCCATAACAAATAAAGTTTCTGTTAGAGTTGTTACATGTTTGGTAAAACTTATTAGATTTAAATGGATTTTTCACTTTATAATACAAAAATAAACTCGGATTTATTTATGGTTATTATCCATTAATAATAATAATAATAATAATTAAAAAAAAGCAGAAGCAAACTCACATGATAAATACAATTAGTGGTGTTCACAGTTTAAACTGATATTGTTTCTTAAAAGAAATGTTTTTGCTTATGATAGTCCTTGAACGTGTTACCTTGTGCTGGTAAACAAGCTGCAGCAGTTGAAGTGAACCGGTTCTTAAAAAAAAGAATTTGTTTATTTGGACTGAATTGTTGGTAGATATGAAGCCAGACCAGACTGTCTGGACCAATACTAATTAGGACCAACTTTGCTACGTAAGAATCCGAACCAAACCGTTTGAAACGGTTTGGTCTGGCCGATTTTCAATTTTAACAGTTATTTCATGACAATGTTTTAAAAAATATATATAAATATCAAATTTACTTCTAGAAACTCATATGCTAACGTTGCAAAGTGATGAGGCCGTTGAAGAACCATGTACATGGATCAATTTCTAGCAATTTTATTTATTTTATTTTTTTCCTAATGGAAATTAACTCATTAAATATATTAAGAAGTCTAAAGAGAATATATGTGTTGTTGGCATAATAGTTACAAATTGATTATATAAACTTAACTGTTTGGCCCGACTAACAACAAGTGAATTTATTTATTTATATTTTAATTTAGTTAAAAATAAAAATTAATGTTAATATTTTAAATAATATAATAAAATAAAAATTAAATATATTTTTGAATAAATATTATAAAAAATAAAAAATGTGTATAAACTGTAATGATTGTTAGTAACTTATAATTGATTTCCTTTATTCATATGCACATAAATAATGTATACTAAGATGACATAAGTTCAAGAATCGGAAGTTTGTAACGTGTTATTTATGAGAAAATATATATTATCCGTTTATATTAAATTTTAATTTTATTAGGCGTGATGATTTATTTTTAATATGTAAATATTTCAATTAATTAATTTTAATTTTTCAAAAAATCACGTCATATTATAATAAACACTGCTGATTTAAAAAGCCCACAAACGGGGCACTAAACTGGATTTGTTATTTGGGCCGCTTGGTAAAACCATGAAACCAGTTCGGATTATCCCGAAAGTCTATATGTGGATATCCGATATCCATATGAAAGCGGGTGTTTATCCTTTTCATCTTCTTTTTTTCAAACTAAAGTTGATAGAATTTATTAAAACATAATAAAAAAAGAAAATAACACACTTAAAATTTATAATCATAAAAATAACATTCTTTATACATATAGAATATAAACCTCTACATTTTTTTATTTTTAGAAAAAAGTCTAATATATTATTTCATATTTAACATCATCTAATTAGATAATGTTTAAATTAAATTATAATAATTTAGATTCTTTTAATATTAAATATCATTCAATTGATCTCTATTTAATTTTATTATTATAAATTTTAAGGGTGTTATTTTGTTATAATTTTTGAAACATAATGTATGTTTAATTTCATAGCATAACCTTATTTACAAATGAATTTTGATTTTTAAATCCTATTTACACGTTACACATATGTTATTTCTCACATAAATTAAAAAATATATTTTTATTTGTTAAAAAATATGATGCATATATTTTTATCAAACATAAAAACATTTTTTTACATAGAGTTAAAAATAAAACTATATAAATAAATAAATCATTTAAAAAGGTATAATTTATACTATACATATTAAATCTTAGTACTAAATTCAATGCAAAGATTCAACATTAAGGTAACGTTTGATTCACAAAATGAGATTGGAATGTGAATGAGAATAAGAATGGAAAAGAAATAATATTATTTGGTTTGACCACTGAAATCAAATAAGGAATCAATATTATAGTGTTTGATTTACAACTTGAACAGAATAAAATATATTATATATTACCTTAATATCCTTATATTCAATAAAATTTAAATAATAATAATAAATTATTATTATTTCGTAAGACAAGATACATTTCTAAAATTATAATTTTTTATTACTTAAAAATAAAATATATTATTAAAATTATTATTTTTTAAATAGGATTTAGGGTTTTGAGATTTGGGATTTAGGATTTAGGGTTTTAAGGTTTAGGATTTAGAATTTAGGGTATAGGTTATAAGGTATAAGATGTAAGGTATAGGATTTAGGATTTGGGTTTAAGGTTTTGGGGCTTTGGGATTTACATTTGAAATTATTATTTTCTAAATAAAGTTTAGGATTTAAGGTATAGAGTATAAAATATATGTTAGGGTTTAAAGTTTAGGATTATATTTATGAGTTAAAGTTAATTGTTAAAATTATTATTTTTCTAAATAGTATTTAAGGTTTAGGATTTTGGGGTTTGGAATTTATAATTTAAGATTTAGGGTATAAAATATATGATTTATAGCTTAGAGTTTATAGTTTATGATTATATTTGAAGTTGAGATAAAATAAAAATAAAAAATAAAAAATAAAAATAAAATCATGATTTATTAAAGGGAAGAAAAAATTATCGTTCATTTTATTTTCACTTTTCAATTCAATCAAATATAAAATTAAAAATAATTAATTCTGATTTCATTTTGATCAATAAAACACACTCTCAAACTTAGAAATAACATTATAACGTAATAAAATTATTTTTACTTTTCAATTCACTCAAATATAAAATTAAAAAGAATTAATTCTGATTCCATTCTGATCAATAAAACACTATCTCAAACTTAGAAATAACATTATAACGGAATAAAAAAAAAAGGATACGCATCAATGATCTTACGGACAATGAGTATTTTAAATGTGAGTATATTAGTCCTATAATTTAAAAAAATATATACTTTGATTCTAAAAGTGTGCATTTTAGTTCCAAAAAGAGTGCATGTAACTTTGGGTTTATAAAATTAAAGTAAATATTTTTTAAAGTTGTAAACAAAACTAAACCAATAATTTTATAAAAATTATAAACCTTCTGGACCCCTTCATCCAATAAAAAACATTTGTAGCTCGTCTGTGTCATTTTTTCTTCTTCTTCGTATTATTATTATTATTATTATTATTATTATTATTATTATTATTATTATTATTATGTATGTTTAGAGCATAAGTTTATAAGTAAAAAACATTTATATTACTATTGATAATAATTATTTGAAAAAGTTTATTACTATAAATTTATAATAAATTATAATTAATATATTATAATATTATTGATAAATATAATCGAAATTATATATTAATTTACGGGGACAAAACATTTATATCAATATTGACAATAATTTTTTGAAAAATTCTATTACTATAAATTTATAATAAATTATAATTAATATAGTATAATATTATTGATAAATATAATCGAACTTATATATTAATTTATAGGTACAAAATATTTATATCAATATTCATGATAATTATTTGAAAAGGTCTATTATTATAAATTTGTAATAAATTATAATTAAAATATTATAATATTATTGATAAATATAATCAAATTTATATATTTATGTCTAATAAAAAATTATTACGTAAATTATAATTGTAAGAGAATAAAAAAAATTGTAAAATAAAAAAATAATATCAAATATAATTATGAAGATAAATTTTATTTTACAGTAAACGTTTTGATTTAATTTTAATTTATTATTTTAAGTTTGTATTTAACTATGTATTAACTAAATATTTCAACTTTAAATTTAAACAAAATAAATTACAAAATTATTATATAAAACCAACATTTTGTCCGTCAACTCGGTTAAAAATTAATAACCCTCAATTCTATCACTTGATGTGGCTTATTAATCAAAATATTAAGTTACATCAATCAAAAATAATTAACTAATATATAAACATAAAAACATAGAATTCAGAATTATTTGAAAATTAAATTAAAAATAATTTAAAATTTATACTAAAAAATACAACATTTATCCTAATTATTATAAAATTTATTAAGAGAATAAATGAAAACACAGTAAATTTTTATTGTAATATAGATAATTATTGTTTTTTTTAAATACAAATTATAATAAATATTCAATTACGTATTAAACGAAAGGTTAAACATAAATGATTTTTCTTTTTTTCTTTTTGGCTGAAAGTAAAACATAACTATGTTTTGTATTTCAAGTAGGTCTATAAAAGATTAAATCGCATTGCCTATAGTTTCACATATAAAAGTTGAAAAATGCTATGTTAGTTTTATGGTATTGATTTTTTTGTCACACACAATTTTTTACTTGGTTAGTTTATTTTTATCCCTTAAAATTATTTTTTTTACATTATTAAAAATAGATATTTATTATGTTAAAAAAACCATATATGTATAATATTTTTAAACATCTAAAAATTAAATTTTTATATTATATGAATAAAATATATATAGATATAAGATGAGTCAAAAATTAAATTTTATTTATATAAAAAAAGTTACTATATGCAAGTAATCATTTTTTTAAAATTTTTAAATTTAAGAGAATTAATTGGGTCATTTTTTCTCTATATATGGATTCGTTTCGTTTGAATTATGGATAGTGATTTACTTGGCTTGTGCGTCGTTATTTCATGTTTTCTTGTATTGTTTGTATTCATGTTTATTTTTAATCTAAATTTAAATATTTTTTTAATAATATATAAAACAAAATAATTTTTAGATATTTTTAATTATAAAAAAAATTAATTTTTTTTAAACATAAATTAAAAAAAATTAGTAGGTTATCGGTCATGTATGTGTTCTCAAATCACAATTGTAACCCGATATTATCACCCTAATTTGAAATTAATCTAATAATTTAAGAAAAGTGGATGTCATTTACTCATGTATCATATAACCCATTACAACCATACGATAAAAAATGTGATCTGATTGGTACAATGACTATTAAAATTAGTGTCTTAATTTTAATATTTTTTTTATGATAGATACATGAATGAATCTATATATCTCACTATAATTTATAATTGGCACTTAGTAAGTGATTTCAAAATTTTACATTTTGATTTTAACATATAATCTACCACATTATTTAACATATATAATAATTTAATTTATATAAAATTACTCTAAATTTAATCACATATAAATTATTTATTATTTATTGATTACAAAAAAGTCGTGGGCTTAAAACTTATATTATATTTTTCTTTAAACAATATAAATAGTAAAAGGAATATTGGATTTGGTTACCTATGGAAGTTTTAGGATAATTATAAACATATTTGTAAACACTTTATAAGTTATCTCACATATTTTTATAAGTTAACCGGAATTATAAATAAGCACACACGTAAAGTTTTAAATTTTAAACCTTGCTGGATAGTAATATAGTAATATTACTGTTTTAGTTTATTTTCATTTAGAATATGTTTACTTCATTTATTCTTAATATTTTCTACAATAAATATATATTTCATTCATTTTGACATAGTAATTAAACCAGAAAAATTAAAGATACAACAAAATAAAAAATAAATTATCGTATTAAAAATTTATACTAAATGTAAAAATAAAATAAGCTAAATTAAGAAATGCAAACGTACTACGTACGACTCGAACAATTGGTAGGCAGTTAACTTTCATGCTTTAGGTATGATTTTTCTAACACTAACTGATACCTAGGGAGGGCAACTAGCTACTATCAAACCATTGTTGATTAATTAAAGGAAAATGTAAGAAGATTGAGGAATTGCAAATATCTTGGTGGCTATATATATACGAATATCTTAAAAATCATATAAATTTGATATATCAGATATGTCAATATATTAAATATTTGATCTGTAAATTAAGATAGCTTTTCAAGATTTATATCTTAAAAAGGCAGCTCAACTTTAGATGATTAATTGATGATATATATATTAATTTCAAAACCCGATCTTCAATTAGAGCAATAATTAGAATATTGCTCTAATTGGAGATGCGGTTTTGCTTTGCAGTTGTTAGGGACCTTAATGCTTTCGCTCTAGTTTGTTAGCAGTTTTTCTCCCCTTTTTGCATGGGAACTTCTTACCAAATTACCAAATTTTAAATTTTTGTTCTTTTATTACAAAAATTCTTCTCAAATTATGCATTTTACTATCAAATTTACCATCGTTATTGCTTTAATGCAGGGAGGTTATGAGATTATAAAAAATAAAAAATAAAAAGAAAAGAAGAAGAAGGCTAAATGTGCAACTATTTAGAATATAAATTTTGTTTTTAAAATTACAAAACAACCATTCTAACTTATTTGGTGTGCATGGACTTTACTCTAAGAATAACTTCGATTCATTAAGTTGTTAGGGCTATATTGCAAAGTATAAAAGAAAATTGTTGACTAAATTCGAAAACCTTAATATCATATAATATATTCTCTTATGCGGTATCTTTATTGAATGCTGTTTTTTTTTAAACAAGGTTATTATAACTTAAACCAATAGCTACGTGCATTATCACATATATGAAAATTTTGACTAATCAAAATATATATTAATACATAATTCATTATATATATATATCAAATATTTCAATAATATCTATATATAATAATTATTATTATTTATCATGTTATTTTTCTTATAAAAATTATTTGTAATGTGAGAACATAATTGTTATTATATTTAATAACATATATTTTTTTATTAAAAATTGAATATTTTTTTAGTTTAAGTTATTTTTGATACATAACTCAATCTAATTTATATGACTATTGTTATCGTATATCTGTTAATATATATTATGGTATAAACTTTAGTCACATCTAATTTACTTGAAATTATTATATAAAGGTTTCATATATATTTTCAAGATATAGAATACAATATAATCATTCAATATTTTTAACATAGTATACACTACTACAAAAATGGGTAATTAAGTCGTTGTTTAAAGTCAGTTTTTGGAAAAAAATGACTTATAATAAATTTAAAATCGGTTCGATATAGAATTGACGCTACGTCTAACATGGCTAGCGTCGTTTGCGACGTCAACCGACGCTACGTCCAACGTGAATAACGTCGATTCGTCACGTAAACCGACGCTAGGTCCTATTTATTAAATTAAAAAATGGATAAAGTAAATACAATTAAAATTAATTATTATTTTATTTGACTTTTTAGAATTTAAGTTGGATAAAAATAGTATAATTTTTCCTTTTTTTTAAATAATTAGTTTTAAAAATTATATAATTTTGTTTATTTGTTTAGATATTTAAATTTATATATGTACCAACAATATGTGTTTATTTAATTTTGTGTATATGTTTTAATTAAATATTATTCTAAAGTTAATGTATATGCATAGTCTAAATAAAATAATAATTGACAAATTTTTTTTTTAATTGCATGGATATCGTCGGTTCGCCACGTCAACCGACGCTATCCACCTAATATATCATTTTGGCTCATTTTTTACGCAGAACCCCAATTTCTTCATTTCTCTTTTTTATTTTCTCCTAACATCGAGCTATACCCACCTTCTTTCTCAATTTTCGGCCACCTCTGATCACCATTTGCAACATCGTTTTGTGAGTTATATTCTTCTTCTCATTATCTTTCAAATCTACTATTTTTTTGAGCGAAATACTCAAAAAAATTATACTCATTTTTTCACTTCTTCTTATTTACAAAACACTATTTTCTTCTTATTTCCTCCATTTAGTCACTTCATAACATTCTTGTAAGTATTTTTATTAATTTTGTAGCTTATTATTTAGTTTATTTTATTTTTTGTATAAAGTTTTGATTTAGGTATGTTTTTTATTTTATTGTTATTATGTATGACTTATTTTATGTGGAAATAATATCTGAAATGTTGTGTGTTTGATGGATTATATATATTTACTGTGCGTGGATAAATTTATTTATATATAAATAATTATATTTTATTAAGTAGAATTTTGCAGCTTATTATTCAATTTATTTTATTTTTTGTATAAATTTTTTATTTAGGTATGTTTTTTATTTTGCTTGTTATTATGTTTGACTTATTTTATGCGGAAATAATATCTGAAATATTGTGGGTTTACTGTGCGTGGATAAATTTAATTATATATAAATAATTATATTTTATTAAGTAGTGAATAGAGGAAAATAATATGTTTTTTTAAATTTGTAAGAAATTATATTGGTATAAGAACTGACTAAATATACAAAAACAGTTGTTGAAATGTAAGAATTATAGCTACATATTTGTTTCTTCTATTATTCTTTGTAATATTTAATAAAAACTAACCGTTTTAAACCTTGATAGGGCATGAAAGTCGTGGAACAAGTTTAAGGGCATTGCCATTAAAAAAATCTCATAAGCTTATATGGACAAAAGTTATGGTATGTACAAGCCAATATTAATAATTTTATTAATTTTACAATTGAATAATAAAGATGTTCGAATATGAAAAATCATATACACTTGTTTTATGTAGGTTCCACAACAAAATAATGGATTCATGTGTGGTTATTATGTAATGAAGTTTATGAGCGAAATCATCACAAATATCAAAATTCCAATTGATGATGTGGTAATATCTTTTACCCTTATACATGAAAGTTTTTAACATATTTGAGTTTGTTTTTGTAAATAAATAAAATTACATTCTTATTTTAATGATTTAATTTCTCTATCTATTCCTGTGTTTGAAGTCACTTGTTTGATGGATGATTATATGCTTATGTATTTAGGAAAATACATTATTTTATGGACCTATTTTTGGCCCAAACTATATCTCATCTCTCTTTCCTACTTTCCTTAGGAACTTATATTAACACTTTATTAATCATTTGTTTATAAATATGAAAATATTTGGAATATCTGCTAGTATTTTTAATGCTATAATAAGCTCTAAATATGAAATCAGATGTACGTAAACTCCGATTTTTATTTATTTGTATGAGTTTTGGTGCCATGAATGTATTCCATATGTTTAAGGGCACCAAAACTCACACAAGCCAAATAAAAAATCGAAGTTACACTTGATTTCATATTTAGAGTTCATTATAACATTAAAACATACTAGCAGAAATTCCAGATAACTTCATATTTATAGACAAATGATTAATAAAGTGCTAATATGAGTTCGTCGAAGGGTTATATCACTCGGATGTCGTTGTGGTAATCTCTTTTTTTATGGTAATATTTATAATGATTTAATTTCTTCATTCGTATGTCTCTGAAGTTTAGACTGCTTGTTTGATGTATGTTTATGTGCTCATGTATGTAAGGGAATATGAATTGTTATATGGATCAGATTTTTTTGTCTAGTTTTATTGTCATAATGTTGGTGATTAGGCCAACCAAGATTCTAAGCCAACCAAGTTTACTCGCATCCAATTATATTTTGACGACATTATTTTATTTACAATTTAAGTTAACTATATGTATTGTATATACATTATTTGTTTTTGTAATAAATTTAATTATCAAGTAATTAATTATATTTAAATTTTTAATTATTTGTATTATTATTTATATTTTAGTTTATTTTTTTATGCTATATATATATATATTGAATAATACGAAAAATGAGAATAAAAATATAAAAAAAATCATAAAATGTACGTGTAAAGTCGGTTCATCGCGTGAACCTACTTTACATTTTAAGTCGCTCAATTTAAAGTCGGTTCAATGAACCGACTTTAATGCCTATTTTTGTAGTAGTGATAAGAGTTGGTCTTGCTTAATAAGTGACTTTGACTTTGTCTTTAACAGTCTCACTATTAAAGAGCTCACCAATAGTGTTACTTATAAGCTTGAACAACCCTTAACTCAATCAAATTTTATTAGATTAAGTTAAGTATGTGTTTCTAACACGTATAATGTACAATAATAATTCAATTATTTTTAAAATTAATTTTCTAATCCTAAAATTTGCTTAAATATTATAACTTTTTAGAGTTAGTCAATTTATTCTAAATTTTAATTACTTTGTTAAATCCTAACAAAAATAAAACTTGATTTCAAGGATAATTTTCTTTTTGATTGTTTGACTTATATTTTTATTAAATTATCATAATTTTGACACCTTTTTTGACATTTTAATATCTTAAAAAACTTGAACTATATATTTAATTGGACTAATTAGATTAGTTTCGTGGATTTATAATATTTCACTTAAAAATTATAAAATTAATATGTATATTATCACATAATTATCAAATTTATATTAACTTCTTCCCGCACAATAAGTTTTTTATATTTAATATTTCTTTATAATATTAAATAACATTGTCAAGATTATTTTTAATAATAAAAGTATAGATTTTTATATTCTACTCTTACGTTACTATATTTGATATCTTTACACTAGATATATTATCCTATATAAATTAATTTTATGATAATAATAATATAAATTGTGTGAATAAAATAAAAGATTGTGGAGAAGTGAAAGAACATCGTTTATTTTTACACACATGATATGAATTTTAAAAAATACTGTAAAAATGAACAAATCAAGGAAAGCTATAAAACAAGAAAAAAGAAAAGAACATGAATGAGACAAAACTATAAAAGTGAAATGAAATGGAGCCGCAATCAATGGCCAAGGTCGGTGTGAGGTGGGGCAAAGTTAGGAAGGTCAAGAAGCCAAGAAAGCAAAATAAAAACAACTTTGAAAAATGAATCTCACGTTCAAAATAACTGTGCAAAAAGCAGGCATTTAAAGCCCTCCTAGCCAGAGATCCCTATGCCCAGGTTTAAAATATATTGTTTGTGACGTCGAGATGTAATATATATATATATATAAAACAAAATTAAAAATATTATTATTATGGAAAAAAAGTCATCAATCTCTCCTTACATAAATTTTAAGAATTGTTTAATCATTTTATTGAAATATATATATATATATATTTATAAATATATCGATAAAATTAATTTTTTATTTAATATTCCTCAAATATAATAAAATAACACTTATAATATATATATATATATAATTAAATAATTAAATAATTAAAAATTAAAAATTAATTAATTTTTTTAACAAAACTTTTTTAAATTTAAATTTTTATTTAAAATGTGAATTTAGATATTAGGAAATAAAAAAATTATTTAAGATTTATTAAAATTTTTGTTTAATTTTAAAAGAATTTTTTTAAAAAAATAAATTAAATAATTTTTCAATCAAATATTAATTTTTTGCTATATAATTTTCAAAAAATAAAAACATTTAGATGACACATATAATGTCTCGTTATGTTTAACGAAACATACGATAAAATTACCTTTATTCTAATTTGTCACATTTTTTACCAACAAAATGATTTCAATAAAACTTTTTTAAAAAAATAAATATTTTTAAAAATATTTTTTTTAAATAAATAGATTAAATATTATATTTGACCTAAATAAAGTGATTATAGAAACATTTTCTCTATTATTGATAATTTTTGAAAAAAAAACCATGAAAATTTATTAAAATCATAATTTTTTTATAAAATTTTATAAAAAATTAAATAAAAAATTATTTATATTTTTAATTAATTTTATTTAATACGTATATTTTTAAAAAGATGTTATCAAAGTCTTTTTATTTGTGAAAAATTTATTAAAAAATGATTAAATTTATTTTATCTAATTTTTTATTAAATATAATATAATAGTACTTACTTGTATCACCATATTATTTGATAGTTATATATGTAAACATTTAATATTTAATTAATTTTTTTTTTTTAAATTTTAATAAATGTTAAACAAAATTTTCATTATCTAATATTTAAAATCACATATTATCAATGAAAATTTAATTTAAATTTGATATAATGATTTGTTAAATTTTTTTACTAATTTTTAATTAAAATTTAAGTCATTAGATATATATGTATCATACTATTCCATTATATTTAATAAAAAAATAAATATAAAGTTAATTATGTTATTCTTTCTCACATTTTTACAAACAAATACACTTAAAAACATATTTTTTAAATAAAATTACTAAACAATCCCTAATGTCTAAAAAGATGGATCTTCATTAATCTTTTTTCTTTTTAAATATTAATAAAATTTATAATTAATTAAAACATTCTAAAATGAATAATTAAAAGATTTAAAATAATTAAATAAATTATACAATTAAAATTTTTTATTATGATATTTTTATCTATCAATTTTATCTTAAATGTATAACATTTTAACATGTTTTAACTATATTATTGATAATATTTAACATATTTTGGATAAAAAAATTATAGATTACGACAATTAATAATTTGATAATATTTTTGAAAATTTTATTATAATTTATCTAAAAATATAAATATCACATTTTGATATCATGATATGCAATACACTATATCTTTTCGTACAATCTGAGAATAAAATAATAAATAATAAAATCTTAAAATCAAAATAACATGGTTAAACTATATTATTATTAAATTTTTAATTAAATTTAAATGATATTTAAATTTTTAAAACATATAATTTAATCTTAAATTTTTAAAATTTAATATATTAGTTATAAAATTTTGATATATATATTATTAGTTAAGTTATAACCTATTTAATTTTTTTTTTAAGTTTGGAGAATAAAGGATATGATTTCAAAATTTAAAAAATTTAAAAAGTCAAAAGATTTAGAAGTTTATGAATTTAAATTTTATAGACAATATCATACTAGATGTAAATTTATTTAATAGAAGTTCTCAAGAAATCTTTTTTTTTTACTATGAAATATTTTAATAATTATAAAAAAGTTAAAATAATTTTATTTTTATAAAAAGATAAATTTACTCCTTATTAAAAAACATCTTCAAATCAATATATCACAATCTTTCATTTTTATCTCTACCTCTATATTTACCACCAATTACATCAAAAAATTAATATTTTGAGTATCAAAATATTAAAATTATTAAAAATAGAAGATATATATATATATATATATATATCAAATATGTAAAAAACAATTCATAAAAATAAAGGTAAAAATCAATTAATATATATATATATATATATATTAATTTAATATTTTTTTATAAATATGATAAATTTTTAATACTATCTTCATATTTACCACCAATTACATAATATTTTTTTTATATTTTGAGTATCAAAATATTAAAATTAGAAGATATATATATATATATATATCAAATATGTAAAAAATAATTCCATAAAAATAAAAGTAAAAACCAATGAAAATAAGTATCTATTAATTTAATATTTTTCTATAAATCTGTATGAGATTTAATAACCTCATGTTGAACCTATGATAAATATTCAATAGCCTTAATTTAACCTTAAAATCAAACATTTAAACCCTATTTTTTAATAACTATAATTCATTTCTATAACCAGAATCCAAATATCATTTCTAGCATATAATTATAAGTATTTTATGAAAAATTTGGTACAATATGTGTGAGATAATGGCATATTTTTTCCTTTTAAATATTTTTTATCTATAGATAAATATTAATATATTTAATGGAATGTTTGGAAGTAAAATTACGATTTTTTTAGAAGTTCAATGTACTTATAGTTTGAGTAGCAATAAAATAATTATAATTATTAAACATTTATTTATTATTTATTATTTATTTTTGTCCAGGAAAGATTTATTTATTATTGTGTAGATGGGAAAGTGGGGATGAGAGGGTCCATTCCCTTCCAGTACCCATCTCACCCACTCTTTCATTCCTTTCCTCATCCCCTCACCTTCTTTCTTTTGCAAATTAAATTAAATTTTCGTTTCTTTTTCTTCTTCAAAAGAAATTGTAACATCCATTTGATTTTAATGGACATAATACCGTAATCAAATCGACCGGCGGTTCTAACTGCTACGTCATCGTTTGGTTTCGTTTTTATTTTTCAGCGGTGATTTAATCATGAGGAGAGCAAGAGCGGCCGCCGCAGGTAGACCGGTAGTTGCAGTGGCTGCACCGCTGGTTGAGCCGATCAATGGATTGGGTTCAAAGAATGTTTTGAGCAAAGAGATTAGGTACAGAGGGGTGAGGAAGAGACCTTGGGGTAAATTTGCCGCCGAGATCAGAGACCCTCGAAAAAAGGCTCGCGTTTGGCTTGGTACCTTTGACTCGGCCGAAACAGCGGCGCAAGCTTACGATACAGCAGCTCGTACCCTCCGTGGGCCCAAGGCTAAAACCAATTTTCCCCTTCCGTACTCTCTCACGCCTCCTTTTGTTTATCAGAACCCTGACGATCCGTTAGTGGATCCTCATTTATATGGTGGCTGCGGCGGGTTACAAGAACACCAGCTTGATCCCCAAAGACCCACATCGAGCAGCTTGAGCAGCACTGTGGAGTCGTTTAGCGGGCCCAGACTTGTCATGACGGCGAAGATGGTTACGCCGGCGGTTTCGTCAAAGAAGAGACAGCAGAGAGTTGCCCCGCTGGATGATTGTCAAAGCGATTGCGATTCATCGTCATCAGTGATCGATGATGATGGTGGATATATAGTGGCTTCTTCTTGCCGTAAGCCTCCTTTTTTGTTTGATCTGAATTTTCCACCGTTGGATGTGGTCGATTTGGCTGGCGATGGTAACGATCTAAACTGCACGGCTCTTTGTCTCTGATTATGACGATGATGACGGTAGATTTTTCAATTTCTGTCTCTGTTTTTTCTAATGAATTTCTACGGATTTTTATTTTTAAATATTCTAATTACGCCAAAAAAAATTACGAGTTGGTGAGATTATGTTAATATAATCTTACTGATAACCGATTGTCGATTAAGGAGAAAATACTGAAAGAGAAGAAACTATGAGGAGGAAGATGTGGTTGTTACCTAGTAGTAGTATTATTATGAACTAGGATTTGTGATAATGTAATGTATGCTCTTCTTGCTCTACGTCATTAGTACTTGCCCATTCTTGTACAACAAAATGCAAAGAATTAACTAGTTTTATCTCAAAGAAGATCGTCATCTGTGTGTTTGTTTCTTGTGATAACTGTGTAGTTGGATAATTTCGATTATAAAGCAAAGGAAGGATATTATGTGGTTTTAGATTCTAAATAAAATTTGAGCTCTGAATTTATGTTTTGATCCTTCATCCAAATATAGGTACATAGGTTGTATGTGTTTATACGGAACGGAAGATAACCATGGAGATTTTTACAGTTCATTTTGGGATTTGATATGCCTTGTAATTGTCTGAAAAGCTGAAGCTTAGAATAGTTTATCACGTTTGGTTGGACTCTCTGGTTGAATTTCATACGAAAGCTAATGGATTTGAAAGTGATTTCAAGCGGTATTTCCAGGTCATTACTATATTTTTGTATGCATGTGAATGTTTGCTTATTATGGAACAGCAACATGGCCTGTCTTCCCGTTGATTTTTAATTAAATTTTAAAAATCTAAAAAAAATTCATTTTTTTTATAATTTATCTTATTATATCAAATTATTTTGTAACGAAGTTTTAATAAAAATGTTTATTATAAAAAGATTATGTATTTATAATTATATATATATATATATTATTATTTATTAGATCAAAATTTTCTTTTGTTTCTCTTTATAAAATATTACTTAAATTTTTATTTTTTATTTAATAGTTTTCGTTTTTTTTATTGAAGATCTTAGATATTTACTTTCAATCATTTTAAGTAAATATGAGGAACAAATTCTAAAGATGAAAGATAAAAGAGCCACCTCTTTTGTTCGGGAAAAAATAAAAAATATTTATAAGGTTTAAGGAATCTTTAAAAATAATCTTCAAATTATAAAAAAATTCAAAAATATCCTTAAAAATATAATAGAAGTTAAATTTGACGGATGTTTTTTTTTCAGGAAATGGTAATAAGTAAAAAAGAATTTTAAAAATATTCAAAAAGTAAAATTAAATCTTAAAGAACGAGATGAATTTAAAGACTCATTATTTTTATTGAGAAAAATATTTTTTAGAAAAAATATAATTTATTATTATATAAGTAATAAAGAGATTAATATTAAAATTACAGATTCAAAATAAAGGTATAACATATCATTAATTGATAAAGAAACTATATTAAATAAATTATCAAAAATTCCTAGTAAGGATAAAGAAAAAATTAGATACATCCATTGAAAATGAATCCAAATATTAATAAAAATTCATTTTAGATAATGAATAGATACACTAATAAAAATATCATTTTTAGACAACAGAATAATAAATAGACAAGATGTTTTATTAGGAATGATCCATGTAAATTTAGGATACCAAAAATTAAAGTTTAGAGCATATCTTAGATTTGCTATAAATATACAAGATAAAAATTTAAACTAAGTATTAAGTTTAGCTTATGAATTCGAAATAATAGATTTAATTAAAGAAGAAAATCACTCATTTTCAATATATTATCTAGTGGCATATTCTTTAACAAATAGTCGTAATAGTTCAATATATGGACAAAATGAATTTATAGAAATAGATAAAACTTTTAAGGAATTTAGACAAATAATAAAACAAGAAATACTAACCGACTTTGAAATACTAAAAGAATGTAAATTAGATATTAAAGAAAAACCCTTAATAACAAGAAGAAGTAATAAAACTAATAGCATACCAAGATTTATTTTTATAGATAATTAAGGGGAAACTTCTAATCAAGAAGTTAAAAAACAAGAAAATGAAGTTAAAATAATAAAGGCATTAGTTCATGATTGCATATTGGGAAAAAATCATGTTTAAAGAAAAAATAAAAAATATACATTTAGAAATAAATAGAAGTCTAGTAGGTGTGGCAAAAAATCAAACAATATTATTTGAAATTATACAATTATTAACAGAGAAAATAGATCTAGTCCAGGAATCAAACACAAAATATTTAAAAGAAATAATAGATATACAAATAGAACTATTAAAGGAAATAAAAGAGTATGGTTGTAATAAACTACAACAAAATATGCATAAAGAATTTCAGAATTAAGGAAAGATGTATACAATCTAAAAATAGATCATAAATACGATCTTTTAGAAGGATTAAAAGAAGAACCACTAAGGAAATCATATTCTTTGATTCCTAAAAATGAGAAAAGAAAAAAATGAGGAACAATCTAAGAATAAAGAAATAATTTCAAATTAATGGAATATAGAAAGAAATTAGAAAAAGAATTTATGAACCCTGAAAATAGGGATATAGAAGCATTGGTGAAATTATTGACATTAACCAATGAAGAAATAGAAGAACATTATATTGGAAAACTTTGTACTAACAAAGAAGATGATGATATGACAATAATCAGTGAAACTGATTCAGAACCAGAAAATATGACCCCAAAAGATCATATGAAACCAATTTCATTACCAGTCCTTTACCAAGAAGAAACATGTGACCCACGTAGGAAAGAGAGAAATAGAAAAAGATCAGAACAACCTAATACTACATATAGAAGAAGACAACCACCCAAAATGGAGGAAGGGTTGCATTGGGGAACTAGAGTTAGTATTCCACCAGAGTTTAAACTCCATGATAATTATAAATCTGAACTTTTAAACTTAGATTGTATAAGAGATAGGAAAAAAACTTTAGATGAATGGTCTAGTGGAATGAGCGTTCTCATACAAACTTCTCCAACTACTCAAACAAATCCTTCAACTTGTAGAGTGCTTATAGCACATAAAATGACAGGAAATGTAAACGTTTGGTTTTCAAACTTAACAGATCAACAACATTTATTAATGCAAGGAAATGCTTCCACTGGAAGAGAATACTTAGATACAGTAATAAATGAAATATACAAAGAATTTATTGGGGAAGATAAATGAAGGACTATCACTGAATCCAGTGAAAATAAAATCAATGAAGCTAAATGACATCTAACAAATATGAAAATTTGTAACATGTGTTATATAGATTCTTTTATTTGTGAATATGAAATGTATTATCATAAATTACCACCCTCTATTCAAACAATCTATAAAGAAATGTTTTTTTCAAAAATTACCTAGAACATTATATAAAACTTTAACAGAAAATTGGGAACAAAGAAATAGAGAAACTATACCACATACTTTAGGAGGAAGAATAAAAAGTCTTAGAGATTGGATCATTATAAAATGCCAAGAAAGAAAAGAATATAAACAAATAAGAGGAAATGATAAGATTTGTTGTGATAAAAGAGATTTTAGAATACCATGAAAATATGGATGCAATATAAAATTTTATAAACAAAGATATAAAAAATATAAAAGATTTAAAAAATATAAATGCAGAAAACATAATTTCCAAAAATATAAAAAGAAATTCAATAAAGAAAACTACAAGAAAAGATATTTTAGAAGAAAAGTTTATAAACCTTCTAAAAAAGGAATTATTGCCCTTCAGGAAAGAAGAAATGTAGATGTTGGATCTGTAATGAGGAATGACATTATACAAATGAATGTCTAAATAGACTTCAACATAAAAAAGAATTTAAAAAGGAATTTTCACAGAAAGCAAAAATCTTAGAAGAAGCTTTCAAAATGGAATTAGAACCAATTGAGGAATCTGATATAGATGATATTTACCGTATTTATATATTAAAAGAAACCGAAGAAGAAATAACTGACTCAGAATATGAATATTCGGATCAGGAATATTCTTCATCAGAAAATGAATAATTTGTATAATATTACAAATCCAAATAGTACTTATATTAAAGTAGGACTAAAATTTAAAGGTTATAACACTTACCATTTACATGCATATATAGATACATAAGCTAGTATATGTGTAGCCAGTAAATATGTATTTCTAGAGGACAACTCGAAACAAACACCAAAAGATTTGATTGTAAAAAATACTAATAATACTATAATAAAACTTAATCAAGTATTAAAAGATACTGATATAATAATAGGAGGAGAAAACTTTCATATTCCTACAATATATCAACAAGAAACAAGTGTAGACTTGTTAATAGGAAATAATTTCTTAAATTTATATCAACTTTTCACACAACATTATGACAAAATAAGCCTTACAACTTTAGAAGGAGATACAATATATGTCTCTAGAGTAAGAAAAGTTCTAACTGTCTCCAACCCAACTTTTATGCAACAACATAAAAAGTGAAAATGTGGTGAGATAGAAGACCAACAAAAACAGAAACCCTGTTTAGAAAATATTTCATTAGATATAGAAGAAAAACAAAACTCTTTTCTTAATGAAATACAGAAAGATAAAACCCTAACATGCATTAAAAGACTATTAAAAACAGTCAGTTCAGAAAATCCTTTGGATCCAAAAATAAATAAAACTAAAACAAGAGTCAAAATAGAATTAAGAGATCCTAACAAAGTCATAAGAGTAAAACCAATGATTTATACTCCGGAAGACAAGATTGAATTTGAAAAACAAATTGAAGAACTTTTGAAATTAAAAGTCATAATACTAAGTAATACACCTCACTCTAGTCCGGTATTTTTAGTTGAAAAATAAGCTGAGAAAAGAAGAGAAAAAAGAGAATGGTAATAAACTTTAAAGCATTAAATAAAGAAACCATTGATGATGGATACTTCATTCCAAAAAAGGAAGAATTACTATCATTAATAAAAGGAAAGAAATATTTCTCAAGTTTCGATTGCAAAAGTGGATTTTGGCAAATAAGATTGGATGAAGAATCCCAAAAATTAATCGCATTCAGTTGCCTCCAAGGACAATTCCAATGGACAGTTATACCATTTGGATTAAAACAAGCTCTAGGTATTTTTCAAAGATATATGGATAACATTTTAAAAAAATTACAAGATATTTGTTGTGTTTACATAGATGATATTTTGGTTTTCAGTAATGAATTAAATAAACATTATTTGGATATTATCAATATATTACAAGAATGTAGAAAAGAAGGCATTGTACTCTCTAAAAAGAAAGAAGTACTTGCTCAGCAAAAAATCAAATACTTAGGATTGGAAATTGAAGATGGAAAACATAATCTACAATCCCATATACTAAATAATATTCAAGGTTTTCCTAGTGAATTAAAAGATAAAAACCAATTACAAAGATTTTTAGGATGCTTAACATATGGAGAAGCCTATATCAAGAAACTTACAGAAATGAGAAAACCATTACAAGAAAAATTGAAAAAAGATCATGTGTGGAAATGGACAGAAGAAGATACTCTATATATGGATAAAGTAAAGGCAAAAATAAAAAAATTACAAACTTTATACCATCCAGGACCAGATGATAAAATGATAATTGAAACAGATGCTTTACAAGAATATTGGGGAGCAGTCCTCAAAGCAAGAGTAGATGACAAAGATGAATATCTTTGCAGATACATATCAGGGTCTTTCCAAGGGCCAGAATTAAATTATCATAGTAATAAAAAAATACTTAACTGTTAAAAAAACTATTAAGAAATTTGCACTATATGTTATAAGTTCTAGATTCATTATTAGGACAGATAACAAGAATTTTGGCTATTTCTTAAGAACTAATATTGTAGGAGATTATAAACAAGGAAGACTAATCAGATGGCAAAAATGGTTCAAACATTACAATTTTGATGTTGAACATCTTCTAGGACATAAAAATAGCTTAGTTGATGCTCTTACCAGAGAATTAGCACCTCTAACTATTTTTATGATTGTAGGAATGTGACATCTTGATATTAAGATCAAGATAAAAGAAAAAGGAGATAAAAATCCTACAGGAATAACTCGAGTTGCTATATCTCGAGAAATCTCTTAAGGAGACAGGAATAAAACAAGAAGAACTTAATTTTTCAAAACAACCTCTAGAAAGCAGAACCTCAAATGAAGAATCTCTGTTAAAAAAAGAACCTAACAGTTCACAAAAAACTTCTAAACCCAATTGGGTAGATGAAGCAGAAAAAGAAGAACAGAAAAAAGTTTATGTGGTCTATAATGGCCAAAAACCAAGAATTTATAACAATTGGGTAGAAGCTAGCAAATCTATTCTAGGAATTAGTGGAGTAACTCATAGAGCCTTCACCAATAAGATAGAAGCAGAAAGTAGTTATGCCAACTACAAACACCAAAACTAATAACTCCAGAGGAGATAGTAAGAAATTATTTTGTGGTACTACAACAACAACCAACAATTCCAAGCAGATTGACAAATTTTGAGAAAATAGCAAGGCCTACAGTGCTATTTAGAGAAACATCTCTACCAGAGACATAAAAAATAGCAAAACATTCAGTATTATTCAGGGAGACATCTCCTAGAACTACGCCAGTCATTGAAGATGAAAAAGACCAATACAGAAACCTCAGCAAACCACAATGGTTAAATCTCTATAATTTAGCCAGAAAATCTACCCAAGAACATATTGAAGATATGAAATTCTATACTACAGACAAAGAATTTCCTACAGGTAGTAAATTCAATATATTGGAAGCAGTTGATCCAATTTTTGTGTATAAAGCATTTCATGCAGGAATAATAGAAAATATATATCCAGGAATTAATTTAAGTGAATTAAATTATTTCCCAGAAAATTTTAAAAGAGCAATTAAAAATTTTCGAAGAAAAATTAAAGCAGGTGATAAACCTGTTTATCTTAGATTTTTTTGTTCATTAATGGACTGGAATGCAGAAGTAAGTATTAGTCCCTACCACTTCATCAAAATAGGGATTTCCAACACAAACAGAGAGGTTCCCAAACCAAGGGCACTTCCAGAAAATGAATTCAACATAGAAGAACTCTGTGTATTCAGAGGACAAATGCTAAGCCAAATTTACTATGAACTCAGAAAGATCGACAATTCTACTGAGATTAAAGTAAATTATTTAACTAGTAAAGTTATTATTATTTCTCACAGCAGCATGGCTCTGTGAGAAGAAGATGGTGAAAAAATCACCAAATATGAAACCAATTTTAATTGCAACAACCTAGAGATTGGTCAAGAAATCAGGAAGATATTTTGCTTTTATGTCAGAAAAGCCACCAAAGATCATAGATGCATTCTCTACATCAAGGATCGAGAAGATGAAGATGTGTCATCATCAACGTCATCAAAAGAACCGTCGGTAGAAAATGACAAAGAAGAATAAGAAAAGCAATTGTCGGCAGAAGACTACAAAAGAAATAAAGATGTAGACCTCACATCTTAGTCGACAGCATATGCCAAAGAAAAAAAAATAGTTATCCTTTAAAAAAGGAAAAAACAGATGAATTATTAAAGCAAGGATAAAATAATAATTTTAGTCTTGTAAAGAGGGATTCCTTATTCTATAAAAAAAACTCTTATTATCTTAACAAAATACAGAAAAAAAATCCAGAGCTCTCTACTCTGAAATACTGTACCAGAGAAAACCTCTCTATCTAGAAACCCCAAAACCAATAATGTTGTACCCAGTAACTATGAGCGGCTAAGTACCCCTTTCAAGGTTCTTAGTTAGCCTTAAGTTGTAATAATTATTATATTTTGAATAAAATGTAGTTCTATTACTCTTCTCCAGTAAGTCAACTATTGGACACCATTCATGTACGGATGTAGAAAGCTCACCATTACCAGAAGGGTGTTGAGGTGTGAGCAAAGTTGAGGCATAACAGGTGTAACAAAAGAAGACGAACATAAGGAAAGAACGTGGTGGACCCATTAAATTCAGGTACGATGATTATAGATTTAAGCTAATTAAGGATCTTGATTGTTGAAATATTCGCTTATAACAAAGTATAATATCTTTACAATAGAAAAATAAGATTTAAACAATTAAAAATATGAATATCGAATCATTAGTACATAAATTATAATTATTAGATTTAACAAATAAAAGAGTAATTTTTAATTTTAAAAGATAATTAATAGAATCAGGATTAGAATTAAGGAACCAACATAATGAAGAACATAACATACTATGCAATTGTAATGAA
This sequence comes from Hippophae tibetana, assembly GCA_037013495.1. Classification (NCBI taxonomy): domain Eukaryota; kingdom Viridiplantae; phylum Streptophyta; class Magnoliopsida; order Rosales; family Elaeagnaceae; genus Hippophae; species Hippophae tibetana. Next base: position 83,953,634 of record CM072803.1, read on the forward strand.
TACAGAAGAAAATTAGATTTATACAGGAAACTAATAAGATTTTTAAATAATTTATTATCACCAATCAATATATAAAGGCCGTCAAGTAGGTCAATTTTAACTCTAGATTAAAAATCTTAAATATTGTATCGATCTTTTAGAAAATAGTATCAAAACCAATGAATAATAAAATTCAAAATAATGGATGTAAGATTAACACCATTAACACACAAGATTATTTATGATATTTAATTAACCTCAACTACATAATTTAAGATATAGCAAACCGGCAATTTAGAAAATCTCCTTTTGTTCCGTTTACAATCCTATATGCTAGTCAGATAGAGATTTTCATTTTACGCAAGTTTTTGGGTAAACTAAGACTTAACGTCATTTAAATCATTTGTTTAGTATTATAAAAAAATTATTTCGTCGATAAAATTTTATAAGCAGCTTCTTAAATTTTTAAACATTTGACATATACATCCTAAAGTTTTTAATTTTTAAATTGTGTCAGTTGTAAAATTATGACCCATTAAAAATTCATGAAATAAATATTTAAAAATTTAAACGTAATTAAATAAAAAATTTAAATTTTAGAAAATTAGGTGTATTTAGTTAAAAAAAATTCATTACAATTCCAAACCAGGTATCATAAGTTGGGTGTGTCTCCATTACTCGGCTCATATTCGCATATCCCATTGGAATTAATGACCAATAATATAGTAGGTAAATATGGATATCAAAATTTTATAATACGACTTCATTTTGGCATAATAAGTTTACTTTTCTACCCTTGGATTTCGTTTATTCAGACCAAGCATGTTGACCATACACAAATCATCTATCAATATTCTCTCTCATCTATCAACACAACTTTCTATCTGCTTCTACCTCGACACCAGTGAAATTGACCACTAAAGTTATAGCTTTCATTTTTAGAATTATCATTTTCTTAGCTTCCTTGTCTCTCTGTCCCCATGTATCTTTTTCTCTCTCTCATGATTGTTCTTTTATGTTCGACTCCATTAAATTTCTCTTATCTAATGTCTATGCTGAAGAAAGACCTATGGCTATGATCACTCCACCAAACAATCGTGGAGCAGATAAAGCTATTTTGGTGCCTTTGTGACATTCCACCTTCTCCAACTCAAGGCATTTTGAATTTATTTTTTTAATGCCCTTTTTATTTTAATTTATTTTACTGGTTCATTGTACATTTCTCATCAAATATCCACAGCAAAAACTCCACGTACAATTAAATATTATTTTAAATAAATTATTTTATTCAAAATATGTTTCATAAATTATTTTATTTATTTTAATAGCAAGAAAGCATCTTTCTATTTCTCTAAATTAGTGTATTTTTTTATATATTATCTTAATTTTCATGATCTAACAAATATAACATGTTAGGTTTATATGTATCATTTTATGTAGAGGTGTAATTTGAAATTAAATATAATAAGATTTATGATATTATTTATTAATTTTTAAAATATATCTCATCTTATTTTACTTAATTTTTATTGAAATGAATAGTAATGAGACGATACTAATTGAAATATCATATTTTTTTCTAATATATTTAAATGAAACAAGTAAGAATATAAAAACAATAGAAAATATAATACGTGAATATTTATAATATAAGTTTAATAAGAAAATAGTATAATATATGTTTAAAATTAGGCTTATTAAAGATACCATCTAAATAAAATGAAATAAGATAATATTGTATCACGAAACTATTAGAAATACTAAATAAGATATGAGATAAAATAAGATAAACAATTTATTTTACATCTTTAATTATTTATAAACTGTTAATGTAGTTTTGACAACCCAATTAATCTAACATGTTGCATTCACTTCTATATTAGAATGTACATCAATTTTATTTTTGTATAGAACATATTATATATATTATATATATAATAAAATCATGATTCTATTTTTTTAAGTTATTAAATAAAGTTTTATTTATTTATTTATTAAGTAGTTTGATTTAAAATTATGATTTTTTTTAAAAAATATTATTAATTAAGATAAATTATTAATTTATTAAAATAAATACTAATTAGGCAAAAAATAAAAATAAACTCATCATCTTCGGTGTCTGTCGAGATACATTCTTTCATCTTCCGTCCACCTCACCTTTGTGAGCATAAGTGGTTTAGGAAATTTTTAGTTGACAGTTTGATTTTTCAAACATTAATGTATGAAAAAAGTGTTTTGAGAAAAGTCGCGTGGATATATGATATTCATTTTTTTTTCTTTCTATAATTACATTATTTATGTATTCATAATTTGAATTCAAATCCAAATATTTTAAGAGCTGAATTGAATTTAATACATTTGAGTCAAAAGTAGTTGTTACATGCTCTACACTTTTTTGAAAGGCCTCTGCACTCATTCTAATTAAATAATTCTAAAATGCAATTAAGATTTTGATTTTATATAACTTATTTATTTATATAATTTTACTTTTAATACCTTTTAAAAAAATTGTGCATTAGCCAAAATTTATTGTTTATCTTAATTCATTCAGTTTGTTTATTGGGAAATACATACGTTACGCCGATGAACATTAACCAAAATTTTCTACTTTTCATCTTTAAATTGGATTCACAACTAGTAGCCCAAATGACATAAAAAAAACTATGAGGAGTTAAAAGTTAACAGGTTCAAGTCTTACTTGTGGATAAAAGGTCTATTTATAGAAGAAAAAAAATTGGATTATCACAAATATTTAGCACTAAAATGCATGTTTAATTAGTTACTCAATCCAATGCTGTTAACAATTGAATTTCTCTTGTATCCTACAATTTTAAAATTAGCCATGTATTCTCTAAAAGACAGCGAACATAAGAAAAAAGGTTGAAACGTTGTTTGCTCTATAAATTATAAATCCCATGTTATTGTACAAGCTGGATGAACTCAATGAATCTGATATTTAAACATTATTATCAATCAGCATCCAAAAAAAAAAAATTCCTTTTTTATACAGAGAAATTATAAAATGATAATGGAATATTGATGATGTGATGATTCAGACTTATAATTTCTGAACTCAATTGAGTTAATGGTGAGTAATATATAATTTCTGACTTATATATATTGCAATAGCTGACAAGCAAATAGTTAAAAAACCAATTGAATGACTCAACCATGCTTAACCAATGAGGTTCTCACATGCAGCTATTTTCAAAGAGCTTCTTTGCCCTATAATATTAATATCATTTGATTGATTACGTTTCTGATTGACGAATTAAATACTTAATTAAGTGGCGCAGCGGGAATATATAGGCGCAGTGGTACAAGTATAGTTCTTTGGTTTTATGCAGACGATGGGAAACTTATGCTGAAAAAACAATGCTTAGAGGTTCATTATTGACATACCATGTGGCTATTTGATGCTTTGATTGTCCACGTCGCTTGAAATGGCACCAACTTCATATATGTATATTTTAAAGAAGAATTAAAATCTTTTTTATTAAATAAATGAAAAATTATACTTCAAATTAAGTTTCGTAGTAATGAAAATTAATAAAAAATCATACCATTTAAACCACGAATTAATCTCCAATTTAGACGACAGTAAACTCCATGTATGTTCCAGTAGTTATTTTTTATATGCATGTTTGAATCTCTTTAATTTGTGATCTAAAATAATTAGCATGTATCTACAGTAAACTGTGAAAAGATTTTAAATTAATTAATACAACTATTGTTCCCTGCTTATGTATGGTATACGAATCAAAACCCAAATAAATATGCATGATTTGTGTATAATTTATGAAAACAAATTCTATTATATATAATAAAAATTATGTATTATACATAATAATTATGTGTGTCAAAATTTTGGCTTATCACGAAATACTGGTATAAATCATACTCTTCATATTATTTGTCTCAATTATCAATTTTAAAATTGTCTTTGACTCTTTGTCAAAATAATAATAATATATTTTTTAATTTAATTTAAAACGCTAAAAATGCATAAAAGATAAATTAAAGCCTTAATTATATAGCATAGTCATCTTCCTAAATAAAATTTTATTTTTAATTCCTCCACGTAGTATGTTAATGTATATATATATCTACTAATTTATATCTATTTATTTTAGAAATATATATATTTAATTACTTTATACATATCTATTTTACTTGTAATTCTCGTCTTTCTAGCAGTCTTGTCTTTTCTAGTGTTACTTAACCCTTATAGTTTTCACTGTCACAATAGCCGCTGCAATCATTCATCATTGAATCTCTGACGTCTTTCAGCCGTTGTCCTTAGGTTCCGGGACTACAGTCGCCGTTGTTAAGGAGTCCCACACCACTACAATCATCGTCGCTGCCGTGCATCTTGTTACGATAATTTTTCTGCATATACCACTGTGATCGTCTCGACCAGATCTACACAACCATGGAAGTTTAGCAGTCATTGGACACCGCACGTTCCTGCACACACCTCTCAAAGTATCTACACGTCTTTTCACGCACTACCGTTGACACCAAATGTCGTCGTGACTCTTAACCCGACGAACTTTTTGTAGATACCATTGTGATCACCGAGACCAGATATACACAACCGTGGGTGCATCACAATCATAATCCATCGCACGCGCCGCTAACAGAACCAACGCATGAATCTGACACGCCATACATGTTGCGCTCCGATTTTGCGACATCATCAGCGACTTACCTAGGGTTGAAATCATCGTAGCATCCTACTGACGTCATAGAGCTCGCTGCCCGTTGACTTTTGTGCGACATGTTGCCCGTATTGACCGTTGACCATTGACTTTTACCAGAACAGGTCCTCGCTACTCAGTTTTTCGCGTAGACCTCGTTTTTGTAGTCCATTTTTGCATATTATGTTTCCAAATGGATAAAAAAGATGTTTTTGTTTCTTGTCCTATCAATACTATATTGGAGGGGATGAAGAACTACTTGTCATGGTCTTAAGCTATGTGTAGTTTTCTTAAGGGTCGTATGCTCTGGCATTATTGTACTGACGTAATTATCATTCCTGTTAAAGAAGCAAGTGAAGAAGATGCTACTTTCCTTCGTCACATGATTGAATGGGATAGTCACAACCACATGATCCTCACATGGATTCAGAATACTTCTATTCCCTCCATCTCCAATCTATTGGGCAGCTTTGATGATGCCAAATCAGCATGGGATATGTTGGCCAAAAGATACTCCACTACTCACGGATCCATGAAATATCAGTTAATGTTTGAATTGCATCAACTTCAACAAGAACCAGGGCAATCCATCAATGACTACTTTGATCAGCGTCGATTCCTTTGGGACCAAATTGACCTTTGTGATCCAATTTGGGCATGCTCAATAGATGCTCAGCAATATGCTACAGTTAGGGATGAATTTCGTCTCTATAAGCTCTTGATGTCACTCCACAAGGAATTTGAGCCCATCCGAGGTCAACTTCTTAATCGTAGTCCTCCTTCCTCTCTTGATACTGCTGTAAATGAGTTGGTTAGAGAAGAAGCTTAACTTGCAATCCTTCAAGCCTAGAATAAGTTCAATGTTTTGGCTATTACTCCTCCTACTCCTACCATTAAGCAACCTCAGCAATCAGGTGATTCCTCTGGATTTTAAAATCGTCGCAGGTAGAGCAATAAAAGGTTATGCAATTATTGCAAGCATCATGGCCACACCATTGAAACTTGTTACCGTCACAAAAAATCTACTACTATTGTTGCTAATACTAAGCCTATTTTGTTGATGCCAACTAGTTTAGTAGAGTCCCAGTCTTCTGGATCCACTATCAACCTCTCCTCTACTGAACTACAGAAGATCATAACTCAGGCTGTTCAAATGGCTGGTAATGCATCTCTTTCCACTACTCTCTCAGTTTTGCTTGGTAAGTCTCAAACTTGGCTTTTTAACTCTGCATGTTGTAATCACATGACACCCCACTCATATTTATTCTCCAAACTTGACCCTGCACCACATCCTCTTAATATTCATATAGTTGATGGTTCCACCATTCATGGGAATAGTCTAGGTTTTGTTTCAACCTCTACCCTATTTGTTCTTTGGGTTTTCCATGTACCTAACCTATCCTATAATTTATGCTCGATGGGACAATTAGCTGAACTAGGATATCACCTTATTTTTTACTATTCTGGGTGTATTGCGCAGGATCTGAGGATGGAGAAAGAGCTTGGGACCGATCCTAGGGTCGGGCATATGTTTCCCGTAAACAATCTTCATCTTCCACCTGTTGCTCCTGCCTCTGTTGCTGCTGCAACTACTGCAATTTCTTCCTTACCTTGTCTCGCACTTTGTCATTCTCGTCTTGGTCATGCCCCATCCACTCAAGTACAACAGTTAGCTTCTAAAGGTCTATTGGGTTCTGTGTCTAAAGACAATTTTGATTGTACTTCATGTCAGTTAGGAAAACAACCAGCTTTACCGTTTAATAATAGTAAATCTATCTCTAATAGTATTTTTAAGTTAATCCATTCTGATGATTGGGGACCTTCTCCTGTTACTAGTATTGGTGGATCTTAATTTTTTATTGTTTTTATTGATGATTATTCTCGTTATAGTTGGATCTTTCCAATGAAATCTCATTTTGAAATCTTACCAGTATACAGTAACTTTGTAAAAATGGTTGAAACATAATTCTCCAAACGTATCAAAGCTTTTCGATCTGATAATGCTCTTGAATATACTCAAAATGATTTTCAAGCTTTGTTACACTCCTATGGCATTGTACATCATCTAACCTGTCCAAGAACCTCTCAACAAAATGGTCAAGCCAAAAGAAAACTTTGTTATATTCTTGACACTGTTCGTGCTCTTCTTCTTTCTGCCAAAGTTCATGCCCCATTTTCGGGTGAAGCTTCTCTTCATGTTGTTCATGCCATTAATCGCACTCCAAGCGTTGTCATTCATAATCAAACTCCGTATGAACGCCTTTTTGGTTCATCTCCTGACTATCACTACCTTTGTTCATTCGGGTCTGCTTGTTTCATTCTTCTTTAGCCTCATGAACACAACAAACTTGAGCCTTATTCTAAACTTTGTTGTTTTCTTGGTTATGGTGAAACTTAAAAAGGGTATCGATGTTATGATCTTGTCTCACATTGTCTTTGTGTTTCCCAAAATGTTGTCTTTTGGGAACACCGCTTATTTGTTGAACTTTCTCACTTTCGTTCTTCTCTAACTAATTCAAATGTTTTAGAAATCTTTCCAAATGAGTCTCATGTTCCTTCTAAAGGTACTCGTAATCCACCTATGGACTTCACTATTCAATCTTCAGATATTTTTGATGATTATCCTAGACAGGTTGTAGAAGAACAGGTTGATAACGAGCTACCCCACCTTGAATATGGGTCCCCTGTTATTGCTCCGCCTGAAGATCTTCCACAAGACATTCCACCTTGCCACTCAACCTGGGTAAGATCCATTCCTACACATTTACTTGACTATCATTGTTACACTGCCCTTGCTACACTCCACGAGCCTTACACCTATCGTGAGGCATCTACTAACCCTTTTTGGCAGATTGCAATGAAAAAAGAGATTGATGCATTAACCAAAAACCATACTTGAGATCTAGTTACTCTCTCTCCTAGTCAGTCTGTGGTTGGTAGTAAGTGGATCTATAAGATCAAGACTCGCTCTGATGGGTCCATCGATCACTACAAGGCTCGTCTTGTAGCAAAAGATTTTACACAAGAGTATGAGATTGATTATGAAGAGACTTTTGCTCCAGTTTCCCATATTTCCTCTATTCGTACCCTCTTAGCTGTTGCCATTGCTAGTAAATGAGACCTTTTTCAGATGGATGTCAAAAATGCATTCCTTAATGGGGATCTGCATGAAGAAGTCTATATGCAACCTCTTCCTGATCTTTTTGTTGAAACAAATAAGGTTTGTTGCCTTCAACGAGCACTTTATGGCCTTAAACAAGCTCCACGAGTATGGTTTTCCAAGTTCAGCTCCACCATCCTTCACTTGGGTTACACTGTGAGTCCTTATGATTCTGCCCTATTTCTTCATCGCAATGATAAAGGCACCATTTTGCTTCTCCTATATGTCGATGATATGATCATTACTGGTGATGACCTCAATGGTATTCAAGAACTCAAGGATTTTCTTAGTCAACAGTTTGAGATGAAAGACCTTGGATATCTCTGCTACTTCTTGGGTCTTGAGATCACTCGTTCCACATATGGTCTTTATATTACTCAAGCTAAGTATACATCTGACCTCTTATCTCAAACTGGACTCACTGATAGCAAGACTGTTGACACTCCAGTTGAACTTAATGCGTATCTCACACCATCGGAGGGGCAACCATTATCTAATCTCTCTCTTTATAGACGATTGGTTAGCAGCCTAGTTTATCTTACAGTTACTCGTCCATACATTTCTTATGTTGTTCATCAGGTGAGCCAGTATATGTCTGCTCCACAATCAACTGACTATGTTGCTGTTTTGTGTATTCTACGATACTTGAAAGGCACTATCTTTCATGGCCTTTTCTACTCAGCTCATTCTCCTTTAGTACTTCGTGCATTCTCTGATGCTGATTAGGCATGAGATCCCACTAATTGTAGGTCCACTACAAGTTATTGATTTCCCCTTGGTTCTTCTTTGATTTCTTGGCGAAGTAAGAAACAAACCTTCGTTCCCCACTCCAATATTGAAGGAAAATATTGTGCTCTTGCTGATACCACATCTGAGCTTCTTTGACTATGATGGCTTCTTAAGGATTTAGGTGTGTCCACATCCTCTGCTACTCCCATTTATTGTGATAATCAGAGTGTCATTCATATTGCTCACAACAATGTCTTCCATGAACGGACTAAACACATCGAGATAAATTGTCACTTTATTCGCTCTCATCTTGTCCATGGTGCTCTCAAGCTTTTCGCCGTTTCCTCTAACGATCAACTTGCAGATATCTTCACTAAGGCATTTTCCAAAGGACGCACTCGTAATTTGGTTGACAACCTCAAGCTAGTCTCATATCCACCTTGAGTTTGAGTGGGGTTGTTAATGTATATTTAGTAACATATTAATGTGTATATATATCTATTTACTTTAGGGATATCTATATTTAGTTAGTTTAAAAATATCTAGTTTACTTGTAATTCCTATATAAAGGCACCATGTATATTTATTTATCACAAAATAGAATACAATCATTAAGTATTTCTAACATATAAAAATATATATTTTTTATGTTATAAAAAATATACATCTTTTTAAAAATAAAATTGCATGTATATGAAAAAAATTATGTTATCTGATTAAAAAATTCAAAAATTAATTTTAGTAACAAAATGATAACTTCATAAAACAATCCCTTAATTAAGAAATAATAACAACTTAGAACAAATTTTCTTTAAATTGTTTATCATATTAGTCCAAACATATAAAGTCATCAACCCTAAAAAAATCAATAAAAATATTGTATGGAGTGATAATTTTATATTAGTTAAAAATTAGTTATGATATTTTATATGATTTTTACGCATTATGGTAAAAATATTCTTAATTTTTATTAACAAATTGTGATTGAATTATGACTAAATATTTATTTAATTTGATCAATTATAATTGAATAGCTATCCAATTAGTCAAAATTTGGTTAATTAACAAAATCATCGATCAGAAACAAGTTGGATATAAATCCAATTAAATTAAATAATTGTTTAACTAATAAGATTTTAATCGATTAATTACCTCACTCGATTTTTGTCAACACTTATGATTGGATGCACCTTTGATTCCTGTAGACACGTGAACAGAGAACACACTATTAAAAACACGTGAACAGAGAACACACTATTAAAACCTTGGATTGTTATGGGTTGTGATGACCTTTGACTCTCTTATGTTTAAATAAGTTCGGATAGTGAAAAGAAGTAAAAAATTAGTATGTTTCCCTATAATGTAGAGAGATGTAAAAGATATTTAAGGAGAATTTATAAATCTTGCGTGTAATGTTAAATATATATAGAAGAAGGTAAATCTTATTTATAATGATAAATTTATTCTAATTTTAAGATTTTATCTGTTTAATTATCTCGTAATCAGATACTTAAAAGATTAAATACCGATCACTTATTCTATTAAATATTTATTTGATATTGGTAATAATGTTATCTATTATGTTACACTTAATAAATAATTTTTTTCTATGATAAATTACTAGAATTAATAGTAAATCAATACTTTTGTACTTACAAGTAATTATATTTTAATACCAATTCTCCTCCCCAAATTCGCATCGTTCTCTGATGTATAAATTAAATCACAACTCAGAACAGTGCACACGAAATACCTCTTCATTTGATCTTACATTTTCTGTCTCTCTTTCTATTTTGTAGATTTGCATCTCAAAACTACTAAGAGACCTTCAAGGAAAGAACCCGTAAAGAAAAAAAAAACTCACAAAATTAGACCCGAAAAGAGAAATTTAAGTTACCACAGCCACCCATCGTCTTATGGAAGACAATACAGAGGCCTTGATAAACCGTAACCAAAAGAAGTACTTGCGCTGCGTTTCACATGCACAAGATGAGTTACAGAGCTTTAGATCTTTTCTCCGTTGGTTGTGTGTGGATCAATCGAATGTATGGACTGCAACTCTCTCTTGGTCCATGTTTATTCTGTTTGCGATCGTCATCCCAGCCGTTTCTCATTTCATGTTAGCCTGTGAAAGTTGCGATGGAAAACACAAGAGACCTTATGATGGTCTTGTGCAGTTATCTTTGAGCAGTGTCGCTACGTTGTCGTTTTTATGCCTTTCGAAATTTGTAAGGAAGTATGGGCTTCGGAGATTCTTGTTCTTCGATAAACTTTGGGATGATAGTGAGGTCGTTCGTAATGGATATACTAAACAGTTCAATGTGAGTTATTCTAGCTTTGCAATTTTTGAAAATTCAAAACCATTTATATTGAATTTTTAGTATTATCCCTTCTTAGCCACAATATGAAATCATTAAATTAAGAAAAGTGTAAATTCAAATATAATGTTCTGGGTCTTGTGGAATTCATTTCTTATAAGTTTTATTTATTTATTTTATTTAAATTGATAAGCACCATTAAGTGATGAGATTATTAGTGGTACTGGGAGAGTATACTCAATCAACCGACCTATTTCCCTAGTTTTAGTTAACTAAGGTTATGTATTGTTTGTAGAATAGAGTTTAATAGGAGTGAGAATTGTAATATAATTGAAATTTAAACGAAACAATATTATTATTATTATTATATTTATTAAAGTAATAAAATGATAAATATTAAAATAAAATTTATAAATTTATAAAAAAAATAAAATTAGAAGATAAGAATTTTTTATTTTTATATGAGAAAAATAATAAATGATTATACATACATGTAAGGAAAATAAATCATTTCAACTATTGAAGGGTTAGAAAATAATAAACATTTATGGTACCGTTAAAATATTTTAAGTTTTATTTTAAATTAACAATTAAATTAAACACAAAAATATCTATAATTATTTTCATAATCAATTATGAATTGTTGTTCATTGGGTCTCTTTACATGTTATGGTTATCTTCTGATTAATTAAGCTTCAATATAAAACCAAGGTCTTTTCTTCTTCTTTTGCTGTGTGATTTTTCCCCTTTTCATAACCTTAGATCCACCTACAAATTACTGCCAGCTAAAAGTGTCGATTTTGATAGGCCAACCTTTGCAATACAGCAAAAGCGGAGCACTTTTTACACGGAAACAGTGTGGCATAAAGCCCCACTGCTATTTCAACTTCCACCTCCTAACCAAAAATCCTTCCCTTTTGGCTTTTGTTTTTCCATTTTTCTTATAGATGGTTTGTATGGTTGTAGACCACATAAAGTAAATAATACAAAAATAAAACTCAACCTATATCATAACATCTCATTTCTCAATTGAAGTCTTTTAGATAACCTATGAATAATGTGATCGAATGCTGGCAGCTGCATGCTATAGAAAGTTGGTCTATATTACTTTTTCTCATAAACCAGTTGGTTTAATTTTAATCTATTTATTTATCTGTTTGCCCTGAAGACTGCAATTGTTACCTACTTACCATGATCCTTATTCTAAATCATTAATGGAACATCCATCATCAAAGTCATTGACCACACTAGACCACACTAGACCACTTTAAATTACTTTATTTTTTCTTTCCTTGTTTTGAAACTGACATGTCTTAATGATGATTAACGCAGAGATCATTGAAAATTCTATCATTTTTTGTATTTCCATGTTTAGTCGTGGAGAGTGCATACAAGATATGGTGGTATGCCTCAGGAGCATCACAAATACCGTTCATGGGAAATGTTGTGGTTAGTGACACAGTCGCCTGTATCATGGAGATATTTTCTTGGCTTTACCGTACCACTGTCATCTTTCTTGTGTGTGTTCTCTTCCGTCTCATGTGCTCCCTTCAGCTCCTTCGCCTCCAAGACTTTGCCACAGTCTTCCAAGTTGAATCCGATGTTGAGTCTATCCTATCCGAGCACCTCCGAATCAAGAGACACTTGAGGATCATAAGCCACAGATTCAGGGCATTTATATTATGGTTCCTGATATTAGCCACCGGTAGCCAATTTGCTGCATTGCTTATGACTACTGAAGCCAATGCTGAAACTGATCTTTACAAAACTGGTGAACTTGCGGTATGCTTCCTTTCCCATTTTGCTACATTTCACACAGCACTCAAGCTTTCATATGTTTTTAGAGTACTAGTTTAGTTTTAAGGCAGAATCACCATGTAAGTATGAGTTCGCATGAAACTCAAATACAAGTGTAACCAAGTTAAAATTACTATATTGTGAAACTCAGTTACACTAACTTACATTGTGAACCTATTGCAATCTCATGCCTATATTAAGCAGCAAAACATACTTCACCTGACAAAGTTTTTTCATAGTCTTATAAATGACCAAGTGTGTCTCTCTTCATGTTATTGGGATGCAGCTATGCTCCATGACACTAGTAGCAGGGCTTCTCATTATATTGCGAAGTGCAACAAAAATCACACACAAGGCACAATCAGTAACGTGCCTTGCAACAAAGTGGCATGTATGTGCTACATTAGACTCCTTTGAAGCAAATAACGATGATGTGACCCATACCATTCAGGATGCTACTGCCATCCAAGTATTTCCTGATCAAAGTGAAACGGATGAAGATGGCGAAGAAGATGATCTTGACAACACTAAGTTCATTCCTGCCTATGCCTACAGTACCATATCTTTCCAAAAGAGACAAGCTTTAGGTACTTATTACTCCTATAAATTTAATCCGATGCACAAGTTTTAAATTGTTTTTTTTCTGTATATATCTTTGTGATGAGCTTGAATTGATTGTAATTTTTGATCGATCGCAGTGACATACTTTGAGAATAATATAGCTGGAATTACAGTCTTCGGGTTTACATTGGATAGAACTACGCTGCACAGCATATTTGGTATTGAGATGGGTTTGGTGCTATGGTTGCTTGGAAAAACCATTGGTATTTCTTAAGTAAACTCAAAAAAGTTCCAAATAGTTTCATTTGTTTCTCTACGGATTATTTTAGGGTTGGGTAAGATGGAATCTAAGAAGCGGAATTTATCATCTTCTTTTCCGTTTGTATTCTTTTTCCAATGTTATTGCTCTTGTAGTTTTGTTCCTCTATTCCCTTATCTGAGCTATATTCTTTTATTCTCTGTCTTTGTTATTGGGAGGATGATTGTTATTTTTAGTGTATCTTTTCAATTAATTTATGATTATTTATATGTATATATATATTTTTGCTATTGAATGAATTTAGAGTCATATGTTAAGAGAGTTAGATTGTAATTTTTTTAAACAAAAAAATAATAATAATAAACTTAAAACTTATAATAATAAAAATAATATTTTTTATGTCTATCTTATATATTTTAACTATTTAAAAAAAAATCTATCACACCAATTCATATTAAATTACATCTAATTGAACGATGTTTAAATTAACCTACGGTTATTTAATTAGTTTAATATTGAAAGTTATCTAATTAAATTCTATTCGAAATTATTAAAGTGTTATTTATATTATTATGAGTTTTAATAGTGTTATTTTTCTTTTGTAATATTTGAATTCCATCACAATAAGTAAAAGCTCTAACATCAATTAACAAATATGATTCTTTTTTTTACACAATAAAACATTACACGTTCACACATATTGTTAAGGAACATAAAGTTTCACGTTAGTGAGGAACTCTACTTCCGCTATAATTATAAGTTTATGGTAACCTTTCTTCTTAACGCTCACACATATTGTTAAGGAACGTAAAGTTTCATATTAGTCGGGAACTCTATTTCTGTTACACTTATAAGTTTATCGTAACCATTTTTCTTCTTCAAGAGCTCTCTTTTGAAGGAAGTTAGATCATGAGTTTCTACATGCTATCAAGCTGGATTCTTAGTTCTCGAGCACCCTCGAAGCTTACCCTCGTCGACATTCAAGGTATATTCTGTCCGTTCTTTCTCGTCGATGTAGAAGGGGAATGTTAAGGAACCTAAAATCCCACGTCAAACAAGGACTATATTTTTGGTGTGTTTATAAATCTATGTCAATACTTATTTTTCAAGAACTCTTTTAAAGAAAATTAGGTAATAGGTTTATGCACGTATAAATGTAACAATTGTTCTGGATCCACCTGTAAACAAAAACTCTCTGTTTCTTCTTTGGGGTTCCTACGTCCCAAGCCTCACTGAAGTTATTGAATTTGCTATATAATTGTCAAGATAAAAGAATTAAAAAAAAATTAAATGTATTTGCTTTCCGTCTGAGCGATCGATCTCCTTTTATTGGATTAGTATTTCAAAGTTTGATTTGCTTATCTTCTTTTCATATTTTTGTTGATTGGTTCAGATATTGTTTTAAAGTGATCTTTATTCCATTTAAATGAATATAATTTATTTCATATTTATATATATTCGTTAAGTTTGTATAAAAAATTATAAAAAACTAAAATATGACATTAAAATTTTATTTTTTCTCAATTTACATTTTGATATTTAATTAATAAAATTGTATTTTCTTAAAAAGGCTAAAAAATTAGACTAATACTAAAATATTGTCATATATTGATAAATCAAAGCAATAGATTTTTCATTATGGTAATATTCTGGTCAAACAAATTATTTATGTTTCTAAAGATCTTAAATATTATTGTATATAGTAGATAAAATAATTAAATTTTAATTTGTGGATGGTAAAAGAAACACATTCATACGTTTGATATATACTTTTTTATTTTTCTGATTTAAATCAAGACATAAAATGATTAATTTACTGAAGTAAAAATAATACCGGAACTGATTCAACATTATTATCACCCTAATTAAACTTTAAAGCATGGCTTTTGTTTACCGAAGATCCTTGCTACCTACACTGTACCTCCTTTTTATTTTATTTTATCAAATATAAGATATTAAATTTTATTTAATAATGCTCAAAAATATTGAGAATGCAAGAATACGAGTCTAACAAAAACCCTAACACAAATAATGATGTTCATAACCAATAACACTATATATGCTAATTAGCTAATTAGAAACCAAATACGTTAGCCAAAGTTAAAGATGATTGTGATGCCAATATTCCTAACTATACACACTATCTTTTCATAATCAAAGATACTCATCATTGGTTAGATTAACCGAAACTGGTAACCTTTATTTATTTATTTTTTGCATTATTTTTTGTTTTTTTCCCTCAACATTAACCAATCATATCCTAAAGAATCCGTTTAGTAGAAATTATAACATAATTGATTAGACTTACGGCTGGCAAAAAAAAAATAGATATTGTTATTTTAATTAATAATTAAATTATATTAAAATTTATTACATAAAAAATAATATAGAATCAAATATACATTAGTTACCTAAAAGATTTAATTTCATCTAATTTAATCATTCTATGAAATTATTATCCTTAAAATATTATTATTTTATCCATTTAATCCACAAACTACTTTTACATTTAAACCAAATACCAAGTGAAGGATTTTGCTTTTACATTACGGGTCTTACTATTATTTTTACAAAACCATTGATTTGATTGGTATTTATTTTGAAAGTAAGATTGAATTTAAACTAAACTGATAATTAGATTAAAATTTTATTCAATAACTAGGTTGGACAAAATTAAATAATATATTGAGCAATGGTGATTTTATCCTGTCCTAAAACTAGTACAAGTTGGAACGATTTTGTATTTATTATTCATATAAAATTAAAATAAATATAAACAAAAAAAAACTATATGATTTAATATACAAAATAGAAGGAAACAAAATTATTATCTGTTTATTAAATAAAAAATAAATATATATTTTTTAAAAAATATATTTAAATATTTATATAATTAAATATCATTTACGAAAAAAACTATATTATACAATGCAAAAAAGGAAAGAAGAGGAGAGGAATAAAAAATATATGCATTATATACATAAATGGTATGTATTTCGTTATCATTTAGAAATTTTCGATATAAAAAGTAATCAATAAAATCTCTCAAATTTCCTCATTTCGAAACTTGGTAGCTAATAATATGTTTTCAAGAGTATGTCTTGTTGTTCATTCAACCATGGAGATCCAAAGCTTCCAAAGCCTAAGAAGGTTTGGAAGCACTTATTCCAAGCCTTCAAACTACCAAAGCACGTGAGAAATATTACTATTATTAACCCTATAAGTCCACGTGATTTTTATATATTAAATTATTATAAAAATAAAAATAATTTTTTTCATCATCACCATCACCATCACCATCACCACCAAAAGGTGTTTATTCAACTTTATAATAAAATCACCATCAATGGGCTGTCTTCTAAGTCATTGCAACTTCAAGGAATTGACGAAAAAGTTGAAGAATTTATAGAAATTTTCTATGAAAGACTGAGACTTGAAAAGCAAAAATCAGATGATCTTAAATGGACTTTATACTAAAAGTACATGCAAATATATATTCCTTAGATCATCATCTAATATTAGATATGTGATTTTTTTTATATCATGGTTATTATATTAAATGAATGATAACATTTTTGATTATTTTGATATTTTATACATATAATTTATTTACTATTTCTAATCTTAGTTTATAATAAACTCGAAATTGCTTCTCTTAATTTTGATGATTTTTTTTATAATGAGTTTGATTTTGTTTCTCGTGGTGATAGTTATTTTCGTTTCTTTTCTTGCATATAAAAGGAGGGTTTCGGCCGTACTCGCAGCACTCGTTTCTTTTTTTCTTAATTTAATTTATTTTTTAAATTTTATCTCATATTATTATATTTACAATATTAATATTTAAATTTATAATTATATAATATATTCTGTATTTATTACTTAATTATAAAATTATAATTATCATTTATGTGATTCATATATAAATTAAATTACTCTTAAATAATTTTATTTATATTATCACATTAACCAGAATTAAGACTTACTTTTATATATAAAGTAATAGTCTTGGTTTTTGCTTGTAATCTTGCTAAATTTTTATTTATTTATAAACTTATATATGATGTTTTTAAATCATTATTTTAAAAAAAATACATATATTAATAATATTAAAATTATGTATTATAAAAATATTAATACTTTGAATTTTTTTTACAAGATACTTTACATTTACAAATATATTATATGATTATAATTATATTATTTGTCTACTTATATACGGATAATTTTTTTAATAATAAAGTTAAATTTATACTATAATGTGAAAAAAAAAATTTAAACATAATTTTTTAATAAAAAATAAACACAATAATAATATCAAAATTATATATTATGACGATAAAAATATTTAAATTTTTACTTTTTTGTATAATGTACTTTACATATACGGATCAAGTATCACAATTAAGGCTTTAATTTTTCGTCGTTGTCGTCCTGTTTAGTTTTTTTTACATAAATTAAACTATGATTTTTTTAAAGCACCACTTTATATTAAAAAAATGCATGCAAGAATAATATAAAAATAATATATTATGATAATAGATTATATGATTATGAGTAACTTATTTATCTAGTTATATACAAATCAATTTATTTAATTATAAAGTTAAATTTATAATATGATTTGAAAAAATGAATTTTTAACAACAATTTTTTTAATAAAAAATGTAAATAATAATAATATTAAATTTATGTATTATAATAATACTAATACTTAATTTTTTTGTATATAATATTTTATACTTATTATTTAATTATGTGGTTATAACTATGTCATTTATATATTTATATACAAATCAAATCACACCTATATATTTTTTATTTATTGACTATATTTTATTTTTATTATCTAAATCAAGTATCACAATCACAACTTTGGTTTTTCATCATAGTCATTCTTGTCTTTTTTTAACTTATAAATTTATACTATGGTGTTTTTAAAACACTATTTTATAATAAAAATCCAAGCAATAATAATATCAAAATTGGATATTGTGACAATAACAATACTTGATTTTTTTTATTTTTAGATAATATATTTTATACTTACAATTAGATTATGTAATTATGAATATTTTATTTATATATTTATATATAAATCAACTTTTTTTATATAAAGTCAAATTATAGTACTATGATGTAAAAAATAGATTTTTTAAATCATCACTTTCAAATAAAAATACAAATAATAATAATAGTAAAGTTATGTATCATGATGATAACAATACTTAAACTTTTTTTTGTATAAGATGCTTTGTACTTATCATAGATTATGTGGTTATAATTATGTCATTTGTTTACTCATATACGAATAAAATTATACTTAAATATTTTTTATTTCTATTATCTAAATCAAGAATCATAATTTAAAAAAAATTATACTTATGAACTAAACTACATGTAAATAATTTTTTTTAAAACCATTGACTATATAAATATTTTTCTTTTATATTATCTAGTGATGTTGTTATAAAGACATATAATGTTTTATTTTTATTAATTAAATCAAGTATCACAATTGAGAATGATAATACTTACGAATCAAACTACATATAAATAAGTGGTTTAAAGTTATTGACTTAAAAAAAAAGAACTAAGCTCTCAAATTTTGGTCTCATTATCTTATTTTTTGTTTTTTATTTATAAAGTCAAATTTATATTGTGATATGAAAAGTGAATTTTTAAAGCATCATTTTTTAATTAAAAAGTACATACTATAATAATATCAAAATTATGTATTGTGATAATACAAATATTTTTTTTAAAGAAAATTGTAGTACTTAACTTTTGCTTTTTATATAAGACATTTTATATTTACCATCATATTATGTAATTATAACCATATCATTTGTCTATTTATATTTGAATTAAATTACACCTAAATAATGTTTTATTTATTGTTGACTATGTTTATTTCTATTATTTAAATTGTGTATTATAATTGGGAAGAATAATACTAACAAACTAAATTACATGTAAATAATTTTTTTAAAATTATTGACTAAATAAATAAGTACTTATTTGATTTGATACCGTTGTTATAAATACATGTAAAAAGATAAAACATAATTTAAAATAAAAAATTAATTTTCAATGAGTATAAAATATTTTAAATTATAAAATAAAAAATTTCAATATATAACTAAATATATAACTATTAATTAACATAAAATACAATTATAATAAATATACACATTATTTACTTAAATATATTAAATTACTGAGTTTAAAATCTTCATTATTTATAAATTATTAAATTATGACTTAATCTTATTATAAAATCTTAATAATTTTTACTTCAAATTATTTTTAAAATATAAAAATAATAAAAATAAACACATATATCATTCAACTTAGTGTTTAATTTTTTCTAAAAAAGATATTTATTTTACAATAGTATAATTTAGGTCAATAATTTTGTATAGATTAAATATTTAATTTTATTAGTAATTTATTATTATTTTTTTAAAATAATTAAATACTTATATAAGTTGTATTATAAGAATTTATATAATATTATTTTAAATTTTATATTTATATCAATAATATCATTTTTATTAAATAAATATTTAAATATATAAATTAATTTTAAAAAATATGACTATGATGTGAATTTTCCTTATTTTTTTGGACAAAATATGTAGTTCGAATTTATTTATTAAAGAGTGAGAGTGTAAGTTTATTACAAATAATTATGAATTTTTGTCACAAATACTACTAATGTTTTTAAAATATCATATTTATTTTTAATATTAAAATTATTATATTAGACGTAATATTTAAAATAAAATTATAATTAGACGTGATTAAGGTCCAAATATTTCTCTAATTTTTTGATAATGACATTTTATTCATGTTTCTTTTAAAATAGATAGATTTAATTATGTACTTTTTAAAAAATTTAATTTGGTTGAAATTGTTTAAAGGTAAAATTGAATTTTTATTTATGATATTCGTAAAAATAGCATTAAAAACAAACAAAAAATATAATTTTCGTCCTTGTCTACAAATAAAAATAATTTATCACTTATTTAAGTATCTCTTAATCTCTTTTCATAAAAAAATATCTTAATCTCTCTATTTTTCTTCATTAAAAATACTATTTTTTTGTTATAAGTTATAAATTCAAACAAGTACAAATATGAATATAAAATTTATAATCTTAATATCAATAAATTAAAAATACAAATAGAATAAGATAAAAGAAAAAAGAGATAATAAATAGAGAATAAAACAACATCAATACTAAAATGAGATAAAATAAAATAAATTGAGATAAAGAGATACAAAATTATTTTTTTAGAAATGAGATATAGTTTTTTATTTTTAAGTGAAATTCAATTTTAACCTTTAAAAATTTACATTTATTAAAAAAATTAAATTAAATTAACTATATTTAAAAATTATAGTACTATAAACCTATCACTTAAAAAGAGAGAGACTAAAATGCTCCTATTAAAGACTTTGAGAAATCCCTTAGTTCGCTCATATTCCAAGAAACTAGCTCTCCAAACGAAAAAACTCAAAATCTACCCGTTCACACCTTGTTTAATTGACAATTAAAAATTTAAGTTTTCTATCTTTGAAATTTTAAATAAGTTTTATGATATCAAGATTTGAACTCTTGTTAGCTAAGGACTACTTTGTGTTTTCTCTACATTATTGTCAAGAATATAAGGAGCGGTGATGTGGAAATAAGAGGAAAATGTTGCTAGGAATTTGTGTATAAATTATTCTCTAATAATAATATTATCTTTGATTTATATTATCGTTGAAATGATGAATTTCAATAAAAATTATGATTTTTCATTTTGAGTTTTTGTTTTGGGTTTAAATAATATAATGATTAAACTTATTTGATAATCTTTATTAAAATTTTAATATAAACCATCTAAGGTAATTACTTTCATTTAATGTATAAATGTTAACGAAATCTGTAAATAGAAATCATTTATTTTATTTTTTTATTTTGACACATGCATAACCCAAATTTATTGATGATTTATTTTTATTTTTATTTTTTCAATAAAAGACAATATATGTAATTATATTGTAATAATTTAAGTTGTATGATTTTTTAAGAAAAAATAAATTAAATCAACTATCAAGCCTAAAATAATTTAAGTTAATAGATATCATAATTTTTAACATTGTATTACAAATATTAATTATTTAATTGTAAATTTTGAATTTTGTGTCAAGAATAAATAAATATTAACATTATTAATAAATTAAAAATATTAGTTAGAATATTTGTGATAGGTTATAAAATATTGACAATATTTATAAAAAAAGTAAAAAATCATAAAAATTTGTGATAATTTCCAAATTTGAAGACATTACAATCTTTTAGGCTGTACAATTTTTAACGTTACTCCTAATCTAGTATCACTTTTAACATTTTAGTTTAACAATTTTTTTTTAATTTTTTAGTACACTTATTTTTTTATATTTAATATATTTAATTTAAATTTAAAAATTAGACTAAATTATATTATAGAAGTCAAAATTATAGTATTTAAAAATTTATTTTTTGAAATATTTAATCTCTTAATTTTTAAAGTTTAATAAATTTAATTTACTATTTTTAAATTTGAATTAAAATTGTTAAATATGAAAAATAAATAGATGGATAATTACTAAAATTTTGTTGAAGGACGAAATTATTAAAAGTAATAAAATTTGTATACTAAAGATATACCCTAATCTATTTTCCTATGATTTTAATTATTGGAATAATAGCATCATTTAACCAATAATCCACCTCAATTTAGTTTATAACCCCTTCTCAATGTTTTTCAGCTTAATTTTTTTTTCTTATTTTTATAAATTATCCTTTACGTTCATTTAATTTTTGTTTTTTTAAGCCACTCATTTTTATAACATTTTGTGAGTAGAGAAATAGTTGTTCAGTTTTAATAACATATGTTTTTCTAAACAAAATAAGTGGTCTTTTAAAAAACCGAATATTTCAGTTTTTGTTCCAATTTTTTTCATGACACGATTTTTTTTTTCAATTTAACACTTAATTTTCAAAACAAAGATGATGATGATTATTTGAGGATGATTAAAATTCATATTATCTATATATCGAAAGATATTTTGATAGATATAGATTTATGTTAACGGTATAACATATTTTTTTTGTTATTTTTCTAACTCAACCTATGATTTAGCTTTTAAGTAATTCATATTCTTAGAAGTTGATATCAAACGAAATAAATTTTAATTTTTTTTAAGAAGATTAACTTAAAAATATGGTGTTAATGTTAAAAGAGACCCCAAATTTCAAAGAATTTTTCAAAAAAATAAGGAATAAATATTACTAAGATGAATGTATCAAAGTTATTTTTTATAAAAATATAAAAAAATGCCAACAATATTGTTAAAATACCAAACTTGGTAATATGATTAAGAGTTTATAATAATTTTAAAATATATTAAAATTATTGATAAAAATTTCTTATATTATACCTTTTTAAACTTGACAATATGATTAAAATACCTTCCTATGATATATTTAGATGATATTATAAATAAATTTATTTTAATAAAATTATTAGTCTATTTATTTATATTACTTTTTTTTTCTCCAGAGTGGAGCATCAAAAATCTATTATATTTACAAAATAATTTTATAAAAATAATAAATTTATATTGTTTCATGTAAAAAATTAAAATATAATTTTTATCCAATTCCGCGGATTTGGCTACCATTTTTTCCTATTTTATTCATGGGTCTTTAAGCGGTTGATGGTTTGTCAAACGGCATGTCGTTTGATCCATGCGATCAAGTAATCGGCTATAATTATTGCTGCCTCAAAAAGTACATGTTTGTTGAAATTTGCTCGTACGCAGGGCACCATGTTCGAACCCTGAAGCTAAAAAAGAAATTGATGGCAATACCACCGACTCCTTGAAAAATAGTACACCAGTTTGAACATCAAAAGCGTATATCGAAAGCTTGAAGCTCCTCTCACTCCACGGGTATGGTCATGATTTTTATTGCTATACCCAAAATGATTATGATATTAATCGTGGATTATTTATATTTTATTTTCTCTTTTATTCGTTGTTAATATTCTATGATCAACCCTACTTGTTAAGCATCCCAACAATTTAAAAAATAAATATGTTTTTGAGAAGTGATTCTTTGGGAGCGATGCATCTTGCATGCCAGGTGTTTGATTGAATAACTTATTTAAAAACATTGTTTTGATTTCTGAGAAATGCAAATGAGTGAAATTTTATAGACATCTGCGTGTAAGCAAGTAATTTTTCTTTTGTTCTTCGATACCTTCCATGCATACATACGCTTTCTTTTGATCTGGGTAAACCTTGAAGCTAAATCTTCAAAGTTCAGACAAGAATAATGAGCCTTTAGCTTTTTCAGAGTCCTCAAGGTTCATGCAGGGATAACTGATAATAGTACTAAATTTGACATTGTTTTCTCTAAACCTACTCAAAAGACTTAAAACAGTTGAGAGGAACGAGACAAAGATAAAGAAGCATAGAAGAATAGAAGTTTGGAGAAGAAAGAAAAATCATAGCAAAGAACAGAATATAATTCGTTGTTATGCTGAAGATTATCTTCCAATCATCTTCAATGAACCTCTGAGTAATGGGCGGAAAGTAGGAAAATATAACAATTGGTGGTTAGACAAGAGTAATAACGGGGCGACTTTTTTTACACCATAATATTGTATGCTTGATTTAGTCATGTTAGTTGTCCACCTAGATGGTTTTATCATGAAATTTATTGTAGTTTGTAATTTATTTAAAATGCGAGGCTTATTCCTCGCCTCATCCAAGGAAAATACATGGATAGCCTTTTATGCTTCTAAATCGATTGGTCTTAGAATCTCAAGGAAAAGGTATATCTACTTTTCCAGGAATCAAGTAAAAAATTTATAATTGGTTTCCGTGATTCAGAAATAAAGGAGAATCAGGCCTCTAGAAAATGCTGCCTCAGCAGATGAAGAAATCCATAACTTATAACCCAAAGAAACTTGCTAACTTGATTGACCTTGTAAATCTTCCTTCTACACTGAGAGAGTTTGTAGGGCAGTCTCAAATTTCACGTCTTGATTGTTTCATGTGTGTTTTGTCATGCACAAAGACAACAAGCTACAGGTTCTCTAAATTTCCCATTTATCTTTATGTTTTTTTTTTAAATTCAATCAATCATGTGTTGGATGTTCCTTCCTATCACTATGAATGCTGATGTAATTTTTTCATGTAGGATCCGGACAACAAAAATCTTGTCAATTGTGATGAAAAGTTGAAGAAAATACTGTTGGGTAAGCCGAAGGTTGAATTAGCTGAACTTCCTGCACTGATCAAGCTCCATTTCCCCAAAGAACCAAAGTAAACTGTGCAGTTGAAGAGAGGTACATGTTTCTACCTCAATATAATCTTTTCTGCCAAAGAGATCACTTAAGCTTTAACACTGTAAAGACTAAATGAGGATTGATGTCTCATCATGGTGCTCTTGGCTGCTTGGTGCTTTTTACAATTTGTTATTGCACCGTCTAAATGTAATGCATTACTCTTTATTTTCTATGTGCTCCTAATAGATTAAAGATGATTCCTTTATACTTTCCTAGTTCCCTCCATTAAATTTTAGAAAAAAAATTCAATTATCTATTATAGTATGTTGCATCTCCCTCCATTTATGTGATAAATCAAAAGAGGAATATCTTTCAAGTGATTCCGTGGTCAATTTAATTTAATGTGTACATAAACTAATAAATAAGGATAGGAGTGGTTCCTTAAACAAGGTTTTATGTGGAAAAATCAGAACCTAATGAGGCACTTAATTGTTACTTTAAAAACTGAGCTAGAACATTCTTGACTATGTGATCAGCAATTATATAATTGGTCTTCTCTGTTGGGTGGAAGGCATCCCAGAACACATATTTATTTGCATCTAAACATGTTAAAGGGTTTATCTTATTGCACATGTATCCCATCTCAAACAGCCCTGTGCCACAACAAGCTGTAGCTGCATTTTCAAATCCTGTATTGAAAAAGAAAAGATCGAAAACAATTAGTACATTTGACTTGGGGACAATTCATTCTTGTTAGAAACAGGAAAATGGGGGTATAGTGATTCAGGTAATATCACTTTGGAAACTTCTTTAACTATTGGATGGACTCATATGATTATGTTACAGGCGAGGCCACCAACAAAAGTACCATTAAAATCATGCTGTTTCATAACTTACCACAGTCACCATTGCCATGCTTTATTATACCAATTGCACTTCCAGAAAGAACACAGTGAAAATATGAGAAGCCTTACCAAATGAATTCGGGTTCTGTATCACATCCAACAGAATGTCATAAGGATTTGAAAGAACCAGTTCTGCTCCAGCAAGTTCCAATTTGATATTTTCTATCAATCCCTGCAGTTTCTTGTTGAAATCTTTAGCCACATTATTATACTCTTCGACACATCCACTCTTGGAGAACATATTCATGGTTCTCTCCAGTGGCAGACACCCCATAGGAGGAAGGCTTCCTACGGATATCTTACGAGCCCCAAGCTGGTAAAGCTCTGTGATGAAATTTCTAGCAATCTGAATTAGAAAGTGTTGGTACTCTTCTATGGAAAATTCTGATGACCTGCCTGGCATTATGTAGTAGTTCTCCAGGAAATCATTAGTTCCTATACTTATCAGGTATAATGCTTCATTCAGTACCTTATTTGCTTTCTCTTCGCCTAGATAGTCTCGTAGGTCCTTCTGGTATTGTTTATAGTGCTCCAGTTCTTTCCACATAGGTATCACAGACTGCAAGGCCATGTAGCAAGACAAAATTAAGCATATAAAAGCCCTAAATTTATATTAGGTCTTATTCAGTTAACTTAATATTATGAATTTCCCGAGGGCTGCTGGAGAAAAGTGAAACTTTCTTTGAAGTTTGTTTATATAAGTTAAACTAGATTTTCTACCTGAGTTGCACTGATTTTATTACCAATTTAAGTTACTATTTGACTCACAAGAACATTTGAAGTGGCATTGTCATAACCAGTTCCTGCAGAAGCAAAGCAGACTCCCGTAGCAAAATCCTTGATACTGTAATTTGGATCCAAATATGCTGGTACAGTTGGCTTGATTCCAAAAGCTTCAGAGATGAAGTCTGTCGGAATTTTACCATTTGAAAACCGTCCGGTAGGCTGACCGCCAAAGAAATCACGACCATAAGGCTGAAAGTTGCTCTTTAAGATAGTATAAATCTGGTTATTGTTCCCTGCATCCACAGAAGAGTCCCCAAATACAATAATTGCTGGAACTTTTGTATTTACTTTAAGAAGTAACTGTAAGAGATGGATTAAGAGAAACCAGTGAAGGGCCTTGTGTGCCATATTTTCTTGTTTCTGCCTGTGAAATTTTAATGATTTAAAGGAATGCCAAATTTAGGTGGTTGATAAGTTGGTAAGGAATATTTTTGAATAGAGTGGGCAAGTTAAGAAGCTGATATAAATGGAGGTTGATGTGGTTGAAATTTGAATTTCTTTTAGAACAAGATTCTTACTATTCTATGCATTACATACAGGTTAGAAAATGGTAATTTTGATGACGATGTCTTTCCTGTTTTAGTATTTTCACCTATTTCGAACCTTCTAAAATATGAATGTTGTCGAAATATTGTTGATAATGTGAAGACATTTTCATCCTTAAATATATCATTTGAATATTAAAACAGAAGCATAATTATTTGTGATTCTCTTTCAAAGCGATCTTTTTTTTTTCTTTCGTTATCCTCTCTCTCTCTCTCCCTAAACAACATTTAACTTAAATCACTTTTATCAGAAACACGGTTTGCCTCTAAAAGTCACTATTTTTTAATAATTTCTTCTTTGATTGCTATTTTTTTTCCCCAGAAAATGAGAAGTTGCTTCTTTACTCGCTTATGGTGTAGAGCTTTGAGAATGAAAGCTACTATGCTTTCAAAAGTTAACCATAATACAAGCTCATATATCTGTAACGGATACGAAATACTTACTTTTAAACATGTTTAAGAAGACTTCATAGAACTAAAAAAAAATAAAAAAGTAAATTTGGGAGTGCTAAATATCAATTTTACTCCTATTATATTTATATGTATGTACCATATATTTATATCAATAATAAATATCAATTTGTTCTAGGGTAGGGGTGGCCATGACAGCACCCAAACCCCTTAGTTTCGTCCCTATCTGAGGCATTTCGTTGGAAAAAGAAAAAAAAAACTAGAGTAGAGTAGAGGGCAAATGATTCGGTATCGGTTACAACCACAAGAAAGTTCCGTGCTGTATAGCAGTGGATTCAGGAATGGAAAGTTTGTGTGGGATGCGTTATTTCTTAGGTTCACAATACCAGCGTGGGTATGTATGTATATGGTTAGTTCATCAACCAGTAATCTATTTTAATAAAAGATATTTAAAAAAGACATCTAAGTGAAAGTACTCTATATTAAATCATATTTTAAATTACGTGGTGATATTAATAAAACTGATAATATATATCATCTTATTTTAAATTAATGATATTAATAAAACTGATTATATATATTATAAGGGAGGGTAATTAAAGTTAATTATTTTTAACAAAAATATATTTTAAAAAATTATATAAAAAAGATTATAAAAATTAATTTTGTAAAATAATGAATTTGTACTCTTAGTTATAAAGTGTACAAGTGAACACCACAAATACAATAATTTATGAAATAAATTTTTAAAACTATTTTTATAAAGATAATAGATTTCTGTTATCACATTTAATAAATACGAATATACGATCCATTTTTATTAAAAATAAATAACTTATTTGATTGATTTCATATATATATATATATATATATATATATATATATATATATATATTACTAAAATCGGAAGGAAATCCAACATTGTCATTTGCAAGAGGGGCTGCCTTACCATCGAGGCAACTCATGGTTCAAATTATTTTTCAATTTTTTTTAAAGTTCACATAATGGAAAAAGATTCATTTTTATAATATAAAAAATATATATTTAATATATTCAAAAAATATAACATATATATGTTTTGTATAATGTAAAAGATAAATATTTTATCCTGAACATAAAAGTAAAACAATTTTATTAGGATCTCTAATTCTAACCATTAGATTTGTTTATAATTTCATACATAATTTTTTTTAAAAAAAAGAAGAATATATATTTTGATGACTGGTGGCTTGCAGTTTTATGATAGTGGATTGGAAAATGTAGCTTTAATCTTGGTAGAGGCTTGAAAAATATAGTTTTAATCTTTCTTTTTTTGTTCTTTATTTTTTATTTTTTTATTCTCAAAACAATAAGTTAAAAATGTGTCAGAATTCTGTTCTAATTTTGGTGTATTGCAGGGGTTTTTGGTTTATAAACGGCATCTCTCTTATTATAGTTTAAAAATAGTCACAATAAATCTTTTAGTCAATTTTATTTTAAAAAAATAAAAAAATATATCAACTCTATTTTACAAAAATAATTCTTATAAACATAAAAAAATATCAACACCTTATAAATTTATAATTAATTTTAAATACATAAAACTCTTTTATCATGTTATATATTAAAATTTTATTTTAAAAAATAAAAAATAATTTATTTTATAATAAAATAAATATAAATTTATAAGAAAATGATATGGTAAGCATTTTGATAATTCATAAATAATATAATATATTATTATTATTAATAATAAATATAAATATAATTATATTTAATAAATAATTATAATTATGATATAAAAAATAATATTCATAAAATAATTAAATTATTAAAAAAAATTGTGAAACCTCTCTATCAAACTTTCTACGAGATACAATACAAACATAAAACATTATATCACAAATTTTGTGTGAAAATATTATCTAATATAATATTATTACAATTATTTTTATTATTAAATATATAAATTATATATAATTAATTATATTTTAATACTTAAATAAAATTATTATTAATAAATATTTGTTATCTTAGTAATAATTAAAATTATAATAATATTAGAGATATGTGTTACAATGTAATCTATTTTTTAATTTTTTTAATCTTAAATAATTTATTTTTTTAAAATGTCAAAAAAAAAATCATAAAATTATTGTAACTATTTATTAAAGTTTTTAATAATTTAAAATTTTATAATTTATTATTATTATTTTAAATTATTTTATAATAAAATTTTGATAAGTTATTTGTTATAAAAAAAGTTATATAATTTTTATTATATAAATATAAATTATTTTTTATTTATAATAAAAATAAATTATTATTTATTAAAAGTTTGTGGAAAATTGGTGAAAGAGGGGACTGAGAATTAGAGAAGGAAAGAGAAAAAATTAATATAGAAGAGAATAAGAAAGAATTTAACCTGTAAATTATCAAAATCCTATTGCATATGTCACTGGAGAGAATTTCAAGTATTTAATATTTTAGATATTTATAATAAAAAGTAGAAATATAAATTAAAATATGCTTATTTTTAAACTAAAACCTACTTCATTCTTTTTTAAAACTATAATAAGAAAGATGCAAAAACCATATTACATATGTCACTTATTTGCAGAGAATTTCAAGTATTCAATATTTTAGATATTTGTCCTAAGAAGTAGGAATATAGATAATTGAATTGGATCATGAATTATCCTCCTTGAATGGGTATATATATGACATCTTATGTACGTAACAGGTTATGTACTTTACGACTTGGATACATGATGATTACATGATTTATTAAACGTTACATACAAACTAATTGAATATAAAGTAGATCGTCATAAGCGTTTACACTAACATGTCGTTATATACAAATAAAAGAAGATCGTTATATGTAAATCGTTTCAGATTCTTAAGTAGATTTTTCGGGTCGTTCACAGAAAGAGAGGACTGAGATCATATCGGGATCTTACAATTTTACTAAGTCTTTATCTCTAAGACCTCGTAGAATAATAACGAAATGTTCTGGTTGATTGGGTTCTACGCTTTATCGAACTCGTCGAACCATGTCATTGTTAAGTTATCTCTAAAAACTTTTTATTCTCTAATGGAATAGCTACCTTCATTAGGTCCCATATATATTACACATTTAATATAAAACATTAAAATCAATAATTTTAAAAAGTTAAAGAATAAGGTCACATCAAAACCTTACAATATCACAAAATCTTGATCTCTAAAACCTAATAGAACAATGATTGAGTTTTACGCTTTAGTGAACTTATTAGGTTCAAGTCATTCGTAAATCATCTCTAAAATCTCAATATCTACTTGTAAGTTATTTACATTTATTAGTTCATATATTTATTATGTATTTAATATCAAATATAACTAAAATATTTGTTAATTCGTTGGTGATTTGAATCCATTAAAACTTAACTTTTTGAGGGATTAACTTCTCGAGGGAAAAAAGAAACTGCAAACTCTTTTGTCCCCCGTTACCAAAATAAATAAAGTGAAAAAAATCTCTTAAGTGGCTTATTTGTTCGTTAAAAAAAAAAAAGCGTTAGGTAGACAGAGGCTGTTGACACCGACTCTTCAATAGAGGCGGAGATACTGAGAGAGACAGAGTCCAGTAAACAGAAGTACAGAAGTCGTTTACATGGCATCTACCAAGCTTCAAGCTCTTTGGAACCACCCTGCTGGACCTAAAACCAGTTCGTATTATTATATCCCTTCTTTATTCAATCTCTCGATGCTTTCTCTTATTGTTTTCTTCTTATTTGTTTTGTCCTTCTGATTTTTCAATCGCTGATTTCTTCGTTGAGTTCTGTTTGTCATGATCTTTTTATAACATTCCATCTGGTAAATATCTTATATTTGAAACTTAGATGTCGGTTATTTTCTGCGGATTGCGCTTTTTTATTTATTATTTCATTTTTAACGATCTCTGATAGATTTCACCTTGGAATTTGTAATTCTAGATTACTATTTTTTTTTTGTTTGGGTCAGATTCTAGATGACTAATTGAAACGATGATTTTCTGTTCAAAAAAGAAAAGAACAAAAAAATTGACACACTGATTGGGTTTTATTTGATTGGAGTACATTTGCATCAGTAGAAAAATAATCAAACATTTGAAATTTTCCTGAAAAAATTTCGTACTTTTTTAGTGTTCTGTTTTTCAACATTGATTTATTGAGGGTTTATCGTACAATTCTTGCAGTTCATTTTTGGGCTCCTACATTCAAATGGGGTATCAGCATAGCAAACATTGCTGACTTCTCAAAGCCACCTGAAAAACTCTCTTATCCTCAGCAAATAGGTATGCACTTCGGTTCCAAATCTATATTACTAGAGATTTAAAAAAGCCCCGGAAGTTTCATTATACGTCATAATAGTAATTTTGAATTTGCGTTAATTTCTTTGGAAAGCTGCTGTTCCATTTTCTGTTTTAAGATCACTATGTTCTTTCTTGTGCAGCTGTTACTAGTACTGGAATCATATGGTCACGCTACAGTATGGTGATTACTCCGGTAAGTTTTATTCAGCTCTTAAACATGTCAAATTTTTTGTTATCGATGTTTTAGAATTCTGCTCTTTTCTCACTATAAGCTCTATCTAGTGCTAAGAAGCTTTTTAAACATACTGAAGCCATGTTGAATATTACAATTGATCAAAATTGCTTTATTGTTAATGTTAAAAAATTGGTGTTTAAAACGCAAGACCAAAAGCCAAAGTCCTAAAGGCCTTGTCAAATAAAACAAGCTCTCTCAAAGTTGTATTATTTCTTTCATATTTTCATTACAATTCTATAGTTATATATAGGGAGATTTACTCCTTAAATTACTCTATGAATTAAAAATTCTTTGATTTACTACTTAAATTAAAGATTACTTATTTTACTACTTGAATTAAGGATTTCATGTTTTTCTCTTTGAATTAATCCTTAAATTAAGGATGATAACTTCTTGATTTACTCCTTGAATTAAGGAGTTGATACTCCTTAAATTACTTCTTAATTTTATCTCCAATACTCCCTCAAGCTGGATCTATAAGGTTTATGGATATAAGCTTGCACAGAAGTCGTTGAAACTGATGATAAGTCAAGGCAGCAAAGGTAAAACTAACAAAAATACTAACTACGATAGCAAAAAAAAAATATTGTTGTCGATGTGGGACCTTTCCTTTTACCACAATACTTCCCCTTCACATTGGACAGGTAGGAATTGCAAAAGAGATTTAATCCATCATCGCCAAGAGCTTGGTTTCAATGTGGGACCTTTCCTTTTACCATAATACTCCTCATCCACATCAGGTAGGTAGAAGCTGCATGAGAGATTTAATCCATCATCGCCAAGAGCTTGGTTTCAATGTGGGAACTTTTCTTTTACCACAATACGCCTCCTCCACATCAAGTAGGTAGAAGCTGCAGGAGAGATTTAATCCATCATCGCCAAGAAATTTGGTTTTAAAAAAAACTAGAACAAGAAATCGTTTTGATAAAGTGTCAAATGCACTTTGAGACATCACAGACTCTGTTGTCGAAAGTAGAGATAAAATTACAAGAACTACAAGTATATGCTATTTCGGTAGAGGAATAACAATTTTTTTAGGAAGATCGACTTGCTCTGATACCATGTTGAAAAATTGGTGTTTAAAACGCCAAGACCAAAGGCCAATGGCCTAAAGGCCTTGTCAAATAAAACAAGCTCTCTCAAAGTTGTATTTTTTTTTCAAATAAGTTGATATTATCATTTTTTATCGTTACATCAACTACAATTAGTATTAAATTGATAAAATTGTTGAAAAATTGTGTAGAAACGGCAAGGCCTTATCAAATATAACAAGCTCTCTTAAGGTTGTATTGTTTCTTTCATATTTTCATTACAATTATATAGTTATATAGAGAGAGATTTACTCCTTAAATTACTCTATGAATTAAACATTCTTTGATTTACTCCTTAAATTAAGGATTATTTATTTTACTCCTTGAATTAAGGATTCCATGTTTTTTTCCTTAAATTAATCCTTAAATTAAGGATGACAACTCCTTAAATTACTTCTTAATTTTATCTCCAATATGGTATCAAAGCAGGAAAATTAACTTGCTTCTGCTTTATTATTATCTTAGCATCTTCAATCTTTGAAATGGTTGAAGACAAGCCGCTAGGATCAGAAACTGAAAATTTATCGGTGCTTTCCTTCATGAATATGCATGAGGTGGATGTCAACCCAAATCAAAGATTAAGCTCAATCTTGTTGAATGAGTTTAATTACTTGCCTTGGTTAAGAGCAGTGTCTCTAATTCTAGGTGAAAGGTCCAAATTGGGGTTCATAAATGGAAGCATCGAAGTACCTGATGTTTCCTCACCAACCTATGAATCCTGACTTAGTAAGGATCAACTGGTTATGTCATGGCTCCTAAATTCCATGGAACGTAAATTAGTTGAAATATTCAGTTACTCTGAATCTACATACCAACTATGGGAGACGATCAAGGAAATGTATGACACTCAAAACAATGATGCACGAGTTTTTTAATTAAAGAAGAACATCTCAGATCTGCAACAAGATGACAACTCCTTGAATTAAGGAGTTGATATTCCTTAATTTATTTCTTAAATTATTTCTTAATTTTATCTCCAATAGTTAATTTCTACTCTAATTTGATATCCATCTTAATGCAATGCTTCAACATATGACTTTATATTACTATTTTGTTCCCTCATTATTTGCACGCTTCAAGTTTGAAGAAGGTTTCATTTTTGTATCTTGAAATTGTTTTTTCTATGCTTAAAATCTAGGCCATCTAGGGATTTTTAATTTTCTCCTTAATGACTGTGTAGTGTTTCAGACATTAATTATCATTTTTAATCTAAATCCATTTGTAGGAACGTTTGCTTAGACGCTGGTTTAGTGTAATGATTATCATGTGGAAGATAAAAAGAGCATGATTTACATGTTTGAGAATTATTGTACAACGATACCTTGTTTTTAGAAAATACAGGCCTTTTCCATTGGATCATAAGTTGTCTTGACACTGATTCTGGCTAACTCTATTCTGTCACATAATTCTTATTGTTTAATAATCTAAAAGTCATAGTTTTCATTATAATAACTTTGCCCTCACTTCCACCAAAAATGATTTAATGGGAATAAACATAATGGAATTTAAATTACTTAGGATTTACCTATTTTAGGATTGTCATTATGCCATTGCATTTCATTTTAATTTGAATTTTAGTTTTGGTTTTGAATATTGTTATCTTGTTTAGAAAAGTACTATAATAGGATATAAACATAATTTGAATATTGTACTTTTATTTTGAGACTTGAGTTATGAATTAAATATCAATTTCTCCATATTGTTATTGTTATGTCTGTTTCTCTCAATTTTTATTTGTCCAGATCCCTCATAGCCCTAATTCTTATTGTTCTTCCCAAATCTATTGTGATATATATTTTTTTTCAACCCACATTATGATTTTTGTTGAATTTTCAGTTTCATGTTGAAGAGGTAACTTTCTTTATCCCATACATGTTTGCTGGTCAATTTGAAAAACATGATAAATTGGACCATAACACATGTACTACTAAATCCCAATCATCCACTTGATGGATTTATTGCATGTTTTTTGTGTTATTGTGTACAAGCGCAAGTGGTGCTTAAGTTGCTAAATACAGTTATAATTGGACATTTCACATAACCCTCGTATTATACTGATGTTGCAGAAAAATTGGAACCTGTTCAGTGTAAACATTGCAATGGGTTGCACAGGGTTGTATCAACTATCCCGCAAAATTAAGTAAGTTGATGTTACTTCTATTCCTTTTTGCAATTTTGCCTCTGTTATAAGATTTTTCTAATTTAGAAATACGAATCTTGTAGAAAAATGTCTTTGTTTCTTCAAAACCTGAAGTAGAGATGTGATAACAGTTGCATTTTGTCTATTAATGCTGTCATTTCGCTGATTTATTTTAGAAATTTTGAAAACATCAACTGCAAGTGTTTGTGACAGGTATTTTTGGTAGGTTTATTGATTGGTTCGATGATCTAAATGACTGTGGCTTTGCTTTCAGGCATGACTACTTTTCTGAGACACAAGCAGCTGTTGCGAAAGAGCAATAACCAACTTCTCTGGAGTTTGTTAACACTTGTTCGCCTGTTATTTTCTTAAAGTTTCATTGTAACATTATACTTGTGGCGACACAGGTTGAGAAATGATCGATTTGTTATTGTTCTTGTAATTAGTTTCCTGGTAAATTATTTGCTCTTTATATGACTTTGAAAGTGGATAGGTTGCAGAATTCTTTATGAAAGGTGCCTGATAAATTGATTTCCCTTGGGGGAAGAAACTTTATTTCAATAAGTCTTAATCCTGTTTTTGTTTCTGTTTCTAAATCTGTGATAGAGACGAAAAATGGAGTGTTTCATCTCATCTCATGTTTATGTGTAATAGTCTTATTTTATTTAAATATTATTTTATCTCATCTCATGTTTCATTTTAGTGTCTTTAATAAACTTATGTGTAATAGTCTTATTTTATTTGAATATTATTTTATTTTATTTAGATTGTAGTTTTAATGAATTTAATTTTAAATATATGTTGTATTATTATTTTTATTAAATTTACGTTATAAATTTTATTTTTTATTTTTTATATTTTTACATGTTTTATTAAAATAAATAAATAAGATATTTTAATTAATAACGTTTCGTTACTATTTTATTATTGAGATTAAATGATAAGAGTTTTAAAAATTAATGATGAATTATCTTATTAATCTTATCTTAGTTTAGAATTCAAATATGATATGCAAATTGCCTTGTACCGCTATGCTTCAAATGGTGAGTTCGAATCACATTTATAAAGGTAGTGGAAGTTTCTGGGTTACAAAACCAAAATTAGATGGCTATTTTTATTAACAATAATGCCCTTCTACAATTTCAAAATCCTCCTTTTTTTAATTCTTTACCACGTCACCAGACACCAGACGGTTTAGGGCACAGATGCATTTGTTGTGGTAAACATGATATTTTGGAAAAGTAAATATTAGTAATCATAATTAAATATATATAATTATACATAATAATAAATTATCATTTTAATTGATTTTGGATATATTTGTTATATATTAAATTGTTTATCTTTACTTGAAATTTATTTAATTTTCATGAAAAAAATTAGTTCATTTTCTTTCAAACAAAACAATGTAATTTACATAATTTTTTTAAAAATTAAGTATTTAATTTCATTTTTAAGCTAGAACTTAAAATTATAGATCTTTAATGTATTTACTTTATTTAAGATATTGAATCACAATTCATTTACAGTTTATTTATTTTGAAAAATTAAATTAATTTTTAATCATCACTTTATTTTATTTTATAAAAGCAAATGAACTTCTAGAGATAGTTTTTCTGTTAACCAAATATTGTGTGATCAATTTTTATTATTGGAGTGGGTAATCACCGAGAAAATTTGAATTTTTCATGATAGAAAAAATCTAATAAAGAAAATACTTTTATTAAGTAGGGTAGGAGATGACATTTTTCGCCCCATGAAATTCTTGAACGCAAATTTCTTATCATTTTATATAATATATTTACTTAATAAAACACAAAATCATGACTAAAAATTTATTTTATTTGATTTTTTATCGATTATCAAGATAAACGACTTAATTATATATATAATTTATATAATACATCCAATATATATTAAATTTATCTAATTTTTAAACATAAAATTTATTAATTTATTACATTAAATATATAATTAAACATATATTATTGTACAATGTTTTATTAAGTATTAATTTAAGTAAAAAAATTCAATTGATTATTTTTATTATTAAAATATTTTTTAATTAATTATTTCAGTTAAAAATTAATCAATTTAATCAAAATATTCAAATCATATACGTGATATGTAAAGTTATAAGATGTGTCGTTAATAAGATAATAAAATTATAAATTTATATATAATATAAGTAATTTAAATTTTTTGATTTTAGTTAGAATAATTGATTAAGTTTGAATATATTTTAATAATATAATTATTTAATTAAAATAAAAAATATTAAAATTTTACATTTGTCCTGTATTATTCATTAATGTAAAATACCCAATAGCTATAACTTTTGGATAGAGAATATATATATATACGTCGCCCCTACCGTGCCGTTCCGTTCAATGAAAAAGGGGTGATATGTCAAATAGCTTTGTGATCTCAATGAAAAAGGGCAATTTCTTCGCTCCAAATTACGTGAAAAAGGGCAATTTCCGCCGCCTTTTTTTTCCTCTGTGCCCGTCTTAGTTATTCAGTTATGCTCGTGTCTAGATTAATAGCTCGCGCGTGGAGGAAATTGTGGAGGAGTTCTCCTCTCCTATGTATCCCACAAAATCATCCATTTCCCATAATCTCCAATCAGTTTCACTCCATTCTGAACGGATCTCCCCACGAGCTTTAAAGATTAAAAGTACATTCCTGCAATTTTTTGAAGTATTGTTTCCAATGCTGCAGTTAGCTCCACGTCACATTTCTCTATTCCAGCTTTTAGCTCTCAATTCGTCACCCTTACAAAGACATGGGCTGTCCTCATCTGCACATGAGTCATCTGACAAGAAACAGAGTAATGTAGAGAATAGTGGTGCCTCCACTAGTGGAGACTCAAAAAAATCTAGCTCTGATCAAACTGAAGAGAGCAAAGCTGCCAATCATACTAATGAATCAGGTTTAATATCAGATTCCTATTATACTATGTCTCAAACTAAAAGGAGAAGAGGTACTAAACGAACTGCATTTTCTGATTCAGACTCGGAGGGCGAGAGTGCACCATCCTACGATGATTTGGTCAACCTCATGTCGGAGAAGGAAGAGCTCCTGAAGTTGAAACTCAAGGAGATTGAAACAATGCAGGATAAAGTTCTAAGAAGCTATGCAGAAATGGAGAATGTGATGGACAGGACAAGACGTGAAGCAGAGAATTCAAAAAAGTTTGCCATACAGGTTTGTTTGGGTGATGTCTCCCCTTCATTTGTCAGTTCATTGGACATTTAAGTCCTTTATCTTGGTACAGTTCTTTGGTATTTTTGGAAGTACTAATTAGGCTTATGCTTAAAATTATGTTGTAGAACTTTGCAAAGAGTTTACTGGATGTTGCAGACAATTTGGCAAGAGCTTCTTCTATTGTTAAAGAGAGTTATTCAAAGATTGACGTATCTAAGGACTTTGCAGGAGCTTTCCCACTTTTGAAAACACTTCTTGAAGGTGTCGAAATGACTGAGAAACAACTTAATGAGGTAAAAGATTTTCTTAACCTGAATTTTTTTTTTCTAGCTAAGAATATGGAAATATAGTATAGTGTTATTTTTTAAATCAACTTGCACGCCTTGGTGAGTGACAGATGCCTTTTGTTTTCAGGTATTTAAAAAGTTTGGAGTAGAAAAAATTGACCCCATAAATGAGCCGTTTGATCCTCATAGACATAATGCGGCATTCCAAATACCTGATGATTCCAAACCACCAGGCACTGTTACTTTGGTTCTGACGGTATGAACGAGTCTAACCTTTTTCTTTCATTCATCTGTTTTCCTCAATCTCTTCAGCAATTATGTTCAGAATTTGAAGTTACCTATGCTGCTGCTTGGCTTTTCTGCTTTCCCCTGTTAAAATGGGCATTCATGGGAATTGAGTGCCAAAAGAAACTTGGCTTCAATTTTCTCTTATTGGAAACATGATCACTGTTTATACTTCTATGCAAGCAGGAAAAAAGTATTAGGTCAAATGAAGCATTTAATCCTCTTTTGAACATTTGACTTGTATAGTCCAGTACCTTTTACTGTTTACTGATTTGATTATGACATTTTCAGATTCCTACCAACTTGTTCAATATTCTTTTAATTAGACCAATTTAGGATTTTTCCTTTCAAAGTTTGGATTGATTTAGTCCAGACTAAATTAGTCAAAACTAGTTCAAGCTTTTGTAAGGCCGTGGACTAAACTGATAAATGAGTAGATTCTGGATTAAAGGGTCATTCACACTTACATCCGTTGTAAGTTATATCCACATATTATGAACCTTGGATTTAATTGATTAAATCTCCTCCATTGAATTTATTTATTAAACAAAATGTTTATTTTAATAACTACCCAACATACATGCTAGCGGAGGGATGTAAGATACATGGGACGCAAGTCAGAATTTTCCAGAATTAAATTGGTCAAAATAAAGGATCGTGATTAAATGGCAAAGGACTAAATGGGTCGTTCTTTCAAAATGCTAAAGAAAGCCTGTAGTTAAAGTCTCTAGTTGTTAGCCCCTTCATGAATGGCTTCTGCAACGTCAGTGTGCATTCGGTTTCCCTGCATCTAACAAGTAATAAAAAAAATCTAATGTCCTACATGTTACTATATAGAAAGGTTAATTCTCATATAACATTGTTTTAAACTGGTTATTTGACTCAATATCAGAGTTAGCTTGTTCTACTAAATGTTATTAAAGTAGAACGATATCTTTGGGAGTTACTCAAATATCTTATACCCCATTCAATTTAATACTGCAGGCAGGATACATGCTTCATGATCGAATTATTCGGCCAGCTGAAGTTGGTGTAACTCAAGCAGTGAAGAATGATGGTACTGATGATAATCCATTGTAGGATTAATTTTGTGGTCTCAAGCAGTTCACAGTAATGAGTGTTGCACTATTGCTTCAGACATAGGGCCAAAGTCTGAGACGTGTTAGGACATAATTCGATACAAAAAAACATTTATAAAACTATATTAACATGAATGTAAATACAGTTGAAGCAAAAGTAATCGAAAACTTATCTTCAACCATTGATCAAGTTTCACCACGCTTACATTGGCATCTTAATAGTGTTATGGTTTTATGTTTCTAAACCTCTCTGTTATCACGATGGTGGTGCAGAGATTAAAGTTTACTGAAGAGTGATTCTGAAAATAAATTTAATTTATAGAAAAGTTTTAAGGACTAACTGGTTATTTATAAGCATGTATTGAGTGTTCTGTCCATTAAAGAGTAAAAAAGACGTGTGCATTAAGGGTTGAGTGGGTGAAATGATGGAGGTTATGGATCATATTTTGGTCTACTATGACGCTTGCTCGGTTGATTACTGAGATTTTAGGAGATAAAAACCAACATTTTTTTATTTAGTTTATATATTTTATCATTCAACTTGATGAGAAACAAAACTTATGAATCATGGTAATAGATTTTATAATAATGAGTATTTTCTTTCATATATCACAATACATTATATCATGTAGTATTCTATAGATAAAAAAGAAAAAAGAAAATTATATCATGTAGTATTCTATAGATAAAAAAGAAAAAGAAAATTATATCATATAGTATTTTATTTAGTGAACAACAGAGCAAATAATAGTATTTAATCCAATTTTGAAGTACAAAGTTTATATGCATGTTTTAATTTATAGTGTTATAAAATTTATTTAATTATTTCAAGTATTTTAACTACAATTAGATTGTTTATCTAATTATTTCAAACATTTTAACTATTTATTTTACAATATTTATAAAAAATAATAATGTATATTTTATTATACAATATTTTAATTAATTTGTTAACTTATGGATTAATATAAATATTTTAAGTATTTAAAAATATATATATTAAATAAAAATTAATTCAAAATATAACTAAGTAATTGTTTTGATATTTTATAAAGATTTATTATTTTTTATATATTTTTAATATAATTTTTATGATATCTTTGACATTTTCTTCGAAATTATATCTTTAACATTTTAAACCTTGGCTCTATATAATTGTCTTGTCAATTATTCTGTCCTTAAGAAGACCTCTATTAGCTTTATGTATTACCCTGCTCTGTTTGTGAAGAATTGACGCTTCTTCATGTATTGCCTGCCTATGTTTGTCTTTTCATCTAAATAGCTAAAAGCGTTTTTAATGTTTTGTAGGAAAGCACCTTTTTATCTGCTTTATTTTGTTTTTTGGCGTTAAAACTTGAAGCCATTTGAAGTATTATAGACTTTATTTAAGCACTTTAAAGTAATGTTGAAGTAAATTTCCCTTTTTTAAAAAACAACACTTCCCCTAATCTATAGATATTTTCTCGAGCGGAGCTAGTAGTAATCTAGGAATCGATCCGACTATATAATTTCAATTACAATTGAAGTTCTTGTTCCTTCAGCTTTTCGTATCGAGCTTCTAGGATAATTTACAATATAATTATAAATTTAATATTAGCGTTCTTTGTTAAAACAGGTTAAAACAGATTCTAATGCAAAAAGTTTTTAAGTGTTTTTTTTTAATAAGTGCATCGAGTGTTGTAGTGCTTATTGATAAACAACTATGTACTCACCCACTTGGTTTTGAACTCACATAATTTTAGTGCACACTAGTGCCTACTTGGGGTCAACTGCAAGTGAGCCATATTTCACGACCTTATTTTTCAAGTAGCGATCGTGCGGCACTTAGCACCGTCCGTTGCACTAAGCCTGCCTTTGAAACCGAATTAAAACTCCAAAGAGAATAGAGAGAGAGTTTGCAAAGAATGCTTTGTATTGCTCTAGAGAGAGATTATCTTACAATTTCCCAAGGATGATTACAAATGAAGACCAAGTGGTCTATTTATAGTGTGGCTTCTAAGCTTAAGAATATGCCACCACTTTCTAGAGTCTTCCTAGTCTAGAATGTACAAGAGAATTCTAAAGTTATGTACAATATGCCACAAGGGTCTAGGGCCTTCTAGCCAACTCTAGAGTCTTCTAGGTTTGTCTAGTTCCTTCATGCACCTTCCGGGATGTTCCATAAGTTTCTGGCAGCTTCTACATCCTTCCCGAACCATCCGACACGTTCTAGAACATTCCAGCCCATTCTAGCACTCTCCAACGTGCTCTAGAACATTCTAGGGTCTTCTAGCTTGAGTTGAATCCATCCAACTCTAGCTCTTTCTAGACATCTCTAGGCAACTCTAGAACTTTCCATGTAGAATAGTCTAGATCCTTTAGGCAACCATCATTTGTTTGGATTTTTAGGGACAATTTGAGCGGGACGTGACACCCTCCCCTACTCAAGTTCGCGACGCCCTCGTCGCGCCTTCAAGCTTGAACCTTTCTATGTCATCTTTGAATTGCCACAAAGAGACCTCAGGTTCCCAGCTTGCTTCTACATCCGGAGCATTCTTTCATTTGACCAAGTATTCTCGATAACTTGGTACACCTCTACGCCGGATCACGCGATCCGCCAAGATTGAGTCCACTTCCTTGTCAAAGGAGGTTACCACTGCGGTAGGCGCCCTCTTGGATTCCCCCCTACTCATGTCTTCCTTGTCTCCATGAAAGGGTTTCAGCATACTTACATGAAAGACCGGATAGATTTTAAGCTTTGGAGGGAGTTGTAGCTTGTACGACACCTTACCAACTTTCTTCAGGACGGGAAATGGTCCCTCGTATTTCCGTACCAACCCCTTATGAACCTTCCGCAAGGACTTGAATTGTTGGGGCAACAATGTGACAAGGACCAAATCACCTTCTTGAAATTCCACCAACCTCCGTTTCTTGTCAGCCCACTTCTTCATCTTCTTATATGCCTTATTCAAATAGGCTCGGGCCAACTCAGCTTGTTCATGCCACACCTTGGCAAATTTGAAGGCAGCAGGGCTCTTCCCTTCATAACTCGTAGCCAAGGCATGGGGAGTCATGAGTTGCTGCCCCATGACGATCTCGAAGGGACTTTTAGTGGTAGATTTGCTCCGTTGTAAGTTGTAAGAGAATTGGGCTACATCCAACAGTTTCGCCCAATCCCGCTGATTAGCACTCACAAAGTGCCTGAGATATAACTCCAGCAACGCGTTGGCACGCTCCGTTTGTCCGTCACTTTGTGGGTGAAAGCTTGTGGAGAAATTCAAGTCTGATCCCAACAGCTTGAATAGTTCCGTCCAAAATTTCCCCGTGAATCGTGGGTCTCGGTCACTCACGATATTGGAAGGAATTCCCCAATGCTTCACAACATTCTTGAGGAACAAACGTGCCGTCTCATCTGCCGTGCAGTCCGTTGAGGCAGGTATGAATGTTGCGTATTTGCTGAAGCGGTCGATGATGACAATAATGCTGCCAAAGCCTTCTGATTTTGGCAGACAAGTGATGAAATCCATAGAGACACTTTCCCATGGTCTCTCTAGAATAGGCAGCGGTTCTAGCAATCCTCCGGGTGCATGCTGCTCTATCTTGTCCTGTTGGCACACAAGACAAGTTCTTACATATGCTTCGACATCATCCCGAAGTTGAGGCCAATAGTAGATGGACTTGATCAAAGCAAGGGTGCGCCTCATTCCTGGGTGTCCAGCCCATAACGAATCATGACACTCCTTGATAAGCTCTTTCCTTAAGCTCCCCCATTTTGGCACAAAGATTCGATTTTGCTTGGCATAGAGTAGTCCGTCACTCAGCCAAAATCGTCTCGTCTTTCCTTCCTTGATGAGGGCAAGGAGGTTTTGAGCAAGGGCATCATGCTCCAACCCTTCTTTGATCCTTTCCAATAGAGGACTGTTTGGCCTACTCAAGGCTGCTAATTCCGCCTTCCGGCTCAGCGCATCAGCCACCACATTAGCCTTACCAGATTTGTACTCCAGCCTATAATCAAATTCCGCCAAGAAGTCTTGCCATCGAGCTTGCTTGGG
This sequence comes from Hippophae tibetana, assembly GCA_037013495.1. Classification (NCBI taxonomy): domain Eukaryota; kingdom Viridiplantae; phylum Streptophyta; class Magnoliopsida; order Rosales; family Elaeagnaceae; genus Hippophae; species Hippophae tibetana. The sequence goes on from CM072803.1 coordinate 83,997,778, forward strand.
ACTCAACTTCTTTTGAGTCTAGAAGTAGCTTGTGGCTACATTGTCCGTCATGATAACAAAATGAGAACCCAACAAGTAGTGTCGCCACACCCTTAGGCAATGAATGATAACTGTCATTTCCTTTTCTTGCACAGTGTAGCGGCGTTCAGTGTCGTTGAGTTTTCGGCTCTCATAGGCTATCAGACGCCCTTCTTGCATCAAAACTCCACCAATGGCAAAGTCTGAGGCATCTGTGTGCAGCTCGTATGTCTTGGAGGGGTCTGGAAGACAAAGTACCAGTTCTTCACTAATGACCTTCTTCAAGTCTTCAAATGAGGTTTGGCATTCGCTTGTCCATTCCCAAGACTTGTTTTTCTTAAGCAGATCGGTTAATGGGGCTGCTCTCGCTGAGTAGGACTTGATGAACCTTCTATAATAGTTCACCAGTCCGAGGAAAGATCTTAACTCGGGAACCTTGGCAGGAGGTTCCCATTCTTGGATGGCTTTCACCTTAGCTCCATCCATCATCAGTTTCCCACCCTTTATCTTGTGCCCTAAAAACATCACCTCATCTTGGGCAAAGGAACATTTCTCCTTCTTGACATATAGCTCGTTTTCCCTTAGGACCTCGAACACCTTCTTCAAATGCTCTAGATGTTCTTCCAAAGTCCGACTATATATCACGATGTCATCAAGATATACTACCACGAACCGATCGAGGTAGGGATGGAAAATCTTGTTCATCAAAGTGCAGAAGGTGGCTGGTGCATTTGTGAGACCAAATGGCATGACAAGGAACTCATAGGCACCATACCTGGTTACACATGTGGTCTTGGGCTCATCTCCCTTGGCTATGCGTACCTGGTAGTATCCCGATCGTAAGTCCAGTTTTGTGAAGTATCTAGCATTCCCCAATTGATCGAACAAATCAGCAATAAGTGGGATAGGATACTTGTTCTTGACTGTGATCTTATTTAGAGCCCTATAGTCAATGCACATTCGCAGCGAGCCATCCTTCTTCTTTTGAAAGAGCACCGGGGCACCAAATGGGGCTTTTGAGGGCCTTATGAAGCCAGCATCCAGCAATTCATCGAGTTGCTTCCGTAGTTCTGCCAACTCTGAGTTCTCCATTCGATAAGGGCTCATTGCTGGTGGTCTAGTGCCAAGTTCCAACTCTATTTCATGGTCTACCTCCCTCCTTGGAGGTAACCGTTTGGGTAATGCCTTCGGCATCACATCTTGGAACTTATCTAGGACAACTTGCACTTCCGTCGGCAAGTTTGGCTTTGGTGACGCCTCTTCATCATCGTATTCCTTTAGGATGGCCAAATAACTCTCTTCATCCCTCTTCAACCCCTTCTTGAATTGAAGTGCCGAGAGAGCTTGGGTAGTAGGTTTAGTGGTCCTTTCCGTCGGTACCACACATGCTTTCGCACCATCCATGATACACATAGAGTTTGAGCAAGGCACCAAGAAAGCTCTTACCTGGTCCAAAAACTTCATGCCGAATACGACCGAGAAGTCATCCATGGGAGCCACCGATAAGTCCACTTGGCCAGTCCAAGCACCGAGACTGACCTTAACTCCACGAGCAACTCCATGCAATGGTAGTGCCGCCGAGTTAACTGCTTTGAGAGATCCCCCTCCATTGACAACCCTTAGGCCAAGTCGCTTTGCTTCTTCCACTGAAACAAAGTTGTGAGATGCACCTGTGTCGACCAAAGCCTTGGCGACCTTCCCGTTGATGGCTACATCTACATACATCAAGCCTTTGGGGGTCTTTGGGGCGCTCTGCAATGCACCAAGTAAGCGCAAAGAACCCATCTTTGCACCTTCGTCCGACTCGCTTCCATCTTGATCATGAGTGGAAGCAACCAAGGCACTCAATGCCTTTCTTTTTGGACATTCACGTGCCCAATGCGGTCCGTCGCATATGAAGCACGTTACACGGGGCTTCGAGGCATTCCGATCCCCCTTCTCCTTCCCCTTATCTCGTGCCTTGAATGAGGAATTGTCTTTATGGTTTTTAGAACCCTGACTTTTGACATGGCCTCCACCATTCTTTCCTCCACTAAACTTTTTATCTGAGGCTTTAGAGCCCTCCTTGTTTGTGGAGTAGTCAATAAAGCTTTCTGCAGTTGCAATGGCCGAAGATAAGTCTTGGACACCACGTCGCTTGAGCTCCAAATTAGCCCATGATTGGAGACCGTCCATGAACAAGAATAGGGCATCCTTGTCCGATGTGTCGGGGACTTCTAGCAGCAAGGTTGTGAACTCCTTCACATAATCTCTTATGCTACCCGTTTGTTTCAATCGTCGCAAACGACCTCTTGCCTCCTCCTCAGCATTAACGGGGAAGAACTGCATTTTAAACTCCCTTTTGAAGTCATCAAAGGTATCAATTGTGCAAACTCCTCGTTGCACATCTCCATGCCTCCGTCTCCACCACAACATCGCAGTGTCGGATAAATACATGGCTGCAGTTCGGATCTTGCTGGCATGGTCCGTTATGCCAGTAGCCTCAAAGTATTGTTCTAGCCCCCATAGGAAGTTCTCCACTTCCCTAGCGTTCCTAACACCATTGAAGGTCTTAGACTTGGGAACATCCACCCTCTTAGCCTCAATAACAGTGGTTGCACTAGTTCCCGTGGCCACAGCCCGCTTACATAGAGCTAGATCACCACCCATATCTTCCATTCTAAGCAACACATTAGCAAGTTCTCTTTGGACAAGATCCCTTACCTTGGCAAGTTCCGCCTTTAGCCCATCAATCTCTTGCCTTAATCCACCATCTAGCTCGTTGAGGGACATCTTAACCGCTGCATGGATTTCCACATCCTCGGCCTCCAAGCCATTGCAACGCTCCTCTAAGTTGTCCACCTGATCAAACAACTCCCCTAAGCTGTCCTGCGCACTTCCCACTCGTGCTTCCAAGCTAGAAAGTACGTCTTTCGACTTGGCTCGAGATTCCTTTGGGGCTTTCCGAACTTCCTCACGGCCACGTTCCATTGGTGGAACGTCCATGTTTGGTGTAGCTGGGGCGGTGTTCTTCATTTTTGCCAAAGATAGAAATGCTTCAACCGAAGGCTCTGATACCAACTGTCACGACCTTATTTTTCAAGTAGCGATCGTGCGACACTTAGCACCGTCCGTTGCACTAAGCCTGCCTTTGAAACCGAATGAAACTCCAAAGAGAATAGAGAGAGAGTTTGCAAAGAATGCTTTGTATTGCTCTAGAGAGAGATTATCTTACAATTTCCCAAGGATGATTACAAATGAAGACCAAGTGGTCTATTTATAGTGTGGCTTCTAAGCTTAAGAATATGCCACCACTTTCTAGAGTCTTCCTAGTCTAGAATGTACAAGAGAATTCTAGAGTTATGTACAATATGCCACAAGGGTCTAGGGCCTTCTAGCCAACTCTAGAGTTTTCTAGGTTTGTCTAGTTCCTTCATGCACCTTCCGGGATGTTCCATAAGTTTCTGGCAGCTTCTACATCCTTCCCGAACCATCCGGCACATTCTAGAACATTCCAGCCCATTCTAGCACTCTCCAACGTGCTCTAGAACATTCTAGGGTCTTCTAGCTTGAGTTGAGTCCATCCAACTCTAGCTCTTTCTAGACATCTCTAGGCAACTCTAGAACTTTCCATGTAGAATAGTCTAGATCCTTTAGGCAACCATCATTTGTTTGGATTTTTAGGGACAATTTGAGCGGGACGTGACACATAGCTTTAAATATACAGTAGTAAAGCAGATATACGTGCTTATACTATGACAAAGTTACTCTGGTATCTAAGAAACATTCAACTAAAACCGATATAAAGTAGGCCTACAACTTGCTAACAACATAGAAACGATAAAGGCATAATACTAGCATCTTTCTTGTGGTGTCACTTTAATCTTAGAAACCACTATGGATATCAAACCATTGACCATGCCCTCTTCATCTCATCCCCTTGTATATGACCAACAGAACCAAGGTTGATGTTGTTGCCTTTCAAGCCCAATCCCAGATCCAAAGTACTCATGTTTGACACCATAGATGCACTCTTCTTTAATTCCTGCAATATGGAAGGAGTATTCTATCATTTGCATGGTATCATGATCAGAATATCACGTTGCAAATAAGTGCTTCAGAATTCCTGTTCAGCTCAGGAGAGGGAAACAAAATATTGGAGTTTCATATTACTTTGGTGAAACTCATAAAATTTCTTAGTATGTGAAGAATTTTCAGATTTGTTCATACGTGTTTTAGATGTTACGGAGGCTACTTTCAAAGAGTATGATCTAGTAGTATCTTCAAGTGAATTTACCAAAGATTCTTTTTAGGGAGAAAAGCAGCAACAATCTTATAGCTTTAGGCAAATAAGTACATTAATCCTATAGCTTTCAACTTGAGCACTTTAGTTCTATAACTTTGAAAAAATATACATTTTAAAACTAAAAGTATGCATAAGTCTCGTAACATTGAGCTTTTAGGACTAAAGTGAACATGTTTTTTTCGAAGTTATAGGACTAAGCCCCTCACCCATAATGGTCTAAACTTTCCTTTGTTTGAATGACCATGAATTTTTTTTTTTTTTTTTTTTGGGGGGGGGGGGGTGATGAATTGAAAAGTTGACAGGAAATTTTATTTTTTAGTCAAATGTCCAGGTGTTGCACACAGAGGTGAAAGGAGAGAAAGCAGGATAGGTAATCAAACCACCACAAATATTAGGGATGAAGAGTATGAGAAGTAAGCAGGATTTTTATTTATTTATTTTTTGGTCTAAGGTCCAGGTGTTAACAGACACACCTACACATGAGCGAAGGGGAGAGAGAGAAGGATAAGCATTCAAACCAAAAAATAAAATAAAATTAGGGGATGAAGAGTATAAGCAGTAAGCAGGAAAGCTTTATTTCACCATCATTCAACAAGTAGGCAGTAGCAACTTACAGTAATGATCACCAAAACACAAGCCGGACAACCAAGCAACAAATATCAGAGCTTTAGTTGAGTAGTTTTAGCCTATGCCTAACGTTTAATCCATTCCTTCAGGTGGTGGAGTTAGGCAGCATGATCAAAGTCCTTAATTTATTAGAACATAAAAGCATTCTGAGAAATTAATACAAGACCATTGAGGTTTTCAATCCATTTTCTTCTTCTCCACACCCTAATATGCGTGCACAGTAGTTGCTCAAATCATAGTCCTAGGGTTAAATGAAACGTATGATGACTTCAATTCTTTTTGAAAAATAGGTCAGACTTTCAAAAGAGAGAACAATAACCAAATATATGAGAATAAAAGTGTTACCTCAGTTCCTTTCTTCAGAGTGTAATTCATGTTTGGATTCCCATGCATCTCATGATCAACAGTGGTTGCTGGTTGCATAGATTGGTCGGTCTCCTTTGCTTTCATTTCATCTTCAACTTTTCTGTCAGCGATCTTCTTCTGTTGTTCTAGCACAGCAATCTGCATAGAATTACAAGCCATCAATTGACCAAAATATTTATGTAGCATATAATCATACAAGTGATTTCTAATTTGCTTGAACCACACAAGTGATTTATTTAATTGTTCTAATACATAAGCAAAGAACTTGTTTATTATTAGCTATAAAATAAATTTTTTTTTTAATAAACATAAATAAAAAGCTTAAATACTTACGAGAAGAAAAAAACAGAGGAAATCAGAGAAAATTCCAGTTAAAAATTAGGGAAGAAAAGCTTTGAAAAAAGAATGGTTCAAATTTTCAAAACATAAACCAACTTATGCTCTACTTTCCGACTTAACAAGCATCTTGAAACCCCGCATAGTTTTTCAGCAAAATCCATATATGATAAACCCTCAAATAGCTTCAAAACAGAGAAAGTCACTGAAACATAAAAAACACATGCATTCTAGCTTCACTGTCTTCACTTAACATGTGTACTTACAGGAGTGTAACGGAGCTTTCGTCGTGGTGGCTCATGCGGTGCGCTATCGGAAACGGAGTCCGGCACGGCGGAAGCCGCAGCTAAAGAGCTGGGAGGGGTGGGAGTCCACCGACAGAGGAGGAGGTGAGAACCACCGTTGTTGCTGCTGCTGTTTCGGCCGTTAGATTGGGCTTTCTGGTAAGTGACGGTGGATGACGAGGAAACGTGGACCCACCTCTTCTTCCACTTCCTAACTGGGCCGTTGAATACTGTTGCTGCTGGGCCGTACCTCGACGACGCTCGGCCCAACCTCGACCCCACTCCCTCCATTTTTGTTCCCTAAATGAGAAAATGATATATCTTTATCTTTTATGGTACGGTTCTTTTTCAGAGTTCTTCTTCGGTTAAATAGAGCGTGTGTTCTTTTGAGTCTATTTCTACTACTTAGCTTGAAGGATGAAACTTTTAAACGAGAGAGAGAGAGAGAGAGAATCGTTTATAAACGATGTCGTTTGGGAAATCCATTCGCCACCTCATAGCGAAATGTTCCGCGACTTCCATCAACGTCCACATCACGTCATTTCAGGTCTCGCAATAATTCATAGGGTGTCGTTTCTTGTATAGTTTTACGACTCGTCGTTATTGTCGTTAGTCGTTAGTCGTTAGTCGTTACTACTTTTACCGTGCGTTTTATTAATTGGAAAAACGTCGTCGCTTAGATGTCAATAGCATCTTGATCTTGCTTCCTTTTGGCTGCGTAACAAGTTAATAGGTTATAACACTGTCTTTCAGTTCATAAATTATTTATTTTGTTGGGAAAGATATTTGCTTGAAATTTATATTCTGATGGCCTTTCAAAGTGATGAAAGTTCTTTAGATGGTGATTGATAATTTTTATAAGAGGTATGTTTAAAAGTTTGAGAAATATTATTTTATAAAAAATAAGAATGTTTATAATTTATAACTCTTAGTGATATATTTAAGATTTAAATTTATGATAGCGTTATATATAAAGAAAAAAATAAAATTAATTAGTTTTCAATTATTAGTTATTTTTAATTGAAAAAATGTATTATATGTATTTATTTTAATAACAATATATGCATAAAAATTTAAGGAAGTAGCTACCATGCCTGAAGTAATTAATCATGTGTAATGATGAATTCATTAAATATATAATTTTAAAGTCCGATCAAATTAAGTTAGATAGAACTTGATCAATGGTAAAAAGCATATGAAAAGAAAGATAAAGTTTAATTATAATGAAAATTTTAGAGTTAAAAAGGTTGAAATTATAATTTTATCGTGAGTTAACAACCAATAATTTTTAAAAATTTAAGTAGTTGGAAAAGAGACAAACTATTATTTTATATGTTATATTTGAGTCTTTAATAACTACAATCAAACGTTAAGCTTAAAATTGATAAAAGTTAAGAAATCACTCTACCAAATTTTAATATTGATTTGAAAAAGAAAAAATATTATTTTTGCTCAAACAATACTGTACTCAATTTATTAAAAATACCTAAAACAAAAGTAGTTTGAATGTGAAGGTGGACGTAACATACAGTAATTCACTTGGCCGATGGAGCTATGATAATGTTTTTCTAATCAAACGTGATCAACATGATCGAACAAAAACGAGATAAGTTTGTATCTAGTTTGGTAGTGGAGACAATATTATGAACACTAGTTTAGTGAACATCGACCAAAAGCAAAATAAGAATGATAAGAAGAGAAAGGTGAGTTTTAAGTTAACCGTAGAAAATATTATAATTATATTACGAGTAATGTTATATATATCAAGTTGTTATAATCATATTATTAAGTATAAGATTAAATTTTAAATTAAAATAGTAAATGATTGAAATAATTATGATCTACTTACTAAGATAGATTAATTATACTGTAAGATATATACTCACGATGAACTTAGATGTACTGGCCACCTATAATCTTCATGTGAAAATAGAGGCTAAACTAAAGCTCTTAAAATTTGATAATAACTGCCATTTTCTACTCATAGTTCTTCTTGTTTAGAGAGACAAGTACATCCACTGATATAATATATATATATATATATATATATATATATATATATGTTGTTAAATGGGAGCCAAAATCATATCAAACCTTTCATTGAATATTCATGTAACTTTAACATATTATAGATATTATAACAGAAGACAGAGAAGTGAAAGAGTTTTACTATCTTACTTTATCTACCAACACACCAGTCACAAAACCCATCAACAATATATTTATAAAGATAACTGCGGTCAGCCATTAATTAACACACAAAAGAAAGAAACTAATTAAAGCCATAGTTTTTCTTTTTCCTAATCTCCTCTCTTTGGTTTGCAGCTGGGTGGTCTTCCTTTTATATGCATTGGAATTATAACACACACACACAAGCAAAGGAGAGGAGAAAAAGTAAAAAAACATATCGATTAATTATAAGGTGAAATCCTTTTTCTTCTCTCTAATTAGTAAAAGAAAGAGAAGCAACTATGTGATAGAATTGAAGTTGCTCAATGAGATCATTGGCATGGACAGTGGCTCTGCGTTCAACACGTAGAAAAAGCTCCTGACTCAGTTGCTCACCAATATGGGCATCAACGAGAACACCAGCCACACTTGTGCAACTATTAACCATTGATTTTCCAATTTCAGATGCATCATCTAATCTGTTTACTACTAAGGGGCTTCCTCCTTTAAAAACCTCCAGCTTGGTGATACCAAATGACCCTTCTGCTTCTACTACTTCCTTAAAATCTTGCAGGGTTGATGCGTACATTGGAATGTTGAAACCGTCACGTTTTTCACTGCTTATAAGACCCTGTTGTTTCACATCATCACTCTACATTAACCCATAGATATATAAAAAGATGAAATTCCCTTTTATATTATTTTAAATCCAATATAAAACTATTACAATTTAAGCTTTGATAATATTTGGTGTTAATGTGTTTAAACCTGGTCTTCTCCACTTAATGCTCAAAACTAGGAGATCAGAACAGAACTGAATCTTCTAATGTTACTAAAATTTTCAAGTTCATTCAAGATAAGATCTTCAATTTGTGTATGTTTTATGAAGTAAGATAAATCTTCGTTTCTTTTAAAAGGGTCCTACTTTCGTTTGTCGTTATCTGATATTAAGTGATAAGAAGAATCAAAGTACCATGTCATGGTTACAAAGAAATGATGCATGGTGTTGTATAGAAGACATTTAATTACTAAACACGTTCTTATATCTATTTCATTGACTAAAACCAACAGGCAACAACCAATGTTATTACTCTGTGAACACAATGAGTGACAAATGGACAGCTAGATCTTACTTATGGGTGAACATCAAACGGTTGAAACAAATGGGTTTAATCATGACCAGTGGAAATTCATAATAAGGTCTAGTTAGGCTAAAAGCAACATATAATAATACCATCTTTTGAATGGTGCTGTTTGGCTTCTTTTTGGTCTGCCAAGAAGTTAAAATGAAAATTTGTGACTCTTTGTGTGGCCGACACTGTTCACATAAAAGCTACATAAATTAAAAGTCAGTTTATTTTGTGACATATATAAGTACTGCAATATGTATGAAAATGTTGCATGTTTTAAATAGTATATTAATTATTAATTAAATATAAAATTAAAGATATAAAAAATGTGATGGTAAGAATAATTATTTTCAACAAAATATAAATACCTCTTGGACAAGATCATCCCAAGCGTCTTGAAAGTGGGTTCCAAAGAGAAGGCCTGCCCCACCTTGATCAGTTGGATCAACTGAGGTCCTACCCAAGCAAACAAGAAAGATAGAGCCACCCTTCTTCATCTCTTTAGATCTTGATTTTAGAAAGCTGGCCAAATCTGCTTGGAACTGTTTTTTGTATGCAATTGCTGTGTTTTCATTGGCACCGTGTATGAAAACCTTTCCTTTGTTATATGCCTTTGATCTCTTGTCCAACACAACTTCTGGCACCTGCATACATTTATATTGAAATCCAACTTCTTAATAAATCATAATTAATATGTTATATTATTATTGATAAATATAATTAAATCTATATATTATATTATAAATATGATATATATATAAAGCGGCTATAATTTTGGATTTGGATGTCTCAGTTTTGTGTGTGTGTTACTGTAGTAATAAATGGGCATAATTGTAGTACGAATATTTAAGCATACATTTCAAATAAAACCATTCTTAGTCAATGTAATTTTGTGACTTAACCTACTAACCTTTTACCAAAGTCAAGGTGGGGGCCTCTTTAAATTCAAAAGAAAACTCTACCAGGCTTCGAATCTCTCTTTTCTCTCTAAAGTATCGTCAAAGTACAAGTTTCAGCTCTCATAATTAAATGGTTCCAAAATATTCATCTTCTTATTTTAATTAATACTCTAATTACTTATTGTTTTTATAGTATTGTTGATGTAAATATATTAATTGAAAACACTAGTAAATAATACAAAAATCCACTTTGTCATCATGTTAAACTATCGAGCAATATGATTCTTGAGAATTTTCATCTCATTAAATCACAAAAAATAAAAAAATAATTTCCCTAACTATATAAGTTTAAAAGATATTAATTCCATGCAAATTTGAAAATCCAAATTTATTTATCTAGTATCATATAAATAATTGCAATAAACGTATTTATATATGACAAAACAAATTTCTTTAATTATAACTGTATATAAGAGCAGAACATATATATTAATAATATATAGCTTTATATAGTTACACTATATTATATCATAAATTTTTTTGTTTCTTTCTCAAAGAGAAACACCGTATAGCATTAACCTCTTGACCCTGTTAAAGCCGGCAAGTAATATTCATTGTTTAATTAAGATGTTTAACATTATACTTTTAAGGCTACTTACTCTTCTGGCCGGCCCTCTTCTATCTGTCTGCATATATTATCCTTGACTGACGTACGTTAGCATTACATTTGTTGTATCAAAACATATTTAATAAATTTTAAATATTAATAATAATTTTTAAATTTAATAATAAATAAAATAAAATAAAATGCGTAATAAGTCTGGCAACCAACTTAATTATATATATATATATATATATATATATATATATATATATATATATCACTTTTGGTGTGAGTGTTGAAAAATAAGTGGATAAATAATTCCTAATTTATACAATAAATATTTATAATTTTAACCATTTTTATATACGTATTTGTAACATATTGGTTTACAAATAATCGCGGGCTGAAAATAATATATAAAAGTTAAAATATATATACATACTTAACTAGTAGTGCTAGCAACAATGTCATAAATTATATTTTTATGGTATTTTTAAATTTTACTTATTTAATATATTAATTTTTTTAAAAAATATAAAAAGAGTCCAAAATTAAAAATATAATTACAAGTGTCGCCATCGATACTCATATCGCTAGCCAATTACTTTAAAATAACAAAATCCAACATTGGACCAATTTTTTTCAACTATATAATTACGTAATATCATACCAATTATAAAGTATGGACCGGCTAAAATTAATTAATTAAAAATATCACCTGAGACAACCAGTGCAAGGAAAAGGCAGAGTAGAAAACATCGATGGAATTAACCGGAAAAAGTCTCCGGTAGAAGGAACCAGGAACTCCGGCAGTAAAGTAGGAGCGATGGTTGTCGGCAGCGAGACACTCTTCCATGGTACCACCATTAAAATTGCTAGTTAGGGGAGGAAGGAGCTGAAACAAGGTGTTGAAGTCATTGCTTGGAAGGTCAGAGAAAAAGGCTGAAAATTCAGGGGGATCAAGTCCTAAGGTCTCATAACGCTTTGTTATGTGTTTGATAATCACATCAACGATGTAGACAGTGTTGGTTCCGCATGAACATCCTAGGTCTGCTACAGAAAATGGAACCTCCTTATGAGATATGCTCAGTTCAACACCATCTAGGGTTTCTTTCAGTAGATGAAGCACAGATTGAGCATGTAAAGCCTGCAATATATATATAGGAATTAATCCAAATTAACTAAAAATAAGGACGACGTACACCATCTATATATATATATATATATATATATATATATATATATATATATATATATATATATATATATATATATATATATATATATATATATAAAGATTAATGAGAAATTTAAGATAAATAAGAAAAAATTGTAAACAATTAAAAAACAACCTGGGCTCTGGAATTGTTGGCATAGCTAGCTTCTCCTTTGCCTCCTTTCATGCTGAAGATATTTTCAAGCTTATTCATTTTTGAAACAACCACATTATTTTCTGAAGCCATGGGAGCCTTTTTTAAAAATAAAAAAATAATCCCAAAATGAGAGTGCACAGTACTAGTATTGTTGTTTGGAGTAGATAGAGAGTTCTCTATTTATAGATTGAATATGAAATGATTAATTGCAAAATAAAATAAAAATTTGTAAATACTGTTTTGGATAACTTAATTCATATATCAATTAACATATTATAATTTAATTATCTTTTAATTAATAATTATAATTATATTATTATCTTACCTCTATAATTTTATATTTTCTTAGATGTATCAGTAATTTAAAAAATAAATGATTCCGTCTGATGTTGCTTTCACTGTTTTCTCATAGTTTTCTAACGTGCGCCAGGTGATGTTTTTGAGGAAAAAAATAAATTAAGTTACCACGTAGTTTTGTTTTAATGGTATAATATAAATTTTTTTTTTGGTGAAGTTTTATTTTTTTAATTTATATATATATATATATTATAATGTAAAATATATATATTTTATGTATATTCAAAAATATTCTACAAATATATTTTTATATAATATAAAAACATATATATTTCTAAGATGATAAAAGTGAAACAAGTTTTATAAGTTGATCACGGAGGATAAAAGAATCTAATACCCAATTACTATGGCTGGAAAAAAAAACCTGGTGACCGCGTTCAAAAATTTGATTATTTCAAATAATTCAATTTAATTTTCTATTTATCTCGATTTGATTTATTTTATAAAAAATTTAAATTATTTAAGTTATAATGGATCATTTACACTATTATATTTATAAATATAATAATGTATGTATTTCATTAACTAAATCTATATTTTCAAATTTAACATCTAGAAATAATAAGTTTTTTGTTTTAATTTTTTTAAGCTATGACTAGATAAATAAAATAAAAAATTTATTATTAGTGGGGGTGATTATGTTTTTAAATAATAATAATATGACAAAAATAACAAGTTACTGTTTAATTGATAATAATATATATATTTTTCAATATATATTTTAGTTAGTAATCATATTTTAAACGTTTTTATTTTATCAAATAATATCATATTGATTTCTAAGGTTCAATTCGTCCAATTTAATGCATATATATAAATATTTAAATATTTTTTATTTAAAAATTACAAAATTAAAAAGGAATGTGCACACCCTATCAATTACCGGCCTCTAAAACAAAGCAAAACAAAAATGATATCAGTTTTTTTGGGAGAGTCACTAATACATGCAGTTGAATAAGATGATGTTAGTTTTGTTATTAAAAATTATAAATGTGCTTATTTGTGTATTTAATTATTAATAGTTGACCTTCCTTCTGTTAACTAGAAGTCTAGTACGTGTGTTCTATGACTTTAAGAGGGCCGGGTGTATTTTAACATAGTTTTAAAATTTAGGGTATCTAATTAATATTTTATTGGAGTTTTTAAATTTAGTTGTACTAAAAAAATTCATTTATTTTAAATGATTTTAAAAACTTACAAATTTCCATGGAGCTTGATATCTGTTTCTTAAAATTATACTAAAAAAATCTCAATTTATTTTTCTTCTCTCAACTCAAAATATTTATAATTTTTTTAATTTTTTATTACCGTTCTCCCCACAAGATTCTCTTCGTACATTTATTATTAGTTCAATTATTATTAATATAAATTTATGAAAGTTTAAAAAATAATATTCACTGCAATACACATGAATGTAGTAAAATTATTAATATACTTTAAAAACACAAACAAATTATAAATAGATAACTACAGCTTTTATGAATGATCTTTTAATTAATTTGGCATCCTGGTCGTTATTTAAAAATTAACTATTTTTTAAAATAACTACATTATTCAACTAAAAATTAACTAAATTTTAATATTTAACTAAAAATGTCACTCCATTTCTTTATATTTTTTTATAATGTCCCAACTATGTAATTAAAATCGTATATATGTAATAAGTCAAATTTCTTAACTTCAAAGAGATTTGTTATTTTCAAAATTCTTTTTTTTTTTAATTCAAAACGTTATATTTTATATGAATCTTACAATATTCTCCGTCTTACATACAATAAAGACCGATAAAATAGAATTATTTTGCTTTTTTATTTTTGTAAAAATAAAATAAATAATATATTATACGTAAAATTTTCTACCTATTAAACATAGCGTTCATAACATATCTAATGATTAAGATTAGTTCAATTAAACTTAGATCATAACACTAATATGAGTTGCAAAGAGGTACGTTTTTGCTTTGACCATAAGAAAACATTGAATTACTGAAGTTAATTACTAATTAATGTTATGAGTGTCGATTGCTGCGGGTTAAGTAGGGGCGTTATTTCTTACGGATTGAATTACTTTAAATTAATTTAATTTTAATTGATATAATTTTAATTTTAATTACATTAAATTCATGTTATAAATTATGAATCTTAATCCAATTTTAAAAAAAAATAGACTGACGAAACTAAAATATAAAATTGATTCAACTTAGCTAATATTTTTAACTATTGATTTGAAAGATTATAATTCTTCTTATAAATTTTAATCTAATTAGAATAATAAAAAATTTAATTAAATTTAATACATTATAATAACGTTAAACATACTAATAACAATTTTGTTACGAGTTTTTATAAAATTAAAAAATAAATTAAAAGTTTCAAAACTACAAATATATTATAAAACAACTCAAGTAACTACTACCTAAAATTAAAATAAATGAATATTTTACACTTTAATTTTATGTAATTGTGATTAATGATAACATAATATATTTACAAAAGTATCTAAGAAAAATAAAATTATAAGTTAATTTGACAGACCCATGAACAAACTGATGGAGCCGTCATAAGTATATAAAAGAAACTAAAAGATATTTTATTTTTAATTAAAATTAATAAATGTCTATATAATTAGTAACGTTTGTTGTTAACAAAATACTATATAATTATAACATGAGTTATTTTATGACATAAGTTAGCAGACTCGTCATATAAAAAAAGTAATAATAGTGTATAAAAATGAAAGTTTATAAATTGCGGCTTTAATTAACCTAAAGATGGTGAATGAGTTATTTTAAATTTTTATCAATTTATAATTTAATAACTTAAATAAAGTAACTAGGTATGCAATCGTTTGTAAGAATAAATTGTAAATATAAAATAATAACATACGATATTTTTAGGTAAAAATAACCTAAGTCATAACCATGACCCAAGAAGAAAACCACTGATCCACCAGATCACCTAACTTTATACTATGAAAACCAAATGTTCAAGTACAAAATCAGTCTTATGTTATCCTCCCTAAGATACTACCCCAATGTACCTTACTTACGAGCTTTTACTCTATTTTCATAATTTCTAAAATTAGTATGAGTGATTTCTAAACCAAAATTTCAATAAGTTTCTTGCCAATTAGATATGTTCCTAAATTAACTATAAAATGATTAGCAAAAAAATACACACATGATGCCAAGACGATTAAATGTGTGTTTGTAGGTTATGAAGAATATCAAAAAAGGTACAAGTGTTACCACCCACCTACCAAAAATTACTATGTCACTATGAATGTTACTTTCTTTGAGGACATAAGCTATTTTTCTACTATGATACTGCTCTTTAGGGAAAGAATTCATATTTTTTCAAAAACAAATGCTCGAAACATTTAGAGACCAATTTTGATCACTAAAAATGAAGCAGAAGATAACTATCTCCTCAATCGTCGTAACTACTTCTGACCCATAGCTCCAAGATCACTTATCTTAGGTATGTTCACTATTGGTACTCATACTAGTGAATCTAGTGTTGGAATATATGTATTACCAAATAGGTCTACTTGAGGTCAACCAATCAAAAGATATGAACCTATTGTTCATGCAAAATCAAAGTACTTAATAGCCAACTATATGTCCATTAGGAGGTTATCTGACTCATTTATTAAAATTGTAAAAACTCACGAAAAATGTTAATCTATAATCTATACTTTGGTCGATTAAAAAAGAAAGATATTTTACTTTGTTCAAATAACTAACATTTTAAAAGATTTAATCATTTAGCTAATGTTTTTGAAAAATTTATCACAAAAAAAGAGTATAATATATACTCTTTTAAATTTTTAATTATAAAAATAAAATTATTTCTTGCTAAGATATTTTTATTAAAAATATTATAATTCAAGATATTTCATATTAAATGTCAACTATTTAAATATTGTTTAAATTCAATCTTGATCGTTTAGACATATTTAATATTGAATTATATTCAATTTGATGTTGTTCAAAATTATTAAAAATATTATTCTTCACAAAACAATTTTTTTACTCATATAGGCATTCCTTTATAATAATAATAATAAAAAGTAGATGAGATCACAATGTTCTCTTAAATAGGTCATTTATGTTATTTAATTCCTTTGATTATAAATATTATTATTTAATCTTTCAACTTTAAATAAAATTAATAATTAAGAACAAAATACATTATTTTAATATTAAAAATATTAAAATATACTGTTTGTTCTTAATTTATTCATTTTTTGTAAAATTAATTAACTAAATAATATTATTTATAATCTAATTGTGATATAAATTATATAATTTAAGGACAATTTTCTCTAAAAATTAAAATAATATAATATATGAAATAAACCAGCTAGTTAGCTAATTGATAATATTTTTTTGCAATCAAATTTTGTTTGATCCCAAATCCTAGCTAAGTTCAGTCCTTTGTTATAAAATAAGTTTCCATAGCAGCAATTTTATACAGAGATTGGTCAAGATCTCTATAGAGTTTTAACTTTACTGTCGGGATTGAGGGACCTTAGATATGATGGACAAAATTGGGATGGAAGAAATCTATTAAAAGCTTAATCATAATCATTAATTAATGTGTGATTAATTAATAAAAAAAATTCCCAGAAATCATGCTTCAATTTTTACCTACCCTTTTTATTAACTAATAATTAGGCTTGTAGTCTTTGTTGGATTAGTGTCATGGTAATTAGATCGAGAAAGAAAAACTACGTACTCTCGTTTATAAAACCCACACCCACGGTCTCTTTTCAAAGAGTATATCTAATCTGATAGAAAGTATAAACCATGCATGTAAAATCATAATGATTCATCGATATTTAGCGAAACAATTTTAAAAAAATGACCATTCATCAATATATATATTAGTATATATCATATAGTTTATAAGAAAATATCAAATCATTTCATTTTCTACCTATAGCAAAATGTTTATCGAACGTTGGCTTAAAAACAATGTGAATCAATGTGCAACGAATTTTGAATTGAAAATTTGAACTAGCAATCGAATACGGGTAAAACTATTAGCGAATTGGGTGACATCTATTGATTGACTATGCATAAGTGATAATTTTGAATAAAAAATTTGAACTAACAATCGAAACACTGGTAGAACAATTAGCAAATTGGGTGACATGTTGTGCACAAGTTTTTCCCTCTCTCGTATCATGTTAAAGATACCAAGCAATTAGTTCTTCAAAAAAATTAAATTATTAAAAAAATAATTAATTATTATCTTATATAAAATTGTAGGCCTTAACAACATTAATGTTGTCAATTTTTCCTGATAAGATAAATCCTAGCAAGGATTACTAGTAAGAGACAATGATGTAGACAACAAAATAGAAAATGATAAACACAAAACACGAATACGTATTTTATAAAACAAGGTAGGATAAGAACGGAGATTACATCCATTACTCCTTTCTCTTAAATTATATACATTATTTTAATAAATATATAAAAATTTAATTTTTTTATAGATTTCATTATATCTAAATTCAAATTTATTATAAGTAATTCATTATATATTTAATATTTCATCTTTAAATTATATTTTTATTTTAATAAAACATAAATATTTTTTTATTATAAAAATTATTTAAACTATTTGTTAAGTTTTGCAATATTAGTGATAATCATTTGATGTTCTACTTCAAGTCTAACATTGTATATTGCACTTTCTTATAACTGTTTTCTGTTATTTTCTTTTCCAAACACCCATGTGAATTCGTTACAAGCAGCTAAGCTGCATCTGCTTGGTTCAATTGTAGTAAATAAGAACTTCATGTACTATTTGTTATACATGAAATCATAACTGTTCAATATAAGCTTTTTTTCATCTATTTTTTTCCATTAATTCACATGGTATTAGAGCTTATCATCAAGAAAAGCTTTGTTCTCATGGAAACTCGAACTTGCCTTCAGTTGTCTATGAAACTAGATCACTTTCACAAACTTCTTCAACTATTTCTACTCCATATTTGAGTGACAATTTTACGATCACATTTTATAGTACATTTTTTTTAATTTGGAAAGAAAAAATGCTCTCTTTGATTACTACTTATGGTTTTGAAAACTACATAGATCATAACCTTACTCCTCCTTCTCATTACTTATTAGTTTCCACACCGATCAATCATATGTTTGTTACTTGGAATCGATTAAATGACTTGGTGAATAGTTGAACTTATTCTTCTGTAAGTCTTAGCATATGTTTACTC
Source organism: Hippophae tibetana (assembly GCA_037013495.1). Classification (NCBI taxonomy): domain Eukaryota; kingdom Viridiplantae; phylum Streptophyta; class Magnoliopsida; order Rosales; family Elaeagnaceae; genus Hippophae; species Hippophae tibetana. The sequence goes on from CM072803.1 coordinate 84,016,472, forward strand.
CTTGTTAAATCTAGTTCTACAACATATATGTGGCATAAATTATAGGAAATTTTTTTTGCCTCATCAGGAGCTCGAGTAATGGATTTACGTCTCTAGCTCCAAACCTTTAAGAAAGGTGAGTTGACTATTGAGGATTATATCATTTGAATTAAAATTACCTTTCATCATCTAGCTGCTATAGATTAGCCAATTCTAGATCATAATCGAGTTTTTTATGCTCTAGGTGGCTTATACTCCAATTGAAATGTCTTTATATCTGGTATTATCTTGAAACCTACACCAATTTTGTTTGATGAGCTTTATAGTCATTTTCTTGCATATGAAAGGATGTTTGATTATCAATTTGACAATAATGTTATTCAAGAAAATATTGCTAAGATGAATAATCTACACATAAAATCTTAAGGTAATAACATAAATACTTTTGGTGGTCATAATAACAATAACAATAGATCATCTTGGAATCTTAATGATCTATTCACTAGTGGCTGCTAGCATACTCAGAATAGCACTCATTCTGGTGGCAATTCTTATGATTCAAGAAACAAGAAACCTATGAATCCTAGTTACAGTGGACCTCATAACAAGGTTCAATGTTAGGTTTCCAACAAGAATGGCCATTCTACTAATCAATGCTTCAAGCTTCGTGATCTACTTCTTGGTAAAACCTCTGGAGGGTCTCGTGTTATGGTTGCTGAAGCTTCAACCTCTAATAACAAAGGTAATAGTCTTAACTTATCCTAACTTCTTAACTTATAAGTGTCTCATCATATAACTGGAGATGGCTCTTTTTTTCAAGATCCTAGCCCATATTCAGGCAATGATAATATTATCGTAGGCAATGGATCTTTTTCATCTATTCTGAATTTTGGCAAAACATATATTCAATTGAATGACTACATACTCACACTTAATGATGTGTTTCATACACCTATTTTACAATTTATTTTCAGTTCAAAAATTGTGACACAAATAATAGCTTTGTTGAATTTCATGCTAAAATGTTTTTCATTAAGGATGCTCAAACCAAGAAGGTTGTCACTTAAGGCAAAACTAGTAATGGACTATATACCCTTAGTGAAGATGCTCAAAATTATGTGGAACTTAATGTTTATTTTCTTGCTTCCACAATTGCACATGATAGTAGCAATTCCATTTGGCTTGCTCGTCTAGTACATCCATCAGAGGATGTCTTTAAAAATGTATTTACTACTTTACAGTTGTCTTCCAATATTATGAATAAGTGTAAAGGTGAGATTTCTCCTTTTGAAAAATCTCATAAGTTGCCTTTTACATATTCTTATAAAAGTGTTACTACTCATTTTGAACTAATATACACGAACTTATATGCTTTACCTATAGTTGCTATAAGTGATACACATAATTTCCTTCTCATTATGGATGATTTTTCATGATTTCAATGGATTTATTTTCTAATTACTAACTTTGATGTTTAGGTTGTTTTCACTTATTTTATGCATATGGTAGAAAGACACTTTTCTACTACAATCAAATTCATCCAAACTTATAGTGGCAAGGAATTTACCTTTGTCTTGTCTAAACTAGGTATAAATCATAGAAAAACTTGCCCACATACTTCTGAACAAAATGAAAGTGTTAAGTGTATCCATAGACATGTTATTAAAAAAGTTAGCTATGTTGCTCCAAGCTTCTCTTCCAATGAAATACTAGATCCATTCTATTTGAACTAATGTCTTCACTATAAATAGACTTCTTTCCAAAGTACTTTTAAACAAACCTCCCTATGAACTCTTGTACAAAAGAGTTCTTGATTACTCTTTTCTAAGACTTTTTGGAACCATTTTCTTTCCTTATTTAAGAGATTACAATAAACACAAATTACAAATTACAACATATATCCTCGTGTTATTTGTTTCTTAGTTATACCCCTCAATAACAAGGCTATCTCTACCTAGATATTGAGTCCAAAAGACTATACACCAATTGAAATGTGACTTTTCATGAGTTTAATTTTCCTTTTCAACCTAGTCATTCAGAGCTAACATCTTTTGATTCAACTTTTCTAGTCTTTTTATATGATATCACATTCATTTTTACCTTTTTCTCCTATTATCCCAAGTATTCTTGAAAAGTCACCATCACTTATGATGCTAGCATCATCTGTCATGCCTTCAGTTATACCTTTCTCACTTGTGGTGTCTACTTCACCACTAGTAGCATTGAGAAATTTCTAAATGAACTAGTGTTAGCTCTTAATAAGAAATTTTTTCTCAAGTTTTTTGGTGATGTTTTCTTAGCTTATAAATTTGCAAGATTCTCTACTTTATAACTTAATCAACAAAAATATGTTAAGGATTTACTCCACAAGTTTGCTCTTGAAGCATCTAAAATTATCAAAACTTCTATAAAGTCAAGTGTCGATCTTTTCAAGCTTGAAGACATTGTTCTTTCTGGTCTTTTTGCTTATAGAAGTTTAATAGAAGCTTTGAAATAATGTGTGTTAACACACCCTGATATATCATTCTCTGTTAATAAGCTTAGTTAGTTTCTTCATGCTTCTTTAGATTTCTACTGGATAACAACTAAAAGAATTTCAAGATTTCTAAAAGGCACCATCACTCATGGCATAATTCTACATAAGTCTCATTCCTTAGACTTAGTGGGATACTGTGACTCAGATTAAGCTAGTTGCCCTGATGATCGAAGGATTACTGAAAACTTTGCTATAATTCCAAGAGACTCTCTTATCTCTTAGATGTCTTCCAAGTAAAAGGTTGTAGTCAAATCAAGCACTGAAGTAGAATATAGAAAACTTGCTTTAACATCTCTAGAAATGATTTGGATCAAATTTGTTTTGCATGAACTTCACATCAGTTTGCTCAATGTACCAATTCTATATTGTGACAATATAAGTACTACAATGCTTACTGCCAATTCTATCATGCATGCTTATATGAAACATGTTGAAATTGACTAACACTTTATTCATGATCAGGTTGTCCAAGGCTTGCTTGATGTGAATCATATATTGTCTAGTGATCAACTCACAAACACGTTCACCAAACCTCTTAGTAAGATTGCTTTTCACTATTTGAAAATCAAACTTACAATGCTTCTTCCACCTTAGGTTTGAGTAGGGATATTAAGCTTTGTAACATTAGTAATAGTCATTTGATTTTCTACTTCAAGTCTAGCATTGTATATTGTACCTTCTTATAACTGTTTTACGTTATTTCCCTTTATAAGCATCGCGCGTGAAGTGGTTACAAGCAGTTGAATCTTCTTGGTTCAGTTGTAGTATGTAAGAACCTCATATATTGCTTGTTCTAAATAAAATCACAACTTTTCAATACAAGCTTTCTTTCTCTCAAATCTTTCTACCATTATTTCACAATATATAAATTCTAAAAACCTAAAATCTTATAATCATTTTATAATTTATTGTTATTATTTCAAACTAGTTTGTAACAAGATTCTATCAATGTTATTTAATATAAAAGAATGTATATTTATTGTTACATATATTTTATATTTCTCTTTTTCATATCAATAATATTCATTTTTTAATTATTTATTCGTTCAAAAAATTATTTTTTTATTACAATTTTTTTATTATTGACTTATTTTTTAATATAATTTTTCCTTTATAATAAATATAAAAAATTACTAAAAACGAAAAAATAATATTTAAATATTATTTAGATTCTTCCTTTTCATTTGGAGGTCTCTGTTATTCATTGGGATCCTCGATATGTTCCCATAAGGATTTTAAGTAAAACAGATGATAAATCTAAATCGTTGACTAAGAACGAAGATAGGTCTTTAACCTTACCCTACCATATTTACAACCCCAACCATAACTAATTATGAAGGTTTGATTCTAGTGTTAGATTTTGGGAATAAAATTTTAATGTAAAATCATAATTATTGAGAGACTTTGAAATCATATATGTTATTGTAAAAGATTTATAAAAAGTGTGTTTTTTGTTATTTAAAATTTAAAATTGGATAAGTATCTAATTAATAACAATGTTATGTAAAAAAAATTGATTTATTATTTTTAATATTTTTTGTTTCATTAACCATTTTTATTATTGAAATATATTTTAATCAATCATTTTGATAAAAAACTGGTGAGTTTGTTTGAAATATTTAAGTTATATACATGATATATGAAGTTATAATTAAGAACATGTCATAAATAAGATAATGAAGTTATAACTTCACTTATCGTACACGTTATTTAATTTTTTCTAATCAAAATTATCAATTTTTTGTTAGAATAATTAATTAAAATATATTTTAATAATATAAGTAGTTAATTAAAATAAAAAGTAATAAATTGAATTTTTTCAGATAATATCAATATAAATAAACATTTTCACTTTAATTTTTTTATCAAAATATTGGTAACTAATGATTATCAAACAAAATCTTGTCACTAATGGTGGATGGGAAATGACATTTAATTTATATTTATTTTTCAAAGGCTTATTTATTGTGTTTGTAACTAAATGGGTGACTATACTATTTGGATTATTTCTATTACAATATAATTGATAAAAGAGAGGTTATACCGAACTACACATTCACGATTTCACGTGAACTCAAAAATGTTAAAAGGGAAGTTAAAAAAAATCATAAAACTAATGAAAACTTTTAAATATTATAAATTTATGATAAATTATGACAGAATTTAATTGAATAATCTAATTGTTAGTATCACTCTACTTGATTCTAGTAATCAGCTCTACTTTCTCTTTCTCTTTCTCTTTCACTCACTCTATCAAGCTAATTTTTCAACCTTTTTTTCTCTTTTGTCTTTCTACCTCAAAGTCTACAAACCGCCGTGATATTCGCCGGTTCATGTGATCACACTAGGCCGGACCTTCTTCTTTGTAGTATTTTTTTTAAGTTTTAACGTCCTAACTACCTTATAATTATATTATTCGATCTATATAGGATTTTGTTTTTCTTCTTCTTTGTCCTTAATTTCATGAGTAAACCTGTAATTAATTAATCTATGCAAAAGCTAAAAGTGATCATCATGCATTCTCCTTTCATTTTAATAATACCATGTAATTTGACTTTATTCAGTTACGTTAGCCTACTTTTTTTTTATTTTAGTTTTATTATATAATTAATCTTAGTTTTATATATAGATGGTATTTATCCACCAGATAAAAGATGGAAATAATCGGCGTATATATATATATATATAAAGGAAGAAGATATATACATTATATCCCTCCTATTGGATATAGATTTTAGAAGCCAAGTCAAGTTTATTAGAAATTAATTAATATCCCTCCTCTTGAATATGGATTTTAGAATTCAAGTCAAGTTTACTAGAAATTAATTAGTATCACGATATATATATATATAAGTTTTGTTTAAGATTCAAAATAAATAAATCTAAAAAAAATTTGAAGCATATATGTTTTTAAAAAGGGTAAAAGGTGTTAGTCTCATATACCTTACGCGCAAAAGTTTTATATTTTTTTAGTGAACTATACAGGTACTCTTGTCTTAATAAAGTTGATATTAAAATCATATTTTGACTGTTAATTAAAAAATTAAATTAAATTTTATTATAGGTTGATCTGTGATCAAATTTGTTTGAATTTTTTTTTATTTACCTTATAGATCTAATTTTATATATTTGATAGACTCTAATAACTTGAATAAAATTATTATTTTATAAAATTATTATTTTATAAATATTTTTAAAAGCTTAGTAACCTGACCAATAGTTGATATAAATTATCTTAATTTGATTAAAATATAAATTTAATGATAATTTTACGAAAACAATAAAATCTATGTGATCCATTAAAAAATTAAAAAAATTATGTATTTTTAAGGATAATTTTATGAAAACAACATAAACTAAGTAATCTATTAAAAAAATTTAAGGTTAATGCAAGTTACATGACACTAGCCACCCTTCAATCTTCAAAAAAGTGGCGTGTAGAATGCAATTTTTATTATTGTCCTACCTCACGTTATATAAATGCATATCAAATTCCTGTTCATCATACCCAATTTTATTGTTATCATCCTTACTTTCAAACTGTGTATCTCCACCTGAAATTGTCGTGTTTGAAAAATTTACGAACCTACGTTCATTCCCTACTTTATGCATTAATAAGTAACATCACTAAACGACGCTTGTGAATTAAGATAAATTAAAGTAATAGCTAGGTCAAAAGTAGAAAGCCTCGTAATAGGCAAATTAACTTAAATATTTTAGTAAATTAACTACTGGTGCTTAATAGATCAGGAGCTAGATTGCTATAATATATAAGCTACCTAGCCACACGACAGTTAATAGGTACCCAGAAGAATATGCACATATATATCCACATGGGAATGCCTTATCCAAAACCAAAAGCATGGTTTTGTTTCTCTTAGGAGGAACAACTTCCCCAAAATTAATGCTCAGTCACTGAAGGAGCTTTATTATTTGGTGCTAAATTTTATTAGGGACATTCAAACCGCTGGCTGAGTTCTTGGACAACACAAAAGCTGGGTTAGCTAATTCGTATAAAATATATAAAGAATATTGTATTAGATGACTCCTTGATAAATGGATACTTTCATTTTTAACTCCTCATTTTTTAATATATGTATTCAAAAGTATAAAAATTATCGAAACTCTAAGAATTAAGATGATATTAGAACGACAACAAATCAAATTTTGTCTCCAAAAAGAGTTTTGAACTGTGAATTTTACTCTTAAATATTTGTTCAATTAAATTTTATTTTTAAAACATTTGTTAAATTTCAAGTGAAAATTGTAAAAAATGGAATGTAGTGAAAAGGGATTAACAAAGTGGATATGAGGTCTTAGTATTGGTTATTATATACATTAAGTACTGTCCAAAGAAACAGCTAGAACTCATGCTAATTCATATGCTTGATTGGTTTTCAAGGTTCATATACAAATCCTAATACGCAGTTCATATACATCCTCAAATGCATGTGTACCTTTTCGTGGAGAATAATTTAAGTATTACAATATTACATAATAGTGTAAATAGAGAAATACACAAATGAATTAAGTTAAGAGTGAAAAAAATAGGAAAGATCTAGCAATACTAGCGTACCATATGGTATTTGTGTCGGTTTCTCTGTTAGGATGTGCCCATTTTCTCATCAATAGAATAGTATTGAAAAAGAGAAATCTTTTTTTGATGAGGATGTAGTTTATTGTTTCGTGAATATGTAATTGATTTGGCACTACGAAATATTTATCTTGGTTGTTGGATTGACGTAATAAAACAAGTAAATTTAGAGTAGTTAATTGTATTTGACTTTATGGGCGTTTAGGGTGTATGGTCCTCATATCAAGTCTCATCCAAATCTTTCCGTTTATCTTTAATGGAGAGAGAATGAAGAATCATACAAAACTGAAGGAACATAACAGTAATAAATATAGATTGATGATACTGCAAAGAGGCCAGAGACATCATAGTGGGCTTGAAAATTACAACTTTAATTGCTACAAAAATGATACAAATGCTGCAATTACATACAATACAGGAATTAAATTAGGAACTCCTATGTTCGCACTTGTGGGTATCATCTTCTGTAGGACCTGTAATTACACAAATTAACTTAGTAGAGATCCTTAATTTCCAATACTAAACGTGGGGAAGAAATAAGAGTCCATGGAATGCTATAAGTGGACCTAATTACATGGTCAATTTAGTCATGTAATTATGTGATTTATACATTTTAATCACTTTTTAAGTAATTTCATTAGTTCTATAATTTAAAAATATGATCAATTAAATCAAAATTTTAAAAAATTTAATTTTTTTTATAAGATAAAATAAGAATTATATATTTTATTAATAAGAAAACATTAAAAAAAAAAGAGTTCTCCCACTCTTTCTCTAATATCTCTCCCACTAACTAACTCTCTCTCTCTCTCTCTCTCTCTCTCTCTCTCTCTCTCTCTCTCTCTCTCTCTCCTACTAACACCATAGAGAAGGCATGGACAGAGAGGAGTGAGTAGAAGAAAGAGAGAGAGAGGATAGAGAGGGGCAAAGAGTAGAGATGAAAGGGGAGAGAAAGAAAGAGAAATGGAGAAGGGAAAAGATTACTTTTTTTTAATGTTTTTTTATTAATAAAATATATAATTTTTATTTTAACCCTTAAAAAATTCCAATTTTTGAAAATTTTAACTTAATTGATCATAATTTTAAATTACAAGACTAATAGAACTCACCTAAAAAGTTACAAGATAAAAGTGTATAAATTACATAATTATAGGACTTGAAGAACTCAATACCCTGCACTAATATTAAATGTTTTAAGACTAATTTCTAAAAGTTAACTATGAAATTAATCTGAAATCACAACACAGGGTTTCATATTCCCCCTTAAAATTACCTAGCAAGTCAGCATACTAAGGAGAAGTCAAATCGCCAAGTTATGTGCATGACTGGAATCAGCTATAAACAGGCTGAAAGGATCCTTTAAACTCATCATAAAGCCATCTGCAGAAGACAGTAGAGAAAAGGCTAAATTATAAAACCTAGTTGCAGACAGCATACAATTCAGCATTCTCAGAATATCAAGCCATATAATCTTGCTTGTTAAAAAAATATATTTAGGACTTCAGAAATCACTTTGATAAGTTACAGCATATCAAAAAAGCAGTTATTCGTATCTACATAAGAGATGGCGATAATAAAGTTTAAAAGCTCAAACTGAGGATAAACTAGTCATGAGGAACTCTTAGTCTAACTATGAATGAATCATATAACCACAACAGTAGTTCATACTATTCAAGTGATCGTAAGGATCTATATAGCTCAGCAATCTATAACTTTTTCACCTTCTTTCTTTCCATTTGAAGTTTGAGACATTATAATAACATTTAGGTTTAAATTATATGCTTCATCTGTGCGAAAAACTGTGATTGTATTATTGAGAAGGATAAACATGCCAAAAGAGATACAAAAGTCACCATGGGTGCAAGGAAAGTAGCACCGAAAATACCCAAAAGATATTTCCATGCCTTTCGAGAAAAATCTGCATGTATAAACATGTAAAAGTGCAAGAGCATACTTGCAAAGAAATATAGGACGCAATCCCCTATTATACCCAAACTCTGACTGACTCCGCCTTTCACTTTCTTCTTGAAATTTGGTGGGATGAAGAACTTCACATTGCCCTTGTATCAATCCAGCCATTACGGTGCTATTATGATTTGATTCGTATACCTACAAAGCAAAGTTCATGCAAAATTTGATATGGATGTCAACCGTGCCAAACAATGATGCTAAAACAAAGAAAAATGGGACCACTAAACAAAACAAGGCACAAATTCAAATGCTTTTGAGAGATAGAAAACATAACTTGGATTCATATGATCAAGAACTTAGTTGGACCAGTCAACTAGCAAAATCACTTGTATACTGACAAGAATTTCAGAAAAAATCCATATAAGTCTACCTCACTTCTTTCAGGGGGACTTGGGCGGCCAACATTCTCTGGCAAGTCTCCAGGGAAGTAGCAACTGTTGACAATTACCCATTTTGAACCCGTTTTACTATCCTCCCACATAGACTGCATAAAGATGAATAAGTAAATTAGTTCACAGTTTAATCCTCAACAGGTTAAACACAGAATATAAAAAATTCCAATACTGATATAGAAACATTATTTATTTGAATACAAGTATGCTCAAGTAATAGTCTGTACACAGCATAAGACTAAATGAAGAAACCTCTTAAATCTACAAGTTGCAATGATGATAATAACACAAATTATGTGTACTATGCTCACCTGAAGCTTTGAGGGCGTCAACTTTTCATGACTGGACCGGAAAAGCGCATGATCCTGCAGTTTATAAGTTACTCCATCAACGCAACAAGTCTCATAAAAACATTTCCCATCAACATCTTGAACTACATCACCAATCCATTCAACATCACGCAATCCATATAAAGAATGTCCTGGATGTTCCAAAATCCCAGTACTAGTGTCAGAACTGGCAGCAGTATTTTTCTGCACACCATTTTGGTCCTCACGTTTAATGTCATATCTTAGGCTACATTCAGAACTTTCTCCTAAATGAGATTTGTCTGGGTTTTTTGCTGTAGCATTGTGGCGGTTCTCCTGAAATTTCCTAGATGTAACTTTAGTTGAGTTTGTTGGACCAGATTGATCACCAATCAGTTGGTCACGGGAGGATTGTAAATCATCAGCCTTATAAGTAACTGAATCAGATTCATTAGTAAAAGTGATCGCTTTTGGTTCAAGAGATTCATCTTTGCATGTGGATGACTCATGATTTTCAGTGTCATGAGATATTTCACTTGATGATGCGCCATGAGGACCAGAAGCTTCTCCCATGAAATTCACTGAGGTATTGGAGCAACTTCCTAGGAAAGTTTTCTCATCGATGTTGTTAGCACTCAATGAAAAATCATCCATTTGAAATTCTCCTGCATTTGGATTTGATATGAATTTATTTGGTTCCATTTCTCCAGCATTTGGATTCGGTGATATAGTACATGTTTGCATTTCTGCTGTACTTGGATTTGATAAGAAATTATCTGTTTGCATTTCTCTTGCACTTGGATTCTGAGAATCTGATTGCGGGCCAATATTGTTGCCTCCCTTACCAACAGTATGACCAGAACTCTGTAAGTCAGAGCTTCCATTTGCAGTTATATTCTGCTGGTTGACATTTGGATCAACAATTCCCACTTTCTTCTCCATAGAAGACTGAACACTAGCAGAGCTAGAAGGGACTTTTGCTAGTGTATTACTTCTCATAACACGACCATACTTTGGGGGCAAAGATTTTCCATTGCTTAATGCCAAGCACCTAGAACAATGCCACTCACCTCTAGGAATTCCTCTTTGATTCATTGATTGCATGCACTTAATGTGATATCCTTTCTCACAAGCATCACATATAAGCACAGTATCCACTTCATTGATCATGAGCTGGCAAAGATGGCAGGTCAAGGCCTTATTCATGTAGTCCCTTGATGGAGGAATCCATGTGGGATGATCAGGCTTCTTTGGTTGCAATATCTTCTGAACTACTTTAGCAATTTCGTTGTGATTATTAGAAAGTGAAGGAGCATGAGTATAGTTCATTGCATGCAATGGCTGATGCACATTTGGCAAATTTCCAGGAGTTGTTTGTGAAATAAAAGTCCTAAAGCTCTGGTCTCTTGGGGCTAGAAGAGTCCCCCGTGGCATGCCCATTTCAGCTGTTCCTTCAACCTTACAAGATGCATGATTAGGCAGCTTGTTTTGCTCTGATCCACTTCTAGCAGATTGAGTTTGTGTGGACCAAGTTGGAGCATGCATCAGTTGATGATTTCCAGAAGAATATACTGCAAATAGTTATGGATGAAGTTAAAAGGAAGTAAGTTTACAGAATGACAGCATTCATAACTCAACGAATTGCTAAAGGTAGATAGATAGATAGATAGATATGGCATATAACACTTCATAAGTCCTAAAATGCAGATATGACACTAGAAAACATCAATTCAGGTCTACCACCTGAAAACCCACCTTAACTTCACCTTCTTCCAAAAAGAGCAGTAATATCTACAGAGATGAATGATCAACAGAAAGTTCAGGGAAGTGGAAGGAACAACAGAATCACTAATCTTAATGTCACACTGTCAAGTAATAAGGTACCAGAGAAAGAGTAGTATAACAAAAATCACCCCTTCCCCATTTCCAGCTCTATTATCTTTTAATTGTGGGAGGATCATACATCAATCCAACTGATAACAGCTCCAACTATTCATATTTACCCTTTACCTAAAAATGAGAAACCAATATTTGTACCTATTTTCCATCACTCCCTATCTTCTACTTTCCTTTCCTACCAGGCATAGCAGAGAAGTGCAGAACAATTCCTCACCCTCTCGATATGTGACTTAAATTTATATACTTTTCAAATCCAACTAGGCCGGATTTAATATTCATGAAGCCACAAAATTATACCAATCCAATCAACCTTAGTTTAGCGCACAACAAACTCAAGCAAATAAACCATACAGCTAAAATCTAAAAAGTTATGAAATTTCTCATGCTAATTTAGCTTTCTCTGGTTGATAAAACGAAAGACAAGTTGTGCGACACAAATCTTAAAATCGTATAGTTTACTCCTGCATTGTACTACAGTTTTTAATATATTTAATGGATAAATAATATTTACATTAATATTACCTTTTCCTTGTGATGCATAAGTAGAGCCATTTGGGCCCCCATCCGATTGGAATTGTGGTCTTTCGACCCTAGGAAATGTTGACAAAGACGAATCCCTTGCTAGATGACCACTGGGTAGTCCACTAGAAATGGAAGATGATTTTACTTCACTGGTCGGAAGCTGATACTGTATGGTTGTTGGAACAGTTGCAGAAACTTGACCTGGAGGTGAAGGAGCAATGATGCTTCTGGAGGTATGTAGTGCATGTATTGATTTATCTGAGGGAATTATTCTCATAGTATTGGAACTCCCTCGGTTTTCAGCAGACTTGTTAAAGTTTGTTTGCAAAGAATGAGATGTATGAGCAGAAGACTCTGGTGTGTATTTCCTGGATTCTTCCATCTAGAAAAAAGAATTATGTTAAACAGAAACTCCATTTTAAAAGACCAACCCTATCCATAAAGTGGTTGGTATTGTCTTATCATTTGTAACATGAGAGCCATATTAGAGCAACAACTCCTTGGATGTAAGATGATAAACAATATGACTAAATATAAGTCTGGATATACCATAACCAATTGTGAAGTTAAGATAACAATATACATATCTAAGCCTTTCAGAATTAAGATCACCCACGCATGTATTATGCCCCATAAAACAGCTTCTCAGTTCACTAAAGAAAGAATATCCTTCATATGTTATATGCAATGAAGCAAAAGCAATAGATGTCGCACCCATAGCTACAGTTACGAAAAAAATTCGATCCCTAAAAAAGACCCGTAATGATAATCGATATGAAAAAGTCCGACTTCTCAACAGGCTAAAATAAACTAAAGAAATACTCATTACTCTCTGGCTCTCAGTTAGACATAAACATACATAGAGTTGAATGTTTTCGACAGGCTTAAACTAAATAAACACTTATTAAGCGATATATTAACCTGAGAGGCAAAATTCGTGTATTTCTTCAATTATACCATCCATAGTGCAACATCCAAACCTGGATAAAAACAAATACAAAGGCAAAATTTACACCATACCCTCTTCTTATTCTGCAAAATCCTCTCGGCTATCGTCAACTTGGGACCATTGAACCCTAATTTCTGATCCTTAACTTTTCCATTCAGCCTCAAATCCTCAATGACAGCCCCAATTGCATCCCTAGCAACAATATCCTTGGGCGCCAATCCTTCACAAAGTTCCACCAGCTTAGCCCTCGCCTCTGCCATGAGCCCAATTTCAGTCTCTGTCGGCTTCTTACCGCCACGAATCTTCGACATTGTTGACAATACTAGAACGATCTCCGCCACTCTCTTTAGAACAGAATTCGTTCCAGGCCCAGTCTTAGGCATCTTGCTGGGCCGTTCATCCAATTCTCCTTCTATACCCCCATTCTCCACCGACCTCTTCTCTCCGGAAGACAAAACTTCACCATCCAATTGGGAAACCGGCGACGAATGCTCGTCCTCCTCTTTACTCAACACCCCGTCCATTGCAATATCATAAAGCGATTGAAACTCTGGAACGACACCGTGATGGAGCTAAAGCGAGAAAGGCCTGCAAGAGAGCGAGAAGGAGAGGGAGAGACAGAAGACGAGAGAGAAACCCTAAGGAGAGAGATGGAGGGAAGACTTTGGAGGGTTTGGAGAAATTTGAAACTTGGGATTGTTAATTGGATGACTTATTTGGCGGGTAAATTGGAATACAGAGAAATAGAGGCTTTGTGTAAGTGAGACAATAGAAGGGGGGGAGTTTTGTGAGTTTGAGGGATGAGAGATAAGTGATTGAGATACCGAGCAGATCGATTTAGAAAAGACAGAGAGAACCTATGTTATTTCTATTATAAGTTAGACCGGTTTGGTTTGTTGGACCGGGTCCTAAATGCAATTCATTGAGTAGCTTGGACGTATTAGGAGGAGCAAATGAAGTTTACCAACAAAGGACACGACTTGTCGTTGACTTTTTTTTTTATAACCAAGATTGAAACATTGTATTGAAATAATTATTACTTTAATACATGTAATTATAATTCATTCAGTTATGATGCATTTGTATAATAATAATAAAATTAAAGCATGTAATTTGATTTGTGATGGTTAATTCTATCTAACCATCTTTTATACTTATTAGTTACACGAATTATTTTTCAATTGTCTTTCTTCCCGCATGTCATTGGGTGACATTTGTGCCTTCAGAAAACTTGAGACCGTTTCTATCCATCAACCACGTGGCTATTAATTGCACAGTAGAAGGAAATCGTTACTATATTCGATTTCATAGAAAGCAGTCTGGTACAGGTTTCCTGGCATGTGCCCCTCAAATCCTGCATTAAATCAGAATCTTTCAGTGTGACATGCAATTGGTTAAACTCGGGAAGGGAAGGTATTATGTCATTCTTGTTTCTTGCTTAAACTTGAGGCTCAGAAGACATGTTTATGTCAACATAGAATCATAAGAAGGTTTGCATCATATATAATCAATAATCATTCGTAGTAAACTTTTAAAAGTTGTTACAAGGGAATAGGATTTGTACAACTTTCATGCTTATGCAACAGTTCACACAGACTGGATAACCCTGCTGCTAATACTGGATACTATTCTAACATTTTTTCATTCACTGTACTTAATTAGCACCATTTTGAAACACCACCCTCTGTTTTTGTTTTTTTAGGGAAACTGTCTGAAAGCTATCGACACTAAATTTAGCATTTAGTAATTAGAGTTTATTGTTAAACCCTATTTTACTCTACAAAATTTAAGTTGAACCATATTGAGGTAATTCAAACGCCATGGAGGGAGGGAGGGATTCTTGTGTTAGATGACAAAGTGAACCACACTCTTAAAAATTATGTGACCCACATGGGAATTAAATCCTATATTAAATATTGACCAAAAAAACCAATTCTCAAAATCTGAAATTACATCAAAAAGCTCACGATACTAAATTTTGCTTTTAGTAATTAGAGTTTATTGTTAACCCTATTTTACGCTAAAAAAATTAAATTTTTAAGATTAAACCATATTTGAGGTAATTCAAACGGGAGGGAGGGCACAGCATATGTAGTCAATGTTCTTTGTGTGATTAAATAAAGTAACTACACTGCCACCAAATAGGAAATCAGCACCACGGGGACTCAAACCCTAACCCTCCACAATATCTTCAGGGTCTGATCAAAGGAGGTCGCACAGAGCACCATCATAAGGTACTTCTTGCTTCTGATGAATTGTCCATATCTGCAAGATAATATGTGTTAGTAGCACAATGATGGGAAAGAAATAAAGATATTTTGGTATGGACTTAACCTGATTCAAAATTGTAATGGCGGGAGAAAGACCTCCATGCATGAACAGAAAATATTTTGCTCTCCATGAGGGCTAACAGACTGCAATAGACGACAACCAAACTTGAAAATCCATAAGATTTAAGAATGAATAAATTATAGTCATACGGGAAGTATTTGAAATCTGGGCAACCCTCTAACTCACAAGCTTGTTTTTGGGTTAAGAGTTAGGTCTTCGTTTCTAAGATCGTATCAAAGTTAGACTCTTGGCTTTTTCGTACTCCCATCGATCCTCATGCCATAAATTCGGATTGTACCGTAAATCCAGACTCTAGCCGATATGGAAGGGGATGTTAAGTCTCACATTAGCTAAGAGTAAGGTAGTACTGCTGTTTATAAGTCTGAGCAACCCTCTAACTCACAAGTTGACTTTTGAGTTAAGAGTTAGGTATGGGTTTCTAAGACCACAGACACTATCCGTTGTTCAAGTCAGAATTATTTGTGTTATAAAATTAGCACTTGCAGAAGCGAAGATCGGGTCTAATTTTGGTGACACAAATTAATAATAATGAGTAACAGCAAAATAATCAACAATAAGAAAATAAATGCACACAATGATTTAAGTGGTTCAACTTTTTAATGTAAAAAGTCTATTCTACTGACGACAGCACACCAAGAAAAATTCACAAATAATCAAACGGATATACAAACACCAATTTTTAGAGATTCATAAAATTATACCAAAGTACAAAAACAACACACAAAATATCCCCTTTAATTTACTGATAATATATAACAAGATAAATTAACAAACTCAATATTAAATCAAAAATATCAGTCCAGACCTTCCATTTATCCTCAGTTTCACGCAACTACACGAGCTTTTCACACGAATTCAAATATTGAATTTGCTCCCTGCTTTCTGCACTAGCTGTTGCTCTTTTCTGCAGCTGCAAATTCTATTCTCTCTGGTGGCTGTGTACGCAGCTCTGAAAGTCTTCTCTTTTGCTTGGAACGCAGCTTCTGCGGCTACTGCTATATATCACGCAGGAGGAAAAGTGTATAGGGTTTAATATTTGGGTTTTGGGCTTCAATGTTTTGTGCCATTTTTAAATAACAAATTGATATCAATAATTTTTCATACAACATCTAATTCAAAGTTTTGATCACTCTCATGTAACACACAGGTGATGTTTTCTTTCAGATATGATTTCATATGCAGAATCTAGTTTGGTAAACAATGAATCATACTCGTCTTCAGATGCGATAAGTAAGCAAATATGAAAATCAGGGCACCGGCTGAGTGATTAGCAGACTCTGAATAAGATAGCACTGGGCTTGAGCAAAGGCCTAGAGGGAAATTATTACAATCTTAGAAGTAGAAAGATAGCTACGCAGGCAATAGGAAATCAGTTAGTTTCTAATGCCAAAGGAATCCTCAACTATCAAACTGAATTGCCAGTAAATTATTAAAATTATACTCTATCATATTTACGTAGGCATATTTACGTAGGCATTCATCATAATTTTATATTATTAAATTATTAAATTTTTATAAATAATTATAATTTTAATTAACTATAATAAAAAAATTCATTCTTACTTGCAGCTCTAGTTCACTTCTTTATGCGGTCTTGTAAGTGCTAACTTCTACGGTTCAGACGATTTTGCCAAATTGTACTTCATTTTCGTTTATAAATTATATAAATCTGTGATATTTATTGGTTTAAAATGCCGAAACATAAATTTTATAAATATATTAAAAATATTATTATTATCAACATACACTTTCCAAAAAAAGAAAGAAAAAAATTGACAAATAATATATATTTTTTCATAAATTTTTAAAAATATCATAATAATTAATTAATTATATTTTAAATTAATTTTTTACTTTAATATATTTAATATTTAATTTTATCAATAAATTAAAAGGAAATATAGTTAGTAAAATATTTAAACTAATAATCATAAATGACATTTTATCAATAATATTAATATTTATTAATAATATTAACATAATATATATATATATATTATTAATTGATATTGAATGGATATTTTTTAGACACTAATATTTGTCAACATTATTACAAATAATGTGTATTAATATCGAAACTTTAAAACATTAATATTGTTGAGACATTTTTATTCTTGTTTATACATCCATTCGTGATTAGACAAACTCTTTTACGAATTGATAAGTGTACAATTTTGCTTTTAGCATAAATTTATACTAAAGTTAACAAACATTTCTATATATTATAAATAAAATTGATGTAATATTTTTTTATTAAATATAATTATATAAATTTAGTTGTATTTATCAAAAATATTATTATATATTATTTAAAATTATTACAAACTTATGATATATAAAAATTTCAAAATTAATAGGTATATCCACGTGATTGTAGAAATTATAACTTACTACTTTGCCTAGATAATATTAATGTCTAACTATATCAATAATCCTTAAATTTTATTAAATTTAAAAATTTAGCCTCTTAGATTTTCTAATAGGTCAACTATTTTTTAAAAAAATTATACACTTAATCCAAATTTAAAAATTAGAACAATCGAATTAACTTATTAAAAAAAATTATTATTTAATTGCTTAATTTTTAAAATTTAACATATTTAATCTATTATTTTTAAATTTAGACTTAAATTGTTAAATTCAAAGAAAAGTAAACCTAATTATATTATGAAAAAACTTAAGTAACTAAAATATTAAATCCCATAAAATTGAGGGTAATTCAGCATAATATTAATATGAGAAAAATAATGAGATGTTATCTTACTTATTGTAAAAATGATGTTTAAGTTTTATATTTATTTTTTGTGTCATTTAGTTCTATTATTATTAAAAAATTATTAATGATTAAGTTTTTTTACTAGAGACTTTTTTAACAATAATAAATTATAATTGAAAGAATTGAATACAAAAATTAAATGAAAATAAAAAATAACGATTTGTAATTTTGGGGTCATCTTTTAAAGGAAAAAAATGGCAGTAATACTCTACTAACTATAACCAAAATGTATAAAAATTCAATAACTTTTATGTGCGTCATTATAAAGCTACTAACTATTTAAAAATAGAACAATAATTCAAAACTTTAAAAAAATATCAAAAATAAAACATGTAAACACACATGTGCGTATTGCTTTAATTGTTATGTATTTCCTAAATAAATTGTTACTCAAAAATATAAACTTAAATAGTTTTTAACATATATCAATTCAAAAAAATACGCAAAAAAGATTTATTTATGACTTTTTTTAAGTTTTAGACTTTTAATCGATTTTTCAATAGTTATTAAACTTATAATATTCCTTCTAAAAATTAGTAAAATTTTGTATATTTTGGTCATAATTAATAGATCATTGTTACCCTTCATTATTTTAATGTAACTAAATTATCAAAATAATAAGTATAAAACCTATATGTCATTTTTAAAATAAGTATGAAACTTATATACTCATATTGCATTTTAATATATGACAAGTAATTATTTATTAAGATAAATACAGCTTAGATCATATAAGTATCATAAAAATAACATTTACATTTTATATTTATTTTTGTAATAATTTAATCATATTATTATTAAAAACTGATTTTACAAGTACAAAGTAAATATGTTTTCATTTATTTTTTGATTTTCTATGTATATTAAATAAATATTATTTTAACTTGAATAAATTATAATTAAAAAAACAAAACAAAAAGTTAAATAATTATTTTTATAAAATCATTTTTGTATAATAATAAGATTTATCTTTTACTTAACAATAAATATAACATCTAAATATTATTTTTAAAATAAATATAAAAAATTTCCACTAACATTTCCTTATTTATTTGAGTGTTGAATTACGTGGAAATTGTAAGGATAGACACTGTTTAACTAACATTTTGGTAAGTGATATTTCTCTTTGTTGGATTGACTTAAAATTACATGGTTGGACTACACCTTTTCTACCCCTTTTTTTCTATTTTTTTCACTAAATTAAGTATAGATTATTTACTATATAGTATAATTATTTATCTATTTTTTTAAAGATTTTTTTCCATAAAAACGCAAGGATATGATAAAAACGCTATCACCTAATACGTGGCAACGCTATTCACATTTTATGTCTATCAATCCAGGTAAACAGTTAATTGGACTAACCTACATGATTTAGTTTAATAAGGTTTTTAAATTTTATCAAATTTAATTTTAATTTCATAATTTTTTCGTAATATTAGGTCAGTTTTTTTTAATTTAACAATTTTAATCTAAATTTAAAAATAATAGATCAAATATGATAAATTTTAAAAGATAATGAATCTAATATTAAAAAAAAACTAAGTAAATAAAATGTTATATACGATAATATTTTATTATTTAGGGATTAGCTTAGTTCATCCATATTACATTATAAGTTGTAATCTGATCGATTTCCTTTTATTTTTGTGAGAAAACTAAGAAAATCTAAAAACATGCACCATTGATGGTTATCTATCATCTATACAAATTTTTGTTTTTGTTCATTTTAGTCCTCAAATTATTGATGTTATATTCAATTTTATTACTTGTATTTTCGAAAACCAATGCCATTCAATTTAGACCATTGGTTTTTGGGGAACCACTAAAAATAAGTCACTTGCCTCAATTTTTCAGGAACAAAACAGTATCGTCAATAAAATTTATGAGTCATTCGCTCTACTATTTGTCAGGTGTGGATGACATTACTCAAAGTCTTTTTTTTCATAGCTTAAACAACAATATTATTCAATTCATTATTCAAGGTTAATTAATTGCTTTTCTTATATTTTTCAGATGAAGAGTTTATACCTTTCTTTTAGATCAAACAATACTTTATGTTATTTCTGTGATTTGAAACAGTAAGAGTAAACCTTACCACTAAACCATTAGCTGAACCACATTGCTTTTCATATCTTCGATCAGCTTTAAAACTTGCTGACGAAAACATTAACATGATACAAGAACAGAGCCAGAAAGTCAGCATCATGCCTCTGAAATACAAAGGAAAATCACAATCGTGGGAACTAGACATGATAACTTGCAATTCCTTTTGTTAAAGCTTCCTGAAAAGCAGCTAACGTAAGTTCCCTATTAATTGATTTATATTAATTTATGAAGATACAGCCTCATATTGGCTTAGCATATAAATAGAAAAAGGTTCCGATATGAATATCAGCTTGATGGTTCAGAACAATTTGTTATTTTCGATTCTACTAAAATTTAGTTTGTTGGTCACTCTCTAGCTAAAACGTGACTTTTTCTCACATGTTCATTTTTCGCCTAATTATAAGAGAGAGAAAATTACATGTTAATTATCGCTAGAGTGTGCAGTGTGGTATACAAGTCAATCACACTTTTTTTTACATAACTATTAGACATCCGAGAAATGAGCAGGCACTACATGAGCCAACTAAGCAATGTAAAGAAGTTTACCAATAGCTAAATGAAGCAAATTTTAGTTTAAAGATTGTTTATAATTTCTTGATAACAACATAATTCACAATTTTTTCATTAAACTCTTCAACATTTTTCCAATAACCTACCTACCATTCCATAACACATTAGTTACAGATTTGGGAGAAACAAATGTGATAAAGAATTAATGATCTAGTGCCATGGTGAAGATTAAGATTCCCTATCATTACAAACCTAGGTTGCACAAGAGAGAAGAAAACATGCAAATTTTCTGAAAGGAATTAGAAGAAAAGCTTTCTTGGAGATGACTTAGCTGTAGGCGAGGCACTGGCTGGCATTCCTCTACTTTCTGGACTCCCTGTTACTTTTTCTATCAGTTTTGCTGCTCTGGGGTCTGTTAAAAGAACATTTTGGAAAGATTGCGAGAAGCCAGTTGCAATTATAGTGACGTGAATTTTTCCATTGTAGCGGTCATCTACAACAGCTCCAAATATGATGTTAGCTGAAGGATCTGCCAAACTTGTAACAACCTGAAAATTCACATTACATAAACAGAAATCATTAAATTGGTGTGACAGCCCCAAAAAAATGAAAGAATGTTATAGCCGGCCATATTACTAGCACCAAGTTTCCCCGAGGAGCATAAAAATTTTAATTGTCAATTACCTCTGATACTCTATTCACTTCCTGCAGTGTTATGTCTTTTCCACCAGTAATATTATATACAACTCCAGTCGCTGACTGAATTGAGGAACCAATGAGCGGAGCCAAAGTAGCTTGTTCAGCAGCTTCCTCTGCACGGTTTTTGCTGGAGGAAACCCCCACTCCCAGCATAGCAGTTCCAGAATCTTTCATCACTGCTTTTACATCTGCAAAATCCACATTTACCAGTCCAGGTATCTGCAAAACAAGGAAATGGAATTTAGCTCACTCCAATATGCAAGCATCACATTCTCCGGGAAGATATAGAATAGTACCATAAAATAATCTTGGGTGTAGCTCATTTCCTCATAGATATTGAAGGGAAATGCCAGGTGTTAGCTCAATGAATTACAGAAAAGTAGACAACTAGTGGTGGAATCACTTTATGCTTAACATAATAGTGATAATTTTGAACGTTGTTATGACCCAAATCAGAATGCAATTATGCAGCTAAGGTTTTTCATAAAACACTCACCGTGATTATGTCTGAAATTCCTTGTACTCCTTGGCGGAGAACATCATCAGCAAGAAGGAAAGCATCCTGAAGAGGTGTATGCTCATCTGCAATATCAAGCAGGCGATCATTGGGAATGACTATAAGAGTGTCAACATTTTTCTGCAACTTTTCGATTGCCTCCAATGCCTAAACAGAAGTCAGACATGCGAAAAATAACCAAGTCAAACTTTCAATGTCAATACGACACTTCACTTTCTTTTAAAAAATATTTTACTGGATGCAAATACAAGATTCCACTCAAAGCAAATGATGCAATGAAAACAATAGATTTCTTCTGGTTATGAAGCATGTTAAGAAAAAAATCATCATTATGGTACAAACGAAAATATTTTCATTGAAGTGCTGATGATTTACCCATTTCCACAGCTCCATCAATGAAAACAAATTGTTTCTCTTTGGTTAGGCAATTCCTCTTTAATAAGTATCAAATAAACAAGTGTCAAAGTTCTTCGGAATTCAAAACAGGATAAAAATGACACTTGCCTGTATGGATCTCTTGCGGCCTTCAAAGCTGAAAGGGTAAGTAACCACACCAACGGTCAAGTAACCTGCCTCCTTGGATATCTGAGCAACAACTGGGGCAGCACCAGACCCTGTTCCACCACCCATACCAGCTGTTATGAAAACAAGATCTGATCCCTTAAGAGAATTTGCAATGATTTCTTTTGATTCCTCAGCAGCTTGTTCCCCCAGTAGTGGATTTCCACCAGTACCTGAAACTCTATCAAGTAGATTGAATCAACTGATAAAGTAAAATAACTATAAAGAGCATCATTGATACCAAAAACACCGAAATACAAAATATAAAGAACATGGTATTTTTGTTACACAGATTACGCTAGTACACAAATAAATAGGATTTCCAAGGAGGAAAAAAAAAATGTCCGACCTAGTCCACGAGTCAGAAGCTCTCCAATCTGGAGTGGATTCTCAGCAGCAGAATGTAATAGGGCTTGAGCATCGGTATTTATGGCATAGAAATCAACACCCTAATCTCAAAATCCACAAAAAATACGTCCATTGACGAGTTAGCGTAAAGTAAGTAAAGTAACGGATTACCAGTATTGTCGTCTAAAAAACAAGTTCCTGATAAATAACCCAAATTGAATAAATTAATTAGGCAGCACTTAAAGTCTTCAACAAAAAAAGTTGAATTTTTTTTTTTGTCAACTTGGAAAGTAATTCAAACCTCAAATTTTAAGAATTTAATGTGCAATTCTAAAATCTAAAGTAAAGATGAAGTTCTTGTCGAATGTATATAAAAATACGAGGAAGCAAACCTGAAGCTTAGGTGAGGATATAAACGTGTACAATGTGATTCGCAAATAAAATCTGACAATCAAGTAGAAGTCAGAAAAAGGTAAAGTTTAAACTCACCAGCAAACCACTACCAATCATGCGATTAACGGCATTGTTTCCACCTCCTCCGACACCAACTACCTTTATTTTGGCAGATTCCATTGGTGCATACGAACACCGTACCACACCAAAACGGCATCGTTTGGCACCATTTAACCTTCTGTTGCTCAGAGAAGCGGAGGTGAAGAATGAACTACTACCGTGTTGAGATGAAGACGGAGTACGAGAGGACGTAGTAGAAATGAGCTCAGCGCACGGGCTTCGAAGTGGAAGCATCGCAATTTTTTTGGTTCTTCGTTTTTCTCTTTCCTTGACCTCTCTTACTCGCGCCGAAAATGATAATTTTAGGGTTTTGGAATTTTCAATCTCACTTTTTAATACTTTATTGCGTACCTAAAGAAGACGAATGTAAGACGTGGTGAATTTTTAAAAAAATTATACGTATTTTCACTAAAATTACGTATCCACTCAAAATAAATCTATGTCTTATAAATATTTAAATTTAACAGGAATGTTCGTATTTAAAAATAATAGAAAATTAGTTCATATGTTCGTACCGTACAGATAAAAATAGTCAAAAAAAAATTTACTCCTTGGGATTTAAGAATGCTCTTGTTGAAATGATATATGACATGTACATCTTTGCAAGTGGCAACAACAGGGAAAAGGAGTCCCATTTTTGTATTACATTTGGGCATTTTTTTTTCCCAAAAAATAATCACTCAATTTGTGTGATCTAACTTTACAAACGATGATAGAAAGACTAGAATATCACTTACTTGTAAAGAGATATACCAACTTAATCAACATACACATGTTATCTTCTCAAAAATAATTAACATAATGTTCAACTTTTTCAAATTATCCAGTACCAACCGAAACAATCTTCTCAATTTCGTATTCAATGAGAAGCTCCTTTATTTCATTTAGAATCTCAGATCACATATTTATCGTCTATGCATATAATACAATGAATTGAATGAGAGACAAAAACATAGCACTCAGAAACAGGAACTGTAAAGGAAAAATTACCGTGTCAGCTGAAAGTTCGCAACTCAAATAATAATTACATATAAATTCAACATGAGAAGCCAGCAAACGATCCATCTGACATAAATTTGACACTGTCTCATGGTCAACCCATAATGTATCTTGTAGTTCACCAAAAAAGCATCATACGCTTGTTAAGATGAACTTTCACTCTCCACTTAAAATGGGAACTATAAGTGGTTTCATCTGTGCAAGGTACACAATTGCCCACCTACCATGGAAAAAGAAATAAGAAAGTTAATATCGAAAACTTCAACTGGATTTGATACACAAAACATTTATCGTTAAATTACATTCGTATCTGAAATCAGATAAATCAAATTTCTAGCAAGACCAAATTCAAACTCATGAAATATAATAAAGACTATGCAAGGTCAGTATAAAGTAAAATTAAGGACATATAAAACTAAAACTTCTAAAAATGAAACTTATAAACAGAAGTAAGAGCCTAAGAGATTCTTCTGATCTTATATTCAAAATTGTAAACCCTTCACAATGCTATCAAAATTTGAACCGTCTTGCAGCAAATAAATAATGTTTAAGTATTTGAACCACGGATCCAGAAAATAGGGTATTCCAATTGAAAGCAGAGTATTTCATAAAATAAAATAAAAATGACACAACAATGTAGTAAATGCTGTAGTGACTGTAAATCAGTGTAGTCATAAGGTGCATTCCGGTCTGAAGAGTCAAATCTAGAAGATAGACACACACATTCGTTTAGAACTAGTGCAAATACCTTGTAGAACATTTATTATATTCCTCTAAATAGTAACATTGCATATATTTTGGCCTCTAACAGAGTCAAATAGATGATTTTCTACAGGACAAGGGTGACAAATTGAAGTCAATCTAGTGATCAACAAAAACCCACGCTCTCATCAGAAATCATAATGAACTAAACTATGTCAGGCTCACAACAGTTTCTCTACTCAGAAATTGGGATCAGACATTCTCTCCTTCCAAAATGCTGATGGATATAGAATCTAGATACAGAACTGTGAAAATATTATCAAATTGAACAAAAGCAAATTGAAGTTAACTCACATCATCCAGCAGCAGACTATCGCCGTAAGGACCAATGTTAGGTGGAACCTGCCATACATATATAGTTTAGACATTTTGCAAAAAAAAGGAAGAGTATAAGATAATTGTAAAGGGAGCATAAAAAAGCATCTAGCAAGAAAGAAAATGTAATACACAGGTGTTCTTATCAAAAACGAAGATTCATTATTTCTATGAATAACAAATAATATATTTCTATTAATAATCAAATAAACTAAACTGAAGGAACCATCAACTAGAAAAGGTTAACCAAATGAATAACAATGAGTTAGATATTTTCTTCTCTATTTCAATGGCCTATGACGGAGAGTTCAATGACAAAATTGGAACTAAACCATGACAGCTCGCAGGTGATATCTTCAACATCAAAGAGCTCCATCATTTATATGGTTAAGAACAGTGCATGGATTTCCATTATAAGATCAAATTACTTGGGACATTGATCGCATCAACTTTATCCTAACAAACAACAATATATTATATACAGAGGCCTGAACTCTGACTATAGCTAATTGATACATGAAACCCAAAACACGGTTACAATTTAAAAATTCTGGGAAAAAAATAAAGAAATTACAAGGAAGCAACGATGTCAATAGATAACCAAGTATTACATAGTTACATGGTTAGGTTAATTTGAACAAATGTCAACTCAATGAATTCAGGCATTAGAGCGCCGCATATATTAAACAAAATGCAAAGAGAATTAAGGGGGAAAAAAGAGAGGATAAAAAGGAAACATACAAATTAGCAGAAGGTCCTCTGTTGCAGCAAATTCTGGTGCATAGAGACACCATGATACCAATCACAACGTAGATTAGGGTAGTTACCAAAAACGCCATAGTTCAATCTTCTCGATCTAGAAGCCGACGATCGAGACTTTTGTTTCTGCAGATTATTTAAAAAATCTGAAATTGAATGTATTAGTTTTGGAAAATCAAAACCGAAATTTACGAGGATCGGAATAGTTCATAAGGAAAGCCCTAAGGCCTGTTTGAGATCTTACACTCGATCTCGATTCAATTCCTCGGCTCGTTGACTCGTGTCAGATTCCGAGCGCATATAAACAGTCAAATATGTAGGTGCTATTTACGTAAAATAAATTCTCAATAATTAAAATATATATTTAAAAAAATAAAAATATTAATTTATTAATAATAAACTACCTTAAATCAAAACCTTTAAACTTTAAAATTCAAATTTTAACAATTTATTAATAATATTTCTTTTTCTTGAATTTCTATCCATTTTCTCTTTGTTCCTTTTTCCTATTATTTTTTGTTTATTTCAACAATTTCCTCGAAGCAATGAGCTGATCTTTGTGAATCATATGATTCAATCTGTATAGGCAAAATGGAATTAACAATAAATCTTAAAAGCGTACGTTGATTTTCGTTGAGATAGTTATTGAATTGATTTTGGCTTAATGTCTAATGCTATATTTATACATTGAAAGGAAGAAATTAACCGTTATTAAATTAGCCGTTATTAAACTAGCCGTTAAACTAGTCGTTATTAAACTAGTCATTAATAAACTAGCCGTTATTAATCTAATTATTCTCAACACTCCCCCTCAAGTTAGTTGTGTAGATATCGGTCAATCCTAACTTGCTTAAATTTTCTTCAAATGATTTTAAATCTAAACCTTTGGTGAAGATGTCCGCCAATTGTTTTTCACTTCTCACAAATGATGTTTCAATTTCCTTTGCTTGAATTTTTTCTCGAATGAAGTGGCAATCCACTTCGATGTGTTTTGTTCTCTCGTGAAACACCGGATTTGATGCTATGTCGCGCCGCTTGGTTATCACAAAACATCTTCATTGGTTCTTGAATTTTAATTCCGATATCCAAAATAAGTTGTTTGATCCAAGTTAGCTCGCTCGAGGTTGATGCCATGGCTCGATATTCTGCCTCAGCACTTGATCGTGCCACAACATTTTGTTTCTTGCTTTTCCATGTGACTAAATTTTCGCCTACAAACGTGCAAAAACCAGTGGTTGATTTTCTATCAAAGCTACCAACCCAAACTGCATCGGAGTAGCCACACACTTCATTAGAATTATTACGTTTCATGAGAATTCCTTTACTAGGTGTCCCTTTTAAATATTTTAAAATTCTATGTATAGCCTCTAAATGTGGTGTTCTAGGTGTATGCATAAATTTACTAATTTGGCTTACTGAAAAAGAAATATCTGGTCGGGTTACCGTTAAATAAATTAATTTTCCTACAAGTCTTTGAAATTGGCTTATGTCTTCTAAGGGTTCGTCATCCTCAATATTTAATTTGCATTTACTATCTATTGGTGTAGATGTTGGTTTACTCCCTAATTTACCAGTTTCTTTCAATAGGTCAAGTGTATATTTTCTTTGTGAAATAAAGAGTCCCTTGGGTGAATGTGCTATTTCTATTCCTAGAAAATATTTTAATAAACCTAAGTCTTTGATATCAAAATTCTCCTTTAATTTCATTTTCACTTTTTTAATTTCTTCCAAATTATTTCCGGTAATTATTATATCATCTACATATACTAGAATTATGGTTGTGAATGTACCATAATTTTTGGAAAATAATGAGTGATCGGCATTACTAATTTTAAAATCACAAGAAATTAAATAAAAGCTTAGTTTTCCATACCATGCTCGTGGAGATTGCTTTAGTCCATAAATAGATTTTTTTAACCTACACACTAGATTAGAATTGTTTTCTTTTTTATGACCAGGTGGAAGCGTCATATATACCTCTTCTTCAAGTGTTCCTTGGAGAAAAGCATTCTTGACATCCATTTGATGTAAGGTCCAGTTTTGGTTTACCGCTATGGAAAGTAAAATCCTAACGGTATTCATTTTGGCCACGGGTGCAAATGTTTCTTGATAGTCTACACCATAGGTTTGAGTGTAACCTTTTACCACTAATCGTGCTTTGTACCTTTCAATAGTACCATCACTATTAAACTTAATCTTATAGACTCATTTGCATCCTACGGGTTTCTTTCCTTTGGTTAGTTGTACGACTACCCATGTTTCATTTTTTTCAAGTGCTCGGAGTTCTTCTTCCATTGCTTTGCACCATACCAGTTGGCCTATTGCTTCCTCATAGTTATTTGGTTCATTTTCTTTGGAAATTGAGGTCAAATAAGTCCTATATTGTGGTGTAACATTTTCATAAGATAAATAATTTTGGATAGGATATTTTACCTCATATGTTACAAAATCCCGTAATCTAGTTGTAGGTTGTGGAGTCCGATTAGACCTTCTCAATGGTATTATTTCGGTAGTACCCTCTTCCCTCTCACTTTGAGAAGTTTCTTCCTCTTCATTCTCATTGATTATTTCATTTTCATTTTCTACTATATTTCCTTCTTCAGAATAAAAAAATGGAAATGTAAATTCATTTGGTTCCTCTTGGTTATTAGTCTCCTTTTCTAGTGTTTTGTAATATGGCTCATTTTCTTGGAATGTCACATCTCTTGAAATGTAATGTTTTTTGTTAATCGGATCATAGCATTTATAACCTTTTTTTGAGATGAATACCCCAAGAAAATAGCTTTGATTGATGTATAATCTAACTTGTGTTGTTTATTTTTTTGCACATACCATATACATCCAAATACTCTTAAATGATAGATATTGAGTTTTTCTTGGTAGAGGATTTCTAGTGGGCTTTTGAAATTCAAATTGGCACTTGGCAATCTATTAATTAAATATGTTGCGGTGAGAACAGCATCCGACCAAAAAATTATTGGAACATTATTTTGAAACATTATTTTGAAACAAAAGTACTCTTGTTACTTCAAGTAAATGTCAATTTTTTCTTTCCGACACACCATTTTGTTGGGGTGTATAAATACAAGTTGTTTGATGTAAAATTCCTTTTTGCTTGAAAAAATTTGTAAAATTTTGATTTACAAATTCCGTTCCATTATCACTTCTAAAAGTTTTAATCTTTGCATCGTATTGATTTTCTACAAAATTATAAAATTGTTGAAATTGAGAAAATACTTCACTTTTATTTTTTAACAAGTGTAACCATATGGTTCTTGAAAAATCATCTATAAATATAACAAAGTATTTATAACCATTAAATGACTCAATTGGAGCAGGGCCCCTAACATCAGAATGTATTAACTCAAAATGTTTTTTGCTTTTACAATTGGATAAACTAAATGGCAACCTTGTGTGTTTTCCTAATTTACAAATTTCACAACTACTACAATCTAGTTGTTTGAAATCAAAAATACATTTTAAAATCTTATCGGAAGGATGTCCAATTCTCTTATGCCAAAGAGTGCCTAATTCTTCTTCTTTTTAATATTGAAGTTGCGTTTTTCTTCACTCAGAATATAAAGCCCATTTTCTAGAAAACCTTCACCAATGATATTCTTCGTTATCAATTCCTGAAAAATCACATTTTTGGATGTAAATGTAATTTCACAATTTAAGTCTCGTGTGATTTTACTAATGGATAACAAGTTAGATGTACAATTATTCATATGCAAAACATTTGAAATTTTTCTTGAAAGGAGACTAATTGAACCATTTCCTAAAATTTTCATTTTTTCACCATTTGCAACGATTACAAATTGTTTAGTCTCAATTTTTTTGTAATTATTGAGTAAGTTTTTATTTCCAGTTATGTGATCAGTTGAACCTGAACCAAGAATCCATTTGGAATTTAAAGAATTTTGAGTAAGGTTTGTAATCATACCAGAGGTTTTGTGAGATTTTCCTTGAAACATCACGGATAATTGTGTATACAGCTGCCTCATTTGATCCATATCCACCTCACCTTTTATTTCTTTTTCAGCCTCGTTTGTACTCATATCCTCTTTTTCCTTTTGTGCAGAGTAACCCATTTTCTCTCTGCTCTCGACCCGATTTTGTCGCTGATCTCCCCCTCTGACGAAGCCTCCACCTCGTCTTCCCTTTTGCCGGAGATGAGGGTTGAGACACCAGCATTCCTCACGCTTGTGTCCTTCCTTCTTACAATAATCGCAGCGAGTGAGTGACCAGCATTCCTCGCGCTTATGTCCTTCCTTCTTACAATAATCACAGCGAGTGAGTGTTTGGTCTCCCCGACGTTCTGGCCTAGGGTTAGATCTGGTGACGAAAGCCTTGGCTTCGGGGTTGTCAGGTAGTTGAGTACCCATCACTATTCTTCTTGTCTCTTCTCTTTCAACCATCCCAACAACCTCATCAACAGATGGTAGCTCACCCATGAGAAGAATTTGTGAGCGTACCCCCTCATAGCTTGAATCGAGCTTGGCGAGGAAGGTGAAAATTTCATCCTGCTCCTCTCTTCTTTTGATTTCATCAAGATCGGCTGTGAGAGGTCGATACACTCTAATCTCATCATTCTTTTTTTGGATTTGGCTGAATAGTTCGGTGACAGATTGATTTTGTTGTTGTAACTGTTGAAGTTCTTGTTGAAGTTGATAAATAAGAGAGTAATTTTTCTTCTTTCCGAACATTGTCTCGGCTTTAACCCACATATCTCGAGTTGTATCTAGATATGTCATGAGATCAGAGATATGGGGTTCCATGGTTGCCAGTAACCAACTCATGACTAGATTGTCACTCTTTTTCCATTCTGAAATTTCCTTTCTTTCTTCAACTGTTGGGTGTGTTGGATCTTCGGCTTTTGGTTTTGATTTCTCACCAGTGACATGCTCAAATTTGTCTCTGCCGATTAGACCAAAAGTCATTTGACGTGCCCAAAGATGGTAATTTTTACCATTTAGCAGCACACCTGTAAGTCTCTCTATATGTTGTGACATTTTATAGATTTCTTGAACTTATACAGTTCTTGTTTGTGGGATTGATTTGGAGCAAGATCAAATCTGCTCTTATACCATGTTGATTTTCTCTGATTTTTGTTAAGAGAGTTATTGAATTGATTTTGGCTTAATGTCTAATGCTATATTTATACATTGAAAGGAAGAAATTAGTCGTTATTAAACTAGACGTTATTAATCTAATTATTCTCGACAGCGTAAAATTGAGTTTAGCTCAATAGATAAAATATGAAATTAGAATAAACATTTGATCTTCGAGCAACTACAACAAGAAACACGAATCTTGTAATTTTCTTCTTCTGGCCCTTTAATTCACACTCTATTTCATAGAAATTCGGTTGTTTTTAACTATCTACCAATAAACTCTGGCAATATAAGTATTTGATTTCAACAAATTTTTGTATCTTTCTTTGTTTAGTAGGTTATTAGACTACTTTGAGTTCATATCAGCAGTAGCAGCCAGCAGGAACATAATTTATGCATATGATATGCCCTCTAGTTCTGTATTTTTTTAAGCAAAATTCACTTTCACCGGTTAGTACTTTCTTTATCGTCATACTCATACAGAATATCCTAGATGGGTGCTCGTTGATATTGTCCTCCTAGACAATTGAACTCGGCATAATAGGCCCATTTTATTTTTGGTCAAAGGCCCATTTAGATAAATTATAAAACTCACTTTTAAAGCCACACATTTGTTTGTAATTTTTTACATTTTATTTTTAACATTAGTTTAAAATAATAAGAGATAACAAAAAAATAAAAGGACCTATTAAAATATGATAGAGTTAAAAATATTCTCTTCGTCAGAGCCCTTTAGGTGCAATATTCTCTTCGTCAGAGCCCTTTAGGTGCAATATTCTCAAGCAATAATATTTTTTTTTTTTATAGAGTTAAAAATTAAACTAAATATATAAAGAAAATTATATCATACTATTAAATCTTAATTTTTTAATTAATTTAAATAATAATTTGTTTATATAAATAATATAAAAAAAATTATCTAAAAATGAATCACATACATCATTATCACATGAAGTAGCACTTAATTATATTTTTATAATTTTAGTGTAACATATTTTATTATAAAAATTATAATATGTATAATTTTTAATTTTATTATTATTTTAAAAAATTCTCATACAACTTAATATCTTAGATCATTTTAAAAAAATTATTATTATATGTTAATCAATTCAAAATAACTTAATATCTTAGATCATTCATATTCATAAATCTATGCAGCTCTCTCTCTTTATTGAAACATTTTTTATAATTTTCCAAAATGATAAAATCATTCTAGAAGTAGACAAGCTTGAATAATCACATGATCAATTTTATTTTATAGCAATTATAAATTATATAAAAGATCCAATATAAAAAATGAAATTATAATTTCATTTAATTAGAGTCAAACTCAATATCATACCATCATAAGTCACCGCAATCAAAATGCCAGTTGTATCTCAGGATATTGTCGAAGTCAGCAAAATTGTCCGTAACATTAAAATACTATCACATTGTTACATCGCCTTCACTTGTTTATGTGTGACAGATTTTGCGGTCCGAAATGGCTTGATATATATAGTTTTGACATAATAATATTAATTGTTAAAATATTATTTATTAAAAATAATCCTTGAATATAATTTTAATTTAAAATATTTTTATTATAATGTGTATATAACATTAAAAAAAATTAATTAATTTATTATTTTAATAAATAATAAATATTTACGCATAATATGTATAATAATTTACTATGATTACCTACAATTTAAACATAATATAGATATAGATAAACATGATAACACAATATTTTAATAATTTTTTTAATAATTCAAACATATAAATTTATTTAATTAATATTTTTATTATTATGTAATAAGTTAATTTTATATAAACACAATAGAAACTATCTAAATAAATATATATAGATAAGAATTTTTTCTTAACAATAACACAAAAATAATTAGTTTAATTCAAATATATTTAATTTGTGATTAAATTGATTGTGATTAATTCGTTTAATAAATAAGTTAATATAAATTACATAAATTGTTAGATTAAAATAATTATCTAAAAATAATAATATAAATTTAATAAAAAATAAAAACTAAATAAAAAAGATAGAGGACCACAAAACCTATTCATTATATATAAAATAGAAAAAAATGTCATAAAAATATTTTAGATTAGATCTTTTATATTGTTTAGTCTTTTAAATTAATTTTTTTATTATTTAACCTATTAACTTTATAAAAATAATTAATTAAGGATAAATTATATTATTTTAATGATTTTTCTATTAGAATAATATTATTTTCTAAGAAGTGATTAAACATAATTAAATTACGAGATTTTAATAACGATAAAATTATAATTAATATTAAAAAAACTCTACATAATATTTTCTTTTAATATCAATTAATTTTTAATATAAATATATATTAATTTTTTATATTAAATAATCATATTTTAATTATATTTTTAATAGTGTGATATAAAATAATAATAAGAAAAATAATTTTTTTTCTTAATTAATTTTTTTGCAAAACTAAAAAATTAACACTGAATAAAATTTAAGAGAATTTTGTTACAACTCAATTTACAAGTGATATATTAATTTTCTTAGCTACCCCAATCACATAGTTTAAAGAATCTGCAGCGCGATGTGTGTCTTTTTTCAACCTATTCAAGTCTAGACAGACCCATTACAGGCTTCCACGTCTTTAGTTGGCATTGATGACTTGTATATATTAAATGATAGGATTAATTATAGGTTTAATATAAAGTTAAAATTTTAAAATAATAAAATAATTTTGCACCACATATTACATAAAGCTAATAATTATAATATGTGAATATTGTAATAATAATATTATTCTTGTTAAGATATTGTGTATAATAACATTAACGATAAAACATACTTAATTATCATTAATAGTGTTTGTATATTTTGAATTTTATTTATTTTTCAAAACACATTAATTATCTTTAGATACGGAAAGAGTTAGTTATATTTGAAAAAAGTCGTGTCAAATAATAGTGATAAGCCATGCAAATCTCAATAATTATGTACCTTTATATCAAAATATAAAAAAAACCAAGATTTAATATTTAAGAGGATTATATTAAAATAATGATATTATCAAAATAATAATTCCATAATAATAATAATAAAATAATTTTTTATATATTTTTATTGTGATAAATTGACAATAATAAAATTAAAAATGATAATATTATTACTAAATAGATTATTATTGTTAGGATATACTCATGAACCCGTAACTTTTATATATTGAGAACTCCATCTCTAAACTGAGTTACGATGAATTTTTTTCGTCTTTTTCAAGTTTTGAATCTGTGACCCAAGTACTTATTATACGTGTGCGTAAACATATTTTTATATAAAACTTACCTAATTATATGTGTGTGAATTATTGATACGTATTAATCCAACTTATATAGAAAAGTATAAAATATACTATGTACATAAAAACATATATCGTATTTTATATACAAAAAATTTAACACACATGTAAAATTACAATAAGACTTATACAATTATGTGATTTCTTTTAAATTAATATTTTTACATAAAATCAATTAACATATAAAACAAAAATATAAATTTAATTTATTAAATTAGGTTAATTAAATAATTTTCTAAAAATATATGCCCACGTAGCAAATATAGTATTGTTCCTGCTGCTCCTGCCAAGCTGTTTTTTAATATATGTTTGGAATAATTTATCGTTGATGAAAAAAAAATATTAGTTTGTGGTCTTCTATTCTTTATTGTCATTATTTTTGACATATATTATTATATTAATTTAATTAAACAATTAACATTATTATATATCATCGTATTAATTAATATGATAATGTATCATTTAATACAATTTTAAAAAAACTTATATTTAATAATAATACTATAATTTATTTATATTACACTTTGAATCTAAAATATATCGCATTTTTCTTAAATAATTAGATCTATTTCCAATCATAAGTCACCATTGAAAAAAATGATGTTTTGTTGAGCATATTGAAACTGTAATTAATTATATAAATTTGATAATTTTTTTTTAAAATAACTATAATCGATAATACATAGGATGATGATAGTTATTATAATACCAACATTATGATTAATTGAAATCGAATTTATATTAATATTTTTTATATACATATAATTTTATAAAAATACATTTTTAGTAACAAAACACATAATATTTAGAATAATTATATAAAATTTTATTTATTTTTACTTTTATATATCTTGTTTTATTTAAAAAAAGATGATAAATTAGTTAAAATAAAAATTAATTTCAATTTTTTTTAGTAGAGTAAGAATTATGTTAAGAATTAATTTTTTTAAAACTAAATATATTTTTGAATAAATGTTTAAAAATAAAAAAAATATGGTTAAGTCGTAGAAAAATCACCATGAACTCATAAATGATGATTATTACTTAAATATATCTAAAACTCATACGAAATATTTATGGTTATTAGTATAACTATTTTCAACCGTTTCCACGCCTAGTCTTACACATGCACTTAGGATTGTCAATGGTGTATGATAGTGTCGAGGATCACTCCCATTTATTCGTCCACAATTTATAATTTATCTCTCATATTTATTTAAATCCCTTACGAGCACATATAAGAGATATTCAATGAAAAATAAAATTTTTAAACGAGAAAGTGGATTCAAATAATATTTTTATTTTTATTATAAATGAAAATTTATAAGAATGATAAGTCAATAACAAATATCCTATATTAAAAAATTACAATTTTGAGTAAATAAATAATAGAAAATAAATGATATTTATGTTAAAAGAATAAAAATAAAAAATATATAATAAGAAATACATAATATTTTTATATTAAATGATATTTATGTTATAAATTAGTTTGAAATAATAACAATAAATTATAAAATTTTAGATTTTAAAAAAATTTAAAAAAATTTTATAAAAGAAAAACTATTGATATTTTAATAAAATAAAAAATTAAGGATAAAATATAAAATATATAATGTATTCTTTATGATTAATTTAAATTCAATTGTAATTAAATGTATAAAAGAAAATTTATTTTTTTAATATATTTATTAAAATAGATTATATAATTATAAAAAGTTAAAAAAATATAATCTTTCTATTTATTTCGTCTCATATTATTAAATATCTATCATTATTTTCCATTTTTCGTTTTTTTTATTGTCCCCTCTTATTTTCTGACAATCCTCGCTGGGATTGATTGAGTAACCCGACACGCACCACCAGAAGGTTCTGAACGGCTCAAAAGGGTATCGGCTGGAGTTTCCAGCGTGGAACCAGATATCAATAAACTACTAAGTAAAAATAATAATTTTATTTAATAAAAATTATCATATAATTAACATTATAATAAATATATGATATATATTTTCATGTTTTCTTACAAATGACGACATAAAATTGAAGTACATAATAAAGGATCTAACGAATTTTAAATTAAAATTTTAAGATTTCTTTAAATTAATTTTTTTATTTTTAATTTGTGATGTATTAAATATTTTTTATATTTTCTAAACATATGAAAACAAAAATTTGAAGTACAAATTATCGTCTTCCGATTGAGAAGTACAAAACAATCTTAAAAATGTCAGACCTATATGAAAAATAAGGGAAAAGGTAGTCAATATTCGATATCTTTAACAAATATCTCACATTATTTATTTATTTATTAAATAATATTAATTATAAAATAAATTAATATTATAAAAAATAATATATTTTTATTAAATTGATAATTTTTTAAAATAAAATTTATAATAATTAATAATAATAATAATAATAATTTTATTTAAAATTTATAAAGCATTATATATATATATATAGCAAGAGAGAATGAGATAATTTATCATATTATTATTAAAAATATAATTCATCTCTTATAAATATTATATGATAGGATAATAAATTTTTGTTATTTAAAAATATTATTAATTATATTATTAGATATCATTTTTAAGATTAAAACATTTCTAATAAATATTAACATGGAGATATAATAAATTATATAATAAGTTATTCTAATTATCCTCTTTAGATTATATAAATGAGAAAAGCATCTTAGCCGGCCATTTTTTCAAAACACCAGTTCTTACTTTAATTAGAATAAAAATAAAATTACAGTAATAAAATATAAATACCAATCCTGTGAAGCTAGCATGAAAAGGCTCGACTTTTACGGTCTTCCTCTTTCTGAGCTCAGAAAATTTCGATCTTTTTGAGAGGAATCTCAGGAATAAGCGGCAAGATATTCTCGGGATTTCCTTAAGTCATTACATCGCCGGCAACACATTTTTCGGCAATGTGTAACTTACGAGCTCAGTTTCTGCTTGCTCTTGTTCTTCATTCGGTTGTAGTTCTAGTATCTTCTCAGGGATCTGCAACCAAATGGCCAACCCTTACAGGTAATATTTATAAATGCATGTATGTGTTTTTTACTTCTATGATTGTGTATTTTAATTTTTGTCTCTTACTTTTGTATATGGTATTTTTTGTTTTAAGTTTTTGATTTCTTGTGGAGATTTGCTTTGTTGCCGAAAACACGGGGAAGCATAGCCGACAATTGAAATATTTTTTTCTGTTTTGGTTTCAGTCGTTGTACAGAGAGAACCCAACTGTCCTTGATTACTTATGAAAGTATTAACAGTAAGAATTGTCATTGATTTGATTTTAGTGTGGATCGAAAAGAACGTCGATACTCGATATTCTTGTTTTTTTATTTCACTTATTTTCCTGCATTTTTTTGTTTATCAAACGAATAACTTCAGATGAAATTTATGTTTCTTAGACAAACAAGATAATACTGAATTATTGTAAAAGTTATAAATATCCCATTTAATTTTTTTATAAATTAAAACTAATTTTTTTATTAATTGTACAAATCTGTTATCGAAAATATAATATAATTATCGAAAATATAATGTAACTATATGTTTGTACCAATAATTATAGTCAGAGTATTATTTTTATCACTAATTCAATAGTATTTTTGTTAGATTACCTTCGTGCTTGAAAAACTCAATAGGTGAGTATATAAATTTTCGATTCATGTTTTTTACGAATGAGCTGCAAAGTTGGGAACTGACTTTTCGGAGCTGAGGCTAAGCTGCTTGGGGAAATGTGCTCCGATATGCTTTTAATCATGTCTTAATCTGAATTCCAAGACCTTCATGAACCAATTTTTTTCGTCAACCAAGGGAAGCACTGTAAATTTATTTCTATTACCGTCTTTGCTGCTATGTTTTTGTTTGTGTGCCCTCTTGTCCTCTCCATATGAGAAAATAAAGAGCTTCCTTTGACTTTTTTACCGTGTTGCCGTTTGTTTTTTGCTCTCTACTTTTTCAAATTATTAATTTTATGTGCCTCTCTCTTCTCCCTGAGAAACCAGATGTATTGGAAAATGGTGCATCAGTGTAGAAATGGTTGTGATATGAAAGCTTAATTCCGGAGACCAATGTAAATTGCTGTAAATTCCTTATGTAAAATTTCCAACAGTGTTTCGGTAGTAAATTAGTAGAGAAGGTTTCCAGTGCCAATACAGAGCTTTTAGTAGTTTTTTTATCCGAGAAAGACTTTAGTATTTCCTTTGGCAAACTCCAATCTATTTTTGCGAGAAGTTTACTTTCTATTTTAAAGAGAAGATTAGATGAACTTGATATAGTTTACATTAGGATGGAAGCTGTTGGAATTTTTTCATATCTTTCAGATATCTGTTTGATGGTTCAATTACGTGGTTTCTCTTTCAGGAGATGAACCCCTTGTCATTGCAAGAGGTGGAGTTTCTGGGATATTCCCTGATTCTAGTAATGTTGCCTATGATCTGGCATTGATGACAAGTTTACCCAATTTGGTCTTATGGTGTGATGTGCAATTAACAAAAGATGCAGTTGGATTTTGCTTTCCGGAGCTCACAATAGACAATAGTTCTAACATTGTGGATGTTTTCCCAAAAGGGGCCAAGGAATACAATGTTGATGGGATTCCCACCACCGGATACTTTCCCATAGATTTCACTTTCAATAACCTATCATATGTTGCCCGTGAGTAGATCTAAATTAAATGGTTTACTTTATACTGTTACCACCTTGCATTTTTTTCCAACTATGCATGACACTTACTGTTTAAGTTTTTGTTTTCCTTCTGCATGACAAGTTGATTATATTGACTATATGGATTTGAAATATGAGGCTCCAAGTGCTTTATCAATTTTAAGTATTTTGTTTATGTTTTTTTTCAAATAGCAAATTTCTATTCATATTGGATATTAAGATTTGAGATTGCTGTATTAGATACCTTCACAATTTTAGAACACTTGGTTTGCCTTCTTCTGTGGGCTGGCTGAGTCTCATCTATTGAGGTGGTTCTCAAGTTGCAGCATTTCCATATTTTTGGCTACTGTGTTCATATTCTCATTTTTTTTCTAGTTTACTTTAACTTTAGGTGACTCTGTTCCAATATTTTGTGCTAGGAACTTTTAAATGTTAACTAATGGGCTAAAGTATATGCTGGTGTTTTTCTTCCATCTTTAATTTTGAACAATTTTAAGCATAAGTTTGACCAGGTTATTCTCTACCTCCTTCCCAAAATTTTGAGGTTGGGCCATGGTTGTTGAAACTATTAAGCTACAGTTTCTCTTGGTAAAAGCAAACATGAGAATCAGGAAGTTATGAATTCTATCTAGCCATCTTTCTTCATGTTTTGTCTTTGCCCCCTGTATCTCAGGATCCTTCCATACTCTTTGGATATTTGTAAATTTTCATGTGTGTGAACCTTTACAATTTTAAGGTTCATGTTTCTGCACTTTTCTTGCATGTCTTTATATTCTATTTGAATCATTTGAAGCTCCACATACTCATGGTTAATTATTTTGTGAACTACTTGCCTTACATCTTTCAAAGTATCTGATAATAAGTGGATGGTAGTACTTGTGGTTTCTCATATTTTATCATTTCATGTATCATAAGCATTTATAATGTGGGTTTGATGCATGTGTGTGTATTTGCTTTATTTGTAATAACCTAGTCAATAGATTGAGAATATTGTTGTCTGTACTACTACAAAAACGGGTTTTAAAGTCAGTTTGTTGAACCGACTTTAAATTAAATAACTTAAAATATAAAGTCGTTTCACGTGATCAACCGACTTTACATTTTATGATTTTTTTTTATTTTGTATTCAATATATATAGCATAAAAAACCAAAATATAAATAATAATACAAATAATTAAAAATTTAAATATAATTAATTACTTGATAATTAAATTTATTACAAAAACAAATAATGTATATACAATACATATATAGTTAACTTAAATTACAAATAAAATAATGTCGTCAAAGTGTAATTGAATTGTGCAAGCAAACTTGGTTGACTTAGAATCACCAGCATTGTGACAAGTAAGTTGGACAAAAAACATCGGGTTCATATAACAATTCATTCCCCTACATACATGAGCGCGTAAACATCCATCAAACAATCAGTCTAAGCTTAAGAGACATACGAATGGAGAAATTAAATCATTATAAATATTACCATAAAAAAGAGATTAACACAGCGACATCCGAGTGATATAACCCTTCGAATTCATATTAACACTTTATTAATCATTTGTCTATAAATATGAAGTTATCTGAAATCTTTGCTGGTATTTTTAATGCTATAATGAGCTCTAAATATTAAATCAAGTGTAACTCATATTTTGTTACTTGGTTTATATGAGTTTTGGTGCCCTTAAACGTATGGAACAATTTTGTAATACGTTCATGGGCACCAAAACTCATACAAGCCAAGTAACAAAATATGAGTTACACCTGACTTCATATTAGAGCTCATTATAGCATTAAAAATACCAGTAGAGATTCTAGATAACTTCATATTTATAGACAAATGATTAATAAAGTGTTACCATGATG
This sequence comes from Hippophae tibetana, assembly GCA_037013495.1. Classification (NCBI taxonomy): domain Eukaryota; kingdom Viridiplantae; phylum Streptophyta; class Magnoliopsida; order Rosales; family Elaeagnaceae; genus Hippophae; species Hippophae tibetana. Next base: position 84,057,858 of record CM072803.1, read on the forward strand.
TTGTCATAAGAAAAGTAGACAAGAGAGATGAGATGAAGTTTGGGCCAAAAATAGGTCCATCAAACAATGTATTCCCCTAAATACATGAGCACATAACCATCCATCAAACAAGGGACTTTAGACACAGGAATAGAGAAATTAAATCATTAAAAAATTACCGTTATGTTGTCATATGCTATTCAAGATCATCAGAATCTTCTCCTGATTTTTCTTGTGATGATATAATTTGAACCACGTGTTCTATCCATTCCTCTCGTAAATCATCAAAAATTTGCTGGTCGTAGCCCGTCTTGTTCCAACCAAAGAACTACATGTATTTAAAATCAAAATAAGAATGTAATTTCATTTATTTACAAAAAATGACTCAAATATGTTAATTTTTTTTATGTATATGGGTAAAAGATATTACCACATCATCAATTAGAATTTTGATATTTGTGATGATTTCGCTCATAAACTTCATGACATAATAACCACACATGACTCCATTATTTTGTTGTGGAACCTACAAAAAACAAGTGTACATGATTTTTCATATTTGAACATCTTTATTATTCAATTGTAAAATTAATAAAATTATTAATATTGGCTTGTACATACCATAGCTTTTGTCCATATGAGCTTATAAGATTTTTTAAGGACAATGCCTCTAAACTTGTTCCATAACTTTCGTGCCCTATCAAGGTTTAAAACGATTAGTTTTTTATTAAATATTACAAAAAATAAATGATTACCAACATCCAATGATCTTGGCCTTGTTCAAACCTTAGTGGCTAAGGGATTATCAACTTTTGATTTATGTTAAGTTTTAATACCCTATCACATAATTGTTTAGTTCTGATCCTAACATCCTTCTCTTGATATTGATTGACATATGAAGAATCACAAAACATTACTAAATGTGATGAGTTATTATGTTGAAGTCGATGATAACAAGCCCTATATAAAAGAGGATTTCAATAAGTAATTAGATAATATAAATATAATTATATATGTTCTACATAAATGAAAGAAAATTAAATAGATTGAGGACTCACTTTGTCCACACTTGAATTATACTTAAATCGATCATTTGATATTCAAATAGTTGCAATATGCACTTGATCGATATATAAGTTTGGCCGAGGTCTACACCAGAAATTTCTATAGGAAGTGGCACAGTCCATCCATCATTTATGCTAAATGCCCTCGCAACAATAGTCATCAAAGTGTCAAGATTTCTGTTAAAGTTTAAAGTATAATCATAACTATACTTTTTCCAAGGCTTCTTCTTAAATGACTTGGTGCGCGATGATTGGCCACTAGACATAGATTTAGCATGAGATACTTGCTTCGTCTCTTTTAAATGTGATGCATTTAAGAGTTTTGGTATAATAGACTAAAAAAAAGTATTATGTATGTTAGTAACAATAAAAGATATAATAAAATAATGGTAGTAAACAATTGTTATCTTTTAAGTTAAAAAATAATACAACGTCAAAATTTAGAACAACTTGAATCGACGATCAAGCCACATACTGTCCAACCGTCTCTTGGACTGTGGTAGCATTAGAAGGCACAGTTAGTGGACAATCATGAAGTAATGATTGATCAATTACTATTCGCCAATGATTAGGCAAATATTGATTATGAATCATCCGATCATCGCTCAATTGATGTACCATTCCAATAGCAACAAAGTCCGTTGACGAAGGATGTTTCAACAAACATTTCATATTCTGTAAAAAAATTGAAGTGTTATATATAAAAATAAAACATATAATAAGAAATAAAAATAATAGATTATATACACCAAAAATTATAATCTTACCACATATGATTCATGAAATAGAGGACTCCCATGTGGGGTAGCTATTGGATGTACATTCTCACCAAAACGTTCATCGTGGTTTGATTGATGGTAAGAATGCGCAGATTGCATTGGAGAAAATGAACCACTACTTGATTGCATATGCCTTCCTGGCATATAGGGAGGACCAATAGGATGATTATATCCCATATTGGATATAGTTTGAGCGCAATGAGATTGCATGTGTGGCATGGATGGTTGCATGTTTGGCCAATATGGCATGCCCTGGTTGTAGAATGATGTCATGCCTGACATATGTTGTGATTGATATTCTTTTATAGTGGCAATCTCACTTAACATTGAGGCCTTAAAGGAGTCGAGTTCTTTTTCAATTTTTGTATACTTCTCCTTACTGACCGTCTGAGGCTTTTGTTTTGAAATATTAAAATACTCCATATAACCATCATATTGGCTACCTCCTCTAACACGACTAGGATGGTCGCGTCCGAATACATGATAAAGAACATCTCTCCTAGGCTCTTTGATTATTTCACCCCTGGATATTTGTTCTTGAACAACTCTCAACAAATAATAAAACACACAAACATATCATGCATTATTACATCAATTATTAAAAATATTAAGACTTTGTATCAATCGAAATTACTAACCAACTTATTTAGTTGTTCTTCTCCTCGCTTAGACATCGGTCTTGACTTTTTCATTTTGGGAGTCTTTGTTTTTATGTACAATTTAGTTCGGGTAACCGGTCTACCCAATTCAACTTCTTACATAAATTATGAAAAAATTATTAACCATGACATGAAATTAAATTAAGGAAAACAAATATAAAAATATTTATAAATTAACACAAATTAATAATACCATTCTATATCTAACTTCAAGATTTGAAGGTCTCCCAGTACGGTTAGGAAGAATGTTATGCATTTGTATATTCTGATGTTCTTCCCTAATAATTTGAAATTCATCCGAACGTCTATAATCCATGAAATCTTTCCAAACTTGAGGTGTAATCCAGGGGTGTCTTTCAGGGATTTTGTAGAACTCTACCTCATCAAGTGGTTCCAAATATAGAAACACATAATTTCTTGTCAATCTGGAAGTCTTGTATTCCTTCCACGCCTTATTTATAATCTCATAACACTTGCTCTTCTAATTGTCATCGACTTTGTAACGATATGTTAAAACACACTACAAAAGATTAGATATAATACAAAAAAGATATAATATATGTAATTGATTATAAAATAGAAGAGACGTACACAAATGGTTATCCATATTTTGAACTTTTCTGCATCGTCAACCTGAGACCAATCATTTATATTGATTGGTGTACTTGACTTCACAAGTCGACCAATAGAGGATTTTAATTGTTGGCCATTTTCTCCTATTGGATTACCAGTAGCATCAAATAGAACACGTACTCTATCATTTGGGTTAAGTGGAGCATCAGGTATATTCGCTCAATCCCTTCTTTTCAAATGCCCCAATGGATCATTTGGATCTACAAGCTCTGTTATCCGAGGATCCATGAAATATCTACAAACAATGAAGAAATATAAATTAATTGACAATTTTAGGAACATATATATATATATATATATATATATATATGAGTTATTACAACAATATAGAACATACGTTATGTTTAATTAGGTTGTTGATCGTATACATATATTCCTTCACAATCACTTCGAGCCCATGAATATTATCAATATTTTCTCCATGATCGTATACATTTGTAGCTCAAAAGAATACCACTACGGATAGAGTGATACTTAACCTCGTCAAATTCATGAAATCACTCATTTTTACATTTAACACAAAGGTATCGAATCATACTAGTTCCAGTATTACTATTTCTACAAGCAAATTTCATGAAATTTTCAACTCCAGAAATGTAGTCCTGCTCAATTCTATACTTTGACGTCCAAGATTTGTCTATTTTCTATTAATGACATTAATTATGTATCCAATGAATATATTTAAGTATTATTATATATAAATTTCCTAATTATTAGAATATATACCAAAACATACATAATACAAAACATTTATCATTTTAATCATTTTACAAATGTATTACTTTTACTTAATAAAATATAATTATTTATATGTAAATAAATTTATCCACGTATGGTAAATATTATAGTTCAAACCCACAACATGTAAATATTATTTCCACAAAAAATAAGTCAAACATATAATAACAAGCATAATACAAAACATACATAAATCAAAAATTTATACAAAAAATAAAGCAAACTAAATAATAAGTAAAAAAATTAATATAAATACTTACAAGAGTAAATGAAGTGACGAAATGAAGAAATGAAAAAGAAATTGACGTTTTGTAAGTGAGAATAAGTGAGAAAATGGGTATAAAAAATCTGAGTATTTCGCTAAAAAAAATAGTGGATCTGATAATGAGAAGAGAAATATAACCCACAAAACGACGTTGAAAATGGTGGTCGGAGGTGACTGAAAATTGAGAAAGAGTGGGTGAGCTCGATTTTGGAAGAAGGGGGAAAAGAAATGAATTTTTTTTGGCTTTCTGCGGTGAAGAAGAGAGCAGAACGGTAATATTATGTGGATAATATCGGTTGACGTGGTGAACCGACGCTAGCCACGTGTGTAGCGTCAGTTCGCCACGTGTGTAGCATCAGTTCGCCACGTCAACCGACGCTATCCACGCAATTTAAAATTGATTTTTTTTGTCAATCATTATTTTATTTAAACTCATATATATATGTACTATAGAAAAAGAAAAAGAAAATTTAAAAAACCAATTGTCTAAAAAAAATAAAAAATTATACTATATATATATATCTAACTTAAATTTTAAAGAGTCAAATAAAATAACAATTGACCTAAAAAAAACATTATACCTAAAAAAAACAATTGTACCTAAAAAAAACAATTGTAAACTGCATGCATTTTTTAATTTAAAAAATATATGTAGGACGTAGCATCGGTTCTACACCGAACCGATTTTATATAGCGACTTAAATACCCATTTTAAAAAACCGACTTTATATAGCGACTTAAATACCCCTTTTTGTAGTAATGCTGCTTATTGACCTAGTGCTGGTTGTGGAATTGATATTATTGAGTTACTTTCTTGTTTCACTTGTATACATTATGATCTCTAGTTATCTAATGTTAAAATACAGTTGATTTAATTAGTTTTTTTTTAATATGTTTATCAGTACTTCTGGTTTTTGCATCTCACCTACATGAAGTAAGATTGCTGACCAAAATTCTTACTGATTGCTTACTTGTTACTGGTCCAGTTGTTCAAGGAGTATTTTCTCGGACGAGTAGATTTGATGGAAATCTATACCCAGTTCTCACCGTTGAAGATGTCTTTCAGCATTTGAAACCACCTGCAGGCTTATGGTTGAACTTTGAAGTAATCCACAAATTTGCATTTCATCTAAAATTCTTGCGATTTTTGTGCATTATACTAATAAAATTTCTCACCAATGATTTCCACGCGCTTTTAAACCTATCAGTATGTTCTAATCTAATGCTTTTGCAGCATCCTGCATTCTATGCTGAACACGGTTTAAGCATGAGGGACTTTGTGCTTTCTGTATCCAGGAAGGTAATTGTTAATTATATCTCGTCTCCAGAGGTGGCATTCCTGAATAGTGTCAGATCACGAATCAGTCTGAGGGTGACACAGCTGGTCTTCCGGTTTCTTGGACGAGATGAGATTGAGCCTTTGACCAACCAGACTTATGGTTCTATGTTAAAGAATCTCACATTCATCAAGTCATTTTCCTCTGGAATACTTGTTCCTAAATATTACATATGGCCTGTGGACGCAGAAAATTACTTGGAACCTCACACCACACTTGTCTCTGATGCACACAAAGCTGGGTTAAAGATATTTGCATATGGTTTTGTAAATGATGCGCCTCTTAGCTATAACTACAGTTATGATCCAGTTGCTGAATACCTATCTTTCACTGACAGTGGTGAATTCAGTGTTGATGGTGTACTGTCCGACTTCCCAATTACTCCATCAGAGGCCATAGGTAACTGAAATGGTTTACCTAATTCATGTTCTGACATAAAGTTTATTTAATATGTTTACACCTCTGGTTGCCTCTTCTTCGTATGGCCAACTGTTATTATGGCTCGTGCTAGATCTCTCAGCACTACTGCCTTTCTATTCTTCTTGATTCTTAGATTTTTAGCTTGAAGAAATTGTTGTGAATTTAAAATTTGTTAGCTTTTCCTCCCTTACAAAATTAATATAAAACAGCGGCTCACTTGCACATTTATTTAACTTTTATCAGTTTCTACTCTAACATGTTCTATCTCTTGTAATGCAGGTTGTTTTGCTCACCTAGGCAAAAATTTTACAGTACAAGGTATGTCATCATCTTCTTCTTCTTCTTTCCTTTATCGCTTTTTCCCTTTTAATTCCATTTTAAGCTTATATCTAATTTTCATTGGAGGATTGTATATTTCAATGGAAAAGTAATTCCATGATGATTATAAACCTGTTCTTTCTATTTAAAAACGAACCTGATTCTTTCATTTGTATCAGCTAAGCCTTTGGTCATCTCAAAATTTGGAGCAAGTGGAGACTATCCTGGTTGTACTGATTTGGCTTACAAGAAAGCAATTGCAGATGGTGTGGACGTGCTTGACTGTCCAGTTCAAATGTCAAAGGATGGGATACTATTTTGCTCAAGCTCAATAAATCTTATAGATAGCACAACAGTTGCTCAATCTAGTTTTAGCAACCTTGCAATGAGTGTTCCACAGATTAAGGCGGGCACTGGAATATTTACCTTTAGCCTGACTTGGAGTGAAATTAAGACATTAACTCGTAAGTTTAGTTGAATCTCAGATTCTCAGCTGTACACAGTTCTGTTAGTATTTACCTTTAGCCTTATTTGAAATGAAATTAAGACATTAACAAAAATGTTCAGACAATCTCTTTTTTTATAATTTAACTAAGAGTGGATCCAGAGTTTTCGAGATTAGAGATAAGAATTATTCCATAAATCATTCTTACTTTTAGAGAAAGAATATTTATTTAGATGACATTGCCTCTTTTTAAATTTTATTGATTAGAACCTAATAACTTTCCTAGTGCAATTGGATGGAGATGTACTGTCCTATTATATTGTTAGAAGCTCCATGAGTCATTAAAAGTCCTTTCAATTGTGTCGTGCATGTAGGTATAAGAAGCCAACATTTCTAACTATCTGAAACTTGTGAAATATGTATTTAAGTTAGTCATAGAAAAATTGAAGGGTATGAATATATCAAAAGAATTGTGCTTTCTGTCATGCATGATTTTTAAGTTATTGTATATTGAATATGGAAAGCCACCTTAGCCAAGATACAAGTGCTGTGTTATTAATGCATGAAAAAAAAACAATTGGACTTTGATCCTGATGATTTTAGAACTTTTGATATTTCCATTTCCACCATTTTTTCCTGTCGAAGTTTACCACCTCTACTAGTTTGGCTCTTTTATGCATGTTTTGTTCAACTGGCATATTGCAGAACTTTTAGCATTTGTATCCTTTGTTTTTGGAATATCTTACAGCATTTTTAGACAACAAATGATGAATACTTATCTTGAGAAATGATGAATACTCATATTGAGCCATGGTTTGACATCCGTGTATTATTTACTTGTGTTTATCTGTAGCTTCTATATCAAACCCCTTTATAAAGTACACGTTATTCCGAAATCCACTGTACAAAAATGCTGGTCACTTCCTAACACTGTCTGAATTTTTGGACTTGACAAAGAATATGAGCTCTCTTTCAGGAATTTTGATTGGCGTAGAGGTGCGGTTTTATCTTTCCTTCATCCCTTCTTTCATATCCTTTTTGTACATGAATTATAAAATTTTGGTATTAGATCTCTGTTTTGAAAGTCTTCTGCCCGTTCCACTGATCAGATGGTTTGATTGTTGGCAATCTTGGAATAATTAGGCTTTTTTTCTCCCCCCACCCCAAGACTGTCAGAGACCCTTTGGATAAGCACTTCAAAAAATATGGGTTTCCTTCCTGTTTTCAAGCTGAGAACCAAAAAAACTCACTATTTTATTCTTAGACCTTTCCCATGAGGACTCTTCTAATCGTGGATATCCTTAACCAGATAGGTCAAAAACTTACTTACAAATATGTAGTTTGGATAAGGGTAGCAATGTTACACTAACTACGACCAAAGTGTACACAAGTCCACTAACTTTTGAGTGAGGCATTATAAATCCACTAATTATTGAAAAGTGGATTATAATTCAAAAACTTCAAAAAATGTTAGAAATGAAGCATTTGAGTTGCTATGTGTTCCTAAATCAGTTGTTATGTTTTCAAATCTATTCAAGTTCATGCATACCTTTTGAGTTGCAATTAATTTAAGGAATACATAGCAGCTCAAATATATATATATATATATACACATGTATTCACGTGTTTTATTTCTTACATTTTTTGAAGTTTTGGACTTCTGTTCCACTTTTTAGTAGTTAGTGAACTAGTAGTGCCCCACCCAAAAGTTAGTAGACTTTTGTATTCTTTGATCATAGTTAATAGACCATTGTTACCCTTTATCCTATGTAGTTTTATTAGACTTAATAAAAGATATTCCTTATAGTGGTGTTAGAATCTTGACATGGATGCCGTGTTCAAACTAGAAAGAAAGAAAGAAATGAATTCTAATTGATTTGTTATGAGATCCCATCACAAATATTATAATATGAATTTGGTCTAGGGGTTGGTTCTCTTTGATAGGAGGTACATCAGGCAATCTGATTGACTCTTTGATAGGAGGTACATCAGGCAATCTTATTGAATCCAAGGGGCTTAATGTGGTTGTCCCATCGGCTAGGATTGCTTGTTATTTGTTTTTGGACAAGTGCAATGACATATTTTTGGTGACATCTATTGTACTTTGATCCTTTCAGCATGCAGCCTATCTTGCAGAGAAGCAGCAACTGAGCTTAACTGATGCAGTACTGAGTGCCCTGCATACAGCTGGTTTCAGCAATGGGACAAGTTTAAAAGTTATGATTCAATCTAGTAATAGCTCTGTTCTGATGAAATTCAAGGAGAATAGTAATTATGAACGGGTCTACAAGATTGAAGAAAACATCCGGGATGCCCTTGACTCAACAATAGAGGACATCAAAAAGTTTGCTGATTCTGTGGTTGTCAACAAGGATTCTGTATTCCCTGAAACTGTGTTGTTCTTGACTGGTGCTACAGACGTAGTGACAAAGCTACAATCATTTAAGCTGCCTGTTTATGTAGAAACCTTCAGCAATGAGTATGTATCGCAACCATGGGACTTCTTCTCAGATGCAACCGTTGAAATCAATTCCTATGTCATGGGAGTCAATGTTGACGGTGTAATAACAGACTTTCCTCAAACAGCTGCTAGATACAAAAGTATGTTTATATTTGTGTATAGAATTTTTAAAAATTACCAATTTTTATTTTAGTATTGTTAATGCTTGATCATTTGTCTCAGTTTTGTTGCAAGAGCTGTGCTAGCTGAACTCATTGAATCCACTTAGCAAAATCCTTGATGCAATACTGTATCAAACATCGCTACATCATTATAAAGTGTTCAAATATTTTGAAAAAAATATTAACACTTGATTGTTATACTTTTGGTCTTGGACCTGTATAATTTATACTTGGTCTATAAGTATGGCTTGGATGTAGCTATATTTTAACCATAGATCTAAATTGCTGATTTATTTCAACATCTAATCAGTGTTCCGTTTGGTTATTGAAGGACCAACTCAAATATCTAAAAGTGTCTCACATTGACCTTTAGTAATTGAAAGTGCTTTTAAAACAATGCAGGAAACCGGTGCTTAGGTCTCGGCAACAATACACCTCAATACATGACCCCCGTTGCTCCAGGAAGTCTGATTCAACTGATTACTGTTCCTTATCTTCCACCAGCTGAGGCTCCAAACCCAGTGCTCACAGTAGCAGACGTGACAGAACCACCTTTGCCTTCTGTTTTGGATATAGTTCCAGCTGCTAGCCCTGGTGGATCTCAAGGAGCGTCACCATCACATCCTAACGGACATCCCAGTATATCTGCAAGCTTCTTCATGCTGAATTGGGCTTTTTTGCTCCTTGCTGCACTTTTTCTGCTTTAAAAGCACACCAGTATTGTTCTTGATGGACTGTACACTCCTTTTACTGAACAGTGGTACGTTAATAATTTCGCTGTTGATGATGTAAGTATCTTCATTAATTATTCCCCATGTCAAAATAGACAATATTCTAGTTATAATTGACCTTTTTCATTTCTGCAGTTGTATGTTAATATTTGTAAGCTATTCTTTTGTGTGCGCTATGAGATGAAAAGGGTTTTTGGATAGATCAACTACATCTGGGTCCGTCCTTAATTTATACTCTTCAGTCTTCATTCACTGTGATTGCTAAAGTTCTACTAAGCAATATTTACGTTTTGCTTGGGATATGCGTCATGAAACTTCCCTAATATTTGTAAGAAGGGTTCTCAGCAGAAACTGGCATTCTATAGTAATTCATGTCCCGTTGAATAGTTAGCCTGTTAGGATTCAGTTATAATTGACCTTTATCATAAGAATGCAGTTTGATAACAATCATAATCATGGATAATATTTTTTTTATTAAATAAAGACACTGTTCAATCACATACTTAAATTCACAATTTAGACCTCACAGTTCTTACAGTGCCCCGATTGAAAACGTCACTAAGCTACACTTACCTTCGCATAATTTGAGTCACTTGGTTTTAGGGATAGGGGAAAAAATCCAATCAACCAAATTTGTGGACATTTCCATTTCCATTTCCATGTGATTTATTCCATTTTAGTATGAATAAAATATATAAAAGAAAGAAGAGTTTGCAAAGATTCACAAAGCATCACGTTTCAATTTTTTTAACCTACTAGTAGATAAATTTTCTCCAAAAGAAAATGAAAAGTAAAGAATAAACAGCTTCATGTGATCATATAATGAAATACTCTTTTTCTTCATAGTACTTTTATTCAAAAGTTCTAGCATCATATTTCATAATTACTGTATCATGATTGATATATATTTAATTTAGTGTTATGCTCAACATAACATCATTGTGATGTTAAAGTGGATAAATTTAAAAACAAAATGCAAACTATTGAATTTTATTTGTTTAAATGGGTTTAAAATTTAATGCGTTCTTAACATCACTGCATTACATATCAAGTTTAAACCGGATTTCATCATTCTTCAACTTTTTTTTTGTTTCATCTATCAACTTTTTAGATCATTTTTATTGTTATTACACATTAATTAATGTTACCATCATTTATCCATTAATAAAGTTAGGTTTGCTTTTTCTTGTCCATGAATTAAAAAGTTTGAGATTATTATAAGTATTATTTACTATTAAATAGTAAAATAAATAAAATTAAGAGTAATTAATTATAATGTACATTTTAAAACAATTACCAATAACACGATTGATCGTTAAATCTTAAATCTCAAATCTCACCCTAAATCATAAACTCTAAATCCCGATATCTAAATATTAAATTCTAAACCTTAAACTAATTAGATTTAGGGTTATTTTAATTTTTTTAATATATATATATATTGTGTATTTTAATTATTAAATATGTTATTGTTATCTTTTTACTTATTAAACATATTATTTTTTTCTTTTTAATTATTAGATTTAAATATCTACTATATTAAATCTTCTATTCATAAATGAACGTTACATAAGTTGTTTTGAGATAATATGATAGAGAAAGTGTTTAGAAATGAATTAAAGAAGGAAGAAGATGAGGTGAATGGTTGGATATAAAACTAAATATAATGTTCTTATTCTATAATATTTTATATCAAATATTTATTAAAAATTATATTATCATAGAAATAAAATTCATTTATATCCTACTTAAAAGAAAAATGTGCCATAGGCGTTACAATACTCAAAATAAACATAACAATAAAAAAAGTGAACATTTAATTGAATGGAGATTAATATAAAAGCAAAGTGAATAAAAATACAAAATGGATAAAATTAGTATGAATTATGGTAAAAACGGTTGCTTTACAGACTAACTGAACCATGGTTTTATAAAACTATCTCTTGAAAATAAGTTAAAGGTAATACTGTCACTGTGATTAAAACATATCAAGCTTATAAGGCCAGTGATCCTGCGACGACGGCCGACAAATGTAGATTATTGAAGATATCTCACTGTAAGTCATAATCCAATTTAAAAATGGAAGAAAATCAAGAGAAAATTGTTTCCTAAATGCCAAAGCCTACCTTTTGGTAAAAAGGGCGGCGTCTGCTTCTTCTCGGTGGAGATTGTGATCTAATTACATTCCACTTGAGCCCCTCTCTTTATAACTATAGCCCCAAAGATCCTATCCATGTCCCAAACCTAATATAATTAGATTTAGAATTTCGAGCAATTACAAAATGATCAAGATAAGAAGAAAGGTTCATAAGAACTTAAGGGTGACAATGGTGGCTGAAATCGATACTCAAGCCTACATATCACAAATTATATGAGGATGAAAATGGTAGAAACGTCAAAATCATCAATAAAAACGACGACGTAAATCAAAATAAGGCAAAACGTAAAAATAATGAAAAGGGCGCCAATTTTGGGTCTTTATTTTCATTTAATTCCTACGTCATAATAAATTAAGACAAATAAAACTTTTAATAATCTAACGGTTGTATCATGCTTTATCAATGATGTCATCCAAGGATCATAGGTACATGCCCACCATATTATGGGCTATATTCTTAATTCTAATCGGCCCACCTTGCTACATAATAAGTTACCTTCCATCTTTAACCTCTTATTTGATGACAATTACTTAGTTAAATGCACATTATTAATGCTTAATTATTTCAAAAATATATATATGAAAAAAAATTATTTTAAAAATAGAATTGAAGATGTATTTTTCAAGATTTATTGTATATATGTCATTAAAAAGAAATATTTCAACTTTTGAGTAGACAATAAGAGTTCTTATACTCTTAATTGACTAACATATAAAAGCTACAAAGCAAAATTTACCCACGTAAATATCATGACTACCCTTCAAAATTACTAATATATCATATTTGAAATTTCATAATAATATAACTAAAGTCTCAAAATTAATGATTATTGTATGAAAAATAATAATAATAATAAACATCAATAAAATAAGATGTATGCCAGCATGCCAACCATTTTTTATTAAAGACTACAAATATCCCAAGATTGATGTTGATATGCTTTTTGTTTTTAAAAGTAACATTTATAACATACTTTTAAAATTTATAATCATAAAAATATCATCATTATATCTAATTCATATATTTTTATTATTAAAGAAATAAACAAACCTTAACGTTTCATGTTAAATATCTTTCAATTGAATGCTATTTAAGTGATTGATACATATTTTTTATTAAAATTCATTTAATTCAACTTTATTCAATATTATTATATGTTATTTTTATTATTATAAATTTTAATTATGTTATTTTATATAATTCATCTTCTATCTTTTTAATCATCTTTTATGGTTATTATTTAATTTTTGATTTTATCATATAGTTTATTGCTTTTATTGAATGCATAACTTATGCCTCTTTTTGAGTTAAGTAATATTGTCATTGATTCAAGCAATTTGATGATAACATTCATTACTCGCTCGTTTTAAATAGATGATTTAAATGAGACTAATAATGTTTGCTTAAAAAAATAATATTATCAATTTTCAATAATATCTTATTTAAAATAACATATATTTTTGTGCTTTGAAAAATATCATTATGCTAAGAACAAAGAACAAGTTTTCTTAATTATTTTATATCTTATGACTATTATAAAATATTAAGTTTACACTTTTATCTGAAAATGATCATTATAATCAAAATTATATATCGTATTTTGATCGGTAAATTTTATTGTAAATATCAATGTATTTTTTTATATAACATAATCTAATTATAATTTAATTTATAAATTATATTTAGTGTAAAAAATAATTAATTGTATGTATTATTTATCTTTTAATGGAAAAATTAAAAGACTTATAAAATAATTTCTTCTATGTAAATAAATTTTAAACTTATAAATTATGTTTTAGTGAAAATTTAAAAAGGAAAAATCAAAAACTTATGATGACTATAATTATTGTCTATTAATGTCTATTATTGTAAAATTAAAAAAGAAAATTAAATTTTTCATAAATATATGTTAAATTTTAATTTATTTTTTAAATTATAACTAGTATAAAAATAACTGATTATATGTACTATTAATTATCTTTTAGGGAAAGAATAAAATAAAAATTAAAAGATTTCAAAAATATTTGATTTTCTATAAAAGAATTAATGATATTAACAATTAAAAAGAAAAAAAAGTCATGAATATCATAATAATTTTATATTATTACAAAATCAAAAAATTAAATTAAATTTTTACTAAACATGTGCTAAATTACTATATTTTAAAAAGAGGTTTAGTGTTATGAATATATTTATTTGTATAACCTAATCAAACTATAATTTAATTTTAGAAAACTTGTTTTTTAAATTTTATTTAGTTTAAAAATAATTGATTGTATATATTAATTATCTTTTAAAATAAAAATTAAAAAGGAAAACCAAAAAATCCTAAAATAATTGATTGTTTATGAATATATTTAAATTCTATAAATTATCTCTAAGTAAATTTAAAAAAAATCAAAATATTAATAATTATTATAATAATTAAATATTTTTGTATAAATAAAAAGAGGAAATAAAAAATCTCCTTAATATGTATTAAATTTTAATTTATTTTCTAAACTATATTTAATGTAAAATAAATTAATTATACATAGTGATAATTATCTTTTAATGGAAGATTAAAAGAAAAAAATCAAAATATCCTAAAATATCTTTTTTTATGGAATATTTGATTTTATGTGAAATATTTAATGAAATTGATAATTAAGAAACAATAAAAAGATTCGTAAATATTATAATAATTATCTATTATTATATATGTGTTAAATTAGCGTACTTAAAAAATATTACTTAAGTATCAATGTATTTTTCATATAACATAATAAAATTATAATTTAATTTTAGATAAATTTATTTTCTATATTATATTTAGTGTAAAAAATTGATTATATGTATTAGATATCTTTTGGTGAAAGAATTAAAAGAAAAAAAATTAAAAAATCATAAAATAATTAATTTAATTTAAGGAATTAAAAGGAAAAAAAAATCAAAAATCTCATAATATATATTAAATTTTAATTTATTTTTAGTTTAAAAATAATTGATTAAATATACTAATAAATATCTTTTTGTGAAAAAGTAAACGAAAAACCAAAAAACTCTTGCTATATTTGAGTTTTATGAAATATTCGATATTATGTGAAATAGTTAATAAAAATTAAAAAGAAAAAGAAAATCAAAATATTAATAAAAATTATAATAATTTTTAATTATTATAAAATTAAAAAAAATCAAAATTCTCTTAAATATGTATAAATATATGAATGTATTTTCTCATATAACATAATCAAAGAATAATTTAATTTTAACTAATTTATTTTCTAAATTATAGTTAGTTTAAAGAATAATTGATTATATGTATTAATTATCTTTTAGTAAAATATTTAAAATGGTAAATCAAAATGCTATTAATAATTGATACTATGTAAATAAATTTAATATTTGTCATTAGTAAAAATTAAAAAAAGGAAAATAAAAAGAATTATGATCATTATAATAATTGTATGTTATTATGAAATTAAAAGAGAAAGACAAAACTCATATGATATTTTTTAAATAATTATTATTTATTGGAAGAATAAAATGAAAAATAAAAAGATTCTTAAAATATTTTTTTTTATGAAATATTTGATTTTATACGAAATAGTTAATTGAATTGAAAATTAAGAATAAATAAATAAAAAGATTAATTAATATTATAATAATTATATATTATTATGAAACTAAAGAAAAAATTAAATTTCTATTAAGTATGTGCTAAATTAACGTACTTAAATTTTTTTACTGTAAGTATTAATATATATTTTTCATATAACATAATTTACCTATAACTTAATTTTAGATAATTTATTTTTTAAATTATATGTAACTTAAAAAAAATGATTATATGTAACAATAATCTTTTAGTGGATGAATTAAAATGAAAAATTAAAAACTCTTAAAATAATTGATTTTATGTGAATAAATTTATAATTTATAATTTTTCTTTTAGTGAAAATTTAAAGATGAAAAATTAAAAAACTCATGATCATTATAATAATTATTTATCATTACGAAATCAAAATAGAAAATCAAAAATCTTCTAAATATGTGTTAAATTTTAATTTATTTTCTAAATTATATCTAGTGTAAAAAGAATTCATTAATTGTATTAATAATTATCTTTTAGTAGAATAAATAAAACAAATTCAAAAGATTTCTAAAAGATTTGATTCTATGTGAAAGAGTTAATGAAATTGACAATTATAAAGAAAATTAAAAAAACTAATGAATATTATAATAATGGTCTATTATAGAATCAATAGAAAAAATCGAAATTCTCCTAGAGTTAATTGAAATTAGTACACTTAAAAAATTACAATTTATAAAATATGATAAAAATATAAAAAAATCACTCTTTTTGATTACTTTTATAAGTTATAATATTTTTAAATTTTAATAAATTTCATATATTTTAATTTTAATTTTGAATGTAATTTGTGGAGTTATTAATACATATATTACAGATAAATAAAATAATATGAAAATAATTCTATCTTTGTATGTTTTAGTTTAAAATTTATTGTATAATTATACATCAAAATATACACTTGTTTTGATAAATATAAAATTCAAGTGTTTTAAGTGATAAACTAAACTTCATTTAATTAATAAAATTTAATGTTGTAAAAACAATTAAATATCACTATTATTTTTTGTGGTTATATGTATCTTAATATGAGATTAATCATTATACATATTTTTTAATTTTTGAGTTAATAATATCACAAAATCAAGATAATTAAAATCTCATAAATGATAAAACTAAATTTCTACGTACTATTAATTTTTTAATTAAACTTTTACATTTCATTTAAATTAATTATACTACGTTATTATTAATATTATTTGTAATATTTATCAAAAAAAAAAAATTATTCTCCATGCTAAAAGGCAATGCTTCGTTTTTGACATATGCATACATGTAACAGAGAGTTAATCTCTACCAGATATCAATTTTTTTATTAGGAATTGCTTGTCTTTTGAAAATTAATACCACTTCCATTTTTAAGTGAAAAAAAAACATTTCCAAAAAGTAGAACAATCGAAAGTGCTTTTTGTTTCAAAATTCATATCTTTAAAAAATCCAAATAAAAAGAAATTCACATCATTAACATCTGAGTCAGAATTAGATCGATGGAAACATACAAGTATTGACTTGTGAGGATGGTTTTACAGGACCTCATATTTGGGGCAAAGAAAATTTTTGGGTGTCCCATGCGTATCTTGTGTGTCCAATATGTTAGTCCACTTGTCCTCTAAGAAAAACAAATCCTTCAAAAAGACCAGGTCAAAATTAGGAGTAATAATATCATATACAATTAAATAAAATATTTAATCATAATTTATCAATAATTTTTAAAGTTTTTTAATTTTTTTGTTTCTTGTTATTATAAATAAACAATACAAAAAATAATTAAATAATTTTTTATTCGTTAACTAATACATAAATAAGACACAATTAATTTCAAAACAAGCAAGACACAAACATAATAAAAATGGGAGTATTTGCAACCCCTAATCACCTACTACAACCATTTTTAATAGATGTTTAACTCATTAACAAGAAATATCTAAGCAAAAGTGATTAAAAAATAAGTAAAAAATGTATAAAAATTATGTAATGTAATATCTTTCAAGTTGATGGAAATAAAAATAATATTTTATTAATATTAAATATGATTTAATTAATTCAAATTTAATTTAAATTAAGTAGAATTAAATTGAGTAAAAAATTTATGTTAATTTTTTAAATATAAATATATTAAGTGAATATAATAGATAGACGTTATTTTTATAATTATAAATAAAAAAAATTATTTGCTATTTATACTCATAAACGTGGGTATTGACTTGGTTGATTTTGACATTGACTCATAAACGTGGCCATCTTAGGCAACGGTTAGGATCCTCAGATCTCAAACTACATCATCACAACGCTATGCTGACGTTAACTAAATGTTATAAACAATATAATTAAGGTTTAACAAATCTGATTTACGATTGATTAGCAAAAATAAACTCTTACTTCTAATTGGAACAAGAAAGAAAGTAAGAAAAAATAATCACGTGTGTCTTACTGGTCGTCAACACCAGTGCTTTGACTTCCAAATTTACAAACCTTTTTCGTTGCAACTTCTCTCCTTACACAAACTTGTATATATATAGCTTCCCATGTGTTTCTTTCTTCTCATATCCTCTTAACAAATTTTATTTAAAGTTGCAAAGAGATATAAAGCAAAGCAGTTAAAGCAATGCCTGAGATCGAGAACTCTTGCGTAATTAAGGAACCTCGTCTAGTGTTGACGAAGCTCTTAGCTAGACCTCAACATGAAGGAGTTGGGGCTGTTGTAAGAAGGAGTATAGGAAGGTATGAAATTTTAAAAATAAAAATGTCATTTTTTTTTCTTCCCTTTATTTAAAGGTGGTGGTTGGGAATTGTACTTGCTTGTTTAAATTAATGGTTTTTGTTGTTTTCTTCAGGTTTGAGCTCAAGTACTTTGATCCTTTTCTTGTTTTGGATGAATTCTCAGGTGGGTACTTCTGTTTTTCCATAATTGCACTCTTACTGTTTGTACTTTGTACGATTAAACAACTTGAACTCCATACTCATATTTCATATTGTTTCTGACTTTTGTTTATTATTTTTCTCTATTGTAGTTTCTGCTCCTGCTGGCTTTCCTGATCACCCACACAGAGGTTTAGATCATTACTCTTTGTCTTGTCTTAGTTTTACCATTTTGCAGTAAGGGAAGTGGATTGAATTTTAACAATTTTTCTTTTAATTCCTTTTTCTAAGCAGGGTTTGAGACTGTTACATACATGTTGCAGGTATAGTATTTGATATTATATTTGAGAGAGAAAGGGAGTGGCATTTATTGTTTCATAGCTATTTAATCTTCATTTTTCTCAAAACAATCATATAAGATGGACAAGAGTGTGGGTAATTGTGACACTTTATCGTTTAATATATACAGCAAATTTAGAAAAATAGACATGTTCGATACCAGATATAATTGTTTTATGTGTAACATTGGTCAAAATTGCCAACACATATGTACATTATTTGGGCAGCCTGTCAGACCAACTAGGGCATGCTGCTAAATGCTAAAAAGAGTCCTTGAGTGGCCTAGCCATTAGGTAGCATTTACACTAAAGTCACTTTGTTATTGTTTATTCTTAATATGGAATTCAAGAAGTAAATTTATGAACATATAGTAGATGGTCCAAATGCACTTATCTTTTGCTGAATGCAATTATTTGGTCATTAGGGAGCTGTGACACATGAAGACTTTGAAGGACATAAAGGAACAATAAAAACTGGTGATTTACAATGGATGACTGCAGGAAGAGGGATAGTTCATTCAGAAATGCCTGCAACCCAGGGCACACAAAAAGGTTTACAGTTATGGATCAACCTTTCCTCTAAACACAAAATGTAAGGACAAACTTTACTCATATATATAATATATACTTGATGTCATTGCATTATCATCATTTTGGCATGTTTTGAATCATAATTTTTAATGTGGTTCAAACTTTTCATATGCTAAAGTCATACATGACCATTATGCTTTTTCATCATCAATTCTTTTCAAAAAGTTGCTTTCCAAAATTTGCAACGCAAATTTATGTGGCTGAAAGCTTTTTCCAATACAATGTTCTCTTTTGATATTATTACATGGTGCGAAGTTATTCATTACTTCACTAATCACAATGCTTATTCTTTTAATCAAATATTGGGTTGTTGTACTTTTCAAGAAAACTCGTTGGCATGAGTACTACATCAACAATACTCCATAGAAATGATTCAAATGAATAATTTCTCCCTAAAGCAATGTTATGTCATGATTAACGCAAGGTTTTGGTGTGACTTAATTTGGAATTTTAGAAGCTTTAAAGCATCATTTTGACATAACAAAGATTAAAAAATGATTATGACTGTAATTTGTAAACAGGATTGAACCAAGGTATCAAGAGATACAGAGCAAGGACATTGTAGAAACATCAAAGGATGGAATAAGGGTTAGGGTTATAGCTGGTGAGGCATTGGGAATAAAGTCGCCAATTTACACAAGAACACCAACAATGTACTTGGATTTCACTCTTAAACCAGGAGCACATATGCAACAACCAATAACAACATCATGGAATGCATTTGTGTATGTTCTAGAAGGTGATGGCATCTTTGGAAATTCAAAATCTTTACCTGTGTCAAGCCACCACCTTCTTCTTCTAGAATCTGGTGATGGCTTGGAGGTTTGGAATAAGTCTTCACAACCCCTTAGATTTATTTTAGTTGGAGGAAAACCATTAGGTGAACCACTTGTGCAGTTTGGGCCCTTTGTCATGAACACTCAAGAAGAGATTGATCAAACCATAGATGACTTTGAAAATTATGCCAATGGATTTGAGAAGGCAAAGCAATGGAGGTCTCAAGCTACACTCGATCTTGATTATTAATTAATTAGCTGGTTTTTCATTTGAGAAACTTTTTTTAGGAGGAAATAATTGTATTTTACTGCTTAAAATTTGTAAATTAGGATTTAATTTTATTTGAAGTGGATTTGGTGTTAGTTAGATTCAATACTGGATGTGTATAGAGTTGACGAGGGATACATGTCACATTTTAACTCTAAACAAATAAAATTTAAGTGTAATATTTATTAAATTATAGACAAATTATATCTATAAAATAAAACTATTTTTGACATCAATTTTAAATTTAAAGTTTTTAATAATTAGTATCTCAATTTTTTTAATAATTTATACATATTTTTATTAAAATAATATATATAATATTTTTTTAATTAAAAATAAATAGTATCCGAAAGGAAACCAATTTTTTATAATATATATGGTATCTTCCTAAGTATAAATCTTAAAACCGATGTGATAATATTTTGCACACAGCAAATAAATCTATTATATAATAAAGTGATTTCCTTTGCTGAGACTTTTACATGTAAACATATAATTTAACTTTTACATGTAAACAAGCAATATATATTGAATTTGGATCTATAACTTCCTAGTTTTCATAAAATTAAAAAAACATTAGATTACAAACCATTGCTTCAATCTTGCTTGTTGGCCTACGTACATGACTAAAACTGAGAAATAAAAAAATAAAATAAAAAACATTTTCTCTCTTCTAACCTTTCTGTTCTGCATAGCATTTTCTGTTAGTGATAGAAAATACGTTATGTAGGTTTTTATAGGTAGAGAGAGGACTAGTTTTTCAGTACTTAAATATTTTCTCTCAATCACACTTACGTTAATGGGTGAGAAAAATAAGGAAGTTTATTCCTCTAAGTACAAGTTTCATCAAAGTACATAATTTATTTATTTATTTAATAATTATATTAATTAATATTATTCATATATAATACTTATTTATTCAAACATTAAATATAAAATAATGTGATATGTGTACCACAATCTTACATTCTCTTATGTTTTGATAAATAATATAACATTAATGTGCACAATTTAATATATTTCTCATTTTGATTAAATCATAATATCATCATTAAATATAGAATAACATAGGTAGAGAAGTTTTATATCATTAGATAGAGAAAATTCTTTCTAATTACCACAATATTAGATTTCTACTTAATGTTATCTAAAATTGAAAAAAACTCAATAATGGTTCACAATAATGTCTCTATTAGAGACCATATCTTATCAACTTCATAAAATGTTCATGTATATATCATAAATATCATAAATAAAATATACATGAATTCTAAGTGTCAATTAGATAATATTAAAAATCATAAAATTATAATAATTTCTCAAAAATGTCCATCCTCTCGACATGTCCATTAAATTTCTTTAGAGGAAATCTTTAAATCAACGGATCCACGATCATGAAAATGGTGCTAATATGCTCTATTGATATTTCATTTTCATATGTTTAGCATCTTTAGAATACTTGTTGTTCTTACAGAAAAATATTATTGTAGAATTATCACAATAAATTTTTAATAGCTTGGCA
Source organism: Hippophae tibetana (assembly GCA_037013495.1). Taxonomy (NCBI): domain Eukaryota; kingdom Viridiplantae; phylum Streptophyta; class Magnoliopsida; order Rosales; family Elaeagnaceae; genus Hippophae; species Hippophae tibetana. The sequence goes on from CM072803.1 coordinate 84,079,992, forward strand.
ATACTATCGAAAATTCCAAGTTCTAAAATAAAGTTTTACAGTTAATTTTCTTGAATTGTGGCATCAAAGTAAGTCATAAACTAAGCCTTTATAATGGAAACAACAATGATAGAATACTTCTCACTTTTCCATGATATTGCTATCGAGTTAAAAAAAACAAATAATCAAATGTGAACTTTCTTGTATTCGTACATCCAGAAAAGTATGAATTTGAATATCCAATTACCTCAAGATGGTTAGATCTCTATTAAGTGAGCATGTGATCTTTAGTTCCTTACATGTATCTCAACAATTTCTATGTAGTTCTTCAGTGATCTATTCTTGGATTACTTTTATACCGACCAAGCATTCCAACAACAAAATTGATGTTTGGCCTAGTACAAGTCTGAGTATACATTAAGCTCTCAACAATTTATGCATAAAATATTCCTTTCATTTGTTTTCTTCCCAAATCATTCTTTGGATATTGTATCAGGCTAAACTTATCTCTTTTTTAAATTGAAACAACACTTGATCAGCACTTTTTTATTCTAAATCTCTCTAAAACTTTATTAATATATGTTTTTTGTGCTAATCCCAAAATTCCTTGTGATCTATCTTGAAAATTTTCTATTCCAATCATAAAAGTTAACACCCTCATAATTTTCATTTCAAAGTTCTTTGAGAGAAATTTCTCAATCTTATGAAACAAACCAAGATCATTAGTAGCCAAAAATATATCATCAACATACAAAGCTAAAATTATAAGCTTACTCTCATTGATCTTCATATATATACACTTATCGACGATGTTCTCCTTAAATCCAAATGAGGTGATGATATCATTGAACTTAAGATACCATTGTAATAAACTTGTTTAAGTCCATATAGTGACTTCTTAAGTACATACCATGTGTTTTTTTCCTTTAATAAAAAAACCCTTAAGCTGATTCATATACATATCTCGACAAAATTTATGTTCATTTGATGTAATTATAAATCATAAAAAGCTAACAAAGTCATGATAATTCTAAAAGAGTCTTTTTTTGGAGACTGGTGAAAAAATCTTCTATAATCAATACCATCCTTTTGAGTGAAACTTTTGGCAACAAGTATGGCCTTGTAATGTTCGACATAACCATTTCAATCACGCTTGGTCTTAAAGATCTATTTACAACCAACTCTTTTAGAATCTTTAGGTAATTCAATAAGCCCAAACCTCATTATGTTCCATTAATTTAAACTCATCTCTTATGGCATCAATCCATTTAGATGAATTAACGCTCTTAATGGCCCATGAAAATAAAAATGGATCTATGTCAATTTCAAACTCTAATTCTAGATCTCGTAGATATACCATGTAATCATTATAAATAGTAGACTTTTTTTCTTTTTAAGATCTCTTTAATGCTATTTCTTGTGGTTCCTCCACTATAGGTTCATTAATTGGGGCTTTATTTATCCTTCATTTGTTGTTCTTGTTTATTGTTTAATTATTCAATAATAGGAGTAACATAATTAAAAAAAGATAAGAGTAAAGGACATTTTACCCTAGATTCTCTTACTAGCTTTGTCATTCTCAATAAGCCTAGCATTTTTAGATTCCATAATTTTCGTACTATGACTCAGATAGTAAATTCTGTACCTTTTAGATTTTTTTGAATAACCAATGAAGAAGCCACTGGTTGTTCTTGAATCCAGCTTCTGTTCATGTGGATTATAGATCCGTAATTCTGTAGAGCAATCCCAAACATGTAAGTGCCTTAACATGGGTTTCCTACAAATCTATAGTTCAAAAGGAATCTTTAGAACTACTTTACTAGGAAACTTGTTTAGCAAACACATTGCAATTTTTAATGCATGCATCCATAGTGATATGGGTAAAGATGAATTACTTAACATATTCCTAACCATATCTAATAAAGTATGATTATGCTTTTTTTCTACACAATTTTATTGTGGTGTACCTGGCTTAGTGTATTAAGCACATATGCCATGCTTTTTTAGGAATTTAGTAAAGGGACTCATACATTGTCATGTTTCATCATATTTTCTATAATGTTCACCACCTTTATCACATTTGACAACTTTCACTTTTATGTTTAATTGTCTCTCAACCTCATTAATAAACATCTCAAGAGTATTTACCGATTATTGACATTTTTCATGTAATAAATAGACATAGTCATAATGTGAAAAATCATTAATAAAGGTGATACAATATTTTTCTCCGCTAAAAGACGAAACATTAAAGGCCTTACATATATCATTATACATTATTTCAAGAAGTTGTGTGCTTTTTATGGCTCCTTTATTTGTGTTTTTTGTTTGTTATTCATTAATACAATCCACACAAATTCCAAGATTAGTAAAATCTAACTTTGGAAGGATTTCGTTCTTTACCAATATTTTCAATCTTTTATTGAAAAAGTGACTCAAACATTTATGCCATAAGTAGGAAAAACTTTCATCGATTAAACTACGTTTAGTTCCAACATTATAATGCAATGTTAAAAGAGTTTTTTGCAAAGAGATTATCAAGTTTAAACTTGTATAAACCATTATAAAGGATACATAAATCAATGAAGTTGTTTTGTTTAAACAAATTGAAATATTTATTTGCAAATTTGAAAACGTATCCTTGAATCACATTTAAACAAAACTAATTCCAATATCTTCAATGAGAGCTTTGACTCGATTCACCGTGAAGAAAAACTTTTCATTTGGATTTGTGGTTTGGGTAGTAAGGAATCCCTTTCCTTTTGAACCATGCCTTACATTTCAAGAAATCTTTCTAAAAATGTCCATGTTTTCGACAAAAATGACACTTAACGTCCTTATGTTCTTTCTTATGGATTTGAGAAAATGACTCATTTACCTTAATTGGTCCATGCTTTCCCTTTCCTTGCTTTCTTCCAACTATCTTCCAAGATGATTGATTGCTTACAAGATAAACATAATGATTTTTTTTATTCTTAAACCTTGTTTCCTCTTAAACTAGTACACTATAAAGTTTATTCACATTTCATTTATCTTTCATGGTGTTATAATTCATTTAGATGGGGTATAGTCATAAGGCAATGAGTTTATAATAAAATGCACAAGGAAATCCTTATCTACCATTATTACAAAAATAGGCATTAAAGTCCGCCATTTCACATTGCCACCACGAACTCTAACCCTCCTCACTGTCTTGCTGCTAGAGAGCTTTGTGTTTGCAGGCTGCCTTCCAAGCTCATACCTTAGCAAGAACATAAATGCACATTCTTATAATTAACCACTGAACTGATAAAGTCGTATTAACTCATATTTCATTAATGACATTTCCATGAAATTCAAGTTGACAGAAATAAACACCAAAAATATAAATCAAACAAACCAACACAATTTCAAATTGGATATGGTAATCCCATAGATATAAGCTAATTGAATACTAAACTAATAGAGCTGGTTAGCATGAAATACTCCAGATTCATCTTAAACATTGTGAACTTAATTGCTCCTTAAGAAGACGATACTCCAATTCACAAAGAAGTGACATATAGGCTAATAAAATAGTACGTTGATATACAGCTTCTAAATTAAAGGGAAAAAAAAAATTAGTGTGGCAACTGCTACGAAAAGGATCAATCCACATATTATACCATACAAATCAATCAAATCATAATTTATTTCTATCAAAATTTCTCAGCATCAAAAGTGAGTGACAAAACTGATCACAACAAAGTTAATACTTACTTTCTCTTCTTCCTCCAAGCCTTCTTCTTGCCTCTACTATATATATATATATAATAAAAAACTATGATTAGCATATCCTAAACTACATCAAAGTGTTACAATTGCGAGCAATTAATACCATTGGAGTAATTCCAAGACGCATTATAGCAAAAACTAAGAAGACATTGAAAATAAGTTACAGAAAACGAGAGATACCCATTTTGCCGGACGAAGGATTATAGCGCTACAACACGGCTGCAAAATCTCGTCAGGGATTCAAGGACTTGAGATGGCCAAAGTTAAAGGAGTCCAACCAGGTTTCGTCCAAACGGTAGCCAAGAAATTACTATTATAACCTTATCATTTGGGCATTGGTGTCGGAAGGATTGAATTTTTTTAGAGATTATACGTAGTTACTAATTCATGATGTACAAAATAAAAGCCTCATTTTCGATTCTACTATAAATTATAACGAGATTTTTACCATGATTCATGTGGGTCTATTGGTCAAACGTTTTAAGTTTTTATTTCGCCATAGATAATTCTCAATGGAATAGGATAAACTCAAGGCTTTTCTTTTTTTTAAACGATTTAAAATTTATTTTTTATTTTTATTTAAAATCTTTGTAGGAATATATTAGGGATTTTTTTATGAGAAATAAGTATCCCAAACTAAGAACGGATATCCATGTAAAATTTTAAATATCATATTTTTATTTTTTAAATTTTTATTATAAAAGAATAATTATAATGGAAATAAATAATAAATAATTTATAACGAGAAAAATAAAATTTTGAGTAAATAAAAAATAAAAATAAATAGTATTTATGTGAAAGAGAAAAATATAAAATATATATAAGAATAAGTATATAATCTTTTTATATTAAATAATATTGATAGAATTTTGTTATAAACTAGTTTGAAATAATAACAATAAATTATAAAATAATTATAAGATTTTAGATTTTACTCTATATATAAACAAAAAAATTACTACTAAGAAAATTAACATGATTTCATAGTGTATATATTTATTTTTAATAAAATACTACAAAAATATACATGAATAAATTAATATAATATTTAATAAAAAATTTAAGATGATAATTATAACTTTAATTTTACCTTATATATGTTACTATAAATAATACTTTAAAAGATAAATATACTTAATCTTTTAATAAATAATTATTAATATTTTAACTATTAAAAAATTATTAATTAATAAAAAATAACATTTAAGATTATTAAAATTAAAAAATAATTATTTATATTACGCAAAATAAATAAACTTTTACAAAAAATTATAATATCAATAATTATCAATATTTTAACTATTAATAATTTATTATTTAAATAAAAATAAATAAATTATATCTCTAAAATGTAGATAATTTTTTTTAAAACTTATAATAAATGATTTAAATTTTTATATATAATATAGATAGATATAAACATATTTTTATACTTTACATAAAGACTCAAAATTACACTTAATTTAAGGCAAAAGTACCCCATTTTAGCCCAATAACATTAAGAGTAGTTTATATTATAGCTTAAAATTTGAGTATTGGATTAGTAGGTCTTATAATTATAAAATTTATACATTTTATGTATAAATTTTATAATTTTTTATGTGATTTCTATTACTTTCTTAATTTAAAAACATGATCAATTAAATTAAAAAATTTAAATATTAAAAAAATTCAAAATAAAATAAAAACTATATATTGTATTGATAAAAAGTATTAAAAAAAAAAAAGAAAAAAAAATCCTTCCCACTTTCTCTTTCTTTCTTTCTCCCATTCATACTTCTCTCTCTCCATCCTTTCTCTCTTTTCCTCTCTAATTTTTCATTAATAAAATAATAATAAGAGAAAGAAAAAAAGAGGTAACTTTTTTCTCATTTTAATTTTTTTATTAATAAAATATATAATTCTTATTTTACCTAAAAAAAATTTAATTTTTGAAAATTTTAACTTAATTGATCATAATTTTAAATTATAAAAATAATACAACTGACCTAAAAAAAGGCAAAATTAAAATACATAGTTACATAATTAAAATGACTACCCACCCTTAAATTTTGAAGAAAAATAAGTCAAACAACTTAAATGCAATTATAATATATATTTTTTAATCAGAAAAATTATACCATGCTAAAGTATCTAATTGTATAATTTTTTAACAAAAATATTAAAATAATTGGACAATTGGACACGAGCAAATGAATGACGTTCACCCAATTGAGAACTAAAAAACATTGAATTTCCACTAAAAACATCTACAGATTACAAAATGATATGTAATAATCTGCCAAACGAGGAGCGGGGAAACACACTTAGAAAACAATAAAACCGTAAATGACAAACCCAAATTTCATCAGTAGGCAGAAGGGGATCCCTTGCTGCGTTTCTTCAAGGACTTACAGAAAGAAGAGAAAGATCCGTTTAGTTCATCTGGAATAGGAAGTGGAAGTACCAAGCAAGGTCGTGCATGGTACCGCTCCCTTGTCTTTCTAGCAGGAAATGAACAAGCCAGAGCTGTCTGTTGTTTGTTGAGGCCCTCAAGGATAAACGAGAATGCCCCAAAAGTTAGACAGCTCTGTAAAAGGGCCTGGGGTGCACCTGCAAGATAAGAGTCAAAAACAGTTCATTTATATTATAGATGCATCCAAACCAAAAACCTACGAATGACTAATGCAATCAAAGAAATCAAACGACAAAAATCGGGCAACTGTCTTTCAATTTTTTTGGAGGGTAGGATGCCAGAAAGAAAAGAAAAGTTTGATTTGAAACTGAACTCATATCATTTGCTTTGTGACTTTGATGAATGGTGATAGCATACCTGGGAAGCTAAGAGCAAGACCAGTGCAACATCCCGCTACTCCGGCATTAACAACTGCAGAGGAAGAAAGCATGGTGATGGTACAAACTGGATATGTGACCTCAAAACAACAATTACATATTTAGGAAAACATACTATCGTCCTTTCCTCTGAGCATCTTCAAAATGCAGACAACCAGACTGTGAACCCCGGACAAAACTGCAAACGTCTGAAAAAAAGCATAGGATAAACTTTTACAAGTGATGACAACGAAATTGAATTTAGAGGCAATCTCAGCTGACTCCACTCCTTAATAGTTGATAAATATATCTCAATAACAGTTTCAGTAAGTCATACCTTGGCAGAGGACCCTGCCTCTGCAAAGGATCCTTTAAAGCCCCTTTTCTTTACAAGTCCAGTACCTGCAACATAAACACATTTATGTTTTCAGAAGTCATATGAACATTATAAGACAAAATACATTATTTAAAATGAACATAAGACTGCACAGACCAAGTTAGATTGCATGCACGAGCTTTGTTTTTCCATTTCAACTATCTTTATGCAGATATATTCTACATCATCTTTAAGCTTGCTCAAAATGCTGTGTAAAACTTTAGGCAAACATCACCTTATTATTAAGCTAACATAACCTTGCTCAAGGAGCACAATATAAAGCCATGCTTTATACAATACCAGAAATCCAGGATACGTTAAGTATAAGCAGCATGATTCTCATAGGACTTTGGGTGCCATCATCGTTTAAGGAGACATATATGTAGAGGACGATCCTCAAAAATTAAATCTTAATCATGAAATTCACCAAGTGAAATGCCGAAAAATCTTTATTTAAAATTGATACAGGAAGCCCGACTGTATATCTATGGAACCTATGATTTCCACAAACCGACAAAGTTCAATCCTCAAATTATTGAATTATTTTACTGAATTAAGCATAATGGAATCAAACCTGTCAAGATTAGCAACATTTTTTTGGCATAGTGCAAAATTAAAACCACAATTCAACCACTACCATAGCTACTATAGTCTGAAGAACTTGGTAGAGAAAAAAACTATAAGCGTTAACATTTTATTTGGTCAAATAACAACTAACTCAAAAATCACTTAAACCCTAAAACCCTAAACACGAAAGAATAAAAAAACTACCGCAGCTAAATATCTGTATATATTAGATACAAAGTAGAGAGATAGAAAGAGAACCATATCCAAATATCGAGCCCATCAAAGCGCCACCGGCAGAGTCGCCGACAAACCTGAGGAGACAGACAGCGGGGCCATTTGAGGAAGCAGGGACCAAAACATTTGAGGGATTAGGGTTGGGTTTCGAATTGACCTCAGAATCAGAGCCTGGCATCGGAGGATCCGCTATCGTTGCCATGGCACTCTTATCACTAAGTAGAAGAATCAAACCCGTAACAGAGATAAAAAGGGTTTGGTAATTTAGTAGTAACTTTCTTAAGGTATTTGAGTGGTACGAATAGTATTTTTTATCTTTTTTCTTATCCTTACAACAAAAAGGATTTTTTTCTTTCTTTCTATTTTTTTAGTCTTTTAAGTATAAATTTTAATATTTATTAATTCATTTTACTTCATCATCTTTATCATTTCTTTTCCTTAATCATTTTATACTCTTTCTTCGACTTTACTTTCTCATTTTTATTTTCTTTTAAATATCGAAACAAATTAGTTATTTTTTAAAGCATTGATTTGTAAATAATATTAAACTACTTAAAATAAAATATTTTAAAAAAATAATCATATACATTGAGCGACAATCAGTAAGAAAAAATTCATTTTATAAAAAAATAATAAATGAGGTAATGAATGCATAATTTTTTAACTAGATAATGAGTGCATATATAATTTTCTTAAAAAGTTGAAAAGAAAATTTCATAGTAAATCATAGAAAATAATTATATTTTTAATGTTATTATTATATTATTAAGAAAAATTATTATTAGATTGTAGATCACATTTCACATCAATAATTTGAAAAATGATTGTAAATAGTGTTTGCTTTCATAATAAAATTAAAATAAGGAAATGAAGTTGAATATAAATTTAAAATGATTAACAGAAAGAGAGAATAAAGATGAGGTAAATTGAGTTAAAAAGATTAAAAATTTGTATTTGAAGGTTCAAAAAAAGAAAGAAAAAAATTATTTTGTTGTAAGGAAAATGAGACAAAAATATCCATCGATTATATATAAAAGTTACATCGAATTAATATAAATTTTTAATTGCATGTAACATTAAATTATCATCTACAAATAAAAGTAAAAATAAAAAGGTATATAAAAATAAAATTAAGATATTATTAAATTACTGAACCGACTAAAAAACTTGTGTCTTCTTGTAAATTAACTTGCATGACCTTGTGAGATGGCAAAATCTTATATAAAACAGGGGCAATAAATCATCGTTGATTCAAAAAAAATTTATTAAATTTTTTTATTTCTTTTTTAAAAAATTAATTGAGTTGATATTGTTAATATATATTCATAGTTCTTGTATTTTATCATTGGAGTGTTAGTAAACTCCATCTCCTATCAGCGATAAGTTAATAAGTTTTTTTTGTTTTCGCCAAGTTTCAAACCTAAAATATAATCCTTAAATATCATATACTTATAAAAATTAGTATGTAATTTACGAGTATATCTTAATAAATACATTGCATTTAACCTTTGATATATAAAAGGTTTTATCATGTGTGATATATAATAGTAACATTTAATTCAATAGATTATTTTTTTGAAAATAAAAAGAAATAAAAGCCATCTAACGAGATAGAAAAATATGTTAATGAGTTCCATAATTTGGATAAATTAAATATTTAAATTCATTAGTTTTTAGATGATATTTTAAATTTATATTAATTTTAAAAAATATAATATTAAGAGTTTTATCTTTTAATTTTTAAATTTAATTAACATTTGATGTCTCGTTTCTTCAATTTAATATAAATTTAATATATTATTTTAGATGAAAAATAAAATATTATAAATCTATTAAAAATTGTAATGTTTTATTTTATAAATTTAATAGAACATTACACTTATAACTAGATATTAATTAATTAAAATATATAATTTGTTAAAAATAATTGACTATTTTAACATGCCGTCCTGGTTTTAAAGGAAAGTAATTACTTGTACTACAATTCTTTCAACTGGTTTACCAAAAATATTTAACTTATTAAATATAAATATATATTTTATATTTTAATTTTTTTCGAATCAACTCAACATTATTTATTTTGAGTTTTTATTGATTTAAAATAATTCTTATTTTTATAAAATCAAATTATATTGATTGATTTGTTTCACGATTTATAAAACCGAGTAAAAAGAAAACCAACATATATATATATATATATATATATTATATTTTTATTTTTATTTTATATAAAATCTCATTAAAACAATAAAAAAATATTATAAATTAAAACCCCATCTCAAACCCTTCACTTTTTATATTGGTAATATAGGTAGTATTTATATTTAATTATAAAATAATTAAAATATACAATTAAATATATATATATATATATATATATATATTTAAAGAATAAAATAACTATAAATCTAATCGATTTAATATTTATGTTAAAATTTAAAGTTTATAATTTATAATTTAACAACTAATAATATTCATAAATAAATACTTTTTTATTTAATTTAAAATATTACTTATAATTATTATTATTTTTATTTTTATTTAAATTACTCTTAATTATAAATAACAGAACACTACTCTTAATTATAAATAACATAATACTATTCTTAATTATAAATAACATAACACTTTTAGTCGGAGTAACATACACTAAGTAACACACAAATTAAAACTCTCATTCAAGTATTACTACAAAATGTGGTATTTAAGTCGATATATAAAATCGATTTTTGAAACAAACTAACTTATAATGAATTTAAAATCGATTGGGTATAAAACCGATACTACAAAAAACATCGGTTCGATACGTCAACCGATGCTAACACATGTTGATTTTTCCTTTTCTCTTCTTTCTTCCCCCATCAGACACAATTTTTAATTTGCAACGCTATAAACAACACCCAAAAATCTAAAACCGAGCTTCACTTCCTTCACTCTTTCTCATTTTTCGACCACCTATTATCACTAATTCCAACATTATTTAGTGGGTTTTCTTCATTTTTAAATTATCTTCCAGATCCTTTATTTTTTTGAGTGAAATTCTCAAATATTTTATACACATTTTCTCACTTACAAAACATTTTTTTTTCATTTCCTTCATTTTGTTACTTCATTTATTTTTGTAAGTATTTTTATTAATCATACACATTTATTATTCACTATACGTTATTTTTTGTATATTATGTGTATAAATTTTTGTATTATGTATGTTATTATTTTTATTATGTAGATTTTGTATAAATATTTCGTAATAAAATAAATTTATATATATATATTTATAACTGTGATTTAAGGTTAGTGTTTAATTTATTTATTTATGTTAAAATAAAATGGGAAGACACGATTTAATAATATGATGCTCATTAAAATATATGTGATTTGAAGTAGTATAGTTATTTAAAAAAATCTTAATAATCACAAAATTATTATATAAATTTATATGTTATTGAATAGAGGTTCTTAAGTAGAGTAAAAAATGAATAAAATATGTCAAATAAATAAATTAATTTATCGGTTGAATTGACTTTAAATTTTAAATCTTTTCATTTAAAATCGTGTTTTATTTTTGTAGTAGTGAAGTGAAGTAGTGCATTCGGTCATTCCCAAACCAGAACCTCCAAACAAGCCCTCACGCGAACTCTATCAACAACCAGTCACCTCCAGTAGTGACCGAAGTCCCCATCTTGGGCAAGTCGGCAACTTGAAACTCCAAACCAAACGATGAGTTCATTCGAGTGAGGTATGTGAAAATACTTTTCTTTATATCAAATGGAGTTGTGAAGTTGTAATAAAATATTACCTACCTGCATTTTGGGTTAAATATAAAGTATATATATAAAAAAAATTTATGTAAAATAAGTATATATATATATTTAACTTAATTATAATATCATTAAATATTATAAGATACATATGTTAGTCAATATCATCATATTCTTCTTCATTCTTCTTCTGATCTTATAATTTCAAGCATGTATTGCACTCATTTTTTTCATAAATCATCAAAAATTTGAATATCATAGCCCAACTTATTCCAACCAAAGCAATACATGTATTTAAATTCAAAATAAAAATGTTATAATATGAATTCACAAAAATAACTTATATATGTTAAAAAAGTATATTAGTAAAAGAGATTAACACATTTTAATTGATATGTTAATATTTAAGATGATTTCACTCATAAATTTTATGACAAAGTGATCACATATGTCTCCATCATTTTGTTGTGGAATCTAAAAATAATAATTGTACATGGTTTATCAATTCGAACATCTTTATTATCCAATAGTAAAATTTATTAAATTATTAATATTTACTTGTACATACCATAATCTTATCTTATATAAACTTATGTGATTTTTTAAGGACAATACCTTTACTCTTATTCTACAACTTCCATACTCTATCAAAGTTTAAAATAGTTAGTTTTTTATTAAAAATTACAAAAAAACAATAAAAGAAAAATAGCTAGTTATAATTCTTACATTTAAACAATTATTTTTGTGTCTTTATTCAATTCTATGAAGACTGAGTCGTAGTACCAAATATGATTTCTATATAAATCAAAAATTACTAACATCTAATGATCTCGACATTGTTCAAACTTTGGTGACCAAAGGATTATCAACTTCTTATTTCTCTTTTAATGTCATATGACATAATTGTTTAACTCTGATGCTAACATCATGCTTTTGATATTAATTAATAAATAATGAATCATAAAATATTACTAAATGTGATAAATGATTAACTTGAAGTTTATAGTAACATGACCTATATAAAAGAAATATATATAAATATAATTATATGTTTTACATAAATAAATAAAATTTATTGATTGAAACTCACCTCATAGATATTTAAATTATACTTAAATCAATCATTTATAATTCAAATAATTATAATATATACTCGATCAATATATATGATTATTCGATGTCTATTATAAGTAGCTTAAAAAAGATGTGGAAGAGTTAAAGTAGTATAGACATGGATAGAAAGTTTTTATATGTATGATGATACACAAATGTCTTGAACTTAATAATGAAAGATGGTTTAAAAGAGTTTAACTTATCAATTGAGAGTAATTACAATACGTTCAAATATGTTAAATTCTTCCGTTTAAGATTACAAAAGTTCAAAGAATACAAAATATAAAGAAATTGAAGTCGTGTAGCAAGTACATTCGTCCTTAAAGACGAACCCAAAAAATTTAGTTGTGCTAGTTATCGCAAAAACTTGTCTAAATTATCTAAATTTTCAAGGAGAACATCATGATTAATTGATGATTGTTGAAATTTGTCGATATTTTTAATTTTTATTTAAAAATGAATAACTCTTAATTATTTTTATTAATGACAATTTTCATTCTTATTTGTGGGGTATATAATGTTTAAATGTATAAATAATAACTAATTTAAAAGAATTAACTTAAAAAAAATTATATATATATTTAAAAAAAATTTATAATACAACTTTTAAAAAATTAAAAACTAAAATACACATTTTAGATAGTCAAGGGAACTTATCTGCTATTTTTCCGATTAAATAGAAGGCTGGAAGGGGTAAGAAGCAGAGTTATGAAAAAGGAATTTGCAATTTTGAGGAATTCACAATAAGAAAAATGAGAGAGAATAGAGAGTACTTCGGGGAACATCATAATCCAAATCATTGAATCTTAATACTTAGAAGCATACCGGTCAAGAACCAAACATGTTAACGCATACATTCATTCATACTGAAGAAGCATTAAACATGTTAACGTGGACTTTCATTTCATACGAAAGAGATTTTCTCGGGGGTTTTGATAGTGGAGTATACACAAACACAAACACAAACACAATACAACACAAAACATATCATAACTAAGCCTCTACCTTCACCCATATTTTAAGATTTGTGTACTCAACTTATAGTTGGTTTTACAAGTGCTCACGACACTTCATGTGCAAAAAAGTGGATAGGTGTACAATCAAGCTATAACAAAATATTGGCATATTATTTTATATTAGACCCAGTTTAATATCATGCTCTGTGCTTTATGGATGACATGTATATATTAGTATACACTACCGATTGAATACCGAATAGTATTACACGCACTAAACATATGAACTATGTGGATAATTCTAACCGTTTGACATGTGTTTCTTTAATTGAATAAAAAATTTATTTATTATAAATTTTGGTATTATCATAATTAATATAATAATTAATTATAGGTTGAAGAATATAGATTTTGTTGTTTATAACTAATAATTATTTGTTATGTTAGTTATGATTGTAACACAATTTGTAAAATAAAAAAAAAATTAATATAAATAATTTTAAAAAAATATATCAATATATACTTTATATAAGTATATGTTTCATATAAAATACAATGAGGAAGCAAGCATATAAATAGTGGACGGGAAATTCTTACACATATCATATATTCAATACTAAAATATATCGTATAATATCTAAGGATTTAAAATACAAATGCAAGAAGTATGCATGTAGATAGAATGATGATCTAGTGAAATATTCTGAGTAATAGAACAAATACCATCCCATAAAATATTTAAAAAAGAATGAAAGATTAATATAAAAATTGAAAGTTTTGATTATATCAAGCTACGATAAATTGAAGTAACATTATTTTATTGGTTGATAAATTTAAACCTATTTTTTGTAAATTATTTACATATTATCATCTTACTTGAAATATTATATCAATTTGAGATAATAAAAAAAATGCTCTATAAACAACAAGCATAACAAGTATGGAGAGAAAACTCCCTAATAACTTATAATTTAAAAAAAATATATAATTGTAAAGTTTGGGTCTATATATGATCTCTTAATGCTAATAAGTAGCATACATATTTCGTTACAATGTAATTATTATTTTTTAAATATGATTAGTTGTTATTAACCAGAATTGATAAAAATATTTAATATTTTTATTATGTCATGACGTTAATAAAAGAAGCTAAATTTATTTCTTTACTCGACAAGAAATGCCAATGTTTTGTTATTTAAAAAAAATTATTTGTCAAAGAAAAAAAGCTATTTAAATAAAAAATAACAATTAACAGTTCAAAAAACAAAACCTGAAAATAAGATAAGATGTATATTAAAAAAATTATAAATTATTATTATTTAAATAATACTAACATCACATAAATTTGTTCTTAAATTTAGGTTCCTATCAATCATGAATGATTCATGCTTAAATAAATTTAAAAATAAAAAATATATTTATTTTTTTAAAAAATTAATCATATATTATATTATAATTGATATAAATATAACTTATACGAATCTATAATTACTATTAGAAAAATGGAGTGGACACTGGACCACGATGCTGAATGCACCAAAAGTCTTACAGTAGTTCAGACTTGAGAAGCTATGCTTAATTAGCTCAAGTTCAACGGTCAGTAGCTTATCTTTACCGTTTAGTTTAATTTTGAAAAAAAATTATTTAGATATTATCATAATTAATATATTAATTAATTATAATTTTAAAAATAAATTAACTTTTTAATTAATAATTATGTATAATAATATCATACATACAATGTTTGTAAAATATTTGTTTATATTGAGATCTGATTTTTTAACATAATTTTTGAGTTTAAATACATATGAAATTATAAATAAAAATATAAAATTTAAACTCAAATTGTTAAAGTTTCAATGTGAATTGTATTTATACTGCGTATATAAACAAAGATAATCTTTTATTTTATAACCTGGATTTTGAGATAGAATTAAGTTTAAATTTAATATAAATTACAATTCATATGTGATTTGGTACTACATCTTAATATAAATTTTGACCGTAATTAAATTCGGTTATAAAATTGTTTAAGATAAGACTTGATTGGACTTATTCAAACTTAGCAGTCTCAATGTAAAACTTTTAGTGACAATTAATTACATTGTAATATCTAGCTCGAAACTATTCTAAAACTTATTAAAATTTCTTATGATGATTGCTATTGACTTTTATCATATAAATTTTACTAAAAGAAGAAAGATTTATGAGATGAGAAATTTGATTAACATTAAGTTGTGTAAAGTTGATTTAATTCCTAGCTACCTAACAAACGGTGATTAAATGTGTTTTTGTTTTACTCGATCATCAAATTAAATTGGTCAAGGAAAAACTTTGAACATACTGTACTGTACTCTATTCTATTGACATGTTTTCCTAATAATTAATTGTAATCATGCACCTGAAGAAAATGCAGAGTGGAACTGCAGTCACAAAAGTCGTAAAAATCATAATTCTTATGTCCCACCAAACAAAAGCGCACTTATTTCTTCTCTGATTGGTATCGCAGATGCCCAACGCGTTGGACGGTTTATCGATATTTTTAGTCATAACATTTAAAATTATTTTAATTTCTTTTATAAATAAACATTTATTATAAAAAAATAATTGGAATGAAGAATGTTTTAAAGCCCGCACCTTTTTTTTTTTTTTTTCCGCTTTAGATGAAGTTCAAGGAACTGTAAGACGTGTTTATTCGTGAGAGATACTTGTAACTTTAAAAATAAATAAAAAAATTATAATTTATAATTATAAAAATAAAATTTATTATATTTATTTTATATATTTTTATACGTAAAAATCTTATTAAGTATCGTAATTTTATATTACAGATTAATATCATAACTTATTTTATAAAAAATTATATTATTAATTTTTTTACTGTTATTATAATCACAATATTGAAAAAATATCAAATGAAATATACAGGATAAAATAATAAGCTTATCTTTTAAAAAAAACATTAATTATTAATGATTTATATACTTCAAAATCGATAAAACTTAAATAAAATAATAAAATTATCTTTTAAAAAAACATTAATTATTAATGATTTATATAGTTCAAAATTGATAAAACTTAATCAATTATTTTTAGATTTTTTAGACTAAATTATATCTATTTTTTCTTAAATATATAGTACCACTTGATAAGAAATTATTATTTTTGATATGTTAAATTTTAATTAATTTAATATTATTAAAAAACGTATTATATTTTTATTAAGTTTTAAATGAGTTATTTATATAAATTTTAATTTTTTTTTATCTCCTCCTACCATTCTTCAATTCAAGTGTTGATTGATTTAAAACACTACCATAATTTGGTCCATGACAAACTAATAAAAATAATCTATGGTACTTCACTAGAGAGAAAGAGAAAGCTAGAAAAATAGTAAAAACACTCACCTTCTTTTTCTCCTTTTTGTCCCGCTTCTCATCGGTCTTTGTTTTATATGAGTTATTTGCTCTTCTTGCTATCACAGAAGCCTCTCTCTCTGTTTTTAAGATCGTGGTTGTTACATCATATTAAATAGTTTAGCCTATATTATACTTAATAATTATAATATTTAATGCTAAATTATATAATATATTTTAATAAAATTAATTATAAATATTTTAATAAAATAATTTTTAATTATAAAATTTAATTTAATTTTTATAATTAAAAATTCAAACATTTCAATACATTTTAAACCCACACATCCTAATAGTACTAAATTTTCACATAATTATATTATTTTTATCATATAAGATTTAGTCTAATTTCACCAACAAATCAAACACATTTATATAAAAATTATATAATTATAATCTTTATTATTGTAACAATCATATCGAAATAGTATTTAGTTATTTATTTTTATATTTAGTTATGTTTATTTTTTTATCTATAATTTTATTGTATATTTGTTCTTAATTTCTATTAGTAGAATAACTTTGGTAAAATAATTTAGGCTCATATTTATTTTGATTTATTTTTGGTTTGTCTCTTTTGTTCATAGATCTTATTTTTTTATGGTATTCAAAATTGAAAGCTTGCAATATCCAAAAATTATTTGATAAAATATTTAAGGCAACCTATTGTTAGTTTCTCACTTTAGAAAATTATTTTCCAAACCACAAAAGTTGAAGTTTGTGCAAAAACAAGTTTATTTGAAACATCATTGGTACATTTGGATTTCATCTTATTAAACGGTTATTTTTATGTATTTGTGTAAAAGTTTTGTGAATATCTTTAATTAAAGTATTATTTAATATATTTCAATTATTTGTATGGAATATAATGTAAGTATATATTTCAATTATTTGTATGGAATATAATGTAAGTATATATTTTAATTATTTGTATGGAATATAATGTAAGTGTGATATAAAAATAATACTAATAAATTTACAATGAATGTTTCAAAAAATAAAAAATGAACAACAAATATTTCCACCATTTCACAATGTGAATATAAATCCACTTTTATTTTATTTAAGTTGTGATTTTTAAAGTTGGATTAGTTGGATTTTAAATTAAAACTTAAATCAATTTAATATAATTAGTTCTTAAAAATAAAAAATAAAAAGTTGGTTTGGATAAGATTAATTGATTTTTAGACTTTTTATTTTTATTTTAAATTATTTCATATAAATGTGTTGCTTTAAAATATATTTAACTTTTAAAATAAATTATTATAGAAACTTTAAAGTCTATTATTTGTATCACATATATAATAGCATAATTTATTTTAAATTTCTAGATTTAATATAAAATAGGCATGTATTAATTTGAATATTTTATTTATATTATACATGTAACTAGACAAAAAAGAATGACTAAGATGATATATGATATTATATTTAATTGAATAAAAAAGATACAAATAATGAAAGAAAATAAAAAGTTGTTAAGAGAACCTCAGGTAGAAAAATAGGAAATCTAAAACGATCTTATTTCATTATACGAAGAAAGTAATTTAATAATAGCCTTATAAGATAACAAAAACAAAGAAGAATAATAATGTGTAACAAATCTAAAGACATAGTAAACATTTAAGGAATAAGTAAAAAATAAAAAAATACAATACATCCTTTAACAATAGGGAATATAAAACATAACAATAACATAATATTTAATAAATAATCACTAATAATAACTTTAAAATCCTCCCTCAAATTATTTTTTTTAACTATCCGTTTACACTTATATGAGCAAACACCAACAAATCTCACATCTTCAAGAAATCATCAAGCTTCAAAGGTTTTGTCATTATATTTGCAACTTGCTCTTGAGTATGACAATGAACCAACTTCATAATTCCATCTTTTGTAAGATCACGAAGAAAACATAAAATGTTGAAAAAATTAGGTATATTTTTCCTATTCTAAATAGTTACTATTTATTTATGATTTAAATAAATAGAATTTAAACTAACACGACAAAATAATGCTAATATTAAAAAATTAATATTAAAGTGGATAAATAAAAACATCAAAAATTTAAGCTATGTTTGATATAAATGTTACCTATGTTCTCGAGTGTCGTTGACCACTTCCACTATCTCTAAATAGATGAACTCCAAAATTACAATTAATTGGTCAAAATAGAGCTAATCAATTACCCTTACAAAAGAGATGAAAATTTATAAATTTTGAGATATTTTAGAAGCGGAGGAAGAGACTTTATTTATAACTCAAAATACAACACTCACCTTCATTCCTAATCAATGTAGAACTTTTTCAATTTTCTCACTAAAGAATTATACAATAAAAAAGAACATCAATGTGTATTTACTGCAACCATGCATTATTGAATTCTTAGAAAGCTTACTTGTTGAACTGTTATTACAAAAATCATTGTAGAATCACGTTGAACATAACTGAAACTTTCCAAAATCCTTCTTAACCATAATACTTGACAAGCATAAGAAGTTGCAGCAATAAATTCAGCTTCAGTAATAGACAAGGTGATTACAGGTTGTTTCTTTAAGGAACAAGGCACTGCTCCTAAGCTTAACATAAACACATAACCTAAAGTACAAAACTATTGTAGAATTATGTTGAACATAACAGAGACTTTCCAAAATCCTTATTAATCGTATTGCTTGACAAACATAAAAAATTGTAGCAATAAATTCAACTTCAGTAGTGGACAAAGTGATTACAAGTTGTTTCTTTGAGGAGTAAGGCACTGCTTCTAAGCTCAACATAAACACACAGCCTAAAGTACTTTTTTTTTGTTTTTTAAATCCCCTGCATAATCACTATCTATATAGGCAATCAATTCAAATATTTTTTTATACACCTTTTGCTCATTTTCTTCCTGTTCATAGCAAATAGGTTGTTCGAAAAAAACTTCTTTACTTAACTTACTACACAAGAAAGTTGATTTAACATATAATTAATAAATTGTTAACCTCTTTGGAGTTGCAAGAGATATCACTAACCGAATTGTATCAAGCCAAGCTATTGTTGCAAATACTTCAATATAATCCACCCCATGTTATTGAGTATATCCCTTTGCTACCAATCGAAACTTGTATTTATCCACTTCTCTATTCTCATTGAGCTTAGTCTTGTAAACTCATTTTACTTTAAACTTATTCTCTTTAATTGTTAAATATGTTAATTCCCATGTATCATTCTTCTCTATAACTTCTATTTCAACATCCATTGATTTTATCCATTTTTCACTTTTAACGGCATTTTTAAATAAGACTTGATCATTGCCTACAAACATAGTTAGATATCCAATGTCTTATTTCTTATAAATTCCTTCTCCACCTTCATAATCACTTATCCAAAATGGTGTTTTTTTGACCCTTCCTATACTAGAACTAGGTGGATCTTTGTTACTTGACTCATTTAACTCATCACTCTTATATGATTAGTTGTATTATCATGACCATCAACAGCTTCAACATTTCGTTCATTATTGTCCCATATACTCGTTTCTTTGTCACTTTCTCTCTAGTCCACATCAACTATACTTTCTTTCTCATAACTTTTGTCTCATTTTCCACCATTTTCTTTTTCAAATACCATATCTATGCTCACTATTATCTTTTGTGAAACTGGATCATAGAGTTTATATGCTTTCAACTCCTAAATAACACCAAGTAAAATGCATCTCACATTCTTATTAGCAAGCTTATCTTGCTTACTATCTGAAGTATGAACATGTGAACTATAACAAAAAAATATGAAAATAATCGACTGGTGGTTTAGATCCACTCTAAGCTTCTTCTGGAGTCATTTTTTTACTACAAGAGTTAGGATTTTATTTAGAACATAGATAGTCCAATTTATTGCTTCTAGCCAAAATGTTTTTAGAATATATTTTTTAGAAAGTATGTTTCGAACCATATTCATAATAGTTTGATTTTTTCTCTATGTAATGTTGAGGAGTATATACAAATGTTAATTGTCTACGAATACCATTTTCTTTATAAAAATCAGTGAACTCATATGCTATAAATTCTTTTCCATGATTAGTGCAATGACATTTTAAATAAGAATCAATTTCTTTCTCAATACAATTCCTATAACTCTTGAAAATGACAAAAGTCAAGTTTTGTGGTTAAAATCATCAATAAAATAAACCCAAGTTTTGTAGTTAAAATCATTAATAAAAGTAATTATATATATTTTTTCTATTTGACATAAAATTAATTGGTCCACACATGTTAGCATGCACTAGTTGATATGAGAAGCCCTCTATATGCTTCTTTTGGAAAAGAATCTCTTCGTTGTTTTCCAATAAAACAATCTTTATACATTTTCAAATGACATTTAAGTTGTGGCGCCTCATTCACCATTTTCTTTAAAAGTATTCAAGTCATTGAAGCTTAGATGTCCATACCAATAGTGACAAAGTCTGGCTTAATAATCCTCTGTAAGAGAATTAAAATCAATTTCTTCTTTTGGCTTTGGCTTATAAGAGAAGACAAGATGAACATTCTATTTATAGACATCGTAATCACCACAATAATTCCTCTCTCAAGATGAGAGATCTTACACTTTCTCATGTTGCATGAGAATAGTAAAGCCTTTCTCTTGTAACTATCCAATGCTAATTAAATTACTTTTCAATTAATGATCTTCATAATTCCATTTACCATATTTCATACATGCCTTTTCCTATCATAACCATGCTTAAGTTATCTCCCAACTTCATTGAAGTGCTAAATCTTTCATCTAGCTTGTTAAAAAGCTTTTTCTTACCACATATATGATTACCACAACTTGAGTCAAGAAATCATAGTTCTGCTTTGTTGTCTTCCATTTCATCTACATAGTCCATTAACCTCACCATAATGTCACAATCTTGGACATATTGAAAATGTCCAAACTTGTGACAATAATAACACTCAATAGTAGATTTATCAAAGCTTTGTTAACCTTTATCTCTCCTCTTCTTCTAAATCTACAACCTTGTGTTCTTGTTGTTGGTTGATCATCATAGGTAACCTTTAATGATTATTTTTTCACAACATGGACAATCATACATTGTTTATGTACTAGAAGAATGCTTTGTAACTCATTAATGGATAATGTGTCTAGATTATTAGACTCCTTAATTGAGAACACAACATAGTCGAATTTTGGAGTCATAGATCTTAGAATCTGTTCAATAACCACAACATCTGTCATCTTGTCACCATGATTCATTATCTTGTTAGCTATAGTAAGAGTTCGAGCAAAGTATTCATCTACATATTCCCCTACCTTCATGTTCAGTACCTTAAATTCCTTTCGAAGAACTTATAGTTGTACACGTTGTACCCGCACTGTCCCTTGGTAATTCTGTTTCAAAGAATCCTAAATGCTCTTTGTTGTATCCTTATTTAAAATAGTCTCCAAAACTCATCAATCAATGGCTTGGAATAGATAATTCTTAGCTGTTAATTTTTTCAATTTAACATCTTTGATTGTCTTTCTTTATTCATTAGTCAGTTTCGCTTCTCCTGCTATAAGAATCCCTTATTATATCAAATTATACTATTCCTTAAAATGAAGAAATGTTTTCATGAACATACACCAATGATCATAGTGTGTATCAAGCTTTGGAATTGTTAGTTAAACAAAACTACGTTCAGTTGCGATTTCCTTACTTTCCATGCACCTAGAACTTTGTTGTTTCTTTAGTTTCAATTAGACTCAATGATGATGCTCTGATACTAAATGTTAAGAAAACTTTGTGTATAAAATATAAAATTTGAAAAATGATCTTATTTTATTGAATAAATAAACTGACTTAATAGTAGCCTTACAAGATAACGAAAACAAAGAAGAGTAGCCATGTTTAATAAACCTAAAAGCGTGGCAAACAACTAAGGAATTACTCAAAAATGACATCACATCCTTAGAGATGGACATGTTTAATAAAAAAACTAATCAAAATAAATGTTTTGAACCAAATATAACCAAACCGAATCAAACCCAATTAAAAAAGGATAATTTTGATTGGTTATTATTTGAAAAAAGTATAAACTAAAACTAGTTGGTCTGTTTCAATGTCACCGTAGAAAAAACCATCTACAAATAGATTGATTTGTTAATTATCAAGTTAAAATAAAATTATACGTTATATATTATAATTAAAATAAACTTTGAAAATTATTTCATATGAAAATTATTATATTATATTTAAAATTATTAAACTAAAATAAACTTTTAATTTTTTTTGTTATTAATATAAAAACTTTGTTCAAGACTTATTTGTTATTTAAAGATTTCAAATTTAAATAATATGTATTTAAAATTTAGATTATTTGAAATTTGATAATTATGTATAATTTATATTTATGTTATTATAATGCATACAAGATGGAGAATGAGTAATTGAATATATGTTGAAATGTTGAATTGTTATTATTGATAACTTGATATTTATTATAAATAAAAAATTTTTTATGAGAGAGCTTTACACAAATATACACATTTATAATTGTTTTATGTAGTGTAATTAACCAGTAAAATATATTATTATTATTTTTTATAAATAAAAACCAACCAACCAAACCGACTTCTTTATTTTTTTGGAGATTTTAATAATCCAAGTATTTTGATCAATTTTGATAATGTTATAAAAAATCACCGATATCAATTCGATTTTCATTTCATGATAAAATCGATCAAAATCAACTCTATCTACCCTTTAACAATATTGAATATAAAGTAGAACAATAACATAATACTTAATAAATAATCACTATTAATAACTTTAACAAAAATAAATTAAAATTAATATAATATATATAAATTTGTTTGGTTTTGATTATTTTTTACACTTACAAATCGAACAAATACATACTAATTAACTTATCAAAAGTTAAAACTAAATCAAGAAAGTTTTAGAATTGATAAAATTGGATTGAAATATTAGTTAGAAGTAATATATTTGGATTTATTTAGCTAATTTTTGTTCATATGTGCCATTTTATATTGAAAATAAAAATAAAAATCTATGAATTAGTAAAAAGTTAAATAAAAAAAAGTCATAAAATAATAAATTATCTATAAATATCTCCTAAGATTCTGTCCATATTCACTACACATTCTATGTTATATTTATTTTTGTAATAAACTATAATAATATTATTAATATGAAATTTTTAAAAGATATAATTGGATGTATATTAGCTTAAAAGTTACATTATTTTTCTTAAAGCTACTAATTTTTTTTACATGAAACACCATTTGGCTAATTTATGAGCAAACACTCTTTTGGAGTTTAGTAGCTTCAAATGATTCAAAATGTGAAATGAGAGGAAAGATTTATCTAAAAACTGATTTGATTCTCGTGCCAATTGATTTGGATCGTGTAATGTAATCGTTCTTTATTAATTTGTTTATTATTAACTGTTATGTTTTTTTCTTCTTCTTTTTGTTATGTTTTAATAAAAATAAAAATAATAATTAGAATTAAATTTAATAAAAAAATATTATCAGTATTATTATGTTTGTTAGGATGATGGAATAATTTTTTTACTTGTAAAATTATAATCGTAGTAAAATTAAAAAATAATAATAAATATATAAAAAAATATTTATTTTTAAAAGATATAGAAAAATAATTAATTTTATTATTACTTTATATTATATTTTAAATTAATACTAAAATTAGACACACGAATAATTTTCATTACTATTCGATTACTACATAACGTTTATTCCTTCTCTATGTTTTACCTGTACATTAGGAACTTGCCAGCTCCACAGCTTAGTTATCTATCTATACAACAATCGTACCCGCAACGGCAGTCACAGCCTCGATTCACGAACTGGGTTATGCACAGATCTTGAATTCCAGCCACAGAGTTAGCGGAAAGCGTTTGACTTTACAACTTAAGAGCCAAAGGCAAGAAGAAAAACAAAATTAATAATGGTTTCTTTAGTTTGCTTCTTTTTGGACACTTGCTTCTTTGTGAAGTAGAAAGTAGATTTTTCGGTTCAATTTATGTCGCCTTTGAGGAGTTTAAAGATGGAATTTGAGTGGATTTCTTTTAGATTTCTGCGAAATGATCTGGGTCATTGTGCTTTAATTTACCCTGTTTTACTCTTTTTGATTCCGGTGGTGGTAGTGTTCGTGTGAAAAAGTAGGTAGCTTTATTGGAATCTGTTCGTATCTGAGTAACTGTGGACTTGTCTTGTTTGCCTTTAAGTTTGGGGATTGAGTTTAGGAGTTTTCCACTGCGAATAGTTTATTGGGCGATTTTTGGTTAATGTAAATTAAGAATTTTGCCTAATTATTCTCTGGTCAAGCTTAATTCTGATTTGGATGTGTCTAAATTGGTGTTTCTTTTATGTTCAACTATGCGTCAGTTTGCAGGCCGGTTATTAGGTGGCGTGTTCCTTAAAATTAGTTTCCGTTTGGGGTTCAAAGTGGTTGTTTTAAAGGTTCATCTGTTGGGAAGATCTTTGTTCTTGTTGTTGTCATTTCTGAGCATCAAATAAGTTTATAAAATATTACAAAGTTCATACCTTTACTCTATGCTTCTTTTTTTCACGAATTGGCTATGATGCAATATCATGTTAATCTTTGAGTTTTGAGTCTTTGTAATTGATTGTATAGATTTGAAACTTTTTTTAATACAAATTGATTTTGGAGTGACTTGATTTCTGGTAAAGGTTTTTTTGGGTGCCTTTTCAGGTTCCTTCATAGGTGGTCATGGATTCCCCACAATCTGTTGTCTCTCCATTCAAGAGCTCTGTTGTTCCTGAGCCTGAAAGGCAGAAATCTGATTTCTTTATTCAGAGCTCAAGTCCCCTATCTAAGGGAATTGAGGTGAACAGTAAGGAAACTGCAGTTTCTAACTTAGAAAGCTTCATTGGTGTTCTTGATGTTTTCATACAGCAAGCCAGGGACATTCATAACATCTGCATATACCACAAGCAAGATGTTTATGCTAAGCTTTGCTTGACTAGTGATCCAGAAAACACAGCCTCCACCAAAGTTATAAATGGTGGTGGTAGAAATCCTGTGTTTAATGACACTGTCCAGCTCAATGTTCGTTCTATAGAGTCCTCTCTCAAATGCGAGATATGGATGCTTAGCAGGGTGAAGAATTATCTTGAAGATCAATTACTAGGTTTTGCTTTGGTACCTTTATCCGAGGTTCTTATGAATAATGGGAAGCTAGAGAAGGAGTTCTCTCTTTCTTCGACTGATCTATTCCATTCTCCGGCTGGTTTTGTTCAATTGTCTCTCTCATATGCTGGAGCCTCTCCTGATGTAATGACTGCATTATGCACACATTCTACTGTGCACGACTCTGATACATCCGAGTCTCTTCCTAATGAGTTAGATAAGATTGAGTTCCCAGATCCTAAGATTGACAATGAAGATCAGATAATGGTTTCGGAATATTTTAGCATTCCATGTGATAGTTTCGACTCTCAAACCTCCGAGAGCTTGGTTGCTTCTGATGCTGAAAATCCACTTAGTGCAGAAGCAGGTGTTCGAGTTGTGGAAACCTTCACAACAGCTACTGCTGAGTCTGTCCGAATTCTGAAGCTTGACTCCCCACCTAGCAGTGTATCAACTAATGGGGTTTCATCCCCTTCAATCCCTGCAAGTTCAGAGTCATTGGATGCTCCAGTAGTCTCAAAATCTTCAAATGAGGAGAAAATTTCAGTATCAAAAGAGAGGAAAGATGTGATTGTTAAAGATAGTGAGAGTGATTCTTCAGGTGGGTTGCCAAGTGATTCAGGTACAAAGGCAGTTGTCTCGGTGAACCTTGAGCCTGAACAGAAGGTAGTGCAGCAGGATATAGTTGAAATGTATATGAAAAGCATGCAGCAATTTACTGAGTCCTTGGCAAAAATGAAGCTTCCTTTGGGCATTGACACTGAAACAAATAATTCAGAAAATTCAGGCTCCGATAAAAATGTACCAGCCACAAAAAATACCGGTTCCCGTGTGTTTTATGGGAGCAGGGCATTCTTCTGAGCTTTTCTTTCTCTGTTCCAAAGGAAGACACAACAGGTGACTTTAGGTTTTAGCATGGAACTGATACTAATGTAAGTGTAATAATGTATCATATAGTAGTTGTGTGGTGTTTTCCTTTTGTTGAGATGTTTTAGATGACAAAAACAAAAATCATGACTGTTGTTCTCGTTATGAGATTTATGCAATGATGATAACTCCTGCTTAATTAGTATATATAAACATTTTCTTTTAAGTCTTTTCCTTATAGATACTTTTGTGTTCAACGTTAGATAATGATGAAATTAAATTTCATTCAACTATGGAATAATAATAATGCATGTATTATGTGAATGATATAAGGATGAGGGGCATGGGAGGTCCTATATCGTTTACAAAAGAAGAGTTTGTGCACTTTAGTCCTAAAAGTTTACAGGACTTGTGTGCATAATTTTTAAGGATAAAATGTTCTAGTTGAAAACTATGAGACCAATTAACTCCTTTGTTTAAAGCTGTAGGACCAATGATAAAATTATCCCCTATTCACAGGGTCTTTCAATGAAAAAGGTTATTTAAGTCAAAGCGATCAATTGTTTGCTTATGGTCATTCCACATTATTAGTTAGGTTAGTTAATCACTTGAGCGTTTCAGTAGTATGTCACTTGGACGGGTTGATTAATGGTTTGATAGTGTTACGAGAGAACTTTTAAATTTCACATTCTATATATATAATTAGCTATAAAAGTATATGTTTTATATGTTGCATTGAAGTATGCTGTTACTCCGAGAGTGGGTTTGAATTAGAAGCTAGATTGGATGGAAGTTAATGGCATAGAATGAATGGATATAGATGCTGAGGGTTTCTTTGGTGAGAGAATGTGGAACTTGGGCTACATTTCTTACATTATTGTTGCATACTTAGACTGATGTTTGGAGCCTCAGTAATGAAGTAACAAGTGTCTGCATGGGGACTTTTGATGCATTTAGTTATGAGAATTGAATGTATTTATAATGTGATTTTTCTTGATTAGAGTATTTATAATGTGATTTGGAATATAAGCATCACAATGTAGGCATGTTTAACTAAATTTTTGGTATTTTAGAATATTGCATTTGCGTGGCACATTATAAATTTATCCATTTTTCCTTGAAAATTGTATTTTGAATATAATGGCTCCTTTTTCTTTATAAGTCTTCAAATTTTAACTGATTTAAATTTAGATTAAATTAAACATAAATTATTAACTTTTTAAAATTTATAATTTTATTCTCAAATTTTTAAATTTTCACTTATAGAATTGTATGATTTGGTTTGCCAGTTGATATATAAAATTTTAAATTTAAATCATATATATAAAAATTTAACAACACATATATAGTTTTTTTTTTAAATGTTTGATTAAATCACATACTTTGAAATTATAGGATTTTAGAGATGTGTGTTAATTTAGTGAAAGTTTGAGTAATAAATTGTTATTTTTATAATAATAATTTTATTCAATAATAATAGTATTAATATGTAATTAATAATAATAAAATAAATATTTTATATATTTTTGTCATGAAAATAAAAAAGTAATTATTGAATATTATATCATATATAAAAATGATATAATATAGGTTTTTTTAATAAAAATAAAAAAATTAGTTTTTTATCACATATAAGGATGATGTTATTATCACATCATATTTAATATAAATTCTAAAAATTGACAAAAATATTTTTTTTATACCAATTAAATTGTTTTTAAAGTTATTTTTATTAACTTCTAAAATTTATATTAAATAAAGTGTGAAACAAACTATATCTAAATAAGAAATGTAAAATTAGTTGTCTCATCTCATATCTTATTTAGTGTCATGTTGTCTCATTTTATCTAAATATTATCATATTTTATTTTATCTCATTTAAATTTTAAAAACTAACTTTATATATATATTGTATCAAATTAAATTTAAATTATAAATAATTATATATTATATTATATTTTTATATTTTATTTGTATAATTTAATTCTTTTAATAATAATTAATATTATTTTATTAAAAATGTAATAAAATCAAATAAAATCAAATTTAAAAATTAATATATTATATCAAAAATTTCATTAACCAATTATATATCTAATACAATAAACATTCACCACACATAATTTGGCTTTATTTGTTTTTTGTCATCTAGAGAAAAGAGCTTAACGGATCTTTAATCTTATTGCTCCTAATGTTATGAAAGTTAGTAACGTGGAGTAATGATTAAACTTTGATTAGTGCGAGAAAAAATCATTACACAGTTTATATATTGACATCGGAACATCATTTATTTATAATAATTTTATATTACAAATATAATATCATAATTAATTTTATTATATTTAAATATATTATTATATAACATTATTATTATTAATAATAATTTATTATTATCCTAAATATTTAGTAATTTTAACATTTCATTTTAAATGCTTTTCAAAAAGAAAATTTAATAAAAAATTTCTATAGGTATTAATATGATTGTTATTGTTTTTTAGTGTTATCCAAACAGCTCCATTCTAAGATATGTTTGATCTGTAAGTAATAAGTTATTAAGTATCTTTATTTATATATATAAAAGAATATAACTTCTTTATATATATATATAATATGATTAAAATTTATTATCTAAATGGTTAAAATTTATAAATGATATAAAAGAAAAAAATATTTTTTTTAATCTAATTCTTTAGATATAATAATGTAATAAATTATAATAAATGATTATATATATATATATATATATAAGATAGTATTTAAAATTTAAGAACAAGTATTGACTAAACAAAACAAGACTAGTGACAAACAGACCAAACAAAACAAAACTAGTCACAGGTGCAGACACCCAAGTCAACCCGTCTTTTCAGACAAAAAACTTACCATTCTACCCTTTCTTCACAAAATAAAAATAAAAAAAATACTGCTTCTCCTAATGACTCCTTTCTCACAACTCAGAAGCTCAGCTACTTGTTTTGAATGAAAAAGGTCTTCGATGGAAGATAGGAAGCTGGGTGAATTAGAAATCAATTCTCGGAGTTCCGAAAATGTGGAACCAGGCCAGACTGAGTTTTCTTACCTGGGCAATGGATGTGGCAGCGGGAGCGCAAAGTACAAGCTCTTGTCACCCGCAAAACTACCGATCTCGAGGTCCTCTTGCATCACCATTCCTCCTGGCCTCAACCCAATGTCGTTTCTTGAATCCCCCGTCTTACTTTCCAACATGAAGGTTAGTTTCTGTTTTATTTGGATTGGTTCCGGTAATTGTGTTTTTTGTTTGTTTGCTGAGAAATTGTTAGAAGGAAAATTAAATTCGACTTTTTGAACCTTGGGGATTATTTGGCTATTAGATGAGTGAGTAAACATAAATCAAAACCTCTTCTCCACCCTACTCTATATTCGTATGATTTTTTCTTCTTCTTTCAATTACGAGCATAATTATCTCTTTGGTTGCTCAGAAAAGTAGGCACGAGAAAATTAGACGTTTGAAATTCAATTGTTTTTTCTTTACAACAGTGAAATTTAAGTTCTGGAGTCATACTACTGATATTGCTCGTCAGTAGAGAAAAATTCTAACATCGTAGAAGAGGAGGGAAGAAATAGGAGAGAGAGAGAGAGAAGAAATGGAAATAATAAGATCAATTAGGGTTATTGATTTAGACGAATAAAAAATTGATAGAAACAAAGAAATAATTGATTAATAAAATCACAAATTAGATAAATATAAATTGACTAATAAAATCCTAAAACATAACCTAGATAATTAAATGATAAATCAAAACTTAAATACTATATAAATAAGTTTAAATAATAAATATCTGATAACTATTTTTGCTTCGCGAATCGGTGTATGGGGTTGAACTCGTCTCATTCAGATATTGATTTACGACGTAAGCTTTTGCCGAGTGGGTTGAAGCTGTAGTGGAGAATCTGTGGACGATGATGATGTGATTTAGATTATAAATTGAGTTAAAGATGCTCTTTGTTTGAGAAAAAGTCCAAATTTGGACTTACTATTTTTGTTTGTTTCGGCTAGTTTAATTCGTCATATGGGCTATGTTGCTTATGTTTGAGCCATTTCCAGTTTTACCACTTAGATATCATATTGAGTGGTTGTGTTGGGACCTCAAGTTTCCGATTCTTTCTATTAGAGTATTACTAGTATTGGGTCGTTGCTTCGGGAATAATGGTTCTTTCTTGTAGTAACGGCTTTCCTCTTTTATAATTCTCAGCGTTGTTTTATCGTATAATTTCTCTCTCTTTATTTTGTTTATTCTCTAAACTTTTGATGTTTCATTGTTTAACGGTTCTAGTGGACGTATTAAGTAGGACAAAAAAACATTTTCTTTTATATAATTTTGATTATGATTATGATATGGAATAAATGCATCAGCTGGAGGTGTTGGGTTTTTATTTCTGATGTTGATAGGAAAGAAATTTCAATGACCATGTTTCATCTTTTGCCTTTAACTTGTTTTTAATATGTGTAGACTGTGTTTAGAGCTTTTTGGTCAATCATAATACCTGCCCTTACTAGAATGAACGCAACAAGATTATAATCTCTAATTGATCTTTCAGGTTGAACCTTCTCCAACAACAGGTACCCTTACTGAACCTCAAATGTCACAGGGCTCCGTTAGTTGTTCTCCCTATCCACCAACTACAATTTGCTCGACAATCGGTGCCTCGTATGAAAACAATTCCAGCAGCTTTCAGTTTCGACCTCATACTAGCCAGAATACGGTAATTTTCTTATAGCTCTGCTGATATGAAGGAATATCAAGGCACTTATAAAGCAGGTTATCCTTAATTTGAACCCTAGCAACATGATTTTCGTTGTAGCTCAATAAGTATGAATGGTCAATAAGATTGGAGGGTTGAGATTCATATTTCCACTATTAAGATTTTTCGTGTATAAGCTGAAATGACTGATCAAATCTGTTTGTTCTGCCGTGCTTGTTTTTTTTGTGCTAAAGGCACACACAACGAGTTTCATTGCCATGTGTCTACTGTAAATCGACTTCTCATGTGCAATTGAGAAACATTTGCTTTTTTTTCCTCAACTAACGTGAGCAGATAAAAGAAACTGCTCAGTAGTTGATTCCCTCTCCCCCTACTAAAACTTGAGCGAGACAATGATGTGTTCATTATGTACCTGCAAGCCTTTCAACGTGGTTGTTGTATTGCCTAATTCTGTTCATCTGTCAAAGGTTACTGCAGATATACACCACTGGAAAAGCAAGAATTCCATGCATGTCCAAGGTGACTCAGATGAATTAAACCAGAGGGAGAATTCCAGCTTTGGTGTCCAAACCGCACAATTTGACAATAAAGGAGGTGGAGCT
This sequence comes from Hippophae tibetana, assembly GCA_037013495.1. NCBI lineage: Eukaryota > Viridiplantae > Streptophyta > Magnoliopsida > Rosales > Elaeagnaceae > Hippophae > Hippophae tibetana. The sequence goes on from CM072803.1 coordinate 84,112,330, forward strand.
TCCGTTATATCTTCCGATGATGGGTATAACTGGCGAAAATATGGACAAAAGCATGTCAAAGGAAGTAGATTCCCACGTAGTTATTACAAATGTACCCATCCTAACTGCGAAGTGAAAAAGCTTTTTGAGCGATCACATGAGGGGCAGATGACAGAAATGATCTACAAGGGCATCCATGATCATCCTAAACCTCAACCTAGTCGACGGTATAATACAGGGGCTATTATGTCAATACAGGAAGAAAAATCAGACAAGTTTTCATCTCTGACTGGCCATGATGGTGAGGAATGAAATTAACGAGTAGTCATGTTCTATCTGCAATTTATCTAATGGTCTTCTTCATTTCCAAAAATAATCTAACATGCTCGGTTTGTTTTTGCTTATTTTTCTTTCTGATTTAGACAAATCACCCTGCAAGTATGGACAAATGTCTAATACCAATGAACCAAATGGAACTCCAGAGCTATCTCCTATCACGGAAAATGATGAGAGTCAAGAAGGAACAGGCTTATTCCCGTATAGGACTAATGATGAGGTTGATGATGATGATCCATCCTCAAAAAGAAGGCATGAACATCTAACAGGGGCTTTATAATTCGTTTGAGTTTCTTCTTGCATGATAAATGAGCGGTCAAATTTTAATTTTCAGGAGGATGGATGTAGGAGTAGGAGGGATTGATGTAACCCCTGTGGTTAAGCCTATCAAAGAACCACGTGTTGTTGTTCAAACTCTGAGTGAGGTTGATATATTGGATGATGGATACCGCTGGCGTAAATATGGCCAGAAAGTGGTGAGAGGAAATCCTAATCCCAGGTAGTGTTCATGCTAACTGTCAGGCAAACTGATGGTTTACTTAAACTGTTCTCAATATGCATGTTGTAGTTTAAACTTTAGCTTTCATCTTGAACAGAATGATTTCATCTGACATTGAGTATGATAGAAATAGGTTGAAACAATAATCCATGCACTCATTAATGTTCATATCTTTTGACATGTAATCTAACCCTTTACTTATTTGACTGACTATTGCCTATATGATCTCATTAAGTTCTATAGTTTGCGAATGGACAATTAACGAAGAAAATTTAATTTCTGACATTTAATTAGCAAATCGAAGATAGAGTTAAAGCATGTCAACTTGTATTACTCTTTGAAGAGAGTACTGCTTCAAATGTTGTGTGATTATGACAAGATTTTTTTCTTAATCTCTGTGTTTTGTGAAAATTGTGCTGGTAGACAAATAAATATAGACCGGAAAGAATATACACACATTTTTGAGCGTAGTACCTTTCCAAGATGATTTACAGCATTTTTAATATTGATCATATGTTTTGCAGAAGTTATTACAAGTGCACAAATGCTGGATGCCCTGTTAGAAAACATGTTGAGAGGGCATCGCATGATCCAAAAGCTGTTATTACAACATATGAAGGGAAACATAATCACGATGTGCCTACCGCAAGGACGAGTAGCCATGATACAGCTGGACCAGTTTCCACAAGCGTCCCAACAAGAATTAGATCAGATGAAGCCGACACTATAAGCCTTGATCTTGGGGTTGGAATCAGTTCTGCTGCTGAGAATAGATCAAATGAGCACCAATCAGCAATGCAATTTGATAGAATGGAAAGACAAACTCACAATTCCAATTTGAATGTAATTCAAGCAAATCCAATTCCAACATACTATGATGTCTGGAATAGCAGCTTGAATCAGTATGGATCTAGAGAAAATTTAAGCAAAGGGCATAGCATCGAAATTCCAGCTTTGAGGCATTTTGCTTACCCATATCCACAAAACATGGGCAGAGTTCTAACTGGTCCATAAAGTGCTTTTAGTGATAAAATAAAATGCTTTTCTTCATCTGTTTTCTCCACTTAGCCCTTTTTTGGAGGACTGAAGGTTACAAGGGAAAGTTTCTTGATTTTTAAAAGATGTATTATTCTGTTTTACTTCACTATCCTAAAGATGTTCTGTATTAGGTTCCTCTTTGCAAATTTCCTTCCTTAGTTGAATACTACTGTGTGTAACTTTAGGGTCTCAACTCAAGTAATACTTTGTACAAAATGATACCATTTTCTGACAGGATATATTGCAACTACAATGCTTGCAATGTTGAAGTGCATTTGCTAAGCTCAGCTATTGTGTTGATTTGTACACAAAATATTGGTTAGTTACTTGTGTAAATCATGCTTCAGCACTCGAATATGTCAACAACTTGAATTCTCATAACATTACTATAGTTTTCATATGATATCTTATAGTAAATTCCTTCTCTCTCTCTCTCTCTCTCTCCACCCCGAATGTGCATGCAAATTATCAAGAAAATGACATGAACTTGAATATTTCATTTTGTTGCAGGGAAGAACAGTCCCAATTACGACCTGTACAGTTACTTTAGAGATGTAAAATGAGTCAGGCTACTTTGGTGTCTAGGCCCGTCTTTCTAATAGCTCATCTCAGCTTGGCCATCTACTTGTGTGCTTTATCAGACTGGAGAGTGCCAGCTTGCTCTGCCTGTTTGGCCTGCCAAGTTATTTTTTTTAAATCTAATTAAATTCGTTGTTTTTTATTAATTACATTCAAATCTCTTCATTTTTATTTTATTTTTTTAATTTAAAACTTTCTCTTAAGGATTCGAAGGTTTTTTATTTTTTCTTTATTTATTGTTTTTAGATAAGGAAATATGTAAATTATCAAGTTAAAATATTTTTTGAATAAAAAAGTAAATCTAAAACATTACTAATTTAATGATAAAAATTTATAAAACTCAATACTACATTAAATGGTGGAATAATTCTTATGCCTAAGAGATTAAACCAAGGAATATTGCCTAGAGGACCAACAATTTTTCCAACATTGTTGCCAAATCTTTTTTATGGGTTTCCTTAAAAGTGGTGAATAGAACTTGGGTGAGTAATATACCACTCAGTAAATACATTTATCTTACTTGGAATATTAAGCAAATACAACACATAGAAGTTCGAAAATATAACATTTTATAAATGAAATGACAATATTTAACACAGCTAAAATATATTTTTTCTTAGAATACTTATAACAAATTAAAGATAAACAATGTCTAGATGTTATCATTTCATTTGTCACATTGTTTTTTTTATTAAGAAAATTAATAAAACATGTATTTCTTTCTCTCGATCTTATTAAATGTATTTGTTTAAATTCAATTGCAACTGTTACTTAATTTCTTCATAATGAATATTATATATTTACGTTGGACTTTTATCAGATGATTTTCTCTCTTTTTTGCTGGACGTTTTAGAGAAATGGCATCATATCATCACATGGCTTCACTCATCACCAATGGGCTTTATAGGTTGTGTGCTTATAAGCTTTAGTTCAATTGGCTAGTTAAAATTAATAGAGAAATTATAAAAAAATATCTTTAAATTGTATAATAATAATGAAAATAATATTTAATAATATTGAAGTGAGGTTAATGAAACTATTTTAATTTAAATTGTATCTAATTTACGATAATTAAAATAAAATAATATATAATTTTTTTTAATAATAAAAATATATGAGATGAATGTAAGATTATATTTTATGTTGATTTTAATTTTTTTAATAGCTAATTATATTAACTTGTTATAATTTTGCTCTAAATCCATAATATCTACACACCAATGTCAACGTTAACTTGTCGAGCATATCATGTCATGTCAAGGTAGCATATATAATCAACTTAGCAAATGACAGTTAATATCTTAATTAGAAGAGTTTACATCTGTTAGAAAGTCAGAGTAATATGTGTTCAAAGTTAATTATCATGATTAGTAGTTTTAGCACTTACTCATCAACTAAACATCATATAAAAAACGACTTAATATAAAGTTCAAAGTCTGTAAAGCTGCTCAAATTCATGCTGCTGCAAATTCAAGATTAGAACTATTAGTAGAAGTACTTAACCAAAAACCCAATTTGAAATGCAACACAATTAAATAGGAAAAGCTAATAATATTGACAATAAGGGACAATGTCATAAAACAAAGCAGTTACTGACAAGAAGTTTTGGAATACGACAGAGAGAGATAATTATGTCAACGTCAAAACTAGAGTGAAAACTCCTCCATAAAAGATCTAATGGATTCACAATAAAGATACAAGTAGATTTGTATACAGGAGTAATGTTATATAAACATAAATTTTTACACTCACATTTATTACAGTGTAACATATAGTAAAATAACTTTGAAGATAAAATTTTATTATTATTTTTTTAAAATGTTTTACAACTTATCATACCATAATTAATATTGGTATAAATATAAATACAAACTTAAATGAACGTATAAATATAAATACAAATACAAATTTGGGTGAACTTAAAGTTCCTTTAGTTTACAAAAAGAAGAAGAAGAAGGTTATTACATAATATAAGTTTGAGATATGTAAAAATTTATAATTTAATTTAAATTTATGGTATTTTATTATATATTTTTTTAAATAAAATCACACATTTGTGTAATCACTTTATGTAATCACTTTATACATGCATGATACAATTGGGTTTGAAAACATACATTACAAAATATGACTAATTGAAATTATATTGTGAATATTTGCACATCTAGCTATTGAGTCTGTTCTTAAAAATCTAATACACTTGAATTCCAGTTGCACAAAAAATGTTAAAAACGTAACATATAAAGGAGCACCAGCTGCACCACTATTCAACCAAATATTCAGACAGGTCATGTTTCTTTCGTTTTCTTTAACGTTGCATTCATAATAAAGATGCATACAACCTATTCCGTCCCAAAAAAAAATCAAAGTGAAGATGCATGTGAGCAGGGTGGTATTTCAACATTATTTAACAGATAAGTTGATAAAAGACATAAATAAATTACAAATAAAATATATTTTTTCTCACATATTTGTTTGGGCAAATAAGGATATTTTGTTCATGTATTTAACAAATATTAATTAATTGTACACATAATTATAATAATATATTCTATACAAAAATATTTCTTAAGTAAATATAAGGTAAACTAAAGATATTTTATATATATAAATTTACTTCATTATAATAGAATGATAATATCAAAAATTAAGATGAAAAACTTCAAATTAAAACTTTTAATTTTTATCATTCACATTATCAATTTTTTTTTATATTTTGTTTAACTTTAACTTTAAATTTTAATTTTATCTAATATTATATTATTAAATATTTTGTTTTAATAATTTTTTATTTAATCAATTTTTTAATATATTTTTTTATAGTTTTCATTCGTTTTTATCACTTTATGAATTTGTTTTATTTAGTCACTTTTAAAAAAATAGATAAAACAAGCTCAAACAAAAAAATATGTATAAGTATTTTATTTTTAATAATATATATTTTAAATATATTCTCAAGCTTAAAATCATAAATCATATTTTATTTTTTATATTTTAATTTTAATTTTTAACACTTATACATATGTGATATCAATACTTATTAAATTATTATATTTTTTATTTATATTATATAATTTTCGTTATAAGTTATAATACTTTAATTCTATTTTTTCATGTAACATGACAATAAAACTTTATCTTTTCATTTAGATGAGTCTATTTATAAATTGATAAAACAAAGGCAAACAAAAAAAATATGTATATTTGATAGTATTTTATTTTTAACAATATATATTTTTAAATATATTCTCAAGCTTAAAATCATAAATCATATTTTATTTTTTATACTTTAATTTTAATTTCTATCACTTATACATATGTGATATCAATACTTATTAAATTATTATATTTTTTATTTATATTATAATTTTTGTTATAAGTTATAATACTTTAATTCTATTTTTTCACTAACATGACATGAAAACTTTATCTTTCATTTTAGATGAATCTATTTATCTATTAATCTCTTATTAATATATATCGTAATATGTTTTTTATTTCTAAATCTTTATTTTGAATAAAAAATTAAACTTTAGCCCCACAAAATATATATCTTTATTTCTAAATCTTTATTTTGAATAAAAAATTAAACTTTAGCCCCACAAAATATATATCTGGCACCAAAGTTCCAAGACTAACGATTAATAACTGTAAAAGCAGACTTCATTCCCTTTTTCATGCCAAAAACAAGATGTAAGTCAGTGCATAGTAAAATTAGGATATAAGGCACCAATAGAAACATGAGTCAAATTTATCACTCTTTGATCCAGATATCTATCAGGCACAATTTTATGAAATTCATAATCTAGAAGAAGCCCATTGATCATTAACGCTACAGTAACACAAGAAGCAGAATTTACTTGGTAAGCCCAGAAACCCAACATAATCACTAAGGCATGCAATTATGAGTTGTATGTCAACTGTTTACAGATCTCAACTTCATTGCCAAACACTCACTACTACAATTTATTTATAGTTCATGGGTTAAGGGTGTATTAGTGGATTATTTTTAATAAAAATATACTTTAAATTTATATATATAAAGATAATTGATTTATACTATCCTCATTTTTTTAAGTAAGACTTTAATAACTTTTTTTTGGACTTGTATTGCTCAACTTAATAAGCACGAACCTAAAGTATATTTTTGTTAAAAATAAGAGAATTCTGATACCATTTTTTCTTAATAAGCTATAAGCTACATTCTAGCCCAAAAAGCTGAAACAAAAAACTGATAAAGAACCCTCACAAATGTTCTATATATCCATCAAAATTGCCAGAAAAAAAGGGTGTAGTTCTTTGGATGAGATAAACTCTTTCTGTGCAATTTTGACATCAAATAAACGCCATGCAACAAAATCAAGTGATCGCCAATAATTCAGTGAAACAAAACAGCTTAATTAGTACTTTATTCGGTCTAACCTAATTGAATATCTTGATTGAGTGATTCATATCAAGCAACAAAATGAAAATTTGAAAGTCGCTTCTAAATGAAGGAAATATTTGTTGGAGATTGTTATAAAACTCTTTAATTTAAGAATCAAATTAAGGAGAAAACATGGAGTAAAATAAGAAGCTTAATTCAAATAACAATTTAAGGAACCATTAATTTAAATAGTAATTCAAGGAGTAAATTTTTCTATAAATAACTGTATAATTGTAATGAATTAATTAATCAAATATTCATTCTAATTGAGAGAAAAACTTAGAGAGAAAAGTTTTTGTGAGAAAAAATTGAGAATAATTTTTTTGGATATAATTGGGTTGTGAGTATTGTAAATACCTTGTATAATTTCTCTATTTTCAGTAAAAAGATCTGTAATAGATCCGGAGACGTAAATAAAATTGGTCGAACTCTGGTATTAAATTTGTGTGTTATTTTTCTATTCTTATTTTCTCATAAATCTGACTTATCGGAAATTTCCGTAATTTCCCAACAATATTAACATAACAGTAAAGAAAACATTCAATTTAGATCAAAATGAGTGAAGTCGTTATATTTAGGTTCATTACAAATTTACAAATTTCATATATCTGTTGAGTTTCACATATCAAAATATGTAAAAAACAGTAATCAGCTATACAACTTAGCCATGTTTAGAATCATAAAGTGTGAATAAAGAAGCCAAATTGATATATGTATCGAAAAATGTCACAAAACGAGTACAATGATAAGGTTAACTTAGCCAGAGAAGAATCTCTTCCACGATTGCCATGGTAGAAATCCACCTGCCACAGAAATTAGAATAATAAACAGAAGCTAATTAAGGACCAAACCAATAAAACAACTAGTGCGCTTCAAAGTTATTATTAGTTTATAATAAAAGGATGTTCACTACCACATCCAGGGCATCGCATGTAGTAGTCTTTCTTCGAAACTACCCCTGATCCTCTACACACCTCACATCTCCTTTGTGCTATCTGTCATTAACTCACACAAATTCATAGCATATATGTATGTATGTATATTAATTTAGCAGATATAAGCACATAAATCAATAGTATTATATGCTACATACAATTCTTTTGCTAAACTCAATCCCTGCGACCACAAAAGGGGTAACTCCAGCTGCAAAATATTAACAGTACTACATAAGATTGGAAATATTTCATTTTTCCCTATTTACGGATCGGAAAGCACAAGAATGAAAAAAGTTTCAACTTTCACATACTTCACCTATGATTTTCTGGATATCAAACAGAGCATTAGCGAAAAAAAATAACAAGAAAATATTAATACCTAAGGCTCCAACAATAATTTGCCATGTAAGAATCACCGGTTGAAGATCAGCAGCACCCGATAAATCATTGATCGCTGAAATCCTCCTCGTTTCCGATGTACGGATCCCAATCCAATGGTTGCGCTTCTCTTTGCAACTAAGGTTCATGGTAGCTTTGGAATACACAGAGATGTTGCTTCCGATAAGCGGCTTTGAGATGAGAGCTTTGTTCATAATGGAGGAAGACACAGAGACTTCCATTGTACTGAGCCAGCCTCTCACACACCGATAATCCGAGTCAATAAAGGACCGTTATTAATTTGGCCACGTTAACCTTTTAGGTTTCGGTTCGCGCCATCCACAGATTGACAAAGGCTTTGAAGCATTTGTTACGGATGAGATGACATCGTCTAAACGACACCAATTTTATTGTCGTTGAGATCCCAAAAGTACCGCCAATAAAATGACCGTTTGATAAAACCGTTATGCTCTGGGGGCTGTAGGGTATGTAGACATCTTGAAAAGTTTTGACTAAAAATATTACACGTTGGGAGCATCGTGGAATTTATTGGTATAACTGGAGCATTTGAGCATTGTTATTTCCTCTAAGGTGATCTCTCCGGTGATGAAACGGATCATATAAAGCTTTATTTTGAGAACAAAAATGAATTAGTGGATATATGGGTTAATAGCAAATTCTTTTACAGCAAGCAGAGGAAACCACATCAATTTCTGGATAAGACTTTTCAAAATAGTTATGTATTTTGGAGAATTGATATGTTTATGTTTTATACTAAGCTAGGGATGGTTTATATATTTGTGCTTGTTTTTAGTATGGGAGGATATTTCAATGTTTTGAAGGAAGAACTTGCTGATTATTATGTTGTTTTAGCTAATATGGTTGTTCATGGTTCATGGTACAAAACCATCTTTTTTGACATTTGTTATTTGTACTGAAATTTTGTCTTACCCGTAATGACACCTACAGTTATATCAATAATGATAACATGGTGGTTTATTTTGAAGATTTTGATACTAAGAGTTGCATTAACTCAACATACTCGAAAATTTCAACCATTTTCAATTGGTTAGTTCTTAAGACTACTAACTTCCTATTACTAGTTCCTCTCCACGTGAATTTAAAATGTCACTTAAACTCGTTTTTTTTTATAATTTAATGGAGTGTAACAAGAGTTATAAATTCTAATTATTTTAATATTGAGACTCAATTTTTAAAAATCTGATTGATTAGAAGTAATTATATATTCTTATTAATGAGTTACTATTTAGTTTGGAAAGTAAGACTTATGGTATTTTAAATAATAAAATTCTAAAGTAGTTGATGTACATGAATACAGTTTGGGAGGTCTAAATTACTTTTCAATCTTCAAATAGTTAATCTTTATTAGTACAAAATTTCAATTATCATGGTTACTATAGTTATTAAGATTTTAGAGCAAATTCTTTTTTTAAAAAAAGTTTATGATACAAGAGCATTTTTAATTATTCTATCTATTTATTTGTTATTTTTTCATTTTATTATCCTTTATTTTATTTTCTTTATAGCCTTATTTCTTATTTGTCTTTTAGTGCTAGACCTAACACACACTCACTAGTATAAATTCACACTATACACTTATTTCATCATCTTTCATCATATTGTTTTATAATTCTCTATATGAGATTTGATTTCGTTAATGAAATAGAAATTTTAATGAAAGAATTGATCCTCAAAGTTATTTTAGTTCAAAGTTTATTTAAAAACTTTTTCGTAAATACCTAATAATGTATTATTGTTTTTTAATCTAAATTCCTTCAAAAAAAGAATGACATAATTTGAAAAAAATAGTATTTATTTTAAATAAAATTATGAGTTCGTAAAAATTTAATGTTTTTTTCGAGAAATTATTGAATGGTTTCATTCTCGATAGAATTAAATATATCTAAATCTAAAATTCTAAGTATAAAAAGTTATTAGGTAGAATAATAGATGCACCAAACTCTTTTTTAAAGAAACCTCGTATGCAAACACAATATTTTAAACGTGCATGATTAATTTATAATCAAATTTTAGGTAGATTAATTGCATTATCAAGAAATAAAAAATATTGATAATAATAACTACATGAGTTTTCACCGTATACAAATACCAAATAAATAAAGAAACAAATTATGCCACTAATAAAATTGAAATCGAAAAATTAAAGAATAATATTGATACTGCTATTGTATACATTTATCTCAACTATAATAATAAAATCTATACTAATTATATCAGATTCTTCACCACTAAAAAATTTATACTAAAATTACATCAAACATCTTAAAATTCTGCCTTCTTTGTTTAATTAAAATTACAAACTACGAACATTTCTTAGATTGCTTTGTTGTATTGTTAATATCTTTGCTACTATTTTCAATAGTAGAAATCGAAATCGACTCTAAAAAGTTTCTTTTTTAGTCTGTCAATGTGTACTCTATATTGCTGAAACTATATGACTGTTAGATTCCGCTAGCTATACTTGAGAATCTCCAAATGGTCTATCTGGGAGACTAAGTTTCTGATCTCTGCATAAAAATAAAATAAAAAACAGGCTTAGGAAAACAGACGCACTATAAACTTGAAAAAAGTGTTTGGTACCATGACCCTGCAGGCAAATGCTGAACTAGGAAACCATATAAATGAAGATTAACAGTTAACTTAGTTTCAAGTGTATTATAACTTGTCAACTGTTTCATGAATTGGCTTGTATAGTTGTATCAGAATTATATATTAATTCGACAAGTATCATTGGTATTCTATCAACAAAATCACTTATAGCTAGCAAATGATAAAAAAAGGAAGGAAAGAAAGAAACAGAACATTGGTAAGATTTAAAACTGAAAGAAAATAATCTACTCTGTACCTCTCCAGGTCAGTTCGATTCGTAAGTGGTAAATTCAGCCTAGAATTGGTACGATCTGTGCAAAACCACGATATCAGAATTCTGAGTTTAAAAGAATAACACAGACATATAAAGCAATAAAATGGGACGATCATATAAAGTGGTGTTAGTTGTTACATTGATTCTGTGTCAGCTGTTGCTCTGTGAGGGCGAGCTGCCTTCTCTCATATTCAATGTATCGTTCTTGCTCTGCCATACGCCAATTCTTTACCAATTCAGAGTTATCATAACCTCTTGATAATGACACTGAAATGTGTATATACAGCATAAGAGTTGCGCTTCAAATAACAAGAATTAATAAAAAAGTGGAGAGGTCTGTGACACTCACTTGATTGAAACTCAGATCCCATGCCTGAATAAATCGGAAGTGACTTGGGAGGCTCAAATATGTCTTGGTAATTTCTGCATAAAATAAGACACATAAGAATGGAAAGGCATGGATTGTAGTCGAGTTTTGCTTTCCATAATTAATGCCACAGAAGATATCTCGTAACATGGTTTGGTTTTGCCCATGAAAACTTTAACAATAACATGAGCTCCACAAACATAATGATTTCCCTTCGCAGAAATTATTTCACAGCGTTTGTGCAATGCGCTGCCAATGGTTACAAACCCAAACTCCCTATTCTCTCAGTTGCAGCCTTGCAGGATATTCTAAGATCCTCAACAGCCCCAAAGATGCCGAAAGGGGATTTGGTCTAGTGGCAAGATTTTCGCTTGTGGTGCAAGAGGTCTCGAGTTCATTTCTCAGAATGCCCCGATAGTTCATTTTGGTCTCGAAGTAGGGGGAGCATGATCAAATCTCAAAAATCCCATCCCCTCCTCTACACCCAAACAGTGCTTATCGATTGAAGTTATAAAAACATAGTTTGATTCTATAGACATCAAAGAAAGACATAATATACAAGCGGGAAACTTTTTTATTTAAAGAGATTAAGTTGTAGCATACTTGAACGAATTGGGGATGTCATTTTCACTAAAAAGACCCTCAGCTGCATAGTTTTCTTTCAAAGCCACGTCTACTTTTCCATCGTGTCTGATATCCAAACATAAAATGAACCAATTTAAGAACTCATTTAATTATATTAGTAACTCTATATTTTTAAACAAAGATAAATAACTCACCTTTTAATCACCTGGATCTGTTGAACACTTTCAATAAGCCTTGTCAAACCATAATGATCAGTTATGCCTTCTGCTTCAAGTGTTTTCCCAAAATATTGAAAATAAATTGATGGAAGAGAATCCAAAGAAACTGAAGCTCCTTTTCTAGATTTAAGAACCGCAACGATCCTCAAACCTAACAGCTTAAATTCGAAGGAAGAATCAAAGGCTTGTTTTAGCCAATTGGGAACAATCTGAGGATTCGAATAGGTAGGTGGATTCTGAAAGGGCACAGGGGGGGAGGAAGGAAATAATGGAATGAGAGACTGTGATGGGTTTAGTGGAGAAAGTGAAAAGAGATTTGTTGTCCAATTATTAGTTAATTGTTCAAGATGATTTTTAACTTGATGAATGATTGGGTAGAATACGTTATCTGGAGCAGAAGCCAAGTTAACAATTTCTTGCTCTCCATCCTGTTGCATTAAAATATAACCCACTATTCTATTTATAACCCGTACGGATCCCATGTGTTGAAGTCTTTTCATTAAGATAGTGATACAATCCTGATGATCCATCATTTATCAAATTCTGCAAAAACATTGTTAATTGAACATGAATTAATCAAAACCAAAAGCTCAATAAACAAGAATACACGATTGAAATACTCTAAATTAAAGCTACTCAACGAAGAGAAAAACATATCAAGAAAGATGCAAAATAGTACCGACTTTGAATACAGAACTGTGCGATCAACAGCCAAATATAAGGGGGCCAAAAAAACAAAACAAATTCAAGATTCTTAATCTGGAACTTGCTAAACACGAAAGATGGTGTTCTTAGTACTAAAGAAAATGAAAAAGGCACATACATTCTTTCGGCAAACCTTAAACGAGTTTTTTTTTTAATCCAATTCACACTCATAAACTCGTTTGAATTAATCAAAGAAAAGAAACGTCGCCGAAAAGAAAAAGAAAGCAAAAGAAGTTGTTAAACAATGCATTATTCAAGAAAGAGCCATACCTTCAATCGATTCAAACAAGCTCAGTCCTCTCTCTTCAACACTCTTTGCCTTCGGTTTTTCAGAATACGTTGGCTGGGAATGCAAGAGAGAAATGATGTATTGTTTAGTGCAAAATTAACGTGATATATATAATGTATAAATTTATTTATCATATACTTGTAGAATTGCTCTCTATATATATATAGCAAAGACGTGATATCACTGCATGCCTGAACTTCTACGAGTACATTTAAAATACAGCTAGACTTTTTTTTTATTTTATTTCTTTTAAAAAAAAGGCAAAAAGGCACCAAATTTTCCATAATTACGAATATGAAAATTGTATTCTTCTCTATTATAATTGTATCCTACCTACGTTATTATTTAAAATAAATTACATAATTTATAAATAATCATAAATCTCACATGATTTAATATTTACATTCACATTTAGGTACCAATAAAAATCTAACATAAGTGATATTTGTATCCCATTAAAGATAATTAGAATAATGTGTCATGTTGAAATTACAAATACACTCTTTTATATCGTATAAATTATTTAATTTATTTTTATATAAATAGTATTATTATTATTATTATTATTATTATTATTATTAAAATAATGTGTTAATGAAAAATAATCATGATAATATTTTATTTGAATTATTAACATTGTAATTCTTAATATATACTCCATAAATTAAAATAAGAAAAATTACACGATGTTCGAAAAATTCTAAATAACACAAGAAGAATCAGCAAGGTTGTTATGAGAATGAAATATTTCTCTCAACACAATATGGACTTTGGTAAAGTTTATATTATAATCAATAAATTAACCTAATAAATTTAAATCTAATCATTTTTTTTATTTTTATAAGTTCAAATTTACTGATTTCAGTTTTTAAAATATAAAAATTGAGTTAGGTATGTCCATTTTCATTTTAATCTTTGTAAAACTTAATAGATCCAACATATATATCGTTAATTTATGTTTATTTTTTTAAATTAATATGGCATTTATATTCCCATATCCTATTTTTCTTCTTCTTATATATGTGTTATATATTAATTATTTTATTGTGTGTTAGTAATATTTCCAATTATCAACTATTAAAGGTGTGCTATTAATATTTTCTTTTATTTTTACGATAATTGTTCGAAATATTGATGTTAAAAGCTATCAATTTTGATGAAGTGAGATGAAAGTTTAAATAGGGAAATGAACGCTTACAAAATATTACTGACTTAGACTATTAAAAAAAATGCATAAATGACTTGTCTTTGAATTTGGATGATTATTTTTGAATTTTATGTCTCTTTAGTATGTAGTTATTTTATAATTTAAATTTATTTAATTGACAATATGTTATTTCTCAAACTTCGATGAGTATATGTGTGCTTAATTGTTTTATCATACAATAGCTCAGGGAGAGAGACCATTCAATATCTTATTAGAAGTCAATTTGGTGGCATAAAATTGTTATAACTCTTTTAAAAATTTAACTATAAAAAATGTAAAAATTAAAATTTAACTTATCTCAATTATGTGTCTATAACCTCATTTTGTTATCTTTAGATGCTAGATAGTGATATCCATAAAATTGGTTTAATTAGATCGAATTAACGAAAACCATAGAAATAAATGTCATTCATGTCATTTAATTAAAATATACGGATTTTAGACTAAAATCCATATAATGTAACTATATTATACCAATAAATAAGAAAAACATTATTAGTCTTCAAAGCAAAAATTAGGATAAAGAATGGTTCAACTCCAACTCAATTAAGTAGTAATTACTAAAGAACTTTTGTAAGAAATAGCTTTGATTTAATAAAAGATTGGTACTATGGTAGAGTTTATAATGTAGACAATAAACGAATTCAATAAGATGTAAATAAAGCATATCAAAAGACAAGCAAACAAAGCAATAAATTGGATAATAAGAGAAACAAGAATAAGTATCTTAAGATCAAATTGAGTCTGCATTGGCGTGAGTTGGATTGTAGAAGTGCATTAGTGGAGTAACATGATATGGAACATCAATATTTTTTTCCTTAGAATATATATATCATCCAATGTACTTAAATAGAAGGTCAATACAATGTTAGTTTTATTCTATGAAATTATAGTTTATTTTAAAGAGAAGAAAAAATATTATATTTTATCGATCTCTATTCTCAATAAACTCTATTAAATATTTTATATTTTATATTATAATGTCATATAATCTTCATTTCATTAAATCTTTTTTTAATAGAAGAATTTTCACTTTTGGATAATTTTTTTTAATGAAATTTTTTGGTTAGATAATTCTTTTGTTAATATTGATAATTCATATATATTATAAGTTATAATTAATGTAATTCAAGCTCCTTGATTTCTCTACTGTTAAAATAATAAATAAGGGCAATCCTTCATCTCATAACCTGAGTTTTGAGATGGAGTTAGACCCAAATTTAACATGGTATCAAAACAGTCAAGTTCATCCCGTGACACGCAGTTGTAAACCTAACACCGTCTATTGATGAACTACCGATGTGAGAGGAAGTGTTAAAATATCCCACATTGATTGGACATAAAATATCAAACACATATATAAATGAGGACAATCTTTCGTCTCATAACCTGGATTTTGAGATAGAGTTAAACCTAAATTTAACATCTCTTATTACAACGAATGATTGAAAAGGTTACAATCAAATCCTCTCCTTTTCCGAATTTCTTTATGTTTTTGATAATTTCTCATGTCAAGTAGACTGTTTATACCGGAACAGTTTCCTCTGTGGTAGTCTTTTTTTTATGCATCTTGAGGATTGAGTAAATCGTTGGAATCTAGAATCAGTCTTGAATTTTGAGTAATGGGTCATTTTGAAATTGAAACAATCCAAGAAAAAAATGAACCCGGATTCGGACGAAGATTTAAATAGATTCTAATGTTATTGTGGCATCAGGAACAGAGACTATGCCTTTAAAGGTCATCAAGCTTGCAAATCTCTTTAAACGTGCCCCTGAATGTGTATTGGTCCGAATGACACCAATACTTGCCTTGTTTCTCGCTGATGATACTCCTTAAACGATAGTAGAGCAGTGGGTTCATACAATAAGTAACTTCATACTGCTTATATTGTATAGCTCGTCAAAACGAGGGTAGGTTAGCAACATAGTTAGGATATTCAGATGCTATAAATTCTATATTGAGATCACTTCCTGATTATTGTATTAGCGTTCAAAAAGTTTTTAAAATGTTCTATGGAGTTTGGTGAGTTTTTAAGATCATAATTCAATCTAGAAATGTTCAGAAAATCATATAAACGTAAAATTTAAGTACAACAGAAACAAAATGAATTGAAAACATATCTCTTGTCATTAATCAAATTTCAATACTTATACGTGAATTCTAATGGATTTTTGATTTGATGTTCTCACTGGTTTCTCACACTTATTCTCTGCATTTTAATGGTGTATCTAAATGAAGCAGTGAATAGTGAGAGGACCTGATGATTTATAAAGGTTCTCTCATCAATATTCTCGTTCGGTTTCATAACCGACGTACGGTTCTGACGAAACGAACTGTAGCACGGTTCACCATTGCGTTACACCACTCTAATGTTACATTCTCCCATTTGGTGTAAACGTTAATCGAAATTCTCTCGAGTAACAAAATACATGAATTATAGCGATAGGTCCTCTAAGAGCAAGTATTATCTTCCATGTATTATAATGTATTTAGTTTCTCAAGTACTATACTTTATGTGGTAACAAAACTTAATGAATAAATCCTATATTTATTCTTAGTTCAATAATATATATTTTTTCAAATAAATTAAGGTGTACATAAATATGAGAAAATATCACAATATATAAGAGTTTCATTAATAAATTGTATATATATACATTTACAAAGTGGAACCAATTCTCATTTTCTCTACATTATCCTTGAATTTCATTGGTGGCATGCCTTTAGTCAAAGGATCAGCAATCATCAACTCAGTGTTTACGTGCTCAATGACCACTTTTTTTTCCTTAATACGTTCTCTTATGGTCAAGTATTTAATGTCGATGTGCTTACTACGACTACCATTTTTGTTGTTCTTAGCCATAAACACAATAGTTGAGTTATCACAGTACAATCTTAATGACCTAGAAATAGAGTCAATTACTCTAAGCCCGGAAATGAAACTCTTCAACCATACACCATGTGATGTGGCCTCAAAACATGACACGAACTCGGTCTCCATAGTGGAAGTAGCAGTTAAGGACTATTTTGCACTCCTCCAAGACATGGCTCCACCAGCAAGCATGAAAATGTAACTAGATGTTGATTTTTGTGAATCAACACAGCCAGCGAAGTTCACATCGGAGAAGCCAATTACTTTCAGTTCATCAGTTCGTCTATACATGAGCATATAATCATTGGTTCTTTATAGGTACCTTATCACTTTCTTTGCAACTTTCCAATGGTCAACACCTGGGTTACTTTGATATCTCCCTATCATCCCAACAATAAATGCAATGTTAGGTTTGGTGCAGACCTGAGCATACATCAGGCTTCCAACTGTTGAAGCATATGGAATGGTTTTCATCTTTTCTCTTTCAAAATCATTCTTTGGGTATTGGTCCAAATTGAACTTATCACCCTTCACAATGGGAGCAACACTTGATAAATAATCTTTCATTCAAAATCTCTCTAAAACTTTATTGATATAGGTTTCCTGAGATAAACCCAAGATGTCTCGAAGTCTATCTCTATGGATCTTATGCCAATGACATAACATGCCTACACGCATCCTTCATATCAAATTTTTTAGAGAAGAATTGTTTTACTTCATATAGCAAACCCTTATCATTGGCTGCAAGCAAAATATCATCCACATATAGCATCAAAAAACAAATCTTACTCCCACTAACTTTCTGGTATAGACATTGATCCATGACGTTCTCCTTAAAATCAAATGAAGTAATGACGTTATGGAATTTCAAATACCATTGACAGGAAACTTGTTTTAATCCTTATATGGATTTATTAAACTTACAAACCAAATGCTCACCATCACTAGAGAAGAATCCTTCAAGTTGTTTCATATAAACCTATTCCTCTAGGTTGCCATTTTCACATCCATTTTATGCAAATCCAAATCAAAATGGGCAACCAATGTCATGACCACACATTAAGTGAATCTTTCTTAGATACAAGAGAAAATGTTTTTGTGTAGTCGATTCCTTCCCTTTGAGTGAATCCTTTGGCAACGAGTCTTGCCTTATGTCTCTCAATGTTGCCTTGTGAGTCTTTCTTTGTTT
This sequence comes from Hippophae tibetana, assembly GCA_037013495.1. Lineage (NCBI taxonomy): Eukaryota > Viridiplantae > Streptophyta > Magnoliopsida > Rosales > Elaeagnaceae > Hippophae > Hippophae tibetana. Next base: position 84,130,838 of record CM072803.1, read on the forward strand.
TGAAGACCCATTTACATCTAATGGCTTTCAAACCATCAAGCAACTTGACAAGATCCCAAACTTGGTTAGACGCCATAGAATCCATCTCTTCTTTCATGACATTGTACCATAATTTTGAAACCTTAGAACTCATGGCCTATGAAAACATCTCAGAATCATTTTTGGCTCTAACATTATAGTCACATTCTTGTAGATACATAATATAATCACTAGGAATCGTTGATTTCCTTACTCTAGTAGATCTTCTTAATGCTGCATCAACATTTTCCTGAGGAGCAAGATCATGTTGTTCAACTGGTTGTTCAACATCTGCATGCATCTGTTGAACTTCAACATCTACTAGATCAGGATCAATAGCTTGTGGTACTTCCAAGACTAGTTCTTCAACACATGTTTGTACTTGAGGCATGTTGTTAAGAATAATGATCATTTCATTACTTGAAGTGGCACATTGAGTATCTGAATGATCTTAGACCGTTTAACATATCCAATGAAATACCCATTTATGGTCCTTAGGTCCAACTTATTTTCTTGTGGATTATAAACCCTCATTTCAGACGGGCATCCCCAAACGTGCATATGTTGCAAACTCGGTTTCCAACCTTTCCATAATTCAAATGGTGTCTTTGAGACAACCTTGCTTAGAACTCGATTTAATATATACACAGTCGTCTTTAAAGCTTCAATCCACAAGGATTTAGGAAGATTGAAGTTGCTAAGCATACTCCGCACCATGTCTAATAGTGTTTGGTTTCTCCTTTCTGTTACACCATTCTGGTCTAGTAAACCAGGCATAGTGTATTGGGCAACTATCCCATGTTCTTGAAGAAACTTAACAAACGGATCAGGCGCTTGTCCATTCTTAATGTATCTACCATAATATTCACCACCTCTATCTGATCTCATGATCTTTATTTGCTTTCCACATTGTTTCTCTACTTCAACCTTAAAGTTTTTGAAGGCATCTAATGCTTCGCTCTTATTATGAAGCATGTAGAGATACGTATATCAAGAAAAATCATCAATAAAGATGATAAAATATTTCTGACCTTGAATGTCCATGTCTGGACAAAATATATCTGTATGTATGATTTCTAATATGTTTGAACTCATATTGGCATCTTTCTTTGACTTGTTAGTTTGCTTTTTCTTAATGTGGTCCACACATGTCTCAAAATCAATAAAATCTAGAGTACTAAGTACCCCATCTTTCACTAATCTTTTAATTCTTTCTATAGAGATATGTCCTAATCTCTTATATCATAACGTAGAAGAGTCTTCATCAATAATACACATTTTAGTGCCAGCTTGAACATGCATAGCGTTATGAGTGACATTATTTCTTAAATTAATGCAGTAAAGACCATCAGACAAAATATTATTCCTAACACAATCAGATTTATTAAATAAATTGAAAGATGTTTATCAAAAGTGAAAGGAATAACCAAAAGGTAAAGTCTTGAAATTGAAATCAAGTTTCTAGAGAAACTTGGAACATAAAAGGTCTTTTCTAATTCTAAAATAAAATCACTTCTTAAAATCAAACTGCATATCCCTACAACCTTCACATGTGAGCCCATCTTGTTACCGGATAAGATGTATTGCTCACTTCTCATTGACTTCCTTAGATTTCGCATACCTTGTAAAGAGTTTCCAACATGGATTGTAGATCCAGAATCAATCCACTAGGTGTTAATATTAACATTAACCATATTAGATTCATAACAAACAAATGAGGTTGGATTACCTTTATTCTCAAGCCATTTTTGAAATTTGATACAATTCTTCTTCATATGTCCCTTCTTTTTACCAAAGAAACACTTTGATTCTTTCTTAATATCAGCCTGAGGTAGAATTATCCCTTTTCCTTTATGCTTGTATTGAGATTTTCCTTTCTTGTACGTTGTAGCCAACATTGCACTTTCACCAAATTTCATAACAAGCCTCCCTTCCTCTTGAACACACAATCATTAATTCATTGATTGACCATTTATCCTTATGTGTATTGTATGAGATTTTGAATGACCTGTACTAATGTGGGAGAGTGTTAAGGATATAGTGCACCAAAAAGGATTCTGACATCTCAACCTCGAGATGCTTAAGTTGAGCCACAATGTCCCTCATTTGCATAATGTGCTCACGTATACCTTTCACACTAGTGAGTCTTAAAGAAGAGAACTTCATAATAAGGATGCTTACTAAAGCCTTATCTAAAGTAACGAATTGATCATCAATGACCTTTAGCAAGTCTTGAACATTGTTATGCTGATCAACAGAACCATGAATACTGATAGAGATTTTAGTCTTAATAAACATCATGCTAAGGCGATTAGATCACTCCCATTGTTCATAAAGCATGATATTCTCTAGAGTGTTGGTTTGAGTAATTTTAGGTGGTTCGTTTTTCCTAATAGCATAATCAATATCCATCCACTCTAATTGAGGGAAAATTCCTTCCTTCCATATTTTAAAATTATTCCCTTTCAGATCGGGAATATCACAGCGGATATTAGAGAAATTTACAGATTTGAGAAGCTACAATTAAAAATTATATGCTTATTAAAATTAAGACCTAAATTATAGTCATTCTTTACCAATGTAAATCATGAAAAATATGAATCTAATGACATAAAACTTCACGTTGGCTAAAGTTTTAATTCAATTATATTCATCCAAACTTTATGATAAAATTATCAAATTATGTTCCTTTTTCCTAATCCTCGTGGGTAAATTAGAAAATATAATTTAATATTATATCCTAACTAATCACACAAAAATATAATAAAAATTCCTATGAGATAAGATTTATTATATCAAATATGATTAATTATAATTAATGCTTATTTTCTAAATGTGATCTTAAATAAACCTTATTATAGTTTTAATTAATTAAAGATTATGTGTATAATTCTTAATTAATTAAACTATATGAATCACTTAAATATTAATTACATCCTTAGGTTCAATTATCGTATAAAAATATAAGTAATATTAATTTAATTTCAAATGTGTAAATATTATCTATCTTAAGATTGCATATATGACAATAAATTATACAAGAAAAACTAAAAAATATAAGCACTAATTAAATTCATAAAGAACCATTAACAATTAATTCTATTATACATAAATTATTTAACCAAATTTTTTATATGTATAATTAATTACAAAATTTACACATACAAATATCAAAACAAATAATTTAAGCATAATGTATTTAAATAATTTTTTTTAATGTGCCCAAAAATTATTTAAAAGAATATCATATATATAATAAATATTATAAATATGACAAACATAAGTTAAATAATTAATTAAAATTATATTCAATTTTTTTTATTTTTATAAAAATTGAATTTCAGATGCATATAAAAATATGCTAGAAACAATTTACATCATAAAAGCGTTCCAGTTGAGTACACAGAACACTGCATTCCCATCCATGGAATCTGGATTTGATTCCTAGCTGAAACATTTGTTTTAGTTTAAAAATCAAACACTAAATATATATAAATTTAAGTTTGATACAATAATAAATGTAATAACTATTGTAGTATACTGGACAACGTTGTTAATGTCTCACGTGAGACTTGGATTTGAGTCCCATTGACTGCACGATTTTTGAACTCTTTGTTTTTTTTAAACTTCATCATCAACCTCTAATCGGGTTAACCCGACTCGGTTTTGACCCTAACGAATACTCGATCGTATCTTTTTATTCTATGACAAAATTCAGCGTTTTTTTATCAAAAAATTTAGAATTCAATTTTCGAGTGATTCATGGTCTTAAAATAAAAAACATCATTTTAAATAAAAAGTTAATTAATGATTCAAATGAATGTTCACGATAAATTGAATTTATTTTCTTTATTGTTTTCCAAGTTTAAATTTACAAAATCATTCTAAAATTAATATTGAAACAATTTATAATTTTCATATGCATCAAAAACAAGCAAAATAAAAAAAATAAAAATCTTAATTTCTCGTGAAACAGAGCAAAATAGGCATATTTTAAAAAATGACTCTGATACCAAATGTAAGATTATAATTCAATCCAGAAACGTTCAGAAAATCATATGAACGCAAAATCTAAATACAGCGGAAACAAAATGGATTGAAAACATATCTCTTATCATTGATCAAATTTCAGCACTTACATCAAAATTTTAATAAATTTTCGATTTGATGCTCTCACTGATTTCTCACATTTATTCTCTGCATTTTAATGATGTATCTAAATGAAGCAGTAAATAATGAGAAAATCTGATGCTTTATAAAAATTCTCCCATAAAAAAGCTTGTTCGGTTTTGTAACCGACATACAGTTTCGACGAAATCGAATCGTCACCACAGTTTACCGTTGCGTTGCACCACTATGATATTACAAGTTTTGGTAACGGGAACCATGTGATCTTGCCATCTTGGCTAGAAATTCTGGATAGGAAATCATTGTTGGCATGTTAAGGTTATTATGAGATAGGAGTAGACGTTACTTGTTGTAAATTCTGAGTGCATTATCTTAGTTAAGAAAGGTTAGGCAGCCTTTGTTTTCTTGTTGAAGCTGCTAGTTTTATTGCATGGTTTCTAAATTCTAATTAAATAGCTTTTCATGAAATGGGATTACTTGGAGTTATGAGAGGTGCCAGGCACATGCAAGTTGAAATAGAAAAAACTTGTAGCCGGCAATTTACATGGTGTTATTTCAGCTCATGTTGATTACGTTAGGCCAGTTGTTGAATTTGGGGAAATTCCTTTACGTATTGAGCTTGTCCATGGGAGGAGCCTGGATTTACTGGTAAGAAAATTGCAGAAGATGCCTTTTTTGTTTATTTTCTGTTACTGAAATGAATGCAGTTGTAATTGCCGAACATCTGGTGAGAATTCTAAGGGTAGTGGATGATGAAGCAAAAGCAAGAGATGCTGATGTCTTGTGGGATATATCAGGTACAGACACTCTGTGAGGAACTCAGGGTGAAATTCCAATTCTTGTTGATCTTTTGAGTTCCGGAAAAGATGAAATTATGGAAAAAGTCTCTGGAACTATCACACACTTGAGTTACGTTGTGTCCAACCAAGTGGCACTTATTGAGGCTGGAGCACTCCCAGTTCTCATTTGTTTGTTGTATGGTGAGTCTGAAGAACTGAGGGACAATCCCACAGAGGCTCTAATAAACTTCTTTGAAGACTTGTTGCAGCTTGATAGAATATCAGAAGTAATTGATACTCCTTTCCGCAGCATGCGTAACAGGATGGTTCGTATTCGAGATTCAGCACCCTTAAGACGAATGAGCATAAAGATGACTTTTTATATCTACCTTTTATGGATTGTACAAATTAAACTGTGATAAGGTAAATAATGTGATTTGTGCGATGTGAAAGTCCCATCATTTAAAAATTTGTTTCGTATTATTTTATTTGCATGGTTTTCTGGATTACCATTTTATTTTCTTGATCATATGTGAATTAGGAGCAACTGGCAAGTAACCAGAAAAAAACATTGAAACATGAAGAAAAAAAATGGGCGAGAGAAGAACTTGAAAGTTCATTGAAGAATGGATTCATTCTGCTACTGTAAAGAGTAACCTAGAATAGAGCCACGGAAGTGAGAAATTGGGTTGCAACCTGAAAGTCCGAATGAGGAAAAATTAATACTCGTACTTGTATTAATAAAATATCCGTTTTATAGTATGATATCATTGAGATGAGCCTGGTGGATACTCATTTTCATCTACACCATGTGATAATTTGCATATCTTCAGTGAAAATTGACTTTTGAGATATCAACATCTAGAACTCATTGTTGACTTATTACTTTATGACCAGGAGTTGACTTCCAACAGTTAGCCAGAAAGAAGAACATCTTGGCTAGGTATGAGTATGACAGAACAGAGTACTTTGAAGTTTGAACCCACAAAAAGTGGATCGCCAACTTGTTCCTTAACTTCACGAGCAAACTAAAATCACATGTAAAATTTCTTGACATTTCAGAATTAATTGTTCTACTATATATATTGAACTTCTTAGTTCTTATCTCAAATTCCTAAAGCATCATATCACTTATTTGAAAACCATCTTTCTTTGGTTGGTTAGAACTTAGAAGATGAAGGTAAGCTGTCATTCTTTAAAAAGTTCTCTGTTTTTCGTTCTGTTTTAAACAGTTCTCAATAACTTCTTTCACATAGCCTGATATTCTTCCCCTGAATATGTCATTGTATTATTCCAATAATTCTACAAATTTGGACATCACTTTTGCAGCAAAAAATTGTCATCGAGGTACAGATGAAATGCAAAAAATGCCGGTCTAAGGCCTTAGAGTTAGCTGTTATGGAAGATGGTATGAGACTTTCATATTTTGATTTTCTTTCACATAGATTTCAAAGATGAAAAGGTGGATTGAAATAAAAATCAAAAACTTTGATTAATGTTAACTCTGTGTTTGTTACATTGCAGGTCTTGTTTCGGTGGTGTTGAAGGGGGAGAACAGAAACCAAATGGAGATAATTGGTGATGGAATATATGATGCAGTTGGGTTGGTTAATTCTTTAAGGGATAAGGTTGGTCATGCAGAGTTAGTGAGTGTGGAACAAGTAGTAGAGAAAGTTGACAAAAAAGTTGAACTTAAGAAAGATAAGTAAAAAATGAAAGGGTAGAGGTACACAAAATGACTTATGAAACTGCCAACAGGAACTCATGTAATGCAGTGAAAACAATCCTTTTGAGTTTTGCCTTCTATCTTTTGCTATTTCCTTCTAGTTGAACTGTTTGTTTGTTGATTCGTGGAATATGTATTTGTTCAAAATTCTTTGTTTTCTAGTTTTCTAAATATTTGTTTGTTATACTTTTACTCTTATATATATATATATATATATTATTTTAATAATTTTATTTGAAATATTAATATTTATATCAAGTAATTAAAACTCTATTAAACTACTAGTATTTAATATGGATAAAAGTAAAATTTAATATCAAATAGTTTAAAAAAATAAAAATAAAAAAAATTAAACAAAAAGTTATTTAAATATATTTTTTAATTTTTTAATAAAGATTAAAATTTAATAAAATATTAAAAAAAAGATGTGTTAATTAACAATTATTAAAAATAAATATTTTGTGATTTTTTATATTAATTATAATTATATCATTGTTAAATACGCATATTTTAATTGTTTTTAATTATTTGATAGAAATATAATAATATTTTAATAAAAAATGATTAAAATAATATAATTTGTTCTTAATTAATCATTTTTACAAAATTAAGAGACTAAATAACATTGTTTTTAATGGATTAAACGATACAAATGATCTACATTGAGTCTGTGCTAGCGAGGAGGAAGGTTTTTCCAAGTGATTCCAAATGAAGCACGAGCAAGGCCCATTCTGATTATGGGTTAAAAGGAATTGTGGCACCCCTACTAAGAGCTGCTTTTGGTAAAATTGACTTATTGGTTTTCTTTTGGTTTGGTATCAGAATTTGATCTAGGGTTCAAATCCTATATGGTGCATGATGAATCTCCTTTTCGAAGGAATGAATGATGTGAACCATCATTTAGTATCTTGGGTCTGTGTTGACGAAAAGGAAAACCTTTCTTAGTGGTTCCAAATGAAACATGAGCAAAATCGGTTAAATGAAATTGTGATGTGCCTACTAATAAGTTTTTAATAGAATTGGTTTATCAATTCTCTTTTAGTTATATACGTGATCATTTCGAAGAGAAATAGGTATAACAAATCATCTAATCATATAATAATGTAAATATTTTAAATGTTACTTTATTTTAAAATTTAAATTTAATAAATAACTATTAAATAAAATTTGTTCGTGAACTAATTAAGTAAATAAAATTTAAATTGCTTGAGAGTTTTATTTCTTGATGTATAGTTGAATATGTATTTAAGTTTAAGTAAAAATTAAATAAGCGTTAAAAGGGAAAAATAGGATATCAACAAATTATTTTTTACCCCTCATTATTTTGTTAAATATATGTTTTAGATTGAGAAAAAATTAACTAACGGTTAGAAATGAAAAGTAATTTAACGAGAGTTAAAAAAAAACCTTGTTATAAATGGATCTCAATATAAGCATATATGCATCTTATCTAAGCAAGGATATAAATCATTTAAAAAATATTAGGCAAAAATATTAAAATATATGTCAATTTTTATTTACGTGCAAAATTGTTGAATTTTTTTGAATTAAAATTGTTTATAAATCAGAAAAGTTTCTGTATTAATTCATTTGAATTAATTTTTGTTTCTCTCTTTCTTTAGTTTTTTTTATCTCCTCTTCATTTTCAGTTTTTTTCTTTTATATATGTTCTCTTCAGCCATTTCTATCTATTCTCTTCAATTTTCGTTTATATCAATTTTCTAGTTTCATTTTCTATATTTAATTTATGTTTCTATCTTTTTTCTTTAGTTTTAGTATTATTTTCCTATACAGAGGATAATAACAAAGAAACAAAATAAAGAAGAAAAAGAAAGAAAAAAAAGAAAATAGAGAAGAAAGTAAAAAAAAATAGGTAAAGTATGGAAAGAGAATGATTTTTTTTATATATAAAGTTAGAGTTAAGCCAGTTAAGAATTTATATAATAATAAATTATGATGTAAGTTTATTATAAGTGTTAGAAAACTATCAAAAATTATCTATTATAATACAACTATTAAATAATAAACACTCATAATAAGTAAAAAAATTATCTTAAATATATAATATGATATTTTAAATTTTAAATTTTATGTTATTTAAATTTTATATTTATAATATATATATATATATGTATTTTTAATTTTAACAAAATAATTTTATTCTCAATTTATTTTTTCATATATTATTTCCTACTCTCATTTGTAAGTTGTTATTTTGAATAAAACCGAGTTATCGATCTTGTTTACAATCAATTTCCAATTACAATGTGTATCTTTACAACTCAACCTTTATTCCAAAACTAGATAAAAGCAAAAACATAAAGAGTGCACTCGGTAATTTATGCACATTGTGCTTCTCAAGTCTCATGATTATGTATCGGAGGGAATGTTTTTCTGTTTGGCTTCCTTGAGATTGTAGTAGACCTTCTATTCTATCAATACCCTTTAACAAGTGCTGACATGCACGACATATCTACATTATAAAGATGCAAATTATAAAGTATGCTCCTTACAGTTTTGAATTTAATATTCAAAATTATATAATAAAAAAAATAGATTTTACTATAAAATGTTAAGATATAAAAATATAATTCATTTCAACTATATATAATATTTTATACCTATACTAACAATTCCCCATTCTAATAATAACACATCTAATCCCTCGTACCAAGAATTTGTAACACATTTAATCACATCCATAGTCATAAGAATAGATTAATAATTTATGTCGTCTTAATCACTTCTTATGAGTGTCATTATATCTAGAACACCATATACGGCATGTGTGATTTAACCTAAGTTCTAATGTTATGATGCTTGTCAAGTTTATAATTTAAACTCAAAAAAAATTAGTCTCTTTAAAAGAGTAATTAATACAAATTATATATCTAATTTATTTTTCATATTATTCAATTGTGATATTTATAACAAACCTAATTTACTTTAAATACTTTTTTAACGTGACATTCATCCGCACACAAACATGGCGACAAATAATATGCATCCAACAATAACATCCATGGAGGCATATATTATTATTTCCATCTACATATATCTTCTTTCTTTCCCATTTTCATCCAACAACTTAAAGACAAAACAGATATGTAGGTGAGTGAAAGAACAAACATCATAACATATGAGAAAAACAAAATAAAAGAGAGAACTTGTAAAAAAAAAGTATATACAAGTAAACGAAAAAGTTAGGCTTAAAGTGGGATCGGATAGCTTAATGTTATCTTATTAATTTTATTTTTGATATATTTTTTATTGTTATTTTTGTTAGTCCAACTAATGTGGGCCAATAGTAAAGAAAAAAAAAAGAGGTAAGAAAATATTCAAAGGTATTAACGTCGAAAGAAAAAGAAAAAGAAAAGTCAAAAATCTCTCTATATAATCCGGAGAGAAGTATGGAGCTTTAGCTCTATAAAAACCTTGATTCATCTCAATAGAAAAACAAATTAGAAGCAGAGAAAAAAGAAAACTGAGAGAGTTTTTGAGAGGAAAAATTAAGAGAACCAATTTGTGAAGTTTTACCCACAAATTGAAGATACATATTCGTTGTATTTTTGTGAGAGATCCACCTAAAGGTGAAGTGTGTAATCTCATCTTATTATAGTGGAAGTTTAAGTGGCCTACGGGTCCCGTGGTTGTTAATTTCATTTTTGAAAGGTTTTTTCACGCAAAATCTTGGTGTCATTTTTGTTCTATTTTGATTTAGGAAATTATTCTAGGTGTGTGAAATTTATTTATTTACAACCATCTATTTTTCCCAACAAAGTGGTATCAGAGTCTTGGTTTTATTCAGGAGTTACTATTCACAGAGTATTGTTCATATATATGGTACTATTTTGTCGGCAATTACTATTCATTGGACTATTCACAAAATATTATTCAGCGGTACTATTCATATAGTACTATTTGGCAGCACTATTTATCGGTACTATTCATCGTCACAAAAGTACCAAGCTCGGCGAAACCAGTTGATTGACGATTCAAATGGAGCATAGCACATGTAATATGATAAAGTTGACCGCATTTAATTATGCAATTTGGAAGCCGAAGATGAAGGATCTTTTATACATTAAAGATCTATAGAAGCCAATTATAATGCCGAAGGAGAAAGAAGTAACCGATGCAGACATTGAATGAGTCGTTCTGAACCGAAAGTGTGTTGCTCAAATCAGACAATGGATCGACAAAAACATTTTTCAAAATTTTGCTAATGAACACGTGCTTACGTTCTTTGGCAAAAGTTAGAGAAAATGTATGCGAGGACAACCGCACAGAATAAAGCTAATCTGATGCGATGATTAGTCAATTTGAAGTATAAAGACGGAAACAGCGTAACAGAACATATGAGTGAGTTCCAAGGCATTGTAGATCAACTCAACTCTATGAAGATGACTGTAGATGACGAGCTACAAGTGTTGTTGATGTTGAGTTCTCTACCAAAAAGTTGGGAGATTCTAGTTGTGTCAGTTAGCAACTCAGCTCCTTACGGTAAGCTTACCATGGATATGGTAAAAGATAGAATGTTAAACGAAGAGTCTCGACGAAAAGATGAAGGATATACTTCTGACATTGAAGCGCTTGTCATGTAGAAACAAGGCAAGCAAGAATGGCAGGGGAGAAGTAAAAGTAGAAATCCCTGTAACCAAAGTCAACAAATAGGACGGTCGAAGTCTAGATCAAGGTATGACATGAAGTGTCATCATTGCGGCAAGCCTCGACACTTCATTCGAGAATGTAGAAGGTTAAAGGCGGAACAATCCAGAAATCAGGAAGCTGAAACCCGAACAAATGACACCACAACTGTCACTGAAGAAGTTGTCATTGTTCGAGATGCTGATTATGTCAATCTTGCATGCCAAGACACTACTTGGGTAGTTGACTCAGGCGTTTCCTATCATGTCACCTCACGATGGGAATTCTTCTCAACCTACACTCAAGGTGATTTTGGACGTGTAAGGATGGGAAATGATGATGCATCAAAAAATTTCGGCATTGGAAATATTTATCTAGAGACTAATCTTGGATGCAGATTACTTTTGAAAGATGTGAGACATGTTCCTGATATCCGCCTCAATTTAATCTCTACCTGTATGCCTGATGATGATGGATACAATAATTATTTTGGTGAAGGAAAGTGGAAGCTCACCAAAGGCAATCTGGTAATAGCTAAAGGCAAGAAAGATACATCACTCTACATCACAGAAGCCAGACTGTGTAGAGGAGAAGTAAATACCACAAGGAAAGAAGTTCCTACTGAGCTATGGCATAAGCGACTCGGCCACATGAGTGAAAAAGGTCTCAGAATTCTTTCCAAAAATGAGCTCTTGCCAGGAATGAAAGGTACACCCTTGCAAACTTATGTTGACTGTATTATGGGAAAACAACATAGAGTTGCATTTAGTAGTCTCGCACCATCTAGAAAGGAAAATATTCTAGATTTAATACACACAGATGTCTGTACAATGAGTTGTAAGTCATTAGGAGGTGCTCACTATTTTGTGACCTTTATTGATGACCATTCTAGAAAAGTATGGACTTTTGCTTTGAAAACTAAAGATCAAGTACATGAAGTTTTCAAGAAGTTTCATGTAAAAGTGGAGAGAGAAATTGGCAGACGTTTGAAGTGTGTACGTGCAGATAATGGTGGTGAGTATCGTGGACCATTCGAGGAGTACTACAAAAGTGGCTGGAAAAATCAGTACCAAAGACACCTCAACACAACGGTGTCGCAGAGAGAATGAACAGAACCATCTGTGAAAGAGTCAGATGTATGCTCTCAAATACAAAACTGCCAAACTCCTTTTGGGGGAGGCAATGAGGGCATCAGTCGATTTAATCAACCTTTCTCCATCAGTTCCACTGAACTACGACGTACCAGAAAGAGTTTGGACGGGGAAAGACATTTATTACAAACACTTGAAAGTATTCGGCTGTAGAGCATTTGTTCATATCCCAAGAGATGAGCGGTCCAAGTTGGACAGAAAAGCAAAGCAATTTATCTTTATGGGATATGCCCATGAAGAATTTGGTTACAGACTTTGGGATTCTATTAGCAAAAGGATTTTCAGAAGTAGAGACGTGGTGTTTCTTGAAGACCAAACAATCGAGGATTTTGAGAAATCCGAGAAACCACAGTCAGATGAAATTTTAGTTAATATGGACCCAGCCTCTCCACCAATAAATCCTGATGATGGGGGAGTCACACCAGATACTGATGATGTCAATCCACCAGCTTGCAGCTCAGAACCAGAACAAGTCCAACCAGAAGTACAGATAAGGAGATCCATCCGAGTATGACAACCAAGTCGTATATATTCTCCTAACGAGTATGTGATGCTCACTAAAGGGGGAGAACCAGAGAGTTATGATGAAGCTATCACTGATCATCATAAGACTGAGTGGTTTAAAGCCATACAGGAAGAAATGAAATCTCTGCATGAGAACCACACATTTGACCTGATGAAACTACCACGGGGAAGAAAAGCTCTCAAGAACAAGTGGGTGTATAGAATCAAAAGTGAAGAAGGTAGCTCGCAACCACGCTACAAAGCAAGATTGGTTGTGAAAGGATTCGAGCAGAAGAAAGGCATTGACTTCGATGAAATATTCTCACCAGTAGTTAAAATGTCTTCAATTCGAGTTGTTCTTGGTTTGGCAGCTAGTCTTAATCTAGAGGTTGAACAACTTGACGTAAAGACTGCATTCTTACACGGTGATCTTGATGAGGAAATCTATATGGAGCAGCCCGAAGGTTTCCAAGTCAAAAACAAAGAGAAGTTGGTATGCAGACTAAAGAAGATCTTGTATGGTTTGAAGCAAGCACCAAGGCAGTGGTATAAAAAGTTCGACTCATTCATGGAGAAAAATGAATACAACAAAATGACGGCTGATCACTGAGTATTCATCAAGAAATTCTTTGATGGTGATTTTATTATTCTTTTGCTTTATGTTGATGATATGTTAATTGTGGGTCAAAATATTGACAAGATTAACAAGTTAAAGAAGGAGTTAAGCAAGTCCTTTGCAATGAAGGACTTAGGACCTGCCAATCAGATTCTTGGCATGACGATTACCCATAACAAGCAAAAGCAAAAGCAAAAGATCTGGCTTTCCCAAAAACGGTATGTTAAAAAAGTTCTTGAAAGATTCAACATGAGCAAAGCTAAACCTGTTAGTTGTTCACTTATAAGCCATTTCAAACTTAATGTGAGTCAATGTCCCTCAAGTGAGGAGGAGAAATCAGAGATGAACAAGGTGCCTTATGCATCAGCAGTTGGCAGTCTAATGTACGCTATGGTATGCACCAGACCAGACATTGCATATGTTGTTGGCATTGTGAGTCGATTCCTATCAAATCCTGGAAAGGAACATTGGGAAGCTATCAAATGGATACTCAAGTATCTCAGAGGAACCTCTAGTCATTGTTTATGCTTTGGTAATAATAAACTTGTATTAGAAGGATATACAGATTCAGATATGGCTGGCGACGTAGATACGAGAAAATTTATAACTGGGTACCTAATAACATTTGGAGGGAGAGTTGTTTCATGACAATCACGATTACAAAAGTGCTTTGCCTTAAGTACCACAGAAGCAGAGTACATTGCAATCACTGAAGGTTGTAAAGAGATCCTGTGGATGAAAAAGTTCCTACAAGAATTGCATCAGAACCAAGAAAACTATGTTCTTTATTGCGACAGTCAGAGTGCAATTCATCTTAGCAAGAACCCAACCTTTCACTCAAGGTCCAAACACATCGACGTAAGGTATCATTGGATTCGTGATGTGTTGGAACATAAACTACTCGAAGTTGAGAAGGTTCACACCAATGATAACGGGGCAGATATGATGACAAAGACCGTGACTAGAGAAAAGCTTGCTATCTGTAGAAAGACTGCATGTGTGGAAGAGCCATGTCCCACATAAGGTGGAAGGGGAGATTTGTTGGTCCAACTAATGTGGACCAGTAGCAAAGAAAAAAAAGGAGGTAAGGAAACATTCAAAGGTAGTGGCGCCGAAAGAAAAAGAAGAAGAAAAAAAAGTCAAAAATCTCTCCATATAATCCGGAGAGAAGGATGGAGCTTTGGTTCTATAAAAACCTTGGTTCATCTCAATAGAAAAACAGATTAGAAGCAGAGGAAAAAGAAAACTAAGAGAGTTTTTGAGAGGAAAAATTAAGAGAGCCAATTTGTGAAGTTTTACCCATAAATTGAAGATACATATTTGTTGTATTTTTGTGAGAGATCCACCTAAAGGTGAAGTGTGTAATCACATCTTATTATAGTGGAAGTTTAAGTGGCCTACGGGTCCCACGGTTGTTACTTTCATTTTTAAAAGGTTTTTCCACGCAAAATCTTGGTATCATTTTTGTTCTATTTTGATTTGAGAAATTATTCTAAGTGTGTGAAATTTATTTCTTTACAACCATCTATTTTTCCCAACAATTTTTCATTTGATATTTTAGTGATACTCACTTATAAAACAAATATTAAATTGATGTAATTTTTATATGTAATCAATACATGCAATTTATATAAATGATATTTCTAACATTTTTGTCTCTCCCTATCCCTATAATATAAATAAATTTATTTCTTTATTTTTGGGTCTTTAAATACAAGATTTTAATGTTTATTGACTTATTTTATCTCTTCTTCTTAGTCATTTTATACTCTCTCTTTAACCCTCACTTCTTCACTTTCATTGAAGATGGAAACAAATCTTACCCATAATCTTTTCCAAAGTATTGGTTTAAAACATAATCTACAAGCTAATTGTAATTTCTTTTAATAATAAAATCACCAAATAATAACATTGTAGATATTTATCAATATTCATGATTTAGTATGCAATTCAATGTCTTAATTTTCCAAGTAAACTTTCACTTTCTCTTAGACATGTCTAGGTGGTTAGAAATATTATACACTTATTATCTCATTTTTATTTTTCTAATTTTTTTTATATAAACATATTTTCAGAAATTCTTGTTACTTAATATATATCTGTATTTTTTTAATATTTTATTATAAGGAATGGACCATGGGTGGAGTTTATTTTGATATTTAAATGAAAATAAAAGTGAGTAAATGAGGTTGAAGATAGAGTACTAAAATGATTAATAAGAAGAGATGATGAGGAGGAGATACAATAAGTCAATAAACATTAAAAATATACATTTAAAGACTAAAAATTAGAAGGAATTGTTTATGTTGTAGGGGCAAGAAGAGAAAAAAATGTCATAAATATATAAAGCACATATGTTCCTAACATACAAAAATTACATTAAATTCATATTTTTTTTAAATGTATGTATTATTAAATTAAAATATCCTCTTAAAAATAAATGTAAAAAAATATTAAAATTAAAATTATAATATTACTAAACTACGAAAACCCACTTAAAATATACTAATTCTCGGAATATTTTTCTTGCCTTAATGTTATTATCTGATATAAAGTAATTTAACATTCAGTAGTCCAAATATATAGTTTGAAAAAGAGATTGTTTCCCCCAAAAAAAAAAAAGTAAATCCAAGCAAATAAGCCTCGCAAAAAAGAGGCAACATCTTTCCCAAAGCCATAGTATGACCATCCATTTATTGATTTATTTATTCCCCTTAAAAAGCTTCCCAAAAGCTAATTTCCACTTTCATTTTGGACTTTCTTTATCATCCTTTTCTCTATAATCAGTCTTTTAGCCTCTCATCACATCCATCAACCTGTACTTGTTGGATTAATCACAAAACCTTTCCTTCTTGGACTTTGTAACCTTCACTAGTTTACATATAATTGAAAATCTAGTTAGTGAGTTTTATTTTGCATAAACTAATAATTCAAAAAAAATAAAAAAAAATTACCTACTTTTTAAATTATAAATAGCAATACAATCTCAAGTATAATTCCATTCTATATTTAATCTACTCAAATATGAATACACAAACTTGGGACAGTGGTAGCAGTAGTAGTAATAGTATTACACATTGTTCCTCAATTGCCTTATTGCAAGAGAGGTTTAGGCAATTGCAAAGAGCAAAGGAGGTAAGGGAAGAGAAAGAGATGTTAAAGATGTTGTCTGAATCAAAAAAGATTGATACAACAAAATCTTATTCTGAAATGCTCCTTCCAAAGAGGCCTCTATCTCCTCATGATCAAGGACAAGGCTCTATGTATTGGCAAACAAACATGAAGAGCAAAGATACCAACAATTTGCAAGGGAATGACATGTCACCAACGTTTGCAAGCATATCGTCTACAGATGAATCAGAAATGGAAAGAATAAATAGTAACTTAGATTATTCAAATGTCATAGACACTTCTCTTCACTTGTGAAAACAGATCACTAGGGTGCATCGCTAGGGTTTAGTACTGTTTAATATATGTTTTCCTTTCTACTTTATGTGTATTTGCATGTCAATGAGAGAAATATGATGATGGATATATACTATTGTTAATATATTGACATATTTTACACGTGGATGACATATTAAATCGAATAATGTTACAAAAATATCACTAAATTATTGTTTGTATTTTATTCATATTATTAAACTATTCGATTTATAACATACAACTTAGAAAAAATTCCACTTATATTATTCTATTAGTTTTCTATTAGTTTTTGGTTAATGGAGCCAGCTATCAGTAATAAATTTAAAATAATTCAAATAATTAAATAATATATTTAAATCTATTATATGTAATACAATTTGTGACATAATTAAACGGATACTAAAAGAATAGTATAAATGAAACTTTTACAAGTTAAATGGTATAAAAAAATAAAAAAATAGTTAAATGATATAGATAAAACAAATATAATATTTGAATGTGTTTTAATGTTTACCCAATTATATGTGTGATGATGTTCATGTTTCGTAACTCCACGCTTTATAAATGGTTAAAACCACTCAACAGTACCGATTATTCATTTGTTGGAAGGAATTATGTATATATGGTATGTTCAATTGTTCATGTTCGTCAGTACTCCATACATATACTCTATGGAAATCAATCCACTGTGAAGCTGTCAAATGATATGTGCTCTAGAATATCTTCTATTTTTCCAAAACTCTTCCGCCTATTCATAACTGTTTTAATTTTTTAGTTTTGTAATTAAATTTATAATTTATATTCAATTCTGGAAAAAAATATTAAAAAATAATAATTAATTTCTAGTTAATTTTGAAACATTAACATAAATCAAAAGGCACTAAAACATTTATTTAAAAAATAAAAAATAATGAGAAGAAAACTGTTAATGCTCCTAAACAGAATATAGTAAATATCACAAATATCCTTCATTAAAAACATATGTATTATATAAATGTACAAAAATTTTAATAAAATAAAAAAATATCGAAAATAAGATTATGCTACTAAGATAACAAACAATATAAATATTTTAAAAAGAAAAACAGAGAGAATCTGATTCACGTAAAAATTAAAATGGACACATAAATTCATATTTAAATTTGCTGATTGAAAACTTCATCAACAATTGGATGGTGCATATTATATTTCTATTGTCCTTTTGTAAGTTTGGATTGCCACCAGAAAAAAAGGTGGAACCGGTACCCTTTCTGAATAGGTGTTAATACCCCAATCAGATTGATCCAAAAAAAAAATTTGCCACCAGATTATCTCTTTCTTTTTCTTTTTTTCACCGTTACATATCGCTCTATAGTTATTACTTATTTGTCATGGAAAATGTTATTACTGAAATACCAACAGAAATGTATCCAGTAAAAAAAATTATCACGTTAATTAAAATTGTGATAAATTTGTACTATATAATAGTTCCCCATCTGTGGTCTACACATGCAGCATCAACACAGTAAAGATGATGGATCAAAGCCTAAGCAGTAGCCATTTACAAATAGAGAATGTCAACCTCCAAATCTGCTCCTAAATAATAAAATAATATGAAAGAGAAAAAAAAAAAAAAGTAAACTAAACCAAACTAAACCAAACTAAATTAAACTTGTAAAAGCTTCCATCAGATGATAGAAACCATGGGCTTGTAGTGTCTTCATTTGTGTGGGGGTCTTGGGTCTTGGTTAGGAAACAACCACTGGATACAACACATATCTATTGCTTTCAAAAAATAAATAAATCGTTCCAAAAGCTACCTTCCACTAATCCAAATTCATAATTGAGAATCTACAGTATGATTTTGAAAGGCAGTTACATACCCTTTTCAAAAGAAAAGTTCAAGAGTACAGAAATGGACACTCTATTTCAAACAACCATCCTCATCAAATCATTTTCAAATTACACTTCCACTAGTACTCAAGTGTAGGCGGCTGAAAAACCATGTCAACCATCCTTTCATTGCCAAGCTACATCATGAGAGCTCTATATGGCAAATATAGCTCCAAACTCCAAAGATATTAATAAAATTGGAAAGAGAACCCAATAATGTTTTTCAAGGTTTATACCACATAACTAGTTCAAATCCCCGAGGCCTTTTTCACTGACCAATTGAACATAGATGAAGTATACAAGTCAAGGGTGGGGAAATTATGGTAGAAAGAGATTCCCATGGAACAAATAGATTTGAAGACATAGAAAAATGTTTTTTCTTTCTTTGTCAGAAAAATTTAAGTTTTTCATTGTATTAGATTGATTGTCAAATTTACCTCTTCGATGGTGCTGCAAGAACAACAAACACGAGGTGAAATTAGTATCCACTGGAACTATCACTGACTGTAGCCGTGTTCTTCAGTGAGGTCATCCTTTGGCATCTTATGGAGTGGGTCCCCATCATATTCTGTACTATCTGAGTCCTCCCCACTACTCCATTTTCTTTTCATGATTTTGGGAACCAATCGAGCCACTTCTTTGGTCTCTATTGCACTTTCATTGTTTCCTAATTGTTCAAATCGAACAGCCCTTACCTTTCTAGCATTTCCTGCTAATATCTGCAATGAGGCTAATATCAGTTGTTATGTTATTAGCTACATGCAAATTTGGAATCTGATAACACCCAGTGGAATCCGACATTGATGCCAATCAACATAACCTGATAATTCAATCAAGTATGCCTAGATCCCATCCCCCCCACCACCACAAACACACAAACAAAAACTGTCATTCATTCTCTCATTCTTTGAATTGAAAATTTTATGATATTATTATGGTTTTATCACTTTAATAATAATATTCAAATCCATAATCAGTTATCATGACACACCCTGTTGCCTATCCTATATGTAAATTTTAGAACCATATTTAATTTTATATGCATTGTAGTCCCTTTCATGTTCAGGAAGAAAAAATGTCTAATTTATTAGTTCGTTAAAAATCTAATGGAAACTATGATTCCACATTCAAAAACTGAATAATGAGGCATGAAACCACATTTATTCCTTGCATGAGATTTTTAACAGACATAAGTAAATTGATTAAATTGTACTTTTTTTCTAACAAGGGGAATAAAATGCACATAAAAAATTAAGGTGTCGAAGTGCACATGATAAGGTAGGTAAGGAACCCAGATATCACTTTTCCTAAATTTTACTATCAAAT
This sequence comes from Hippophae tibetana, assembly GCA_037013495.1. Lineage (NCBI taxonomy): Eukaryota > Viridiplantae > Streptophyta > Magnoliopsida > Rosales > Elaeagnaceae > Hippophae > Hippophae tibetana. The sequence continues at coordinate 84,151,031 of CM072803.1, forward strand.
TCACACTCGGTCATCAATATGTTGATGAAAATGAGTGTGAACTCAGTTATATAAGCATCTTATGAAAAATTGCATTTATGATATATTATTTATTTTTCTAATACGATAAGCTCATTAACCAGGTAGTTTTTATTCATTTATCTCTCTGTCCTTAAGACAGCCTACTATAATAGAATAACAATAATTTAATGCTCCCAAGAAAAATCAGGACAATGGTATTTATAACCCAAGTGACCTTTTTTCAAAGACCTATATATAACAACATTATTTTGACACACCTCAAGTTTAAAAACTTGATGCTTCTCATTCTGGTCCTTGTGATCAGAATTGGAATCATCATTCTCTTCCTGATTATCCTTCTCAAGAACTACTTTGATGCTTTCGCCTGTCTTAGGAATATATCCAAATGCCTCACATATAAAACCAGAGACTGTCTCATATTGATGACCCTGTGACACATAAATGAAGGTGAGCTATGGCAATGGTCATTTTGCAATAGAAGGATCCTGAAAAAGCAGATAAAGAATTCACTAAACTAGAAAAAGTTTCTTAAGATTTTAATTTGTTGACCATGGTTCATAGCAGTTACTTAAGATTCATATAACAATCCAGACTTCAGCACCTAAATAATAAGTACCTCTGGCATTTTGACATTTAGATCTTCAGAGAGCTGATCAATGGATGTATTTGCATCTACATCATACACTCCCTCTGCTCGCATAACAATGTAACCAGTCTTTTTCTGGATCTCCTCCTGTTAGCAAAGGCAAGAGTGGAAATTTTCCACAAATAAGATCACGGGTCAATGCTGAGCCCAAGCCCCCTATACGATTAATTTCTCAAATAATACAATATTTGATTCAACATTTGAAGTTTATTTTCAAGTGTGTGACTATAGAGCCTTTCTTTTTCACATTTAAACCGTTAGAACATTCTTTTAGACTGCATATCTCAATCTATTTTTTCAGAGCAAAAGGTTAGATTCCACTTTCTCCAATTATGCAACTTTCTTTTACATTTTAATTTTTACTATTGGTTATGTAACCTTATCATTTTTAAGCAAAAACTAATAAAAGAGAAGGAAAGAATGCAAATAGATTAATATTACGCATACTTTTGAATCATTTTCATCGAAGATTTCACCAACAATTTCCTCAACCACGTCTTCCAGGGATACTATCTGCTCATCAGAAAAAGTGATAGATATTAAGGCTGCAATTTAAGACTATTATTATGAAAGTATAATATTGATGTTGTTGCAGGAATTGTCATCAATTTTTTTGATGAGAACTTACACCTATGGTTCCTCCGTATTCATTAAGGACGACAGCCATGTGAACCTTCCGGATGCGGAATTCCCGAAGAAGATTCCAAACAGACATTGAATCTACACAACAAAGTAATACTATGTTATCGTCATAAATTTTTGTATTTGCATCATACTATATACAAATCTACATATCAAGTTCGAAATAAAAGAGAAAAAGCAGGACTCTCTGACATGTAATTTCTATCTTTACAAAATATGTTCATCACAATCAAAAAGGGGATCACTGTTAAAAATTACCAGGCACAAAGTATGCAGGTTTATGAGCCATATCTCCAACTGCAGTACTTTCTAGTAGCTCACCCTTCAAAATCAAACATCATATAGTTCTCTACACTTTGAAATCATTGCATAGAACAAATAATCAAAGAATCTATAATTTGTAAGGGAACAAAGTAAAGAATGTCCAACCTTTTGAGCATAGTCCAATAGATCCATTGCATATGCAATACCAACTATATTATCAATACGCTGCTCAAAAACAGGCACCCTAGAAATTCACAATATTATCATTATAGTGCATTGAGGACATATTCCTTCAGTGACGGATACCACATGGTCTAGTGTACCTTGAATATTGATGAGTAACCCATAAGTTGTGAAAATCTACAAGTGTTGCACTGGCATCAATGGCAACCACATCTACGAGGGGTGTCATCACTTCTCTGACATGTGTATCCTTTATTTCCAACACATTTTCGATCATGTCCTGCAAAAGAAATTTTAAAATACATTCTTAACAAAGAAAATGAAACAAGAAAAAAATGACAAAATAGCAAGGGGAAGTTCTAGGTCAGTGAGGTCATGTGAACTGTGTAATGATACGTAAGATGCATATGGAATGCAAATACTGAGACCAAAAACATGTAAATACAAGCACACTTCAAGCATCACATTCTACAACTGAGATGATGGGTGTCTAGGAATTGGTGAGGTCCAAAGATCCAATCTTCATCTTTCCACATTAACATTCACAGTTGAAACTCATAAGCTTAGATAAGAACATGATGAGTGTCATATACAATCAAACAGTGCAATGGGTCTACACCTAATTATGCCACGGTAAATTCAAAAGAGATGTCAAATGCTAGCTATTACTACCTTCACTCAGTAAACTGTGGGTAGATGTGCACATGTATGAGATTTTCGCAGAACCAGTAGATGAATGAGCATGCAAATGGATTAATTTCAGGTCTTCAATAAAGTAGTTTTCCAATTTCTTCCATATTAATGTAATTGAAATACAGATGTCCTTCCAGCAATACCATGTTTCATGTGGAGAAGGGCCCCCAACACATCATAGAAAGTGCATTTAGCAATCATATGCTCATCAAAGGATGATAACAGTGCATTTCAATAATATATCGCATACACCAATACAGAAAACAGTAGAAAGATTTATCACCCAATACTAATAAATGACATGGCAAATGCCTCTAATAAAATCTCATGATAATCCTGAAAAATATTGAAAACAGCATCTGCAGTTTCAATCCAACCCACAGTCCCACAAAATATTTGAGTATAATACTTTCAGAATAGCTTACACCATTACCTGCTCTTCTTCCTCTATCGCCCCACTAAGCTCTGCTCCTCGCAACATCAACTTCAACTCCTCTTCTGTAACATAAGGTTCACTGATAAAGAAAAGAAAAGAAAAAATAATAATAAGCAACTACAAAAAGGTATCTAGAAAGATAATTTGAACAACACTTTTAATTATAATTTCAACCAGTATTAGTTAACATCACCAGCCTCATGTTGAACATTTCAGATCTGCAAATTCTTTATCATGCAACAATACGTATGCATAACATAACAAGAAATATTGATGCACATCCGACTAGCATTGTAGATTGAGTTTAGACCTATCCACCAATAGATGAAAAAATTCAGAATGCTAAACAATATTGTTTCCTTTATCAAATTTTCAAACATATCTCATTGTACTATAACCTCTCAAAGTATATAGTATGTATAACTAAATGATCATAACCAGACTCTCTGACACCATATCTCAAGCATTCTTCAATAGTTTATCTAATTAGCATTGTACGAGAGTCAAGAAGCAGTATAAGAACTCATTGGCACAAAAAAAAAAAAGTATAATATCATCAAGCTGCAGAAAGCACCGAGTTATTTATGGTTTTGCGAAACATTTACACTTTATTTGATATTGAAACACAAAACTCGTTGAATGGAAATGAACTACAATATTAAAAAGCAATACATACATGAGAAGTCTTGAAAAATAATCTTTAGGGCTCAAAATCACAGATGGGATAATGTCATACAGATTGACACAGAGGTTGTACAGATAACAAGCAAGCTTGTGATAAACATACCTTCTTCCTTTCAACCCGAGCAATTTTAGCATTCCCATTGACAGATATGTGACAACTCTTCCCACAGGATACAATATCAATGAGAGCCATGCCACTGGCCTGACCTAGAGGCAACAGGCAAAGGACTTGTCAAATAATGTGACAATAGAATGGATAACTTCACCAATCATTAAACAAAAAACAACTAAAAACAAATATTAAAGATAAATAGCATTTTCCTTCTAAATTTAGTTAAGTGAACAGGTTTAACACTTACCACAAACCGAGCAACTTCTGTTGCATTGTGAACAGCTATACTTTTTGGAGTGATTTCAGTAAGTAACAAAATAGCAACCTAGCATAAGCATTGAGAATATGATGTCACATTTTATGTACATGTCCATTAGAATGCTATTTTCAACAAAAAAAGGAAAGGAGGAGGTATGCCTCCAATAATTTTACAAGAACTAACAACTTGTTGACGCTTAACTCTTTAAGCTATCTAATTTAAACCAAACCGAGGATTTAAAAATTCAGGTTTCCCAACTAAGCATGCAAGAAAATTGCGACATACAGTCATTACTCCAGTTGCTGCACTAACACCAGCTTCACCAAATAATGCTGTGGCAGCTTCCGTGACTAAAGCAGTTGCTCCAATGTTAACAACCCTACGAACAAAAAAGTGAAGATTAAAATAAGGAAGAAAATGCCGCATCAATCCAAGGAAGCATTATAGCGGAAAACATAAGAAGCAAATTACGTTGTGCCAATAAGTATAGTTGTCAAGAAGCGCGTAACATCACTTCCAAGCATTCTGAAGAGGCCATTTTCAGATTCTTTCTCCGCTAATTCACGTACCTGAAGCAGATCAATATCAGCTACTACTTACTAATACCACTAAATACTTTACAGAAATTATCAAGCAGAGATACAAAATTGCACACAAAGATTTGAGCAAGAAGAACAATAAACAATTATCAACAAATAGGGAATTTGAAGTATAGCTATCAGTAACTCAAATTATATACTTTCCCAGGCATAGGAAAAAAAATCAAATAACTTATCAACTAAACAAAAGAGGGGAAAAACTATATACCTTCCAAGGCCACAGCGTGGTAATTGAAGTCTCGGCCATGGAGAAAAACGCAGAGAGACCAAGAAGGGCTGCTAACACTAGACCCTGTTCTTTAAAAACCTGAAGAACCTGCAATGTCTTTGGCCATGCATTCCTGAGTAATAAAATGCTATGCCCAATAACACCATACCCGGCATTTACAACACCCTCCTCAGCAAAAGCTCTTTTACAGCCATATACCAAAACCCCGCAAAACATTGCTGCAATCACTATCCCATGTTTCATCAATCGCCTAAGAAACTCAAAGTTCACAGTTAAAGGAGCATCCTTATCACTCAAACCACGACTAGCTTTAGTTACGGATTTGAACGGAGCTTTACCAACAGAAAAGTCATATCTTTGGCACCTGGAACTGATGCAATTAGACGCCAATTGAAATGGGTGCCGTTCATTCCACAGCAAACTGTTCATGGGCACTTGTGCTCGCCTAACGTTATTAAAATAAATCAATTTATTTCCGTAAATGAACATGGGTGGACTCACAGCCCAAGATTCAAGCGCCATATCCGTAAACCAAAACCAAAAAACAAAGATAACACCAAACTACAACCCAAAATTTCAAAATAATCTAGAATCAAAAAGTTCGCTGCCAGTAGAGGAGAGTGAAGACGATGAAGGGCTTCATAGGGGGTTCGATAAATGCTAAGATAGGCTTGGCTTGTACGTCAACATTAGTCGCTGGCAGCAGAGAGCCTGAGAGAGAGAGAAAAGTTGTTAGGTGACGCCAAGTTAGAGAGAAGCAAGTGGAAGACATGTGAAATGACTAGCGCTACCCCTTTCGCACCTCCAAAGCATATACGGTGGAGTGTAATTTGATTTCATTTTGAGCACAATATCCTTTTTTGGGGAGTGATATTGTAAAAGGAATCATTTGGTAATTTTATTTAGAAGTGGTGATATTATAATATAAATAATATCAAAAATAAAATATATATTTTATATATTTTTATTATAATAATAAAGATAACTGCAATATTTTTTTTCATTTCTCTAAAAATAGAGATTATGTGTTATAATTTTAATTATGGAATTATAATTATTTAATATAATTAGTATATAAAGTTAATATTATAAGAATGATATATGTATAAAAATATAATTAATTAATTTAAAAAATATAAAAAAAGGTTAGTTTATAAGAAATTTTAATAAGTCTAATTACTAAAGAACAATCAAACTTACTAACATCGAAGCGATAATAAGTATTTTTTAAAAAGAAAAATAAAAAAAAACAAAAATAAAAATAAAAGATAGAAGAAAACATGAGTGTGTAAAATGGATAGAAATAAACGTATATAAAATAATCCAATTCAACTTACACAAACTAACTCAACTTAATATTTTTGATTTCAAGTGAGTAGCGTTTCTTTTTACATACTCAACTTAATATTTTTTATTTCAAATGAATAGCGTCTTTTTTAACAAATTCAATCTATTTATTTTATTATTTTTATTTTAGCATTCTTATTTAAGATTTATGAATTTTATATAATTTATTATTATTTAATCCATCATTTAAACTATTTTTTCATAGACATGTAAAGCAAATAATATATCCAAATGAATTCATCTTTGAGTTAGAGGTTAAATCATGTTTTATTCTAATATTTATATTTTATGAATATATTAAAAGCTTTTGTTATGCTTAGAGATTAGAGTTTGGAACATAGTTAGAATTTTAATTTTTTATATTTTGTTATGAATAATTTAAATATTTTATTATTATTGTCTATTTTATAATAAACAATTTGTATTAGAGATTTGAATTTATATGTTTTAATTTATTATTTATTGTTACGTTTCTAATTCTATTTAAGAAAATACTTTTTTCCATTTTAGATAATATTTTAAAATTTTATTTTATCTTTTATTTTGTCAGTGAGAGAAAATTAGATTTTGCCTTCTCATTTTGTCTATTGTTCTCGTTAAAGTTATAGACTAAATATTCTTTCTTATTTATTTATTTTATCCACGTAAGATATTAATTCTATAATATTTAGTTATTTATCTATTATAATTTATAATTATATTATTTTTTGGTTAGAATTTTATAATATAACGGATGATTTTGATATGAGAATATATATTAGTGAATTTTATTGGATAAATTCTTACTATTTATTATTGGTTATTTATTCTACTTTTTAATCTTCTTATACTTGATTTATATAAATAATGATATTAGGTAAATGATTGAAATTTAAATATTTAAATTTAAAAATTAACATTAAAATATTAAAAATTATAATAAAAGAGTTTAAAAAATATTAATAAATAAAATCTATTAGTAAAAAAGACGAAAATATCCTTAATCCAATCCAAACTAAAAACAATAAAATTGATTTAAGATGAATTGAATTTTCTAATTTATTAGCTTGCATGTTTATCATTTTTCAAAAATAGATAATACTGAATTAATCTGATTTTAATTTAAACACAATCTAACTCATATATATCCCAAGAAAAAGTAGTCCGTAATGCATGAGTATGTTGGAGTTATGAACTATTCTTAGACGTATCCGATTTTCATGGTGGTATTTAAAAAAAATATCAATGGAGGAATAGAACCAGTCATCAGTTTATAGTGAAACAAGTTAAGCTCTTTTAATTGACTTGAGCTTTCAAATTACTTGAGGAATCATTCCATTAAAGCCATTTCTACAAAGATCAATTTTTGGAAAGATGGTTCAGATTTCACTAGTTCTATATAAATAATTTACTTAATTTTTGATAAACTTGTGTTGTTATGTTATATATACATTATATTTTTAAACATAAAAAACATATATAATTTTTAAGTTAATAAAAAAAATATGCAATTCCGGAATAGATTAAAATAAAAAGGATAATAATAATAATAATAATAATAATAAGTTGTTAAAAAAAGTTTTGATAATATACCTAACTATATTCAATATTTTACTATTTAAAATATAAGATGATGTGTTATAAAAGTATTTTAGATTAGATTATTTATACAGTTTAATCGATTAAAAATTATATCATTTAGTTTTTTAGTTTTGTAAAAATAATCATCAAAGACAAATCATATTATTTAATAATTTTTATTTAAAATATTATTATTTTTTATTAAATAATTAAAACATAGATAAAATATAAATTTTTAATAAAGATAAAAGTGAAATAATTTTAAAAAATAAACAATAATAAAATTCAAAAAAAAAGTTATTTAAATATATATTTTAATTTTTAATAAAAATTAAAAATTAATAAAACATTAAAATAAAATAGTGATAATTAATAAATATTAAAAAATTAATAATTTGTGAATTATTTTTTGTATTAATTATATTTATTATTGTAAAAAATTCATATTTTAAGTTAATTATTGTTAAAAATTCACTGCAACACGAAGTACGATCTTTAATTATTCTCCATCACTTTGAAGAACTGAATAGCAAAGGAATCTGACAAATATCACTATTTATTGCTATGCAGGTACGTTCTCTCTTAGACTTCTTTTTTTCTATTTCAAATGAAAAGCTTAAATTGATACAACGAAATTAAACCCATCAGTATTTCAATAGCAACCGAGAAGCAAAAGCTTTGTCTCTCTGAATTTTTTTCCCTTTTTATTAATTTTATGTATTTTACCTTTTGTCTACTACCATAATGTTTGGAGAGACAAATGACAAGGAAAAAAAAAATAACAACGAACTGTAAAACAAGCCTTCTAGGAATTTTCATAGAATTTAAGACAAAACCTAACTTGTTCTTCTGTTCCCATTCTTCACAGAATTGCTTCCCTTTGGTCTCTTTCTCAGTCTCTTTTGCCATCTTTCTACAATCATTGTCAAAAACCAATCAACTTTGTAATGTGAAAGCACAATATAGCCCATAGATATTCCAAATACAGTTCCACATCCATATCCCATCACCACAAATTTCCATTCAATTACTACTCTCGAATCTGAACCATCTTCTTCCTGCAGATTTGTTGTTGATGGTTCTTCTGCCTCATCATTGTTGCATTTTCTAAACAATGGAAATCCACACAATCCCATGTTTCCAATATATGAACTATTATCAAATGTGCCAAATTGATTTCCCCTAGGTATTGCTCCCACTAGTTGATTGTATGACAAATTCATAACAGCTAGTGAAGTCATTTCACTCAAATCTGATGGAATTTCTCCACCAAGCTTATTCGACGAAAAGTCTAGCCATTCAAGATTTGTCAAATTGCTCAATGATGAAGGAACAGTATTAGATAGTTCGTTGTGAGAAAAGTTTAGTCCTTTGAGTGACTTAAGCTTTCCGATCACCTCAGGAATCTTGCCTTCAAATTCATTTTCTGAGAAATCGATGGTTGTGAAGATGGTTTGGATTTTCACCAATTCTACATAGAAACCCTTCATTACCACTATGACAGTATCTTGATAATAGGCCTCTCCCATGTATTTCAACTTCTCTGCATGTCCATCCATCATAGCTATCATGTTCTTCAAATATTCAGTTGGCAAAATTCCCTTGAACTTGTTGCGTGAAACGTCCATGATTCGCAACTTTTGGAAAGGATATCTAGTCCTAGGAGTACCTATGGGACCGTGAAATCTGTTAGATCTCAAGATAAGAACTTGAAGCATTGGAAGAGTTTCTAACCATTGTGGAAAGGAGTCACTTATATTGTTGTTTCCTAAGTCTAAAATTTCTAATCTCCCACAATTGAGCAAAGACTTTGGAATTGGCCCTTTCAGTTGATTTCCATTAAGATTAATATTCCTCAAAGAGTTTCCCTTTGCAAAACTAGTCATTAAGATTGAACCTTGAAAATTGTTTGTTCTTAGATCTAACACCGAAAGACTGAGACTAAAACTTCCCATAAACGCAGGAATTTTACCACTCAAACTGTTATTAGAGAAATCAAGAACTTTGAGTTTTGTTAAATCTGCTAATTCTGAAGGAATTTGTCCACCAAGCTTATTTGAGGAGAGGGCTAACCATTCCAGATTTGTCAAATTTCCCAAAGATGTTGGAATAGAGCCAATAAGTCTATTATGAGAAATGTTAAGCCCTTTGAGTGACTTGAGATTCCCAATCAACTTTGGGATTTCCCCTTGGAAATTATTCCTTGAAAAATCAATGGTAGGAAAGATGGTTCTATGTCTCAGGAACTCAACATTGGGGTATTGAATTGTCACTGCAGTTGAATCCTGATAATAGTTTTGCTCTGTGTTGTTCAAATCTTCTGAATTTCCATCCATCATAGCCATCAAACTCTCAAAGTATGATACCGGCAGAGAACCATTGAATTCATTGTCTGATAGGTCCATGATTTGCAACTTTGGAAAGGGAAATCTGACCTTTGGATTACCTATAGTCCCAAAGAATTTATTAGATCTCAAGATAAGAATTTGCAGAACTGATAGAGATCCTAACCAGTGGGGAAAGCTTCCGTTCAACTTGTTATTTCCGAGGTCTAAAACCTCCAACATGCTGCAGTTGAGTAAAGCTGGCGGTATTGGACCTTCTAATTGATTTCCATTAAGGTTCATATTTCTCAAGGAGTTCCCCTTTGCAAATGTTGCTGGGATTGTGCCATTAAACATATTTTTACTCAAATCCAACACCAAAAGGTTGCCACTACTATTTACAATGCAAGAAGGTATGTTCCCACTCAACCTATTATTAGACAAATCGAAAACTCGAAGGGAACTCATGTTACAAAACAATGAAGGTACGTTACCCTTCAATTGATTGTTGGAAATTAAAAAGACAACAGTTGAAAGTGGTGGACTTGGTAGATTTCCTTGAAGGAGATTGGAGCGAAGGTCGACAAACTGTAGTTGTTTCCATGGAAGCTGCTCTATGTTTGTCAAAAAGTTATGAGACAGATTCAGATTATGCAAAGAATTTTTAGTCACATTCCACAACCATTTGGGAACACTACCTTCAATTTGATTGTGAGAAAGATCCAAAGATTCTAAACTTTCCAAGGTTGCTAGAGAGTAGGGGAACTTTGTTATGTTGCAGGAAGACAAAGCCAAGTATCTAAGTTTGGGAAATATGTAAATCTTGAAGTTGCCAGAACTTAATGTTAGTTTATTAAAAGAAAGGTCAAGATACAAGAGAATTTCTAACTTCGAAAACTGATCTAATCCTATGACACCTTTCAATTGATTCGATGATAGATCTAGTTGAATGAGATTCATTTGCCTGAAGATTGAACTTGGGATTGAACCATGGAAGTTGTTACCACTTAGACTAAGATGCATCAAAGAATTATGGTGGAAGTTTCCAATGTTACCTGTAAACTGATTATTACCAAGGCCTAAAAATAGTAAAGAAGGAAGAGTGTATAACCAAGAAGGTATTGATCCATTCAACATATTATCAGACAAATAGAGAATTTGCAAATTTAATGGAACAGGGCCTGGCAATTTATCCTTGGAAGTATCACAATGAAAAGAAACTCGGGTTGAGTTACAAATTTCTGGGAGTTGGCCTATGAAATTGTTACCAGAAAGAAGTAACGAACTGAGACTCTCAAGATTCAGAGAAGACCATGGGAATTGGCCACCAAATTCATTGTATGAAAGGTCCAAGTCAGTGACTTGTGTTAGATTACCAAGCAACTTAGGATATGATCCTATGAATTTGCAACTCCTGAGATATAAACTACTCAAAAACTTCAAGTTTTTAGTGAGATAAGGAAAGTCTATAGAGAATCCAGTATAAGAAAGACTCAAGTAATTGAGTGGACTGGTCCAGTTGTAATTAGGAAACTTACCTGTAAGATTTTGGTTATAACTTAGATCAATAAATTTGAGATTTGGAAGTTGCCAAATAAATACTGGGAATTCACCTCGAAATCCAGTGTCAAGAAGACCAAGATACGTCAATGAAGATGACAAGTTCAACAATGAATTTGGTGCAACAGAAGACATATCAACATAAGGCAAAGAGAGTTTCTTCATGTTGGTAAGGTTTGTAACAATCCTTTCCATGCTTAATGTGTCAATAGTCAAATAATTATTCAGATATACATTCCCAGAGAGGACTAGTGTTTCCAAGTTTTTAAGGTTTGAGATTTGAACAGGAACACTACCAGAAAAATTGCAGTACGAAATTTCAAGGTGAGTCATGTGGATAAACCTACCAAACTCGGATGAAATTGAGGAGCCTCTGAAATCATTGGCAGAGAGAACTAGTTTTTTGAGATGACCAATTGAGAAAAGGCTGTTATTGGGATGAAAAAACCCCTGAAGCCTACTACAAGCAAGATCGAGGCCAATCACGTGACCCGTCACATTGTCACAAGTTACACCACTCCATGTACAACAATCTGTTGTATTCTCCCAAGATGAAGTACTGAATTCATAAAAGCTAGCTTCACAATAATCATCAAATGCAGGGTTGTTAAATTTGGAAAATGAGTTCTTGAATTGGAGCAAAGCAGAGTTCTCATTGGGGTGACATAATGGAGTAGAAGCAGAAGAAAGAAACAACGAATAGTGAAAAGGAGAAAAAATGAGGAAGACTGCAAAAAACAATGAGGACCAATTCATTACTACTTGAAAATTGCGATAGATGGAAATGTGTATCGAATTGCCTGTCGAACTTGAGCTTCATTGTTGGTAACATTTATCAATTATTTTAGTGTTGAAGTCAACTAGTCAAGCACTAATCCAAAATCTCTTCGGAAAGCAAAATATAAAAATAAAATAAGAGACAAATTAGGCATGGTACAACTTAGTAGAAGGTAGGAACTGGGGAATTCTTATTCATTATTATACTCCTTATAAATTCCATTAGTTTCTCTTTACTTTTTATGGATTTTTTAGTTTTTCTAAAGAAAAAATTGCACTAATCTTAAATTTAATTGATATGATATACAACCTTATTAGATGCTCTAAAAGTAATGAATAATTTCTTGAAATTAGGATCCCAAAATGTCTCTTTCTTAAAATTAAACAAAATAGTAAGGAAAAAAATATAAAAAAATACGAAACACTAAGTATTTTTCTTTCATACTTATTACTGGTATAAATGTTTAAAATAATGCATTAAATATATTTACATAAATCGAACTATGTCTAATGCATTTATGAATATTTTTTGAACATATATTTTTCACATTATATACAAAAATTGAATATATATTCATTGGTTAAGATAAACCATAAAATGATTAGTTCAATCTAAATGTGATTTGCTCATAAATAAATTGATATAACTCAATAATTTAGTTAAATTGATAAATATGTATGTGTGTATATTAGGTCAATACATAATAAAATAACAAAAAATAACCATTTATAAAAAAGATATTAATTATACGAATATTTTGACTTGTGTATAAAAAAACAAAAAAATAATAATAAAGATTATATAGGCTTTTATATATAAGATTTTGGTATTTATTGGTCTAAAAAAATAAACAAAAATTTTAAAAAATAAGAAATTTATAAATTAAAAAAAAATGCGTTTTGGACCTAGTATAACTTGTTATTCCAGGAATCTTAGACTTTATAAAAGAAAAATTGTTTTGGTCTAGGTGCAAGTCACATGCTCCTTTATGTATTGATAAATCTTTCTTAATGATAAAAAAAATTGATAAAAGACAAATTTTGTTAATAAAAGTTAACAAATTTAGTAAATAAATATACTATGTAAGTTGTATATATCTTATAGATATTAGGGTGAAATATTTTGAATCTTATCTTTTAGAAACGATCTGATCTCTTATTTTTTTAATACTGATTACTTTAATATATTTTTTAAAATTGTTCAATTTAATTATATTTTTTAATTGAAAAATTTGTTACTATATTATTAAAAATCCATGATAACTAAATTATTACGAGAAAGACTAAAATCATTATTATAGATTTATTACTCTTCCACGAGTATTGGTTTTATATACCATGAAAATTAAATACTAATAATTCAATCATTTGGATTATTGTGTTTTGAAAGTAGGACTTTTAGATATCATACTATGTTAAAAATTATTAAAAAATTAACTCTATTAAAAATTTAAGTTATTGAGAAAAAGGTTAATAATATTTTAATATGGCTTACATGGTGAATAATAGTAATTGACACTTATAAAAATATAATCAATACTTTTTTTAATAACTTAATAACTTAAACTTCTTAAAGATTTGATTTTTTGACAACTTCTAATATGATATGTACAGTGGAATAATATATATATATAATATAATCAATCATTTTCGTAATAGTTTAATCTTTTAAAAGAATTAGTTTCCAACGTATTTATAATATGTTATCAAAATTGTAAGTCATGTGTTTAAGATTCGGTAACATAATTATTGAATTTCAAATATTTAATTCCTATAATGAATAGAATTAATATTTATAATTGATGAATATATAAAAGTATAGTTATTTCTAAATTAAGTTTTTTAAAAAGTTAGTTTTTAATATATATTTTGTTTTAATCTTATAAATTTAATACATGTAACAATCAAGTTATTATTTAACTTTTTTGTTTTTTATAATTACAGAAGAGAAGGTAAAGGATTATGACTTTTCTCACTCGTCATTGAGTAATTATATATATATAATTCTCAATTTACCATGATGAATATCCTACAAATATTTAGATTTGTAATTAGAAAGTGACATCATAAAAGTGGGATTGATAAGTGCTCCCTTTGAAAAAAGGTGGGATTAATAAGTGCTTCCTTTTCAAATTTGTCATTAAAATAACGTAAGAACTACTAAAAATGGTTTTGCCAACTAACTATAGCTAAATGACTTAAAGCTTATTTTAGTTCGTAGAAGGTTTGCATTACAGATAGATAGTTTAATAGTATATAATTAAAATTATAATTATTTATAAAAAATTAATGATTTTTTTTCAAAAATAATCATAATAAAAAAAACATAAATAATAGTTAATGTAATATAAAAACCATGGTTAATTAAAATTAAATATATATTAATATTATTATTATATATATATAATTAGACAAAAAATATAATTTTAATAATAAAACACATAATATTTTGTATAATTAGATTAAATTTTATTTTCTTACTTTATATTTTTTATTTTACTTTAAAACATGTACCAAATAGTTAAAAATGAAAATTAATGTTAATATTTTAAATAATATAGTAAAGTAAGAATTAAAATAATATTTAATTTTTTAAAACTAAATATATTTTTAAATAAATATTAAAAAATAAAAAACATGGTTAAAACCGTGAAAAAACTACTATTTAGTTAATAATCGATAGTTATTAACTGAACATACCCAAAATTAATACATATTATTTATTATTATTAGTATAACCATCCTCTTTCATCCCCGCGAACATTCATAGTTCCCCTAATATAACTATTAAAAAAAAATTCTTAATCATCTCAAATAACACAAATATGACTTAAATTTTTTGAAATAATAAAAATAGATATTAAATTAAAAAAATATTAAATGAGTTAAATGAAATGATGAGGTGATAAAATATCACAAAACTTTGAAATGTCTCTTAAATTAAAAATAAAAATAAAAACTTTGATCCCAAAACTATTATATTTTAGCAAATAAGCTTATCTTAGTTTAGAAACTATAGTCTGACATATCTTAAAGTTTCCAAACTTGTGAAGTTTTAAATCTAAATGTAAAAGAAAAAAAAAAGACCGCAACATTCAATAAGCTTGAGGAATAGAATATTAAGTTTTTTAAAATTGTAAACCTTTGTGTGAATAAGTCCAAATTTTGGGACCTTATAAACCATGTGTTTAGCCAAAAAAATATTTTGTAAAATTAGATATGGTTACTATTAAAAACAATTGTTCAAATATATATTATCAAACAAAATATAATAATACTCAAATAAATAGAAAGTAGAAAAAATATTATTCATCTTAAATGATATAAAATTATTAAACAAAATAAAATTATTAAGGATAAAATATATTAAATAAATAAAAAGTATAAAAAATTTAAAAACATTATTCACCTTAAAATAAATAAAACTATCGAACAAAGAAAAAGTATAAAATAAATACACTTTAGTCAATTATCTAAAAAAATAATAGATCATTAAACAAAATATATCAAATAAAAACGATATATATATATTAATGATTATATAATTACTTATGTTTTAATATTATATATCTATTAAATTTATGTTATAGGAATTTATATTATATTTATATGTATATGATATATATATTGTTGGAGATGACTATAAAGCTCCTTAATTTAATGAGTAAAACATGGAATAAAATAATAAACAATTCAAGAAACTATTAATTTAAGGAGTAATTCAATGAGTGAATTTTCCTATAAATAGATATGTAATTGTAATGAATTAATCCAAAGTATTCATTCCAATTGAGAGAAAAACTTTTGTGAGAGAAAATTTAGAGTAATTTTCTTAGGTGTAATTGGGTTGTGGGATGTGAGTTGTAAGTGTTGTAAACACTTTATGTAATTTCTTCTCTTTCAGTAAAAAGATCTACAGCAAGTCCGGAGACGTAAACAAGATTGACTGAACTTTGTTATCAAATTTGTGTGTTATTTTTTATTCTTGTTTTCTCATAAATCTGGTTTATCAAGAATTTGCGTAATTTTCCAACAATTGGTATCAGAGCTTTTGGTGGTGATTTCTATCAATTTTCTACAATATTACTATTCATATGAATAGTGAGATTTTTTCGACGATATTTGTTCGTTGACGGAGGTGTTCTAATACACAGTGAGTAGCTCATCAGGAAGCAATAAGTTGAAATTTGACGATGTTCGTGATCTAGTTCTCAGTGAAGAGATCTGACGTAGAGAGTCAGGTGAATCGTCAACTTCTTCAGTTTTGCATACATAGTCAAGAGGAAGAAATTCAACCAAAGGGAATGGACGTGGCAGAACAGACTACCGAGATAGATCAAAGGACAAGAGGTCTAAATCTAGGAATCCTAATAATTTTCATAGTTCGAAGACTATCGAATGTTGGAATTGTGGAAGAACCGAACACTACAAAAATCAGTGCAAAAGTGCACCGAAAGACAAACAAGTGAAGGCAGAGGCAAACGTTACTTACACCTTAGGAGAAGATGATGCATTGATATGCTCTTTGGAAAGCAAGGAAGAATCTTGGGTGTTAGACTCTGGAGCATTGTTCCATGCTACTTCACAGAAAGAATTCTTTGAGAAATATGTCCTCGGAAACCTTTGAAAGGTATATCTTGGTGATGACCAAGCATGTGCTATTATTGGAAAAGGTGTAGTGAAGATTAAATTGAATGGGTCTGTTTGGGAGTTGAAGGATGTCAGGCATATTCCCGACCTAAGAAGGAACTTAATCTCAGTGAAGCAATTGGCCAGCGAAGGTTACACTATGATCTTCCACGGTGATGATTGGAAGATTTCAAAGAGTGTAATGACAGTTTCTCGAGGCAAGAAGAGTGGCACTCTTTACATGACAACAGAAGCACGTTGTTCAATCGTAGTTACAGCAAGCAATGAAACATCAAATTTGTGGCACCAGAGACTAGGCCATATGAGTGAGAAGGGGATGAAGATTATACACTCAAAGGGAAAAATTTCAGGTCTATAGTTTGCAGAGATAGACATGTGCGAAGATTGCATACTTGGAAAGAAAAAGAGAGTCAGCTTTCAGACAAGTTGCAGAACCCCAAAGAAGGAAAGGCTAGAGCTTATTCACTCTAATGTTTGGGGACCAACGATCGTCTCATCCATTGGTGGGAAACACTACTTTGTGACTTTCATCGATGATCACTCTCGGAAGGTATGAGTTTACTTTCTAAAGCATAAGTCTGAAGTATTTAAGGCTTTCAAAAAATGGAAATCTATAGTAGAATTGAGATGGGTTTGAAGATGAAAAAGCTTACAACCAATAATGGTGGTTGATAACTGTATTTTATATAGTTATTTTCACCTATTTTATTAATTATAATTACTATGTTTTCAATGTTTTTAGTTCATTTTAGTTTAATAAATTAATATTTACTGTTTTTTATATATTTTAATAAAATTAAATAATTTGTATCGAAAAACTTAATTAATTGCAAGTTTGGGTCCAAAAATATAATTTCAAATAAAATAGTATTTAATTGCAATTTATAAAAGTCAAAAATATAATTTAAATTAAATTCGGGCTTGATTTTAATTATTAAAAGTTTAAAAATTTAATTTAAATTAGAAAAGGGCTAAACTGTAATTAAAGAAAGTTGAAAATGTAATTTGAAATAAATTTATGAGCCAAAATCCAATTAATTAAAGTTTAATTTTCTGCGCAGGTTAGAAGACCACGCGCCAACACGCACGCGCGAAACGTGGACCGTCCGATCAAAGAAGAAACAGTTGAGATCCGCGCATGCCATTCACGCCCGACCAGATCGCGTGGGTGCAGGTTCTTTTTATGCGGCTCGGTGCCCGAGTGGGGCCCACCTGCCGCGCAGGCCAGCGTGCGGATGGGACCCACTTTTCTGATGCGTCAGCCGCTGTCCCCCACGTACGCGCGCCTCTGATCCCGTGCGCTGATCTCAGCGTGCAACCGTCTTTTCCTCCAATCAGAAGCTGCCACGTGTTCACTCTGAATCCTTTCCTCCAATCAGCAACTGCCACGTGTCCCACTCTATTTTTCAGCCAATCATGTAATGACACGTGGCATGTTACGATGAGCGCGAAAGCGCAGGATCGCGCCCGTATGTGGCCATTTTCGTCCGTGCTTTGTTGTCGCCGGCGCCGTTTCCAGCGTCCAATGAGAAGCTGCCACGTGTCCGAGTTAATTCCTTTCAGCGAATCAGACGCTGACACATGGCACGCATAATGAATTAAAAATTGCAGAATCGGCGCCCCTGTCTCACGCGTGAATTTATTTAATATTTTCGATACGATTTCGATACGCGTTATTTTATTTTTCGATAAAAATATTATTACGCGTTTTATAAAAAAATAAAATAAAAAAATGTAATATTTTAGATGTATTATTTTTGGGTATAAATAGGAGATAAGAGGATAGTTTTAGGAAGTTTTTGTGAGTTTGTAATTTTTGGGGTGTTTGTGTGTTGGCTGTGGAACACGCAGAAGCCATTTTTGGCTTTTGTTGTGTTCTGCGTGTGCCAAAAATTTGTTCTAAGTTATGTTTTAATTTTCCTTCTTCTTCATCTTAATTTTCTGTAGGTGTTGTAATTTTAATTTTAATTTTATGAAGTAATTTAATTTTTCTATGGTTGCATTTGATATAAATTTATGATGCTTTTATTTTAATTATTTTTGATAGATTTATAAGACGTTCGATTTGTTCGTTCTATTTTGTGCTTAATGCTTTTTGATTATTTACGAATCTTATCGAAACGATCCGTGGCACATGAATAAACTTGGAAGAGGCATTCGTGTGTATATTGCTCGTAAATAGAATGACATGTATGATGAAGGATAGGAATATACCCTAATTGTATGTGTGACCATTTGAAAACTTAAAACGTAATGAATTTCGGTGAATTTAATTCTCATAGAGATATAGTGAATTAATTTAACGAGGTGTGTTTGTACGGAGCTCGGAAGAGATGTATGAATAAAAATAGAAGTTTTCGGTTGACAAATTAAATGTACTAAAAAATATAAATCAAAAGAAAATAAAATGATTTGAGTTGATTAATTTGGTGAAAAATTGCAATCCTAGATTTCTTTTATTTTGTTTTAACTATTTTCTTACATTTGTGACAATCAACGTACGTTTTGAATAAAATCAGATTGAGATAATTTTAGTAATCAACAAACTATAGTTACAAATCTCCGTGGGAACGATACTTTACTTACAAATTTTATTACTTGTGACCGTGTATACTTGCATGTTTTTGTGTGTTGAAAAACATGCAACAGTGGTGAATATGAAGACATCAGATTCAAAAAATTCTGCTATGAGCACGGGATCAGAATGGAAAAAACTATGCCAGGCATGCCTCAACACAATGGTGTAGTTAAGCGTACGAACCGAATGTTGACAGAAAAAGCCAAAAGTATTTGTATACAGTCAGGTCTACTGAAGCAATTCTGGGCAGAAGTAGTCAAAACGGTAGCTTACTTGATCAATCGAGTCTCATCTGTTACATTGGAACACATAATACCAAAGGAGGTATGGAGCAGAAAAAAGGTGAAACTATCACATCTAAAAGTTTTCGGTTGTGTAGCATTTATGCATATCAGTGATCAAGGCAGGAATAAACTTGATCCCAAATCCAAGAAATGCACATTCATCAGTTATGGTGAGGATGAGTTTGGCTACCGCATTTGGGATGACGAAAACAAGAAAGTGATCCGTAGTAGAGATGTGATTTTCAACGAAATGGTGATGTATAAGGACATGCATAAAATAGACGTCAATGAATCAAAGCAGAATGAGTTAGTATTTGTAGATGTAGATGATGTCCCAGATAGTTTCACAACAAAATCAATTGTAACAAGTCCTCAGCTAGAGGAACTTGTTGGACAGAGCAGTATGCAGCAGTTCGACATACAACAACCTCATACTCCAACTCTTGTATTGAGAAGGTCTTCTCGACCTCATGTGCCTAACAAGAGATACATTAACTATATGTTGCTAACTGATATAGGGGATTGAATGCTATGATGAAGCTTGTCATACTCGAGATTCCAACAAGTGGGAACTTGCCATGAAAAAAGAAATGAAATCTCTCATCTCTAACTAGACATGGGAACTAGCTGAGTTACCTATGGAAAATAAGGCATTTCACAACAAATGGGTGTACTGGGTGAAAGAGAAGCATGATGGTTCTAAGAGATACAAAGTCCGTCTAGTTGTCAAAGGGTTTCAACAGAAGAAAGGAGTTGACTACACTAACATTTTCGCTCCCGTTATGAACCTCAATACTATCATATCAGTGTTGAGTATTGTAGCCATTGAAGATCTTCATCTTGAATAGTTGGATGTGAAGAATGCATTCCTTCACAGAGATTTAGACGAAGAGATATACATGTACCAACCAGAAGGTTTCTTAGAAAGAGGGAAGAAGAACATAGTGTGCAAACTTAAGAAGAGTTTGTATGGCATGAAATAAGCTCCAAGACAATGGTACAAAAAATTTGACAGCTTCATACACAAGAAAGGTTTCCAAAAGTGTAATGTCGACCACTATTGCTATTTCAAGAGATATAGGTCCAATTATATCATTTTACTACTTTATGTTGATGATATGTTAGTAGCAGGTTCAGATATGGATGATATCATAAGGTTGAAGCATCAATTGTCAAAGGAGTTTGACATGAAAGACTTAGGTTCAGCAAAGAAGATTCTTGGAATGCAAATCACAAGAAATAAGAAGAAAGGATCCTTGCAGTTATCTCAAGCAGAGTACATCAATCGTGTTTTGTAGAGATTCAACATGGGCGATGCCAAGTCAGTTAGCACACTCTTGGCCAATCACTTTCGCCTATCCAAGGATCAGTCCCCTCAGACAGAGGAAGAAAAAGAATTCATGGCTAAGGTTCCTTATGCTTCAGCCATTGGAATTTTGATGTACGCAATGGTCTGTACGAGATCAGACATTGGCCATGTAGTGGAAGTTGTTAGCAGATTTATGTCAAATCTAGGGAAAACTCATTGGGAAGCAGTCAAGTGTATTTTAAGGTATCTACGAGGTACCATAGAAAAGTGCTTGTACTTTAGTAAATGAGAGTTAAAAGTACAAGGCTACGTAGACGCAGACTTTGGAGGTGAAGTTGATCACCGAAGAAGCACCACCGGTTATATATTTACTGTTGAAACTACAACTGTTAGTTGGATGTCACAAATACAAAAAAAAATTGTCACTCTATTCACTACAGAGGTTGAGTATATAGCAGTGACTGAAGCCAGTAAAGAGATGATATGGCTTCAAGGTTTGTTAACTGAGCTCGGATTCAAACAAGAGAAGAATGTTTTGCATAGTGATAGTCAAAGTGCAATACATTTGGCGAAGAATTCATCATTTCATTCTATAACCAAGCATATTGGACTTCGTTATCACTTCATCAGATCTCTATTGGAAGATGATGTGTTAATACTGGAAAAAATTCAAAGAAGCAAAAATCTAGCAAATATGTTAACAAAGATGGTGATTATTGACAAATTGAAGTTATGCTCAACTTTAGTTGGTCTGCTAGAGTAACAAGACTAGAAAAGTTGCTGCATTGATCGAGGTGTGAAGACAAATTGAAATTAGTCTTCAAGTGGGAGAATTGTTGGAGATTGCTATAAAGCTCCTTAATTTAAGAAGCAAATTAAGGAGCAAAACAAGGAGTTTAATTCGAGAAACCATTAATTTAAGGAGTAATTCAAGGAGTTAATTTTCCTATAAATAGATGTGTAATTGTAATGAATTAATCCAAAGTGTTCATCCTAATTGAGATAAAAGCTTTTGTGAGAGAAAATTGAGAATAATTTGTTGGCATGTGAGTTGTGTGGCAGACAACACTGAATTAAAGTATGGCAGATAACAAGCAAATGTGGCAGACAAGAATAATAGTGGAAATTAATAATAGTGTAATTTGTTTTTTTTCCGTTTTTTCTTAGTATACAAATACTATACTCGTGTATAGAGAAATGAGAACAGAGAAATACAAAAATACAGAAACAATAAGTTGACATGGTATCAGAGCTCAGAGCAGAGTTACTGGTTATCCTAATGAAAGAATAAATTACCTGCTACATTGATTTGTTCTCCTTTGGCTGATTTGGTGTGATATACTCAACAGATTGTGATAATCTGTGAGTATTTGGCTGCCTATTTGGTTGGAATTTTGGGTAGTCATTCTATCTGCTTCTATGGAGAAACTGCACTATTCTTCAGCTTTGCAATTCTGTAAAACAAGCTGCTTCTGTGGAGAAACTGCACTATTCTTCAGCTTTGCAATTCTGTAAAACAAAAACAAAAACAAAGTTGAAGCAAATTCTCAAAAGATGTTCTAGCTTTGGGAAGAAAACATGGGGCAAAACAACTTCCTGAGGATAGTTCCAAGGATCGACGAAAAACTGAAAGTAATAGAAGGGAAAAACTGAATGAATGGCGTTACCATAAACACTCACCAGTTCCTGTAAACAAAAAAAACAAAAAAATTCTGTGGAAATTTTTTTTCAGGTTTAGAGAACACAAGTTGTACCAACGGTTTTTGTTGAAGGTGGAAGCTCCATCTGGAAGTTGTGGTTGGCTAGGGTTTGACAAACTTGTGTGTCCATCAGACGAAGGAAGGAGCTGCTCCACCGCAAGCCTTCAGCAACTTTGGCTTCACACCAGCTGGAAATAATGACTGGCTCGGAACTCAGCTGAGGAACGCAGTCAGAGAAGCTGCGCGAAAAGCTCAGGTTGTGCATCTAGTTTACTCTTGTCGGTCAAACTCTCAAAACGAATCTTATCAAGAGCATCTGAGGAATTACTAATGAGCTCCCGAAGAAAGATCTCCTTGTTGATGTAGAAGGTGTTGATGATAAGACTGAGAAGCTGGTTGATCTCAGCCTGGAAAGCAAACGTCTCTGCCTCAGACATGGCTTTAGCTTTCTCAACGAACTTGTGCTGAAGGGACTTTGATGCGCAGTGGAAGAAGAAAAGGGGCAGTTAGGGTTTTCGCAGAGAAGCTGCGCGAAATGGAAAAAAAATGCTTTAGGGTTACGAAAGTTTTTATATATAGTGTGTGTAAATTGTAAAAAAAAAAAAGGAAAAAAAGAAGGAATTTTTTTTTGGATTTCATGGCGGAATCTAGAGATTTAACTACCAATTTCATATTGGAAGATTTGACGGCGAAAATGACGGAAGTTCTAACTAGAGCTCAGATCAGCTCACAACCTCCGCCAACTGAAGCGTCGACTGCTCCCATTAGTATCAAGTTGGGAGGATCCAACTATGCCTTATGGTCCCAGGTGGTGGAGATGTATATCTCTGGCAAAGATAAACTGGGATATATTAATGGGGACTTTCCTCAACCTGTTGAAACCGACCCCTCATTTAGAAGATGGCGTACTGAAAATGCCATTGTCAAAGAATGGTTGATCAATTCGATGGACCCCTCCTTAATTGCAAATTTTATCTGATTCCCAACTGCAAAATAGGTTTGGGATTCGGTGGCTACCACTTACTATGATGGGACAGACACATCTCAAGTGTATGATCTTCGCTGTCAAGTTACTCGTACGAAGCAAGCGGGTGAATCCATTGAAAAATACTATAATAACCTTCAAGGGTTATGGCGTGAAATTGATTTCCGTTGTCCTAATCCAATGGAGTGTGCTATTGATATACAAAAATACAACTCCATCGTACAGGAAGATCGAGTGTATACCTTCCTCGATGGACTTGATGATAGATTGGATAAAACTCGAAGTGATGTGCTTCAGATCAAACCATTCCCTACGGTGGAACAAGCCTATGGATTCGTCCGTAGGGAAGAGGTCAGGCAGACCGTGATGATCACAGGTGTAGATACGACACCCGGAGCAGTTATGGCTTTTAAAGGGGTCAAGGGACACCATAATCTAATGCCACCAAAAACAGGAACTTCCTTGGGTAGCAAGAAATCCACGGGAAATCCACCATCTCTTGACATGAAATGTGGCCATTGCGGAAACTCCAAACACACCCGTGAAAACTGTTTCAAACTACATGGGTATCCAGAATGGTGGAATGATCTTCAAGCACGGAAGAAACGGGACACCACTGGGCGAGCCGCTGTGGCTACCAATAATGCCTCACTATCCCTTACTTCTCAGGCCGAATCTTCCCAAGATCCAGGTATTTCAAGTAAAGTATTTCACATCTCTACTCGTACTGATAAGGAGGATTGGATTCTGGACTCTGGAGCTACAGATCACATGACATTTGACCCAAACGATCTCTCCAAAACAACCCAGCCAAGACGGAGTCGTGTTGCCAATGCAAATGGGGTCACTTATCCAGTTACAGGAGCTGGAACAGTGACCTTATCTCCTTCATTATCATTATCTAATACTTTACTTGTACCCTCTCTGTCAAACCGACTAATGTCTGTAAGTCAGGTCACTTCAGATCTTAATTGTGTAGTACTGATGTATTCTACTTTTTGCCTTTTATAGGATATTCTCACCAAGGAGATCATTGGGCGTGGTACTAGGAGAGGAGGGCTATATTATGTGGATGACCTCAGTTCGGGAAGAGCCAATCATATGCAAAACATTGTTGGTAACAAGGAACGACATATTTGGATATGTCATCGTAAATTTGGGCATCCATCATTCGGGTATTTAAAGCACCTATTCCCCAGTTTATTTTCAAATATCACACATTCAGATTTCAAATGTGATACTTGTATCCTAGCAAAAAGTCATAGGGCGTCTTATCCTATGAGCATGAATAAAAGTATGACTCCTTTTGCTTTAGTACATTCTGATGTTTGGGGACCTTCCCCGGTCATTACGTCATCGGGTCATCGTTGGTTTGTTATTTTTGTTGATGATTGTACACGAATGACATGGCTTTACCTTCTCAAACATAAAGATGAAGTATTTGCTACATTTCACCTGTTTCACATCATGGTTCAGACACAATTTTCTGAAAAAATTAAGATACTTAGGTCTGATAATGGAGGGGAGTATGTTAATCAACAATTCCGGACATACTTGGACAACCATGGTATTCTCCATGAAACCTCGTGTTCACAAACTCCACAATAGAATGGGACTGCGGAGAGGAAGAATCGGCATATTTTAGAAACGGCTCGGTCCTTACTAATCGGTGCACATATGCCTAATAAATACTGGAGTGATGCTATTACTACAGCGGTGTATCTACTGAATCGTATGCCCACAAAAACCTTACAATTTCACACTCCATTAAAGGTGTTATCTGATCATCTTCCCTTGCCTACTATTTTGATGCTTTCGCCCCAAATTTTTGGATGTGTTGCTTTTGTCCACCTCCATAAAAATCAACGAACTAAGTTGGATCCATGTGCTGTCCGCTGTGTGTTCTTGGGGTATGACGTACAAAAAAAGGGTTATCGATGCTATGATCCAATTACTAAAAGAACCTATATTACCATGGATGTCACTTTCCTCGAATCAGAATGTTTTTTTCCCATCACTGGTATCCAATTCCACTCTTCAGGAGGAGAGTTATGGTGAAGAACGAAATTGGCTTGATGTTGAAATATTAGACACTAGTCCAACATACTCGGATCATACCAATCATATGGAGGAGCCAGTATCTAGACCCGAGCTTGAACTTCCAAGAACTGAAGCCGAAGTAATAATTAAATCTCCAGAAGATGAAGTGGTTGATGTACCCCTCCACTCCCTAGTACCCAATGATTCTCCTGCTGAGAATACTCCTGAGGTAAGCTATCCTATCACACCTTTACAAACTAATGCTATAGATACATCTGTTGGTTATGTTTTACCTTTCAGACACAATCGAGGCAAACCTCCAAATCGATACTCCCCAAAAAGAGAAGAACGACAATCCAAGTATCCAATAGCAAATTATGTATCTACTCAAAGGTTATCAGAACCTATCAGGGCATTTGCACAAACACTCTCCTCGTGTCAAATTCCAAGTAGCATTGAAGAAGCCTTATCTGATCCAAAATGGGCTCAAGCTATAAAAGAGGAATTTGAGGCATTGCAGAAGAATAACACATGGGTGTTAAGCGAGTTGCCTCAAGGGAGGAAGATGGTAGGATGCAAGTGGATTTTCTCCATTAAATATAAAGCAGATGGGTTAGTTGATCGATACAAGGCGAGACTTGTAGCAAAAGGATATACACAGAAACACGGGATAGATTATCAAGAAACCTTCTCACCTGTGGCTAAACTAAAAACCGTTAGAGTTTTGTTATCTCTTGCGGCAAATTTAGATTGGCCATTGCACCAACTTGACGTAAAAAATGCCTTCCTTCATGGTGATCTTGAGGAAGAGATTTATATGGATATCCCACCAGGATATACTGTTACAACCGGAAAAGAAACTGCATGTAGATTACAACGAGCATTGTATGGACTAAAACAATCACCTCGAGCATGGTTTGGTAGGTTAAGTTCAGCAATGAAGAAATATGGGTTCCAACAAAGCAACTCTGATCATACTCTTTTCCTAAAACACCGATTAGGGAAAATAACAGCCCTTATAGTCTATGTAGATGACATGATCATTACAGGAGATGATAAAGAAGAAATCTCTAAGCTTCAAGAACAACTGTCAAATGAGTTTGAAATGAAGAATTTGGGAGGGCTCAAATACTTCTTAGGTATTGAGGTAACAAGATCAAAACAAGGCATATGTCTTTCCCAAAGGAAATATACTCTGGACCTACTGGCAGAGGCAGAACTACTAGATTGTAAACCTGTCGATATTCCAATGGTTCAAAATCATAAACTCGGAGAATATGTGGACCAAGTACCAGCAGATAAACAGAGATATCAACGGTTAGTAGGTAAACTCATATATTTATCTCATACTCGACCTGATATTGCTTATGCTGTGAGTGTGGTGAGTCAGTTCATGCACTGCCCAAGTGAAGACCATATGGATGCGGTCATGCGAATACTTCGTTATTTAAAGTCCTCCCCTGGGAAAGGACTTATGTTTTCAAAGAATGGTCAATTGGAAGTCCTTGGATATACAGATTCAGACTGAGCAGGGAATATGAAGGATAGGAAATCTACTGCTGGGTACTTCACTTTTGTGGGGGGAAATCTTGTTACATGGAGGAGCAAGAAGCAAAAGGTAGTTGCCTTATCTAGTGCTGAAGCTGAATTTCGAGGAATGGTCAAGGGAATATGTGAGCTCCTGTGGTTGAAAAAACTTCTAACTGAGATTGGTGTTGCTCCTAACTCTGAAATGAATTTATTTTGTGATAACAAAGCAGCCATTGCCATTTCCCACAATCCAGTCCAACATGATCGCACGAAACACGTTGAAGTGGATCGAAACTTCATCAAACAGAATCTTGAAGAAAAGATTATTAAGCTTCCATTTGTTAAGTCAGAAGATCAATTGGCTGATATACTCACAAAATCTGTTTCTGCAAAGAACTTTTACAACTCACTTGACAAGCTGGGCATAAGAGACATATATGCACCACCTTGAGGGGGAGTGTTGGCATGTGAGTTGTGTGGCAGACAACACTGAATTAAAGTATGGCAGATAACAAGCAAATGTGGCAAACAAGAATAATAGTGTAATTTGTTTCTTTTCCATTTTTTCTTAGTATACAAATACTATACTCGTGTATAGAGAAATGAGAAGAGAGAAATACAAAAATACAGAAACAATAAGTTGACATAATTTTCTTGGGTGCAATTGGATTGTGAGTTGTGAGTTGTGAGTGTTGTAAATATTTTGTATAATTTATCATCTTTCAATAAAAAGTTCTGCAGCAAGTCCGAAGATGTAAGCAATATTGACTGAACTCTGTTATCAAATTTGTGTGTTATTTTTCTATTCTTGTTTTATCATAAATCTGACTTTTTGAGAATTTACGTAATTTCTCAACATATATAACATTCAAAAATTTATACATTGTTTCAAAATTAATAGTATAACATTATCATAAATAATAGATTAAAAAGAGCTAAAGTGATTCAACTTTTCTTTTATTATTAAAATTTAGAAGAGAAATTATTTACCAGCGTGATCATCGCCTCAACATATTTCTCCATAACTTACATGAATTTCTCTATAAGTTACTCCATCACAATTATTAGCATTACTCGTACATGTTTAGTGGTAAGACTTTTTTTTGTGTACTTCAAAGTTGAATAAATTAGTAATTAGGGTATGAAAAATTGAAAATAATAATTCAGGTGGCATCATATTATTAATAAATTTAATTAAATTATAAAATTGTATATATATGATAATAAATTTAATTAAATTATAAAATTGTATATATATGATAATAAATTATCATATTAATTATAATTATAATATAGATATAATATATAAAAATATTATTATATAAATTAATTAATTTGGTACATATCAGTGGTTAGGTGAAGACTTTGATATTGAGTATTGATGAACACTCCATGTTATGTGGATGCTAAATCAAACAAAGTGCGTATTTTGATATTTTTCAACTTTGTGATTGGTCAACAGCTCTCTTTCAACCGAAGAAGCAATTTTTTTTAATGTATGAAATTCGCCACCCCACACAACCAAAGAGTATTTATTTATACATCAACTGATTATTAGACAATAATTAATGTGTTAAATAGTCATTAGTTGAAAAAATCAAACTCATTTTTATTAATTAATAATTACATTTTATATTAATTATTATATATAAAAAATTTGAAAACCAAAATAAATAAATAAATAAGAAAAAATTCACTATGGTCTGAATTAATATGAATGCTCTATTAAAATATTAAAATAGACTGCTAATTTTTTTAGATAGACGAGGCAACCAACTTAAGTCCCAGTATGATGGAGGCCACATTTTTTTTAATCAATATTTATTATATATTTTTAAAAATATAATATTATAAGAGAATTTTAAAAGATATTAAAGTTAAAAATTTATATATTTAATTCAATCTTATTTTACATTTAATTAACTAATTAAAAAAGAATGGTGTATGTTATTTGACTCTTAATTTTCTTATTTAAGAATAATTTAAGACTTTAAATAATAAATTTTATAGAATTATTTTTCTCGTTAGTACTTAATATGTATCATTTTTTATAATTAAATGATATTATAAAAAATAAAAATTCTTCTTTATTGTTAAAAACATCATTTTATCTTTCAAATTTTATTTTATATATATTTTGTTTATTTAAAAAATTATATTTTATTCATTTAAACAAAAATATACAAAAACAAATAATCAATAAAATAAAAATATATTAAATTATTATAAGAATCGATAAAAATTAAATGTAACATTATTCAAAACAAAAATTAGTTCTTTTAGCTCTCAAAAGATATATAAATCTTCAATTTAATTTGATTATATTTATTTTTAAATCTTTACGTTTTGAATTGAATTAGATTAAATATAAAAATGAAATATAAAATGTATAAAATCATAATTAGATGTAAAACTCATTTTAAGTTTGCACTGATATGTTGTCAGATTTTATTTAAGCAAATACTAACATTATTTTACAGGATTGTTTTTTCATTATATTAATTTATGAAAAAGTTTAATCGAATGTCTTTTACTCATCTAACTTTTATATAAGCTCCTTAAAATATTTTTTCATCTGATTGAATAAAAATTTGTACTTGTTTTTTATTTGTATTATTTGAGAAAAAAACTTCAATTAATAATGATAAAGCAAAATCTATACTAATTATTTGTGCTGTACATCGGTATATATTGTATGTCTAAATAAATTATTAAAAATAAAAAAATACTTTTATTTATATTATGTTAATATGAAAAATATTTAAAGATCTAATTTTATATTTTGCCTTAAGCAATAAAATAAAAAACAGATAATTAACGTAAATGATATAAGATTGTTTGTACTAATTTGATTAAAAAAATCTTAAAAGTATAATCATTTCGCTGCAATGTAAGTGTTAAAGTCTGACTTTCTTTTCCACTTTCAATTGTTTCTGTTTCTGTTATTATTATTATTATTATTATTATTATTATAAACAATACTACGATTTAATAAAATTCAAAAGTCGCAACTTCCCGATAAAAAAAAAAAACTATTACTGAGCTACACATACCCATAACGCATCTAAAGTTAGTAAATATTGAAATTATATTTCCTTATTTTCTAAACTGCTTAATATATAAGCATATTAGATGCAAATGATATATAATCTTTAGTTTATAAAATATTTAAAATTAAAATTCTAATTATAAATGTATAAATAGCATGTTTGTTAAATACCTCAATTATATCATTTTTGTACACCCATATGTTTAATGTAAAAGTAAAATCGTATAATATATAATAAAAATTATATATTTATATAAAAATTTAGTATCAATAATAAGAATTGTTTAAATCGTATTTGATAATTTACTTAATTCAATTGTAATTTTAATTATAAAATTAGTATACTTAATTTTTATTTAGTTCTAAATTAAAAATATATTTTTTATTTTTAAATATAAAAATATATATAAAATAAATTAAATATTAATTTAAATATTTTTTTATAATAAAATTATTTTGATATATAATAAAAACTACTTAAATAAATTAAATATTATTTTATTAAAATATTCATCCTCAATTTTTTAATTATATTATACAGATTTTCAACACAGTAAAAAATAATAATTTAATATATTTTAATCTAATATAATTCTAATTTTGCTATCTAATACGGTGCCCTGGCATTTTAGTGAAATCAACATGAGGTAGTTTGTTCTTCAGGATTTAGCATATTTAAAATTTTATCCCTTTTAATTTTGTATTAAAGAAAATTACAGTTGTATTTGACTCTTAAGCAACTTCACATGTAACTTGTCGCAATGAAAAATTAAAAAAAAAACAAAAATCTTGAAATTTATACTCATAAGAATAACATAACTTCATATATTTTTACTATTAAAAAAAATCATCCAATCATTTCAAATTAAATTACAGACATATAAAACCATTTAATATTAAACTCTATTTAATTTAATTTCGTTCAATATTATTGTTGTATTATTTATATTATAAATTTATGAATGCTATTTTGTATAATTAAAAAAAAAATCCATATAGGAAACAAATGAAAGAGAAAATCTTAAAGAATAGTCTACTACGAATTAAGTGCACTAAGTTCATAATTTTTTAGTGATTTAAAACGTTTACAGTGATAGGGCTACAAATACAATGCATTTAAAGACTTCAAGTTTCTAGTCAGATCATTGAACAAAAATAAAAGTTTATAGTCAGATAAGTTATATATATACATCTATTGTGAAGTTTGTAAAAGAAAATGCCAAATACAAATCATAAGCTATAAGTGACCTGCCTTTAAGAAGAAGAAGAACCAATGAGTTAAGAGATTAGCTTTAAAATCTAGCTTAGGAGGAGGAAAACATTATCTGTGAATTTCCCAAAGTATGAGAAATGAACCAATGAGTTAAGAGATTAGCTTTAAAATCTAGCTTAGCAGGAGGAAAACATTATCTGTGAATTTCCCAAAGTATGAGAAATGATCCAAATAAAATGTCAAATTAAAGATGATAAATTCATACAGCAAAGAGGTTCAACCGAATGCTTATACACAATAGAGTCCATAAAGATTGAGTAAGTCTGTTTATAGCAGAGATTAGCTATGTAGAGATATCCAAAAGGTGGGCCTCCATGGAGATAGGACTATGTAGATGTAGTGCACCATCTAATAATACTAGTGCACATAAACATTTCTTTTTTGAAATAGTCTCATAATATTTTATTTATAGGAAAACAAAAGAAATGAATAACATAGAAAACTAATCTATGGTTATTCTCAACTAACATTCAGTTTACATTTCACGTCATTTATATCTAATTGTCTATGACTAAGCTACTAGAGTGTACATTTTCCATAAACTGCGCCTTAAACACCCTAATATCAGAAAAATACGTAGTTAAATTAATTCCAAAATTCAATTATTGTCATAAAATTTTCGTAATTGTCTAGATTTTACATTTGACACTTTCAATCATGAGCTAACTTCTCAAAGCTGGAACTCGACCTTAAAGTGTACTCTGCCACCAGCTGTGCAAAAGATGATGACTTGTTTTCTAACAATCTTCCGGGTGTATCATACTCCTCAATAAGCCCTGCACAACATAAAAGGAAGCAGATTAAGGGAACTGAGGACCATCCATGAAATGCTAACCAAAGGAGTAAATTGTATTCATATCATCATACTTACCATTACTTAGAAGCAGAACCATGTCGCTTTCAAGAACAGATGTTATCCGGTGCGCAATAGTAATGACTGTGCAATCAGAAAAGTGTTGTCGAAGGGTTTGCTGAATTAGATTATCAGTAGCTGTATCCACAGATGCTGTAGCTTCATCAAGCACCAAGACCTTACTCTTCTTCAACAGCACGCGACCGAGGCAAACCAACTGCCTCTGACCCATACTCCAGTTCTCTCCATTCTCAGCAACTGCGGCATCAAATTACAGAACATTGAGGATATTTTATGATATAAATCGGGACGAGCTATACACAATTTATGTTGAAATAGCTATAAGTGCAAACCTGATGAATCCAGCTTTCCTTCCTTTCTCCTCACTTCATCCCCAAGCTGGCACTTATCCAAGGCCTACAGCATTTAAAAGAGATACAATGAAGATTGTTGCAATAACCAAACAAATTTTTGTTTGGATCAGGAAAAAAAGAAGCTTGGCATACCTCCCATATTTGTTCATCAGTGTACTCCTCAAGTGGATCCAAGTTGCTTCTTACAGTCCCTTCAAACATTGTTGGATCCTGAGGGATAATGCTCAGCCTAAACCGTAAATCATGCAGTCCAATTGAAGAGATATCGATTCCATCTATAATAATATGACCTGCAGCAGGTTCCACAATTCGGAAAAGTGTTTGTATCAAAGTTGACTTGCCACTTCCTGTTCGTCCTACAATGCCGGTTTTCATTCCACCAGAAAAAGTGCACGTGAGACCTCGCAACACAAGAGGCATATGTGGGGCATACCGAACCTGAAATATATCTATCAGCACAGGTTACATCATAATGAAGAAAAACTACAAAATTTCCAGCATGAGAAAATGATCAAAGTAGAAAGTACCTGCAGATCATTAATATTAACTTCTCCATGGGTTGGCCAAATTCGGTCTGGCCTGTTTGATTCTATCACAAGTGGAGGCTCACTTGGGATGCTAAAGTATTGAAATATTCTCTCCACCGAAATTATTGTGTTCTCCAAATTGCAAAGATTCCATATAACCCAAGCTTGTAACATGTTCAAGTTAAGTCCATATGTTACAGCTAAGCCCGCAACAGCTTTAAGAAATAACCAAAAAAAATATCAACTCAGTATGCTTTTATTTTGTCTCTGAAGAGAGAATATTAACAAGAAAATAAGTAGAAGATACTCTGAAGGAATTACTAACATGGATTGATGACTCCCACTGGAATAGAGATCAAGAAAACCAAAGAAAATGCAAATGTGAGAGAAGACAACATATCTAAGCGAAAGCACAGCCATTCCATTGCACCTGCACTATAGAACTTGGGCCGGGAATATCCATCCACCAGTTTCATGTTTGTTTGTCTGAATTTTGATTCTTGATCAAAGCTCCTTATAGTTGTTGACCCCGCAATTGTTTCAGCAAAATGCTGTATGACTGGAGCCTTGCAAACTCCACTTAACCTAGCTAGCTCTCGAGCCGAAGATATATAATATTGCTGCATATTTGTAATTTTGTGAGAGTTACCACCATATTTCATTTGAAACTAGTGGTTACATGTTTTATTACAAGTTTGGTCTATAGAAAAAATATCACAGATTCTTCTTGTTTTATCTTGTCAAAACATTAGGTCATTAAGTGAAAGTAGGTTCAAGTTTTGACAATTAATCTGTGGAACATCCAAGGCAGAAACAAATGTATCTACTAAATTTCACAAACAAAAGGATTAGCATCTACTAAATTTCACAAACAAAAGGATTAGCATCTACTACATAAGACAGTCTATCAAGATCAAAAAGAATACCTGATACCAGATACAGGTTGCAAGGACAGGGATAAAGATGATGAAAACCTGCCATGCAACCTGAGACATCACTGCGATAATTCCCAGGAGCTGGATTGTAGAGAAACATACAGCCCCAATTTGATTCCAAATGTTCTGATCCACAGCACTTTGATCAGTGGAAGCCTGTAAGACATGAAACAATTGAATGAGAATGTGACAGTAAAATAATTATTTACATGGAAAATATAGTTCATATACAAGAAAACATTACAGAGCCTAATCAAGAACTAGGCATAAACATAATAATTGCTTACTCTATTAAGGATACGTCCACTGGGTGTCGCATCAAAGAATGACATGGGAGCACGGAAAATGCATTTATGCATTTTATGAAAGAAAATAGTAGCTGTGACATGGGCAACTGTTGCAAGAAGCAATGATCTCACAAGGACACAAAGCGCACTTCCAACGGCTAAAGCAACATATACTAATATGAGTGTATTGCCAGTGACAGGAGGCTTTACATCCGCTGAAATGGGAGTTGCCCAAGCCATCCAATAATTGCTTCCAATTTGAAGGAGCTGAAATACAATCTGAGCCAACATTGTGAGAGGAAAAAGAGCTCCTCGATATGCTGTTGTCAGATATCTCCAATAGACCAAAAATCCAACTCTTCCTTTCTCTCTTTCTTCTTCTTGAACAAGCTGTGCCGTTGGCCTGCCTACTACATCTGATTTGTCAGTTTCAACAATTTTTCTACCTTCTTTTTCCACTACCCCATTTGTATGGCTATCTTCTTCCTGACTGATACTTGTTTTTTCAACTGGCCCTGCTTCTACAGGATTAAGTGAGGACAAAGCTTCATTGTGTGCATCCACAAGTTTCATAAAATCAGTTCCTGAACTTAGAATGTCATGGTACTTTCCAGCCTGCGTGATCCTCCCATCGCTCATCACCTAATTATTATGAATAAGTTTGAGGGTGACAAATAGGAACAAAGAGACTATTACATTTCATATACTAAAATCATGTGCGAGGAAAAGCTCTATATATAGTTTACCAGTATAAGATCAGCAGACGGTAAGAACTCTACTTGATGAGTGACATAAACAATAGTTTTTGAACTCAAAAAGCCCAGCAAGCATTCCTGTTTTGAAAAGATTAAAATAATATGATTTCAGCAAAAGTGCTAATTTGCTGAAATGCTAAGGAAATCTCACGTGTAAACTAGAGAATTGGATTACCTTAAAGAGGTAGGACCCTGTATGAGCATCCACAGCACTGAAAGGATCATCAAATAGATAAATATCAGCATCTTGGTACAAGGCACGTGCAATTTGTATCCTTTGTTTTTGCCCACCACTCAGATTGATTCCCCTTTCCCCTATGATTGTCTGGTCACCAAATGAGAGAATTTCCAAGTCCTTTTTCAGAGAACATGCTTCTAAGACCCTCTCATACCTTTCTCTATCCATCTCCTTCCCAAACAATATATTTTCTTCTATCTTACCACTCTGTATCCATGGTGACTGAGATACATAGGCCTTGGACCCACACAACTTAAGAGTTCCACTTATCTTTGGAACTTCTCCTAAGATACAGGAAAGCAAGCTTGACTTGCCTGAGCCAACAGTACCACATATAGCAACTCTCATGCCATGAAATGCTTTTAGATTAATATCCTTCAATGTCGGATTTGGAAAAGATAAATCCCATGAGAATGTTCCGTCAACTATCTCAATTGCTGTATCCGTACTACCAGGTGGAAGCCTCTCTACAGCATCAAACTGCAAGTCATCAAGACGAAGGAATGAGGAAATTCTGTCTAGAGAAACCTTGGTTTGTGCTATCATGGAAACAACATCAGGAAGATTATAGATGGGCTCTTGAAGAATCCTGAATGTTGCAAGTGCGGATAAGATCTTTCCAGACTCAAGTGGGATCCCCAAAAGCAGACAAGTACCAAAAGTGACCACAGATACAAATGTTGGTGCACCCCAGAAGACAAAAGAGGTCATAGCCCAAGTATAAAGATATTTTTTCAACCAACTTGTCTCAATCTTTCGAAGGTCAATAAGCTTAGATAAAAACTTCATCTCCCATCCTTGCAACTTGAGAATCTTCATGTTCCTCAAAACCTCAGATGTTGCTTTCATTCTATTATCTTTCGACTCCATCAACTTGTTCTGAAATTTCTCTTGCAATGATCCCAGAGGGGCATTGGCTAACATTACTACAATTGTCGCAACAAATGCTGCAATAGCAGCAAGACCAAGATTTTTATACAGAATTAGCAAGGCCAACACAACTTGCACAAGGACCATCCAAGGATCATGCAAGTACCAACTGAAGTCACCAACTCTCTCTGCATCAACAGTCATAAAATTGATAATCTCCCCGCTAGTGTGGCCCTGTCTGGACTGGCATGAGAGGGTCAGGCCTTTATTGTAAATTGCTGTGACCAACTGTGCTCGAACCCTCATTCCAATTTGTTGCGCCTTGAAAAACCAGTGCCTCTGAGACAGGCACTCAACAAGCTTTGCAACAAAAAAAACTGAAACCAAAAGGTAACCCTCATTTTTGAATTCCCGACGCCCATTGAGGTATTGAACAAAAGTGTCAATTAGATATGGACCAACATATGAAGCCAGAGAATACATAAGCGCTAAAAAAGCTGTCAAAAGTATATCTTTCCAAGTTGAGGAAACTATTGCTTTTATCAACTTAAGTGTGCTCACTCTGTTCATTGTGCCACAATCTGACTCAAGCTTATTTCTTAGGGTTGGAAAAGCCACAGCTATGGCATCAACTCTTTCAAGTTGGGGAACATCCTCAAGGTCTAAAGTCTTTTGATTACCAATGGCAATAAGATGACTCATCCAACTAAAAGTAAGAATACTGAAAAGGCCAGCGCTCGAAAGAGGGGGTATAATTGCATCCCCTTTGGACTTATTTGACTCTGAATCATCAACTACGCTAGAATTACCATTTAAAAGGTGTTCTTCAAGAAGAGTATTTTCACCTTCATTCTTCCCAAAAAACCCAACATATAGGAAAAACAAGGCCATGATAAGAGATACAACATCAGAAATTGAGGATTCAAAGGGTGTCAATATGTGTCTCTCGTAAAGAACAATGTCAACAACTAGGCAATAGCAAGCAATAATGAAGAAAAATACCCACCAAACCCGCAATAAAGATGGGAACTTTGATTCACCAGAATTAGAGAGATACGAATACAAGTAAACAGAAACAGCACCCCAAGATAGTGTTCGAAAAGCTAAATCCAAAAAGGATATTAGCTTCTCCTCAGACCATCCACTTCTATACCAATAGAAGTAGCTTAATAAACACAATACAAGACTAAACGCAGAAAAAGCCAGACAACATACCAAAGTTTGTGTATAGTACAAAGGCTTAGCTTTTCTGAAACTCTGTTTTGAACCATCTTCATGAGTCCCCCATTTGAATTTCTTGCAAACCCATGATACAAACAAGACAAGCAATAAAATCAGGTGTAATGAACCAGAAAGCCCCCGTCGGAAAAGGGGTTTAAGGGGAAAATCAGTATTTGAGTTCATCAGCGAAGCGTGGAAGTACGAGAAAATGGCTGACACACCGTGTTTAGATGAAGCAAGAAGTTCAATTTTATAGGGGTCGTATTGTGTTTATGCAGGAGAAAGAGAGTCCGATTTGTTTACAACGTAGCACAAAAACTTTCTATAACTTAACGATGACCTATTTACGGGCCCATATGATTTTGATATGTGGATAGGTGAAACAAATCAAAATACTTTCACTTATGTATTAAGATTTTTTCTGTATGATGATATTTAGTGACATAATGAAAACGTTATTATTTACTATTAAGGTATACGAATTAAATTTCATATTAACGCCGTGGAGAAAGTAATTTGAGATATTACAAATATGTCATATAAAGCATTTTTCTATGGGTGAGAAAAGGCTAGTGAGGTTGTATAGTCCTTAGATTGTGACATTGTAAATAAAGATAGTGTCAAGGTTGAATTTTTTAATATAGTAGGACAACGTGCTCACGGGACGGAAAGAGCTAAGAATAGGCGGTTCCAACAAAAGTTGCCATTTTATAATTTACTCATGAACCGACATTGGAATTATGTTAATGAAGAACGATAAAAATATGTTTTATATCATAAATTTATAATAATCATATATACATAATATAATCAGAGGTAAAGTCAATCAAATCTCGGTACATTAACTAAAATTATCAAAAATTTGTTAAATAAATATTCTATTTATTTTAAGTATAAACGGTGGCGGGAATCACTGCTCGTATGGTATATACAACTATACATTGGTACATTGGATGAGTTTTTTTTTTTTTCTTCCCCAAATTAATATAATAGGTCATATGAGTAATTGAGTATGGTTGATTCTAATCAGCGTTGGATTCAAGATTTTAGATCAAGTGGGATATTATGTAAACGGTATAAATAATATTATTTATTTTGTATTTATGATTTATTTTTTATTCAAAAAATATTATATTTATCTCATTTAAATATAATAATATTTAAATAATTAATTTCTTATTATGTTTTAAACGATAAAAACTTAAAAATAAAAATCTAAAAAAAGATATAAATATATTTTAAATATATATATATATTATTTTATAAATATTATATTTAATTTTTTTGTTATTAAGAAGTGATAATGATAGATGCCTCCATGTGGTTGCCAATTAAAAATCAACGATAATAAAATAGTTGTGCAAAAACTATCTCCGTACAAAAAATGGTAATTATTTAATTTATTTGTGAGATGAGTATTAATATGTGTACGTGTACTAAGATGTGGTTGCGAAATAAAAATCAACGATAATAAAATACTTGTGCAAAAACTATCTCCGTACAAGAAATGGTAATTATTTGTGAGATGAGTATTAATGTGTACGTGTACTAAGTGATGGGTAAAAATTTACAGTTTCGGTTATTCGGGGTTACAGATAGTTTGGTTTTTAATTGATAAATTTTTATAATTAATATGATTTTTGTTATAAATTAAACATAAAATAATAAATAGTATTTGATTACAGAAAATCATACATACATATAATGTATTTAAAATTAATTATATTTATTTAATAAATTAAATTATAAACTAAATATTAATTATATATATTTAATAAATTAATTTTTTTTGTATTTTTTAATAATTGTTTCAAACTATTATCCTCGATTAAAAAACCATTCTCAAATCATAATAATTTTGGATACAGATTTTATAATTCGATTCGAGGACGATTATATCATAAATCGTCTCCATCCATACTCGTGATCATCTCTACTATTAATTGAATGAAAATTTAGACATAATAGAAAAGAAAATGATGGTAAAATTATTAATTAATATAGATTAATTAAATTATATTACTAGAATTTATATACATTAAGATATCCACTAGTATATTGTTTAAAATAATTTTACTTTTAATTCTTTTAATAAAAATAAAATATATGTTCATTTTTGTAAATAAATAAATAAATATATTACTAGAATTTATATACATTAAGATATCCACTAGTATATTGTTTAAAATAATTTTACTTTTAATTCTTTTAATAAAAATAAAATATATGTTCATTTTTGTACTACCTTAAAATATATTTATTTATTTATTTATATTATAAAAATAATAAACATATCCAAATTTGCTTATGGTTTAGTAGTATAATTCTTGACTCCCAATGTCATAAACCTAAGTTCAAATCATATGTAATATTTTTTTATTTAATAAAGAAAAGATTTTGATGCCTCAATTTTAAAAAATAATAATTTACTAAAGTTTAAAAATAAAATTACATTTATAAAAAAATTATGTGAAACTATTAAATTATAATAAAAATATCTTTATTGACATATAAAGAGAGTATGGTAAAAAAATATTACTATATATTATAAATATAATTAATTTAATATAATCTTATTTTATACGATATTATTTATCCATATTACATCATTTAAAATATATATACGTTGCCAAGTCAACTAAATTTAGAAAATTAGTTTTTGACAGTATAATGTCACGACCTTATTTTTTAAGTAGAGATTGTGCGGCACTTAGCACCGTCCGTTGCACTAAGCCTGCCTTTGAACCCGAATGAAACTCCAAAGAGACTAGAAAGAGAGTTTGCAAAGAATGTTTTGTATTGCTCTAAAGAGAGTTTATCTTACAATTTCCCAAGATGCATACAAATGAAGACCAATGGGTCTATTTATAGTGTGGCTCTAAGCTTAAGAGTATGCCACCACTTTCTAGAGTCTTCCTATTCTAGAATGTACAAGAGAGTTCTAGATGTATGTACAATATGTCACAAGGGTCTAGGACCTTCTAGCCAACTCTAGAGTCTTATAGGTTTGTCTAGTTCCTTCATGCACCTTTCGGGATGTTCCGTAAGCTTCCAACGGCTTCTACATCCTTCATGAACCATCCGGCATGTTCTAGAATATTCCAGCCCATTCTAGCACTCTCTAGCGTGCTCTAGAACATTCTAGGATCTTCTAGCTTGAGTTGAGTCCATCCAACTCTAGCTCTTTCTAGACATCTCTAGACAACTCTAGAACTTTCCTTGTAGAATAGTCTAGATCCTTTAGGCAACCATCCTTTGTTTGGATTTTTAGGGACAATTTGAGCGGGACGTGACACCCTCCCTCACTCAAGTTCACGACGCCCTCGTCGCGCCTTCAAGCTTGAACCTTTCTATGTCATCTTTGAATTGCCACAAAGAGTCCTCAGGTTCCCAACTTGCTTCTACATCTGAAGTGTTCTTCCATTTGACCAAGTATTCCCGATAACTTGGTACACCTCTACGCCGGATCAGGCGATCCGCCAAGATTGAGTCCACTTCCCTGTCAAAGGAGGTTACCACTGCGGTAGGTGCCCTCTTGGATTCTCCTCGACTCATGTCTTCCTTGTCTCCATGATAAGGTTTTAGCATACTTACATGAAAGACCAGATAAATTTTGAGCTTTGGAGGGAGTTGCAGCTTGTACGACACCTTACCGACTTTCTTGAGAACTGGAAATGGTCCTTCATACTTCCGCACTAACCCCTTATGAACCTTTCGCAAGGACTTAAACTGTTGGGGCAATAGTTTTACAAGGACCAAATCGCCTTCATGAAATTCCACCATCCTTCTTTTCTTGTCAGCCCATTTCTTCATCTTTTTAGACGCCTTATTCAAGTAGGCTCGGGCTAACTCAGCTTGTTCATGCCACGCCTTGGCAAATTTGAAGGCAGCAGGACTTTTCCCTTCATAGCTCGTGGCCAAGGCATGAGGAGTCATGGGTTGCTGCCCCATGACGATCTCAAAGGGACTCTTCGCGGTAGACTCGCTCCGTTGTAAATTGTAAGAGAATTGGGCTACATCTAACAGTTTCGCCCAATCCCGTTGATTAGCACTCACAAAGTGCCTAAGATATAACTCCAACAACGCATTGGCATGCTCTGTT
The DNA here is from genome assembly GCA_037013495.1 of Hippophae tibetana. Classification (NCBI taxonomy): domain Eukaryota; kingdom Viridiplantae; phylum Streptophyta; class Magnoliopsida; order Rosales; family Elaeagnaceae; genus Hippophae; species Hippophae tibetana. Next base: position 84,192,927 of record CM072803.1, read on the forward strand.
TGTCCGTCATTTTGTGGGTGAAAGCTTGTGGATAAATTCAAGTCTGATCCCAACAACTTGAATAGTTCCGTCCAAAATTTCTCCGTGAATCGTGGGTCTCGGTCACTCACGATATTGGAAGGAATTCCCCAATGCTTCACAACATTCTTGAGGAACAAACGTGTCGTCTCATCTGCCGTGCAGTCCGTTAAGGCAGGTATGAATGTTGCGTATTTGCTGAAGCGGTCGATGACGACAATGATGCTGCCAAAACCCTATGATTTTGGCAGACAAGTGATGAAATCCATAGAGACACTTTCACATGGTCTCTCTGGAATAGGCAGCGGCTCTAGCAAACCTCTGGGTGCATGCTGCTCTATCTTGTCCTGTTGGCACACAAGACAAGTCCATACATAGGCTTCAACATCATCCCGTAGTTGAGGCCAATAGTAGATTGACTTGATCAAAGCAAGGGTGAGCCTCATTCCTGGGTGTCCAGCCCATAACGAATCATGGCACTCCTTGATAAGCTCTTTCCTTAAGATCTCCCATTTTGGCACGAAGATTCGATTCTGCTTGGCATAGAGTAGTCCATCACTCAGCCAAAATCGTCTCGTCTTTCCTTCCTTGATGAGGGCAAGGAGGTTTTGAGCAAGGACATCATGCTCCAACCCTTCTTTGATCCTATCCAGCAAAGGACTACTTGGCCTACTTAAGGCTGCTAATTCCGCCTTACGGCTCAGCGCATCAGCCACCACATTGGCCTTACCGGGTTTGTACTCCAACTTGTAGTCAAACTCTGCCAAGAAGTCTTGCCATCGAGCTTGCTTGGGACTCAACTTATTTTGAGTCTGGAAGTAGCTTGTGGCTTTGGAGCTCTCTTTGTTTGTAGAGTAATCAATAAAGCTTCCCGCAGTCACAATGGCCGAAGATAGATCTTAGACACCACGTCGCTTGAGCTCAAGGTTAGCCCATGATTGGAGACCGTCTATAAACAAGAATAGGGCATCCTTGTCAGATGTGTCGGGGACTTCTAGCAACAAGGTTGTGAACTCCTTCACGTAGTCCCTTATGCTACCCGTTTGCTTCAATCGTCGCAATCGGCCCCTTGCCTCCTCCTCAGCATTAACAGGGAAGAACTACATTTTGAACTCCCTTTTGAACTCATCAAAGGTATCAATTGTGCAACCCCTCGTTGCACATCTCCATGCCTCCGTCTCCACCACAACATAGCAGTGCCCGTCCCACCACAACATAGCAATGTCCGTCTCCACCACAACATAGTAGTGTCGGACAAATACATGGTTGCAGTTCGGATCTTGCTGGCATGGTCCGTTATGCCAGTAGCCTCAAAGTATTGTTCCAACTCCCATAGGAAGTTCTCCACTTCCCTAGCATTCCTAACACCATTAAAGGTCTTAGGCTTGGGAACATCCACCCTCTTAGCTTTAATGACGGTGGTTGCACTAGTTCCTGCGGCCATAGCCTGCTTACATAGAGCTAGATCACCACCTATATCCTCCATTCTAAGCAACACATTAACAAGTTCTCTTTGGACAAGATCCCTTACCTTGGCAAGTTCCGCCTTTAACCCATCAATCTCTTGCCTTAAGCCACCATCTAGCTCATTAAGGGACATCTTGACCGCTGCATGGATCTCCACATCTTCGGCCTCCAAGCCATTGCAACGTTCCTCCAAGTTGTCCACCCTATCGAACAACTCCCTTAAGCTGTCCTGTGCACTCCCCACACGTGCTTCTAAGCTAAAGAGTATGTCTTTCGACTTAGCTCGAGATTCCTTTGATGGTTTCCGGGTTTCCTCACGCCCACGTTCCATAGGTGGAACATCGACGCTTGGTGTAGATGGAGCAGCGTTCTTCATTATGCCAAAGGTAGAAATGCTTCAACCGAAAGCTCTGATACCAACTGTCACGACCTTATTTTTCAAGTAGAGATCGTGCGGCACTTAGCACCGTCCGTTGCACTAAGCCTGCCTTTGAACCCGAATGAAACTCCAAAGAGACTAGAAAGAGAGTTTGCAAAAAATGCTTTGTATTGCTCTAGAGAGAGTTTATCTTACAATTTCCTAAGATGCATACAAATGAAGACCAATGAGTCTATTTATAGTGTGGCTCTAAGCTTAAGAGTATGCCACCACTTTCTATAGTCTTCCTATTCTAAAATGTACACAAGAGTTCTAGATTTATGTACAATATGCCACAAGGGTCTAGGACCTTCTAGCCAACTCTAGAGTCTTATAGGTTTGTCTAGTTCCTTCATGCACCTTCCGGGATGTTCCGTAAGCTTCCAGCGACTTCTACATCCTTCAAGAACCATCCGGTATGTTCTAGAATATTCCAACCCATTCTAGCACTCTCCAACGTGCTCTAGAACATTCTAGGGTCTTCTAACTTGAGTTGAGTCCATCCAACTCTAGCTCTTTCTAGACATCTCTAGAGAACTCTAGAACTTTCCTTGTAAAATAGTCTAGATCCTTTAAGCAACCATCATTTGTTTGGATTTTTAGGGACAATTTGAGCGAGACGTGACAATTGACAGGCATGTGTTCTGCTGCTATTACTAAGTAACATTATTTTAAAGTGCTTATATCTAATATAATTATGATAGATTAATAAATATTATTTCAAAAGATTATTGATTAAATATTTAAGTAAAACACAATACATACTAAAACTTTCTTAGATTATCTCCTGTTCTTAACCTCATTTTAAATTAAATTTTTACTTTTTTTTAACCCATAAGATCAAATATTATACTAAAAATATATTATTTTATAAAATAAATATTTTTTTATTACACTAAAAGTTATGTTTAATAATATTTTTATTAATTTTATATTATGTACTTAATTTTAATTTATTATATATAAAAAAATTTAAAAATTAGGCATAAATAGTATTAATGTGATGAATAATATTGTATCAAATTTGATACAATATTATTTATTTGATTCAAAATTTATAATTTAATATTTGGGTGGAATAACTTTGTATCAAAATTAATGTTTTGATATAGGGTTGAAGATACCCTGTAAATGTAAAATTATTTAATATATATATATATATATGTAATAAGTAAATTTAATTAATTTAAAAATATACTAACTAAATATATAATATATATAAAAAATGTTTTTTAAATATTAATAAATATTTTTTATTTAAAAAAGAAAAAAAATAAATATAAAAAAATTGATAGTACAAACTATCTATAACTTTCAATAATAATTCCTAAATATTGTTTATAAAATTATATATTTACTCTCCCTCTAATTTGTTAACATGTAAATCAATGACCAAATATCATTTATATCCTTAACCAAAAACAAATATATATTAAAACAATATCATAAACATTTTTAATTAAAAAATTTAATTTTAAAATTAATTTTAACATATATATATATATATATATATATATATATATAATTAGTGGCTTAAATTTTTCCCAAGGTTTAAAGTATAATATAAAAAGTACTATGTATCATTATTTTAAAGTATAAAAATATTTTAAAAATTTATAACAATAAAAAAAATATTTGTTATATCAATATCTTATATTTTTACTGTTATAAAAAATCTAACATATCGTAAACTTTTTTTAAATTAAACTATTATTATTTATATTTATTTAATATTAAATATTATTTAATATTATTGAGATATTATTTTATTGTTATAATTAAATTAAAAATATTAATAATAATAAAATATTAAATTAAAAAAATATAAGTAGTCATATTGTTGAACAGATTTTGATAATACTAAAATAATATTTTTATTTAAAAAAATTATAGTATTAAATTATAAAATAAAATGTTTGATTGATTTAATATTAATATTTATAAAAAAATTCTAAAAAGATTTTGCCGTTACTTTTTTTCTCTCTTTTCGTGGAACTCGTGTCAGTTGGGACTTGGGAATATATATGAGTGCCATAAACAACAATATCATCATATTCAGCGAATCAAGCCAACGTGGCTCTAGCTACCACATATTTGATCCGCCACAAAGGAGAGTTTTATTGTGCTATTTTTAATTATTATTTTTTCAAATATAAAAGTTTCTCTAAAACAAAGAATAATATAATCTAAAAATTTCAACTTATATATAATATATAATCTAAAAAAATCCAATTAAATAATTAATAAATTAGTTAGCATAAATTAAATATCATAAATAATAACAATTTCTCTCTCTCCGATAATATAATTAAGTAACAAGAGAATTACTAAGAAATCGAAACAAACAACAAATAAAATCAACACAGACCACACTTATCGAAATCAGATCCATCAAAAATAAACCCACACCTTTCTAGTTATTAAGTTAGAATAAAACAATCAAACTGAACAAATTAAAAGAGAAATAACAATATATCAGACAACAACAAAAGAAAAACAAATAATAAAATATCAACACTCCAATAATATCCAAATATAATAATAAAACTAGAACAATGCGAAAGAAACAATACATATCTCATTGTAAAAATTATAAGTAAATACTATACTTATTTTGGTAACATTTCAACCTTGCTTTGAAAAATTGATAAAAGACAACCATTCTTATTGACCATTTAATGTCACATGCAAAGAACATGAATATTTTTAAAAAGCATATGATGTAATTTTATCTACCTCTTACTTTGTTAAAAAAAAAAAGAGAATTATTCCAACCATTATTATATCTTAAAAATTTCAGTTTCATCATTTTTTATTCATTTTTCTTCTATTTTTATTATTTTTCTTTCCTTTTTTATGTTATTCTTATAATTTTTATTATGTTAAAGATATTTAATTTGATCATATTTTGTATAGTAAATACAATTACAAAAACTTAATAAAAACATAAAAAAAATGAGTAAAAAATGTTAAGATTAAAGCTTTTAACCACAAAAGATAACAGAGGTAATTCACTTTTTAAAAGGAAAAATAATTAAAATGACATCATATATCTCTTAAAAATAGACATGTACATATCATGTTAGTTTTAATATGATTTTGAATAAAAAATTATACTAATCTTATTTTAAGTATGAATATGTTTAAATTAATTAAATTTTAATTGGAAAAAAAACATAAAATTTAAAATTTGAGAAGTCACCATTTCATTTAATATATAAATTTATCTATAATTATATAAATTTTATATTGTAAAAAAATAAAAAGGAAAAATGCTATCTTAATCCATTAAGAAATCCAACCCCGTGTAGTAACTATTTTGGCTGAAGAACAAATCATATACCTCACGACGTATCATCTATCAATCCATATGTTTCATATAGAAATTAATTTAGCTCAATTTATTTAATTTTTAAATAAATTAAATTAAGTTTATTTTTATCTAAATTAAATTGGACTGTTTCTGTGCAACTTATTTAAATATTTTTTATTAAACTCAATAAAAAAATTACACAAATAAAAATTTCATTCAATTCCTAAAACAATAAAACTCAAAACCATGGCGCCACTAAGTCTCTGCCATCTTCTCTACCATCGTCGACTTCCTTATTGCCGTCGCCGACGACCTCACGATCATCTTCATTCGTTCCCAGCATCCCCGTTCATCCCTACCATTGTAAATTTTTTTATCCTTACTGTTGGAAAAAGATGAAATTTATTAAAAAATAAATTGTTGGGAAACGTGCATTGTCCCACATTGTTTTTTATATTATTTTAAAGAAGTATAAATAGTGAAGTGTTTGTTATTAGGATTGAGCCCCAAGGGGCACCCACTTATGTGGAAGGGGAGAGAACCTAGGCAAATGTGATACCACACGCGCGCGCGCCCCGCCATCGCCGCCCGCCCGGCTGGCCGTGCTGTGCCGTGCCGAGTGCGTGAGGTGGTGGTTTATTTTTTGGTAAAATATTCTTTTTAAGGAAAATTTTTCCACTTACAAAATTGGTTGTTATATATATATATTTTTTCCAGAAAAATAACCGTTATTTTCTTTTATTAAGAATATGGTCGTTAAATGGTCGTTTGTCTTCTTTATTCAGAAAAAATAATCGTTGCTCGTATTTATTCACAAAAATATCCGTTACTCGTCTTTAATATGAAAATGGATGTTACTCTTCATTACTCAGAATGACCGTTACACTCTTAATTCCCAGACATTATCGTTTTATTCATAATTGCTACACGTTTTCTAAAACCTATAAAAAAGGGCTTCAGCTCTCATTTTAACACAATAATCAACAATCTCATCTCCCTACGAAAAACAATTCTCTATACAATTTTTAAGTATTCTTTTAGTTTTCCGAGCAACAAATTTTCATGTGTAGCATTTCAGTCTTCATCAGTGCAGTGAAGTTCTGAGACAGAAATTAAGATTCTGGGCTATTTTATCCTGGGGACGACGAAGCTGTGCTTGCTTGCACAAATTGGGTAGAGCCGCGAAACGTTTTAAAGAGAACGACTTAGTCCGCGACTCAACCCAAACAGTTACTTTAAAGCTATCGGTAATATTGTTCATACACTATTTTTTATAAACTTGGCTAAACACTTGCTTATGTGTTTATGACTGACGAATTCATCGCAACTGTTGATGAGGTTGTAAGGTTATTCACTGTGCCATATCAAGCATTCTATCCCAGGCTCCAGTTGCTAACGACGTTTTCGAAGCAAAAACTAATAATGAAATAACAGTGACTGTAATATCAAAGTAATGCAACATAATGATAAACGATAATGAGAGTTCAGTTTCATAGAAATCATTATGAAATCATACAAAATTATAAAGTCAGTAGGTCTTCTCACTATTTTATTTTATATACATAATGTAGAAAATAAATGTAAAAAACTAGTAAAAATATCAAATCAAAATACATTAAATTTTTTGTATAAATAATAAAATTTGATTAATAATAAAAATTATGTTTTCAATCTATTTTTATTTTCATTATATTTAAATTTTATGTTTATATGATTTTTTTAATTTTTTTGAATTAAATTGTAAAGTAAATAAGAGTGTATTTTTAATAATAACTAATGCTACCAACATGTAAAAACTTAGCATTGAACAAAACCAAATTAGACTGCATATGGTAGAGATAACAAATTCGATCTATTATGTTGTATTTGTACAACAATTTTCAGACTGATTGATGCTAATTTATCTAAATCTTAGTAAAAAAAGATAAATTTCCTAATTAATATCTGAATTAGTAAAACATAGGTATGAAATATAGCTTGCAATGGCTGACCCACCAAGATTGTATTTTTCTTCACAATTTCAATGCTAATTACCAACACGACAAAGAAATATAGAAAAACGGTACGCTTTTTAAAAGTGATCCACTTCCTCAAAATTATATGATTGTCGTGGACTTCCTCTCAGTCCACTTGCGCGTTAGAATCAAAACTACTTTATTCTCGAAATTTTCAATTTTATACGCTATGCATGAATCTCTATACTAGTCTGTAAATAATGTTAATTGTCATTTTGTTGTTTGAATGTATGCATTTGAGACGAAAAAACACATGTTATTTGTATAAATATTATTTAACATATATTCTATATTTTGTATAAAGCAACTCAGTAGACATAGGTTGTTTGCTATTTATTTATTATTGCTTTAATTTATTACTTTTTTTTCCTATTAAGATTGTAATTTTTTCCATAACAACGTGTATCAAAGTTTAAAGTGGTAAAGTTCATATCCATAAAAATCACATGATGCATAGATTACTATTTCCAATTTTTGTAATAGTGATAGTTATTATGCAAATAATAGCTTTATTATTATTATTATTTTAATTTCTCTTTTACCCTTGAGATTTTTGGTTAGGTGAAGGATAATAAACAGTGGGAATTAAGTAGAGATCTTCTTCTCTTCTAACTGTTGCACCAAATGTCTCAGTCATATTTAGGTCTTCAATTTTAGCTTCATTAGGCAATTTCCAATCAAAATGGTATAACAAATATGCAAGTGGAAGCTCAGCATTGATTAGACCAAAATTTATGCCTGGACATATCCTCCTTCCAGCTCCAAATGGGATATATTCAAAATGTGTACCTTTGTAGTCAATATTACTATCAACAAACCTTTCTGGGTAAAACTTCTCAGCTTCATTCCAATATTTTGGATCTCTTCCAATTGCCCAAGCATTGATTATGACTTTTGTTTTCATGGGTATGTCATAGCCATTAATCTCACACTTCTCTCTATTTTCTCTTGGAAGTAACAGAGCAGCTGGAGGGTGTAATCTCAAAGTCTCTTTGATGACTAACTTAAGATATTTTAACTCATCAATGGCGGCTTCACCAACAAACCCTTTTTTGTTAAAGACTTTTCTAACCTCATCTTGAGCCTTTTTCATCACTCTTGGATTCTTTAGCATTTCTAACATTGCCCAATCTTCAGTTGTGGCTGATGTTTCACTCCCAGCACTGAAGATGTCCTGTATTTTTTTTTTTATAATTTCTGTTAAATAATTGTAAAAAAAAATGTTGTGGTCCTTCACATAGATTCTAGTAAAAAAATATTTTTATTTTTTTCATATTTTACTTTGCAAAATCATCAATTCTAGTTACTAGTTTAAAGCTTTTAATTATTGAATCAAACACTTAATCAAATATAAAGAAAAAAAGAAAGTAAAAGTTGCTAGAGCTTTTAGCTACGGAACTTTTGACCTATTTTATTATTAACTTTCTAATTTAATAAATTTATTGTAAATTTCGACCAATTTAGTCAAAATCCTTTTAATTTAAGGTTATGAGCTAGATTAAAACATTTTTCACTAAATAGGTTTAAATTGTAAAATTGAAGAAAATATTGAGAGATGGAAAATGATTTTTTGTTTTATTTTCTCTTATTTATTCAAATGTATATACAACATTATAAATAAGACTAAAAGATATACAAATTTCTACTAATTTAGGAATAATACCGTTGGTATCAATAACTAAGCTTCAGCTTGTTCTATATTAATTCACAACTTGTACAATACTATTATAGTATGATATTCTAAGAAAGTCTACACTCTCTCTCAAATTAGGTAATAGATATTAATCATTCTCAACTTGTAACTCAGTTCTTCGAATATTGTTCGAGGTAATGTTTTGGTAAGGATATCTGTAATTTGATGATGAGTAGATATATATGGTAGGTACACGATTTTTCCATCTAACTTCTCTTTAATGAAATGATGATCAATTTCTACATGTTTGGTTCGATTATGATGAACTAGATTTTTTGCAATTTTTATTGCAACTTGATTATCACAATGCATGCTCATAGGTTCGGGAGTTGTGAAGTCCAATTCATTGAGTAGTCTTCTTAACCACATCCCTTCATAAATCCCATGGGACATAGCTTTAAATTCAGTTTCTGCACTACTTTGAGCGACTACTGAATGTTTCTTACTTAGCCAAGTTACAAGATTTCCTCACTGAAAAACCAATATCTGGTCTAGTATGGGATATGTAAATAAGTTTTCCCACTAATATTTGATAACCGCCTTTGTCCACAGGTGTACTATTTTCTTTGATTCCAAATTTTACCGTAGAGTCCATCAGAGTTTCTACCGGTTTACACCCCATTATTCCATTTTCCTTGAGAAGATCAAGTACATATTTCCTTTGAGATATAAATATGCCCTTTTTTGTTCATGCTACTTCCATTCCTAAGAAATATTTGAGATTGCCTAAATCTTTGATCTCAAATTCCTTGACTAGGAATTTTTTGAGTTTATTCATCTCAATTGTAAAATTACCTGTTAGAACAATATCATATACGTATATAATTAGGATAACTATTTTTTCATTAGAGAAGTGTTTGGCGAATAGTGTGTGATCTGATTGGCATTGATTGTATCCATATCTCTTTGGAACTTTACAGAACCTATTGAACCAGACACGTGGAGCCTATTTCAATCCATATAAGGATTTATTAAGTTTGCAAACTCTATTGGTTGGAACAGAAGATTCAATTCTAATAGGAATGTTCATGTACACTTTTTCTTCAAGATCACCATTGAGGAATGCATTCTTGACATCTAATTGGTAGAGAGGCCAATCCAAGTTAGATTCTAGGGAGAGAAGAACACAAATAGTGTTGAGCTTTGCTACAGGTGCAAAAGTCTCATGATAGTCAATCTCATATGTCTGAGTGAATCCCCTAGCCACAAGGCGAGCTTTGAATCTTTCTACACTACCATCTGCTTTGTGTTTTATTGTAAAGATCCATTTACACCTACCAACTTGTTTTCCCGGTGGTAGTTTTGTGATCTCCTAAGTCTTATTTTTCTCTAAGGCAATGAGTTCTTCAAGAATAGTTGTCTTCCATTCAAGTACCTGAAAGGCTTCATGAACAGAATTTGAAACTTGTATCTGATCAAGGTTACTGATAAATGACTTATAACATGGTGAGATATTTTTATAGAAAACAAAATTGTAGATGAGGTGGTTTGTGTAAGATCTTACACATTTCTTTATAGCAATTGGTGAATTCAAATCATTAGGAGGTAACTCAATAATAGGAGGTTCAATGATGTTACCTTGTGAATTGTCGGAGTGACCTATACTCGGGTTGGACTCTTAGACTGGCTCAAGATATGTTTGGTTCTCCATTCCCTCTTGAGTTCTTCTCCTCCTAGAGTAGACAAAAAGATCATTGTTTAGGACATGAAAGTTTGGATATATTGATAGAGGAATTGAGGGTTCATTAGGATTATTAAGAGCATTTATTTGAGATATTGATTCACTTTCTAGAATTTGTGGGATATGATTTGAGATAGAATTTATGGAAGGTTGAGTGGTAATGTTATTCCAAAGCTGATATTCATTGTCTATGTTCTCCCCCTGAATAACAGGTTTGGAATAGTATGCATTTTGTTCAAAGAATGTGACATCCATTGTATTGTAAAATTCCCTTGTGATAAGAGAGAAGCATTTGTAACCTTTTTGGTTTGATGAATACCCTAGGAATATGCATTTGATAACTCTGGGATCAAGTTGATTTCTATGATGTACATGGACATAAACAAAACATCTGAATATTTTAAAAGGAATGTTGGACACGATTCTCATGTGTGGTTATGACTCAAGAAGAGTATCGATGGGTGTTTTGAAAGTTAGGACACGAGAGGGCATCTTATTGATAAGATAGGTAGCCATAAGGACAACTTCCCCCCAGAAATTTTTAGAGACATGAGTTGTGAACATAAGAGATCTAGCTACCTCGAGAAGATGACTATTTTTCCTTTTAGTCACCCTGTTTTCAATACTTGGATCTTTGTTTGATGCAAAATATTCCCTAGCTTTGTCAGTTTTCAATACTTGGATTTTTGTTTGAAATTGAGTTTGAATCATGTTATTAAAATTTATAAATATCTGACATGCTTTAGATTTTTCTTTCATAAGAAATAACTAAGTGGTTCGAGTATGATCACATACAAATGAAATAAACCATCGTGTCCCTGTTATATTTTTTATTTGAGAAGGTCCCTAAATATCAAAGTGAATTAGAGAGAAATGATGTGATTTTTTATGTGGAAGAATAGGATATGAATTTCTAACATGTTTTGAGAATTGATATACTTCACATTTAAGATCCTTTGAATTTTTATTTCTGAATAATGAAGGAAAAAGTTTTTCCAAATATAGGAAATTAGGATGACCGAGTCGATAGTGTTTCAACATGATTTCACCATTGTTATTGGAATTAAAATTTAATTAAGCTTTATTTTGATACTAAACTTCAGACATAATTTGGAGGACTTGTCTTTCTAGTAGGTCTTCATTGTTGAAAAGATAGAGTCCTAAGCAGTCTTTAGTACTACAAATCGGTTTCCTTGAATCCAAGTCCTGAAATTCACATAAATTATGAACAAATTTTGCCACACAATTTTTATCATGTATGAGTTTAGTAATTGATAAAAGATTACAATCAAGAGTTGGAACAAGAAGGACATAATCGAGAATAAAAGAATTTGAAATTTTTGTTGAAATAATCCATGTTACTTTGGATATTGATCCATCAGCAATTTTGACAGTGTGTTCTTCTTGGGAAGTTTTAAGATTCACAAGAAGAGACGCATCATCTGTCATGTGATCTGAAGCATATGGATCTATAATCCATTGTCTCTTAACCTGTTTCACACTAAAAACGTTGGCGGTGTTACCTGGTTGAGCGGCAGTGGCAGATTGGGATCATTGAAGATAATTATGCCCATTTAATTTGTGACTTGTGATGGAAAAAATATTATTTTCGGTGGAACCTTCATTGTAACAGGTCATGACAGGTTTTCTTGTGGCCATTGATGCTCAGACTATCATAAAACTGATGTTATTTCAATCTAGACAGATTGGGCCTATTAGGTCAATTATTTTCTGAGCAGATTGGGTCTATTGGGTTGAAACTGGGCAGATTGGGTCTGGGTTGGGTTGGGACGTTCTGGGGTGAAATTGGTATTGGGTTGGGTTGGGACGTTCTGGGGTGAAATTGGTATTGGGTTTGGTTGGGACGTTCTGGAGTGAAATTGGTATTGGGTTGGGTTGAATTTGTTACTAAGTCTCGATGTTGAAACAGAATGTAGAGATGAATCAGATAGCAACGACGATGAACCAGATGACTGATGGTGCCCGAGTTTTGCGAGATTTAATGACTGATTTGGCAGTTACGAGATGAACAATGATGAACGACGATGCACAATTGAAATAGAGAACCACCGAGATTGAAGTTACGATATGAATGACGATGAACGACGATGCACGGCTAAAATCTTGTTTTATTTTCTCTGATTAATTCAAATGTATATATAACACTATAAATAAGACTAAAATGTAGACAAATTCACACTAATTTAAGAATAATACAGCTGGTATCAACAACTAAACTTCAACTTGTTCTACACTAATTCCTAATTCAAAACTTGTAAAACATTATTATAACTTAATATTCTCAAAAAATCACAGTTTTGTACTAAAATGATCCAACTAAAAAAATAAATAAGTTAATAGTTTAATTTGTCTACAGGTTGCATACTAATTAAGAAAACAATAAGGTTTATTCTCGATTAATTGTTGTCTTCAGCAGATGCTTATAAATTTCAAAGGATTGGAAAAGTTTTAACTTTTTTCAATCATAGAAAAAAAATTGATTTGAAAATTTAGGCTTACTATGATCACTGCTTTAATATTGTTGATAGTCAGGGAAAAATCATGATCAGTATGGTCATGAAATTTCAAAAGAACATCAACAAGATCTTCTTCTGTTCTTTTATCCTGATCTCCACTTGTTATTGCTTCATTCTTCTTCAGCTTATGGTCATTTATAATGTCATTCAATATTCTGTCAGATTCTTGATGCATCCTCTCAAGCTTAGAACTTGTTCTAAAAATCAAAGCAAGCCAAGTTAGAGAAGGAAATACATCTGCAATATTAAAACCCCCTGCTATCTTTACACTTTCCTTTACAACTTTTATGAACTTTTCTTGATCCTTGCATTTCTTACCAAAAGCAGCCCTTGATGTGATGCTATATGTTAATGAGAAAATTTTCTGAGTAAAATTTATTGGAGAACCAACATTAGAAACAATCCACTTAATCAGATTTGATATCTCTTCTTCTCTAATGGGTTGATAAGATTTAACTCTTTGTGTGCTTAAAAGCTCTAGTGTACAAATCTTCCTTAGTTGTCTCCAATACTCTCCATGGGGAGAAAAAGCAATATTAGTTGAATCATAAGCGAGTACTTTTACAGCAAGAATCTGAGGTCTAGATGCAAAGTTAACATCTTGTGTTTTCATGACCTCTTTGGCAAATTCTGAAGAGGAAACAACTATGGTAGAAACTTGTCCAAGTCTAATATGGATTAAGGGTCCATATTTCTTGGACAAGTCTCTAAGTGCATGATGAGGAAGAGATCCAATAAATTTGTGCATGTTTCCTACTATGGGTAGTTTCCATGGACCTGGGGGTAATTTTGAGGTTGATTTGGTAATTTTTCTTTTTACAAGTATGTTGAACACCATAAAGATAAAGCAGAGGAAAGGAAATAGTATTGAGAAACAGGGGAATTGGAACTCCATAATAAGGAATTCTCTCTGCAAGTTACTCTATAGAATTGTTTCCATTAACACATACACACGCACTTTTATATATATATATATATTGATGTCTTTTTCTTGCAACACAATGAAGAAAACAATATGGCAGCGATTTCCTGGAACTTGCGTAAGAAAGATGGGGCACCGATGTCTGTAAGAAATTAGGAATTGTGTATAGATATTGGTTATAGGTTATCAAGTTATGAGTTGCTGTGTGCATATATTTGGAGTTTATATTTTATTTAAAATGTATCCATTTTCTGTCTAGATAGGTTTTCTGTAACATGACGATTATTTCTTTTTAATTATCTTTTATGGACAAGTCATTTATTCTCTAAGGGAATATTCATGAAATATCTCTATTTGTAATTATTTGTAAATATCTTTCATGTGTTTATAATTATTTACACCCAACAGTAAATATACATGTGTGTCTGAGTGTATCTTGAATAAAATTGTTATATAATTTCTCTAGCATATTTGTTTTTTTCTTCTTCCAAAGGTTCTTGCTTGCCTCAAGTTGATGCTCCTCTAGTTCTAAGCCAAAAACTATTGTTTTTTAATAAGGATTCATATTTGGACTGATCTCCAGAGACCAAATATATTAAGGGATTAATATTTTTCATATTTTTTCCTTAAATAATTCTCTAAATTTAGCTTCTTTTAGGTAGTTATCATGACACCGTTCGAAAACTATTTGTTATTTCTTATGGATGCTTTCCAAGAAGGAAATAATAGAAAACTACTAGTGTGCATTTAATATCAAGCAAACTGACATCTGTTGAGATGAATAATCACACATGATGACAATATAACAATATTCCCACAAAAACAAATAACAAAAAACCAAAACAAACCTTTCATAAAAATTAGATAACATTAAAAATATCTATTTTATTTTAATTACTAATTACACTTTAATGTAACTACTTTTAAATAAAATTATCATTATAAAATATTTTTATTATATTAATAATATATATATTATGATAATTTAACTACCCTTTGCCAATTATGAACACAAAACAAACATCAAAGGAGAAAAATAGTAGTGTGCATTTAATAACAAGCAGGCTGACATCAGTTGAGATAATTAGATGACAATAACAATCTTCTTTTAAAAAAATTAAATCATAATAATTAGATAACATTTTTGCAATTATCAACACAAAAAATATCAAAGGAGCAACATTTCCTTTGAAGAAACTTGAACGTTTGAAGTTCAGTACTTGTCTATTTAGTGCACAGAGTACTATATCATACTCTTGCTCATGACCTCACAGTTTGTGAATCAATATTGAAAAATGAAAATAAATTACTGACAAAAGATGAAAATTATACAAACTATTGTTAAAAGATAAAAACATTTATGAGATAGCAGATAACAATTTTGACTAACATATGCCAGAAGAGACAGAGAGTAAGAAGAATTGAAAAGTAGCTAGGGAAAATTAAGACAGATAGAAGCGCAAGAAGTTATACTTAATTTGGGCTTATCCATTGTTTCAAAATCAATAATAACTCATCTGTATTTTATAACACTTGTTGTTGATGCAAGTTTATAAAATCAATGTAGGAACAATATTATCAATAACTTGAAAGTAACTGCTTGGGTTAAGTCGCGGTATAGGTCGCTCTTTTTAAGACGTTTCGCGGCTCTACCCAATTTGTGCAAGCAAATACAGCCTCGTCGTCCCCAGGATAAAACAGCCCAGAATCTTAATCTCTGTCTCAGAACTTCACTGCACTGATGAAGACTGGAATGCTACACCTGAAAATTTGTTGCTCAGAAAACTAAAAGAAAAACTTTGAAAGTGTAGAGAGATTTGTTTTTCGTAGGGAGATGAGATTGCAGATTGTTGTGTTGAAAATGAGAGTTGAAGCTCTCTTTTTATAGGTTTTAGAAAACGTGTAGCAATTATGAATAAAACGGTAATGTCTGGGAATTAAGAGCGTAACGGTCATTCTGAGTAATGAAAAGTAACGATCATTTTCAGATTAAAGACGAATAACAGATATTTTTGTGAATAAATACGAGGAACGATTCTTTTTTTCTAAATAAAGAAGACAAACGGCCATATTCTTAATAAAAGAAAATAACAGTTATTTTTCTAAATATATATATATATATAACAACCATTTTTGTAAGTGGAAAAATTTTCCTTAAAAAGAATATTTTATCAAAAAATAAAATACCGGACGACGACGTCACGCGCGCGCGTGTGGTATCACATTTGGCTAGGTCCTCTCCCCTTACACAAAAATGGATACCCTTTGGGGCCCAATCTCAATAAACAAATGTTCACTATTTATAACTCTTTAAAATAATATAAAAAACAATGTGTGACAAGTCACAATTCCCAACTATCTATTTTTTAATAAATTTCATTTTTTTACAACAATTGTCTTCAGTCATCTTAAGATTATAGAATATAAAAATCATGTAAATGTGATAAAATCACATATAATGTGAATGTAAAGTCTCGTAGCAGTCTCCAACTATTGAATACTCGTAATTTGTGTTCTATTTCATAATTTGGTTTTACTAATATAAATATCTTTCTGACGATCACATACTTTATGACAGCCAATATTGATACAAAATATATTAAGGTCAACTTTATTAAGGTTCTTTAAGGGTAGCTTAGTCCTCAAAGCGGTGGATTGGAGCAATCTTTAGAATGAGGCATCTCCACTAGACATTAGATTCCATCCTAGGCTGAGGATACAACTGATATGAATAAAACCATAGCAGATCTGGCTATGTAGTGTCTCGGCCAGTTTTTATGGTTTGTTGTTTGCTCCTGGTATGGGGCTTTTGGTTTTTCATGTTTGGTTCCCTTCTGGTTCCTTTGGTATATGAATGCTATATATGTAGTTTGCTATTTCTTTCATGTTATGTTTAGTTTGCAACTATGTTTGGGTTCCTGCTTTCTGTTATTTCTTTTAGTGTGTTGCTATTGTTGGCTTTCCTTTCTTTTGGTAGCTTGTGTTTGTTTCTTAATGCACCATTGTGGTATAAATTGTTAGTAATTCACTAATTGGGTAGCTAGTTTGGCTGTTGAAGATGGGGTTATATAGAGGTATAGGAGTATGTTTTGCTTTGCCTTAGTTTATGTGTGTTTAGGCTTGTGATCCTTTCTGGTTTTTTGCACTATAATGAAGGTTGTTTCTCTGTTTGGTGATAATAATAAAAAAAACTATATTACAGACAGTTCTTTAAGCGTCGGTACGTGGTAGTTTAGTTAGGCATACATATTATTTAGCTCGCTTTCTTATGATCTCATACATCTTCTAAGACAAGTTAGCTTTATGGCATGCGTATTTATTATGATGAAAATATGGTTTTATAGTAAAAATTGCATAAATACTTCTTCTAAAGGCATAATAAAGTAATACAATTAATAATTAACAGAGGAGAACTTCAATTCTCACTTTAACATGCATAATTTCCTAAAACAAAGAGCACCCAACATTCACTATGATCTTACAAGTTTCCTTGTTTGCTAATAGGAGAACCTTCATTCTCACTTAGAAATACAAACAAGGAGCCCCAAATCTCCAGAAACTGATCAAAATTCAGAACACCTAAAAGGAAATCAAAGTTGCAAAATTGAAAACATTACTACAAATTATGGGTCTGTTTGTTGGTGATTTTGTTAAAAGTGATTTCAGAGTAGCGGTGTTCGGAAAAACAGTAACGTGCTTTATGACCAAAAAATTCAGTCATGGAGCCTTTTTTTCTTTTTCTGTAAGTGCTTTTACAATATTCCACTAAATTATGTATGAAGTATGATCCATATTAAAGCTGGGAATCTTATCAAGCTTTACTGGGTTTTCTTTCCCTCCAATCAATCTAACTGGGTTCCCAACAGCAGTAGTTCTTGGTGGAACATCTTTAATAACAACTGAACCGGCCCCAATTTTAGCACCATCACCAATCTTAATATTCCCCAAAATACAAGTACCAGCTCCAATCAACACACCATCACCAATCTTAGGGTGTCTATCTCCAGAGGCTTTACCAGTCCCTCCTAAAGTCACATTGTGTAGAATTGACACATTATTTCCAATCACAGCTGTCTCACCAACTACAACTCCAGTAGCATGATCGAGCAATATCCCACGTCCGATCTTTGCCCCAGGATGAATATCAACGGAAAATACTTCGGATACTCTGTTCTGAATCAACAAAGCTAACACCTTTCTGCCTTGTGACCATAACTTGTGTGCAACTCTATGCGCCTCACATGCGAGAAAACCTTTGAAATTCAATAAACAGTTAACATAGCTTACGCAAGCTGGGTCTCTCTCTCTAACTGCTCTTAGATCATCTTTGACATCTCTCATGATTTCTCTATCCTCTGCTAACACACCCATGAAAATATCATAGAGGTTATCACTAGGAAGACTTAAATGGCTTAGTTTGATCGAGAGATGATTGGCTAACGCACTTGCTAATGAATTTTGAGACAAAATTGAAGTGAAATAGTAATTGGACAAGATGGGTTCTTGATCGATATCTGACCTAGCTTCATCTTTAATTTTCAGCCATAGATCGACTTCGTCCTCATCTTGATCATACTCCACAACTGTGCGTGTTTGCCTGGTTTTCGTTCGATTCAGACAAATGGGTGCGCAGTAAAGCTGACCGGAGTAACTGGGTCGGCAGAAAGTCGAGAACTTGAACGGATTATCATCATTCTGAGACCTGTTTGGATCGCGAGAAAGTGGATTGCGCTCGGCTGTACCATTTCTACAAGTGTCAATACAAGTGGCCATGGGATTATAGATTTTGTTCTGTTTGAAAAGCAGGGAAATGAGTGATACAGGTAGAGAATTCCTATTGAAAGATAAGTGGGATGAAATCCGAATTGAGGACGACAGTGCTAAGGGAAACTCTTATATAGAGGAGGAGTTATGCCCGATGTAAATTTTCTTGAAAAAGATGAAAGAAGAATAAAGTGTGGTTTATTTGTTATTTTTTTATTTAATATTTTTCTTCGTATTTTTTTTATGATTATTGATATATTGATTTTATAAATTATATTTTTAATACTTAATTTAAATAATTATAAAATTATTAAAAATTAAAAATTAAATTATTTGTTTTGATGTTATTATTTTTTTTATAAAAAAATTAAATTAACTAAGATAGCTAAAAGATTATGAATATATTTATGTAAAAGTTAATAAATAAATAAATAATATTGATGATATTAACATAATAATTTTTTATTATTATATAATATAAATATATAAAATATTTATTTTATTATTAATACTATTAAATAAAAAAATTATTAATAAATTAGTATTACTGTAAATAAGATAGATCAATGAAAATGGAGAAAATTGTTGATGTTGCGTGGTGGAGGCCTGGTCTTTATGAGTCGCGTAAAATATTAATAAATAGTTTAATAATAATAATATTTTATATTTATATATTATAATTTAATTAATCATTATTAAAATTATTTTATCATCTTATACTTTAATTTCTGATTTAATTAATAACCAATATTTCATCTAATACATATAACACAGTTAATTTAATAATATTAATTCTATTTTCAAAATAACAATCATTATTATGAAAATAAAATTTTCATTTCAAAATAACAATTAGGAAGATGCCTAAGACTGATTTGGATACTTTAATTTGATGAGGAAAATTTAATCTTTTTTATTTATTATTTGTATTGATTTCTTAAGATTGATTACTTTTTTTTTGGATTATCCTAATAAAATTGATATTACTTAATAATATATATCCAATTTTTAAGTTAGTTTTCAAACTTAAATTATACTGATAGAATTATTTGGTTGTATTTTAATTTATTTACTAAAATTTTCTTTAAAAAAAACAAATAATCATTAAAATATATCACTCTTTTTTCGTTAATAACGGTTACCTTTTTTCTTTTATTACTTTATATGAAAATAAATTTTTTTTATAGGATAAAATTATCAAAAAGTTGTAAATTGTGATCTATATAACAATAAATTAATTATATTTTATGCTTACAATATATAAGATAATTTATAAAAATTATTAAAATATTTATTTTATTATAATTATGTTCATAATAATGTATGAATAATGATAAAAATATGTTTAAATTTAAACATAATTATACAATTATTTATATATCATGGATATGTTTATAATTTTTAAAAAATAAATTAGTATATATGATTTTATTATATTATATATATATATTGGATATAATTATAATAAAATAAATATTTTTAAAAATTAATACTCACGGGGAATAAATTATTTTATTTTTATAATAAAAGTATAAAAATATTGGTTTTAATTTCAATATTAATTACTGTTACTAATTTTTGAATAAAATTTTATTAAAGAAATATTTTTGTGATTTATATTGTGCTATATTACTTCCTTAAAAAACTATATTCCTACGTCATGGGTTACATAAACATATATCCCCATAATCCTAGTCAATAATCATTGAATGACATGCTAGACTAGATTTACAATAATCTCTGCATTGAATTAATTTCTTTGGTCAAACAATTCTTGTCCTATTTCAGTTTAAGTTGCAATTTAAAACGCTACGTCACCCATTACGTAATAAGCTGCCGCTCTTATTAAAAACAACATTTTGAAAAAGGAGCCCAATATTTTTAAAGATACACAGTCAGTTAATATATGATATCTCAAATATCTTATATTTTTAAAATATTTAATTTTAATAACTTAATTCAAATATTAATATTTTTTATTATTTTTAAATAGTTATTATTATTTTCAAAATATCTTTTTATTTTTTTAAATATTTTTTTATTGAAAATTTCACCTTAATGGTGATACCCTAATTTAGTTAAAGTATTAAACAATTAAAATACTAAATTGTTCTTCGATAATTGATCATGTGCTTTATACATGTCAAAAAATTTCAATTATTATTTCTTAAAAATTGTACTAATTTTTTTCTTAAATATGATTACCATTTTGATAATATGGATAAAAAATATAACTAAAATCAAGTTATGATAGTAATATATATATATATATATATATCCAATCATATTTATTAAAAATGATTCCATATTCATTTTTACATTATAATTTTGGTTAAAGACTATTTAAATGATGTATGTTTAATTGAGCGAAAAACTTATCTTCTGATGAATTTTCGTTTACTGTTAATTTAGAATCTTAAGAAAAAAAATTAATTCTAAATATATCTTATATATTAGCAAACGAAAAAAATATAAAATTTAACGTATAATGTACGTGTATTTAATTAATAATAAATAAAAACTATTTTTTAATATAATTTACAAACCAAATGATGGTTAAAGATTAGTTAATGTCAGCCAGTAGTTGGTGAAAAGGTTCACTGCTAAATAAATTTAGTAACCACTCAATATATATTAAAGCTGTAGAGTAGAGAGATAAAATTAACACTTTTTTTAAATAAATTAGATGAAATTAACTTGAACATTGACCCTTATGGACCAATATTATTTATACGAAGGACGTACGATAATATTCTGTTTTCGTGTTTGAATAATGGACCGAATTTTTTTTATTTATTTTTTTGTAATGTAGGTGAGTAAGAGATAAAAGTACAAAAAGACAATTACAAGGATACATATTTTAATAATAAATAATTATAATTATTTATAAAAAATTGTAATCCTAATTCGGATGAATATAATTATTATGATAATAAAATTATAATTAATTAAAATTAAAGATATATTAATATTATTATTATATATATATATATAATTATAATTAGATTAAATTTTATTTATTATTATTTTATTTAAAAATATGTTTTAATTAGTTAAATTGTAAAAAAATTATTATTCATTTATAATTTATAGTTATAAATTAAATATAATTAAAATTAAGATAAAACACTCTCATCTTTGTTCATAAAGAAGAGTAGTTAGAGATAGATTTTGATTGAAACTTCTGCTCGAGTAGATGGCTCACATCTTCAAACAAAAAGTAAGGGTAGAGAAGTCTTAATTGGTCGTCATTGTTTTATTTAAATGAGCATATTTTGTGATAGATGTGGATATATTTAGATAGCATTTGGTTCAGATAATGAAATTAAAATCGAAATGGAAATGTGAATGAAATAGAAAAGAAATATTTTTGTTTGGTTTGACCACTGGAATTAAATAAGAAATCAATATTATAATGTTTAGTTTACAATTTGAATATAATGGAAAACAATGTATATTACTTTAATACTCATATATTCAATAAAGTTTAAATAATATCATTTATTTATTTATTTTCAGATAAAATAAATTATTAAAATCATTATTTTTTAAAATCATTATTACTTAAAAAGAAAATATATTATTAAAATTATTATTTTTCTAAATAGAATTTAGGGTTTTGAGGTTTGGATTTTAGAATTTGGGGTTTAGGGTTATATTTGTGGGTTAATGTTTAGTGTTAAAATTATTATTTTTCTAAATAAGATTTAGGATTTGAGACTTAGGGTTTTAGGATTTGAGATTTGGGGTTTAGGGTTTATGATTTTGGGATTTAGGGTTTAAGGTTTAGGGCTTATGATTATATTTATGGGTTAAGGTTTATGATTAAAATTATTATTTTTTTAAATATGGATTAAGATTTTAAGATTTTGGGTTTTGGGTTATATTTGTGAGTTAAAATTATTATTTTTCTAAATAGGATTTAGGGGTTTGGGACTTAGACTTGAGGCTTGTGACTTGGGATTTAAGATTTGATATTTAGAGTTTAAGATTTAGGTTTTTTGGATTTGGAATTTAAAGTCTAAGATTTAGGGATCTGAGTTTAGGATTATATTTCAGCCCAACCAAACACAAAAATAGAATGAATCAATTCTAATTTCATTCAATTTCATCCCACCAAATATAGCATTAGGGTTGTCAAATTTTTTAATACATCGTTATATATATATGGTTAGTACACATTAATTTTTATTAATTTTTTCTTTGATGTGTTATTTTAAAATAAATTATTTTTTTTAATTTTTACAATAATTTTGTTTTGATACATAATAAATTTTAAAAAAATAAATAAAAATATATGATAAATTTATATGATATTAATGTTTACTTAAATACACAATTGAGTTCAATAAATGACATGAATACAAAATATAATTTACTCTAAAATATTTGATAACATTACATGCACCAATAATTTACTCTACAATATAATATGAATAATCATGTGTTATATTATTACTCGTTAATAAGGATAGAAATTGTTCGATAAGGTCAAATTTAACACATTTTTCAACTCAATTCGTGATCTTCCTATTGAGAATTGATGTATTATAATTCAATTTAATTTAATTCTTAGATTGTCAGGTTATAAGCTAACTAACTTGTGAAATTATAAAACCCTACACACATTGAGTTGGTTTTGATAAGTTCAAATGAGTTAGTTCTTATCTTATCCACCCCTACTTATTATTCCAAAAAATAAAATTTTATTCTTTTTTTTTTAAACTTGCCTCGCAGTAAAAATGTCAAATGATTAGTCCATCCGATACTATTTCTATTTATCTGGTCTCTAATAGTTCTATGATAAATCATAACTTACCGCATCCCATCCTTACCCAATAGAATATAGATTACCATATAAATTGATATCTAATTTAACTTAAAATGAGTTTATTTCTTTTCTTATTTCATTTTGCTTCTCAATTATACGATAAGTTTAATTTTTTCGCTCCCAAAATATAGGATTTTTTAATAATATAATATGAGATTTTTTTTTCCAATAAATAATATATAAATATTTTTAATAACATCTACGAGTTTTCCTTAACAAAGTAAGTAAAAAAATCTAAACTTTTTTTTTTATTTACGTAACATTTTTTAAAAAACCTCATTTGTTTTTACAAACAATATATAAACTTTGACTTTATACAAAAAAAAATCAAGTTTCTCCAATAGTCAAGAATTGCATTTGGGAACCCTTTTCCAATTGCCCATCATTGGACTTCTCAGTTGATGAATGCCAACTAAACCCTACACCTATTACCCACCATCACCAACCTACAAATATACATTTACCTTTGAATGTACCATCTGAAAGTGCCTATGGAAGTAATGCATTATACTCTGTTCCACAACAAGAAACATTTTCTCAAACAGAATTTACAATTGATAGAATTATGAATTAAAAATTATTAGAAAACGGTTTTGTCTTAAATGATTTCCGTTTCTGTTCTTAATGATTTCTGTTTCTATTCTTTTTCCGTTTCACCATTTTTGCTCTATCTTAAATGTTTTCAACAGTTTTTGTCTTCCCTTCTCTGTTCTCCTGTATAAAGCAAAGACAAGAGGAGAAGAATGTAGACAGAAAAAACGAAGGAAAAAAAAAGAAAAGAAAAAAGAGAAACAGGGCACAGAAGAAAATAAACAAAGGCTGGGAAGAAAAGAGAAAAATGTAAAAGAGAAAAAAGAGAAAGGAAAAAAGAAAAGAAAGAGAAAAAAAGAAAAGGAAGGAAAGGAAAAAAAAATTGTGTACGGGAAGATAACATTAAAATTTTTTAATCTAAAATTAGATTATTTTAATAGAGTTAACACACTTTAAAATTTATAAAATAATAAAATTTATTATTATTTAATCATTATATCTTAATAGATAAATTTAAGTTGTTCTTAAATACTCACGGTAGTAAGAAAAATTATCTTAAGGATACTATATGATACACAGATCTAAATTATTATTAAATTTTATATTTATCATTTTTATATATATTTATATTTATATTTTTAATAAAATAATTTTTATTCTTAAATTGTTTGTCCGTGTATTATTTCCTAAATTCTTAAGATAATTTTCCTCCTATTTTTTGGACAAGCAAATACAAAAAAAAAATATTTTGAGACAAACAAATTATTTATAATATGTTATATTTATCTATTCGGTTATACATTTGTTCTGTTATATATATTTTATTATAATTACTGTTCAGTTTTTACATTTTTATTAATTGCCTTCATTATTATTAATATTTTTTTATTACTTCATAATTTATTATATTTTCTCTTTATTACTACATTTATGTTTTTTTATTTTAATTACTACATAATTTATTCTTTGTTTTTTATTACTTATCTCTATCATTGTTTCACTATTTTTCCATGTTATTTAATTTTTCTTAATTTTTTTACTTTATATTTATATTTTATTTTAATATATATATATATTACTTTATAGATATTTTTTTGTAATTTTATAAATAAATAAATTATTTTAATTTTAAAATTATTTAATTACTATAATTAATGAAATTACAAATATATATGTAAATTAACATATTTATATTATTTATTTATTAAATATAATTTTTTAATCTAAAATTTATTTGGTGATTTTTAAAACTTGTATTTAACAAAAAAAAGTATAATCTAAAATGACTACTTCGGTGTTCTAAATTGAAAACTCAACTATGAATGTTACTGACCTTAGTGTAAACCAAATGATTAGGCCTTCTGTGGTTTATAGAGTAACTCTAATGTTATCGGTTTTTGTTTCAATAAATCATGTTGTGCTAAAGAAATCGAAAAAGTTTAATGGTTTACACTTTAAGAGATGGAAGAGTAAGATGATGTTCTATCTCACCACCTTGAATTTGACAAGGTTCTTGACTGAAGAAGTTCTTGATCAACCTAAGGGTGAATAAGATTTTCAATTTATTAGTGCTATTGAAACATGGAAGCATTCTTATTAACTATGTTGAAACTATGTTTTGAATAGTCTAAATGATTCTTTGTACAATGAGTACAATAAGGAAAAGACAATCAAAGACTTGGGGGAATCATTAGTCTGAAAGTATGAAAATGAAATGTCATTGTAAAGAAATATTTGGTTGGTCGCTTGGTTCGTCATTAGTACATTTTTTTACTTAGTATTTGCTTGTTTTATTTAAAAAATAATTTTTTTAAGGTTAAAAATATTAAAGTATAAGTTTTTTTTAGTGAAAATGAGTAAAAATATAATTTTTGAAATTTCATAGATTTTTTTATGAATTTTTAATGTATAATCAATCAAGAGCTGCCATATGGCGTCATGCAAGCAAATGAGTTGACTCGACAAACCACGCAGAAGTCACGCCAGTAGATACGAAAAATCATAGATCGCCACATTTGCAATGTGACGTAGCATCTCTCCATGTGTCAACACAACGTTCATTTCGAGTTTACAGAGAGGGTCCAACGTTCACGTTATGTGTTGTCATGCTATTCGTCACTGCTATCCAAAAGCACACCACGCCATTTGTTTTCATGAATCACATTGCGTAAACTAGGCAGCATTGACCCTGATCAATCTCCTATTGCCACGCGTCGCTATCTTATTTGCCTTATAAATTTTGCATGCCACATGTCAATTTTTTATTCATTGGCACTATTAGTTTTGCTTGTCTTGATCTCAATCATTTATCTGAAGCTGATCTGACAGTTCAAATTCCACTTGAGCTATAGTTAACCCTCTAATCACCTCATAAATCCAAACGAGTTGTCATTAGCATAAGTTTGATTAATTTTTGGAGCTAAGAATAGAGAAAAATGCAAAAAAAATCAAAAAGATAAATAATTTTGGTGGAGATTTAAGAGGAGATTATTACTACAATTCAAGAGATTGATTGTATTTCTTCTTCCACTCATTCATTTATCAATTTCTATGTCTTTCTTAATGAAAAATATGAGTTTTATGATAAAATTTATATATTCTTAATTTATTAATCTAGGAGTCTTATGAACCCAATTTTTATTATGTGATGATATGATATTTTACCCCAATTATGAATTAAATTTAATATTATTATTTAATCTTACTTTTATGTTATTAATTGTTTGGCAAAAAATCTATCTATATAGGTAATTAAATATATATATATATATATATATATATATGAGAATTATTTAATTATTTGTCTTGATTATATAACATACATAGTTTCTAGGGAGAGATGTATGGTTCTAGTGTGTGTGATCTATAATTGATGAACTTAATGAATAGTATGTAATTTAATTTATATGAGAATGTGATTAAATTAATTATTATATAATGTGTAATTTATTTGAGAGAGAAATACATGCAAAATTAAATTGAGTTGATTATGTAATTAATTGATAATTATATTGGAAGAATTTTAGTGATTCCAGTTTTTTAAAAATTAGAGTATTAAGAATTGAGAAAATATCTTCTTAGTTACTAAATTTGATTTAATTAATTATTATTATTTACTTTTTTTTTAATTTTGTTCCTTAAAATCTAAAAACATAAAAATAAAAATAAAATAAAATTTTAAAAATTAGTTTCTAATAAAATAATTTTTGTGATAACAATATTTTCTTATCATTATATTACTTGTTACACTACATATATTTACGTATTCATTACATATATTTCATAAATTACGACAAACATTCTAAAGACTAACCCAAAAGTTAAGGTTAGACATGCTTTGACTCTACGCTCTCTTCTTCTTTTTCTAAAGACTAACCCAAAAGTTAAGGTTAGACATGCTTTGACTCTACGCTCTCTTCTTTTTTTCCAATCTTGATGGATTATCTGTTATATCCTTTAAGTTCCAACATTTTAATTTTAATAAGTATGGAGAATTTCAAGCCGAATACACCAAGCCCATCCACAGTTCATGTATTATTTACTCTAATACCCTTACCAATATTTCCTTTTGATTCAATTTTATTTATCTTTAACATTCATATTATTTTTGAATAATGTTTTTCACCATAACTTATACATACAACATCCACATGTCATAATCAAATTAAAGCCTATTAGTAAATGATCCCACAAATGCTTTATCATCTCACATATTACTTGATGCTACAATACTACTCAATATTTTTTTCCCTCAACCACACAAAGTCTACCAAATAGCAAGCCCACTTCTTAGAATATAAATCTAATGCACTCTTTTGGTCGTCAAATTACATGCATAGAACAATTGATAACACAGTCAATAGTCTTAATGATTGATTCCCAATCAAAGCAAGTATCTTATAAAATTATCTTATGGGAAATGATAGCTGTTTGAGGAAAATTCTATTGAACGCTAGACTGGCTTCTTCAACACGTGCTTCCACTAATTCCAGCTATTAGTGGTTTTGTTCAAAATTTTATCACCAAATACTTCAAAAATTATAAAAGGAAACAGTCAAATTTGTAGCAAGTGCAAGAAATGCCATAATAGTTAATCCTAGCGCTTAAAATTCCATGTGAAAAGTTCTCTCAAGGCAAATTGACACGACAATCGGTCCTGCCAAATCACCGAGAGTACAGCCTGCAAGTTCAAACCATCAGTGGTGGTTAAGATACTAGAAAGACATGGACTAGTTATTGTTAAACTTAAGTTATAGAGAGCTTTCACATAAAGTGCTTACCAATCCATTGACCAGTTGAAGGGCGGAAAATGGTAGCACCGAGCCCTGCCCCAATAGAAGCAAAAATAAGTGAGGCCCCACACCTGGCAGTAGCAGCAGCAATCTTCCTTCCAAGCAGTTTAGCTTGCTCTTGTTTATTAACCTCATCGTCAGCTTCTTTAGCGTTTGTGAGACGACGAGCAAACCGGTATATCTCAATGCCAACTTGAACAATCCAAGATGCTGCAACTCCTAGGAAGTGTCCTGCTCAAGTAAACAAACAGGTACAGTGCAGTTTGATAAAGCTGAAGCATATAGCACTTTATCAGTAAAGGATAATAAGATTACAACAATTGACCTCTGAAAGTTGTTTTGCTAACACGGAAGAAAAAAACGGTAGTAGGAAATCCCCTTTGTGCCTTACGTGTGGCCGATTTTGGAACATCTGTACATATTAATCACATCCATTAGTTGGTTGCAGGCTTACAGGGCATTTGAAGAAATCACAACCACATTGTGGCACCTTCTCTTTAAACTGAAAAGAAACCTATCTCTACGATCCACAACAATTATTCTTCACCCTCTTACATCAAAAATAATAAAAATGAAGGGAAAGAAGTAGTGTAGGTACCTTTCAAAAGCTTCCACGCCATCCGCTGGGAAATGTAATGGACAGCAAGTCTCTCAAGAATTCGTCGAGTTGTTACAACAGTAGTCTGTCACAGGATACAAAACATCATTTAATTAACTAAGCCTGATTAACTAATTCCTGAATATTATCAACACATCAAACTGAAGCTTAGAAAATGCACATGTTTTATATAATAAGAAGCAGTTCAAAGAAGTATGGTAAATGCATAATGTAGAAATGTTTATTAAAATATTAGTGTAGAGAAATAAGAAATTAAAGTGATATATTTTTAATACAAAAATAAAGGGCTAGCCAAAGATAAAAACTAAGCAGGACATTATGTTAGAAATCCAATTATGATTGATTTACATAGTTGCAGCAGGCAATTATTAGAAAATCTCACAGTAAAACTAAAAGACCAGATAAAATCTAGCACCAAAGCTCTAAAAGAATTCAATCGTCAAGTCATGGGCTAAGCAAAATCATAGTTGGATAGGAAAAGATTGAAAGCAAGACAAATACTCACTTCCCGAGCTATTTGTTTGACTGATCTTTTAAAGGGAACGCCATAATCTACATGCTGATGATGATCATTCTCCAGGAAGTCATCATCATCCTCTTCCAAAATAGTACGGGGCTCCAAAAGAGGTAAATAGAACTGTAAGAATGACCGCAAGGATGTAATAGCTAGTGTCTTTATTTCAAAAGCCGAAAATAAAGGCTTCAACTCAATGGTGTACTCTTTTGTACTGTATTTCAAAGAATCATTCTGAAAGATTTTTTGAGATGCACTTCGTAGATCCGAAATATAATCTTCAGAAAAAGCCGCACCTGCATCACAGTGTGCAACAGGTACCCTGAAAGAACTGTTGCAATACTACTAAAAATCAGTTGACCATCAAAGTTCAGAAAATAGAAAACACGTTGTTGGAATTAATATTAAAAAAAAGGAAGATCAAGTAGCTGGCTTCACATGAAACCAATATAATATTAAACAGAATCGGATAAACATTCTGCTCATGAGAGAAACTTAATTATCAGCAAAAGAATACAGTAAATAGAACCATCAGCACCATCCATCATATTGGCCTCTGTCATACATATTTGGCATTATATTAAGCAAAGAAATAAGACTTACTCGCATTTTAAAACATGAGCAAAAAAGTAGCAGCCTTTTAAGTGTTGGTTAAAAATGATGGGTACACCTATTTAGAGTAATATGCTCGGTTAAAAAGAAAAATGGATACTCCAGCAATCACAGAGCTGGGCACTAGTTGATATCTTTAAGGAATTTTAGATTTCAATGTAGTATATAATGTACTATGCAGCATTAGCCAAAGGTTTTAGAAGGGAGATTTATGCCTTGAGGCAATTTTCCCGTATAGTCGATGCCTCAAGGCAGTACGAGGCATAAAAGTCATTTAAAAGAGCCTTAAAAATTTCTCCCACGATACAAGTCGCAAGCAAAACTTCATTTTTACCAACAAAATAGTAACAAGATAACAATCATAAAACAATAAAATTATAATAACATCGCTATGGTCGTGATAGTAAGTAAGAATGTAATTTTAGAAGATCTAAATATAACATATAAGAGAATATTTAGTTCACCTCTTAATAGTTTGAGATTTTAAGATAATTGGTTGCTAACTCTTCTCTAACATAGTATCAGAGCGTAAGGTTATGGGTTCGAATCCCATCAACTCCAAAAAAAAATCATCAATATTAAATGGGCATTCTTCTTTCACTTCTACCACATTTAACGCCTATCTCCACTCAATGGATCTTTCAAAATATTATTTACTATCTACAAATTCTAATTCCACTTGATGAGCCTTTAAAATTATGTACTCAACCCATAAGTGAAAGCTTATCACACTCGTCTATTTAGCCTACGAGGAAGATTCCATTAATCCAGAGAGTGTTAAAAAACAAAACAAAATAAAAAACCTCTATCAAGTGAGAGAGATTGCTAAGACTCAAATATAACATATAAGAAAATAGTTATCCCACCTCCTAAAAGCTTAAACTTTTAAAAGAATTGATTGATAATTCTTCTCACACGAAGCATATATGAAGTAAGTCCTTTTTTTGTTCAAACAAAATATGAATATGATCTAACCATTATACTAATAATTACATAAGAATATGAATAAAGTAGACATAAAGAATATAGTTGACGTCAAACTATAAGTTAAGTTATTTTTTCCTATGGAAACTAATTTTAAGTCTAATATAGGTATTATTGAGTCATCCCAAGGGTTTTCAACCCACCCATGAGACAAAAAAATCCCAAAAAATCAAAGAAACTTGGAAAATTATAAAAATAATACCTCTAAAACAAAAAACAACAAAAATAACACTCCAATAATATTGAATGAGGTCTAATTAGACGATGTTAAAATTTGAACGGGTCTAAATGGTTGTAATTCAATTTGAATGGCGTAAAATTGGATAGCATTTAAAATGAAATAATATACCAAACGTTTTTTTTAATAGTGAAAATGTACGAGGTAGAAATAAAAATACTATTTTTATGGTTATAAATTTAAAGAGTACTATTTTTGTTGTTTTACTAAGAAATTTTAAGACGTATAGCCTAAATAATTTCATTGCTCACCATCTAATTGTACAAGCCTCAATGTACAAAGGTGTAAGCCTCAAAAGAACCATCTAAGACCAAGCTCGTAGAGAGACGAGACTTACGAAGACGAGCCTCAAAGTAGCATGTTTCATTGCTCACCATGTTACATTTTCTATTCCAAGAAAATAGTGGATTTTCGTTTGGTAACCTAGTACTTCAAAAGCCTAAAGTTCTAAATACGATCCATCAAAAAAAAAAATTCTAAATACAACAAATGAATATAATTATAAAAGTTCAGAGTTTATATATACGAGCACTTCTTTTCATCTCAACGTGACACGATATCTCAACTGAGGCATCATAATTTAATTAGATTACGAAAGTGGCCCAACTATTTCAACCAATCAAAATATATCACGAAGTTGAGATAAAAAGATTTTTCTTATATACACAGACTCCATTTTAAACTAAATCTAATACAATGATACGAGAGTTCCATTTTCCATCCATCAAAGAACTGAGTATTGCTCTACATCAAACGATTTTGTTACTAATCTCTCAAAGCATATCAACTTTAAACAATACATAATACGTAAACCAAACTCAACCAAGAAATTAATCCAACTGAATACGACTGTGTCCAAAAAATTTAAATCCATTCTGAAAATAAAAAATTGATTCAATTACAACAGTATCAACTACCTAAGGTGTATTTATCATCAGTTTGCCAATTCAAAAATCATATCAAACTACTTCAAAATCAAACATAGCCGAGCAACACAGAAAATTGAAGGCTAATAAATTGATCAATTAAAAATACTTAATAAAAACACAACAGGAATATGCATTCTCAATCACAAAGACATGTTAGACCGCGTAAGACCTAACAGTCGATATCATCCCAACTCACTATATCTAATGCAAATATACATGTAAATAATATACGGAAAAAAGAAAGGAAGAAAGAGAAATTACCCAAACAGAGCCTTATAGGCAAAAGGGGTTCCGGCAGCAACGGAGGCTGCGGCAGCAGAAGCAGCGGCGGAGGCAGAGAAAAACCCAGAAGAGTGTAAGCTTTGAGATGTTTGAAAACTTGGCCTTTTTCTCAATAGATCCAACAATATTGCTATGCCCGACATTGCTATACACTCTGAGCGCAACTAATCCGAAAGTATTAATGCTAAAGAATTAACCTTCTGATACTCGTTCTGGTTCTGAGCAATTTTCTCGATTGACTCTGAAAAAGATGATTTATTTAAGAAGATAGATGTTTTTGCGAGCTGCAAGGATGTAGAAAAAGTAGTGGGTCAGGGGACCAAACCAGACTGCTCTCTGGTGTCAATTGCAATCAATCACGGTGAAGCTCCTCGGGTTATTAGGATCTAAGTTCATGCTCAAAGCTGCCACTTTGCTTAGCGTTTTGGCTTTGCTTTGTTTTTGCTTTTTGTTTATTATTATTATTTTTTATTTTTTTGGAATCATCGCTTAATTTTTTATTATATCAAGTTGAGCGCAATCTGTCAGGTCGTGATGCACTGTAAGATGATATTGATTATAGTTAAGTTTATTTAAAATTATATTCAATTTAAAATTTAAATATTAATATAATTTTTATTTTATTATAATATTTAAAATATTAAAATTAATCTTTTTAATTATTTAACACATGTAAAAAAAATTCAATTTAATTGATACAAATATTATGTATTTTATTATTAAAATATATTTATATATATAATATTAATATATTTTCGATTTTCATTAATCATATTTTTGTTATTGCAATAATGATCTTCATTTCACACCTTATTTGTTATAACTATTTTTGAAAAAATTGTTGAATTTTAACTTATAATAATAATTTTAATTATGTATAGTTAAAATATTCATTTCTTCCCCTCTCATTTTATGAACTTAGTTGTGTTTTGGTTTTATTACATCAATATTTATATTATATTACGTTAGGATAAGCATTGGCAAATTCAATTTGTTTAAACTAAAAGAGTATTTAGTATCATTATTTAGAAAATACATTTTTAAGTCTCTTTGTTTATAAAAAAATTGTGAAATGAAGATAAAATTAATTTTTATCTAATTTTTTGTTAAATATAATATAATAATACATGTGATATATACATATTTTTATTTTTTTAATAAACACACAACTGATGAATTAATTTTTAATTAAAAAATTACCCAATTTTTTTAACAAATTTTTTAGATATTAGACAGTAATTTTTTGTTTAAGTTTTAAAAAAATCATAGAAAGTTTAAGTAATTATTTTAATTAAATATTTAATTTTAAGATAGATACTTATCAAAAATATAAACATCTTTCACATTTTTTACAAACATAGAGACTTATAACATGTACTTTTTAAGCTAAAATACTAAATAACACATGTGACCTAAACAAAGGATCATTTCACTTCATCTTATTATACGAGTATCATTATATTTTATAAATTATACACATTAATCATGTTTTAATATCAAATTATTTTAATTTCTTATTATTTTTAATTATATATAAAATAATATAGTAATACATATATACATATATGTGTGTGTGAATTTAATATAAAAATAGACTAAACTAAAATAGTATATAATGTAAGATCTTATATGATATCTATCATTCTTCTACCATATCTTTTATTTGATTTCTTCCAAAAAAATTACAAAATCTTTTTTTATTATGGATCTACTAACATAATTTTAATGCATAATCTTAGTATTCAATGTATATTCTTGAATAATCTCGTTTTTTTAATTATTCAACCATTTTATTTTAACAAGTTTTATGTAACAACAAGATGTTATTTATAACAAGTAATTTTGTTTGTTGGTTAATTGGTCACATTTTATCTATGAAATGGGAATGGATTGTTATTTGTCTAGATACAACAAAATCATTTTATTAGATTTAATTTACTTATTAGATCAAATAAGTAAATTGTGTTAGAATTGAGAATTCTATTTTTTGAATATTTAGTATTCTCTTATTTATTATTTATGTCTGCTATTTAAGGAGAATATTGTCCCCCATTATTAAAATTTTATATATTCTTGCATGAACATTTAAAACATTGTTTTCATTTTCAAGCAGTGTTTGATCAATTGTGTATTATATTCTTTTATTGGTCTCGACAAAAAAAAAATTTATTTAAGTCACTTATTTTCTTCTTGTCAAAGTTACTTCTTTTTTGTGCAATTTTATTCTCTTTTTTTAACTTATTTTCTTTTTTCTCTATGAGTTTTTGGAATATCCCAATTTATAGGTCCGAGAGCTACATCTATGAATTGAAATATCTGAATGATTAATTTTGCAATCAGTTGTTAAATCAATAAGTCTTCAAATCGTTCATTTGAAAAAAAAAATGAAACTCCTTGTATTGAATGATTATGATACTTCCCAAAATTGAAATTATTGATTAATAAGTGAACGCTATTACCACTTTTGTTCAATAAGATACCAAAATGGATACTAGAAACCTTTCATCCTATAAATAATCATAGAAAATCTTTTGATAACTTGGATTCTTATTTCTCAATGAAATCCCACGATAAAGACAATTGTTTGAATCCCATGAAATCATTTAATAGAAGCTCATTGATATCTTCTTTTTATAAAGAAAATTGACTTCAATCCTTAAATAATCCATGTCACTTCTGCTTCTATTGTAACAAAGGATTATTTTTTTATGTGTTTATGTGTGAAATGTTCGTATCAAAAATTATGATTTTACGTATGGACAATTCCTCAATATCTTGTTCATTCTTAACAAAATATTTTCTTTGCACAACGGTAAAAAAATATGCTTTTGAGGGAAGAGATACTACTAGACGAGTTTATGTCAAAAGGATGGTACACTAGAATCCCTTGTAATGATGATGAGGATCAATGTTCAATTGTCATTGAGTTCTATAATAGGAAAAACTTTGCGGATAAGCCAAGGTTAAAGGGTGATTCACCAACAAAAACAA
Source organism: Hippophae tibetana (assembly GCA_037013495.1). Classification (NCBI taxonomy): domain Eukaryota; kingdom Viridiplantae; phylum Streptophyta; class Magnoliopsida; order Rosales; family Elaeagnaceae; genus Hippophae; species Hippophae tibetana. The sequence continues at coordinate 84,228,578 of CM072803.1, forward strand.
CTTTCTTCACCTTCTTCTAATAAAATAGTCGAGAAGTCAATGAAACCTTATTGTTGCGTTTTTTGATTTACATTTCTTGCAAAAAAAATTATATATATTTTATTGAAAAAACTTAAGTTGTGTATAATTAAATTGTACTAACAAGGGATTGATAAATATTTTAAAAAATGTTCGAAAAATGAAAAAATAAAGCAATTAAAATTATCAAAATTGATCTAAAATGATTAAAATATCTATAAATATAAATTAAGGTGACTAAGGTACACCAATTTAAAATATAATAGCCAATATATGTAATTTTTGAAAATAAAGTTAGCACATATGGGCGTCAAATGGGTTCAGTTAGCACATGATTACTCGTTAAGCATTCAACCCATTAATCTATTGGGTCTATACAACACAACTCACTAAATATTAAACATAGTACAACATGCGAGTAAAAGAGAGTAATATGACAATGTTCATAGTCTTCAACACATAACGTATCATTCTATATTATACTGGGTTGGCATATAACCCAATTCTTCTAAAAGTATAATTTAAATAAAATACAACATATTGAGGAAAATTAACTTCCCAAATTAATAGTTTTTAGAGTGATTTAACAAATTAATATAGTATTTAGATTAGATTTAATTTCTTACTAAAACATTAACTTGTTGTGGTAAGCCTTATCACAGTACTAAATGCTAGTAGACCTTGTTAATTTTCGTTTTATATAAAATTATAAATTATAAATTTCATAAAATTATTTCAATTACATTTCTTCAATAAATTGTTATTCTTAATTATTTTAATAATAACAAGTAATAATCATAATATCTTTATTATTAATTGAAATCTATAATTCTAAAATATTTTAATTATATGATTATCTAATCACTATTTTTTAATTTTTTTTATAAAATTAAAAAATACATAGATTGTATATATTTATTTTGTTGATACTTCTTCAAAATTTTAATATTAAAATTAAAATTAAATCATTGTATAATAATAAATAACATGTAATATAATTTAGTTATAAAATAAAAACTAAAATTTTAAAAGGATTCAATTTGGATTTTTTAATCATTTATATATTTTTTTAATGTTTTTAATTACAATTAATTATTTATGATATTAAATAACGAACATAATAATTTAATTATGAATTAAAAATTATTATTTCAAAATGATAGAGCTAGGATTATTTTATCACATATAGAATTATTTCATCATCTTTTTTAATGTTTTTAATTGAAAATTAACAATTTAAGATTATAAATAATAAAAATAAATATTTAATTAAAAATTAAAAAATTATAGGTTATATATAACTATTAGATAATACTTAATTAAAATTAACTCATATTAAAATAATAAGTAACATAAAATAAAATATGACCTAGTTATAAATTAAAAACTATAATTCTTAAAGTATCTGTTTAAATTATTTAATAAACCTTGTATATTCATTTTTTAACATTTTTAGTTGATATTAATTTGTCGCCATAATAAATTATAGACATAATTATTTAATTATGAATTAAAAGTTAAAATTTCAAAAGACTACGATTAGGATTATTTAATCATTATTTTATAACTTTTTTTTTATGTTTTTAGTTAAAATTATTATTTAAATAATAAACATAACAATTGAATTAAAAAATTAAAACTACATTTCAAAAATATTTTAGTTATGATTATTTAATTATCCTTTAATAATTATTTGAATAAAATAAAAAGGTTATAAATTACATTTAATTATTTAATCCATATTTCTTTAAAAATTTAATGTTTTTATTTAAAATTATTTATTTTAGAATAATAAATAAAATACATAATATCTTTTTTAAAATTTTCATTTAGGATTATTTAATTACCATTCTTAATTTTTCTATTTATAAATTTTAAAAATTATAGATTGTATAAAATTATTTTGTTCATACTTCTTTGTAACTTTAATATTTTTAGTTGAAATTAATCATTGTTCAAAAATAATTAACAATAATTAAAAATTTGAATTTCCAAATAATTCTATTTTGATTATTTAATTGTGACTTCGTAACTTTATTTTATATAAAATTAAATAGTTAATTATTACATATAATTATTTCGTTCAAAATTATTATAAACTTTAATATTTTTAATTAAAATTAATTATTTATAAAACAATAAATAATATACATAATCACTTAATTTAAAATGAAAAATTATAATTTTAAAAGTCTTCAATTTTGATTACTTAATCACTAATTCTTAACCTTATTTATAAATTTAAATGGTTAGAGATCTTTTATAGTTATTTTAATGAACTTTTGTTGCTCTTAATCTAACATCAATAATTATTATGTAGTTAGTTTATGACATATATTTCAAATTTTCTTTTTATTTTCTCAAATTTATTGTCAAGTTATTATGTGATTTTTGATACCAAATAATATTTAAAAGTACAAAAATATGTAAAAAATCAACATAGACAAGTTTGAACACAATTTTTATCATTATATTTTTTTCATTTGTCTTAAAATGTATAATTTTGAATGCCATAAAAAATAAAAATAAAATATTAAATCATTTATGATTAAATTTTCTTTTGTTTCGTAATGTTCATAATAATTTAATCTATAAATGATATACTTTTAAAACATAAGAATAATTTTTAATTTTATTGATATTTTTAAATATTTTTTTATGTTTATTCATGAAGTATTAATAAAAAAATTATTTATTTTATTTATTGTATTAAAATTTTTAATAATACTTTTATTTTATAAAAAATATAAAAATCAACTATTTAGATAAGATAAAAAAATGTCATTATTAAAATAAACTATATATCACATGTTTATAAAATAATTATTTTTTTAAAATACTCTAATATAAATATATTATTATAAATAAAAATTATTTTTTATTTATTTTATGAATGTAAATTTTTGCGTGCGTCATGAACGAAAAGTTGCCACAGAAGAGCAGATGGGTGATGACCGTCGGCTTATGGACTGAGTCCATATTATTAGTGGGCTCAAACCAAATTGTTCAAGTGATTTCGGAGAAGAAAAGTAAAAACAAACGGTTAAATAATGTTTTATGCAATTAATATTTTGGATAGATAGTAAGAAGGATTTTTATTACCATAATCTAATTTTTGATATTTTTTATTTTTATTATTCAGAAATATTTTAATAATATTTTTATTTAATAATTTAGATTAAATTTATAATTTTTGAATTAATTAAATAAATTATCATTTTTTAAATCTATAACTAATTATTACAAAAAATATTAAACTTAAAGTGCCCAAATTCTCAATAATAGTAGTGAATTTTCTCTTTAAAATAATTTATCTTTAAATTTATTTATTTAAATTAAGATAAAATTTTATACCTTTTTCATGTATTGTTTTATATATATCTCATTATCTTATTTACTTTGTTAATTTTATCTATAATTTTTATTTTTTATAATTCAAATTATATTACGTATAGTTAAAATTTATTTATTTATAATATTATTATAATTATAATTTAAATAAATATTTTATATTTTAGTTATTTTTTATTAATTAATTTACTTGGTAATTAAAACAATAATTATAAAGTAAAAAATAATTTAAAAATATATAATTAAATGTTATATATATATATATATATAATTTTGAAATTTTTTTAGTAAATTTTTTCAAATTTTTTGTTAATAAATACAATATTTATGATCTTTCTACTAAATTTAAGTCTCAAAATATTTCGATCAAGATAAAGCTTGCATAATAGTTTTACCTTTTATTTTATTTTTTTAACAGAAAATTGTTCTACCTTTTGACTTTTGTTGTTCAACAAAACCTTATGTAGCTTTACCTCTCTGATCTAACTTCTAAGATTGTTTGCTACGCCTGCCTACCCAATTCCAAAAGCTCTGCAACCAGCTAACCACTAAACTTTTGCATTTCCCATGTCCATGGCCTTTTCAAGATATATCCTTTCTCAATCTCCGGCCTCAATTATTCTTCGTCTCTTCACCGTGTTTATTTGTGCTACCTTGTGCCCAACGGAGCAGACACAGAGCTTTCTGTTCCTGCCGATTTGTTGAAGCCGTTCTACGCCGCCATCATTGTCTTTGCTCCGTCAAGTAAGGCTCCAAGTTCCTCTTTGTGTGCTAAAGCTCCATTGTAGTCTTTAATCCTAGATGCCCACTTGAAGTTTCGTACGACTCTCTTGCGAATATATGTCAAAATAATATAATTTGCCCTTTTCTTTGGGATTACAGGCTCAATTTGGATTATCTTGAGTAATCGGGTTCTGATCTGCCTTTGAACTTTCAAAGAACAGATTAATTTTTTGTTAGGGGGAAGGGTTTAGTCAATTATCTATCTACCTAATTTCTGTCTGTTGAAGTTCTTTGTGTTTTCACAGAAACTCTTGTGTGCTCTTAGGGTTAATGTTATTACGCTCAGTGGTGTTAAATTGTATTGATCAGACGTCGAAACATATCCTGCTGACTCAGAATGCAAGTTAAGCATTTGCATTTGGTTTGTTGAAAGTTTCGTTAATTACTAGAACTTCCTCAGCTATAAGGTCTTCGTTTTTGATCCGTCATTTGTAGTAGACGCTTCTCAAATCTGGTCGATCTTTAGATTTTTTTCCTCCGAAAGTTTTCTGCTTTGGGTGCAGAGTAGCAGCAAGTTTCTTTCTTGATCCTAGTCTCCTAGTTGCTTGATCTGAAGGTTGAAATGTATACTAGCTTCAGCTGGCATCTTGAACTGTGCAATTAGAAAATTAAATTTTGTTTCTGGACTTTTATTAACCCACTTAGTTCTTTGTCACAATGTCTGGAAATGGTCGTTGTTTTGTGGAGTGGAAAGAAGAATTTGTTTCTCAGGAGAGGGGGAACAGAGTGGTTCACTATTTCCTAAAGGATTCTGCAGGGGAATCGATCCTTGCAGTTGTTGGCACAGAGAGGAGTCTTAGGCATATGTTTTATGTGGTTGCTGAGGATTTTTTAGAAGTACATGGGATGGGAAGTACCATTCATTCTGGTTTCAAATGGAGGTCGAGAAGGGAGGTTGTAGATTGGCTTACTTCTATGCTGTCAAAACAGTATCTGACTGGAGATCCGTCTGGTACGTGTGCCCTTTTTGACTTTTTGACTTCTTGTAGCTATAGTGCTTTCAAAAGTTTCTGTCATTTTTTTTCCTTAATAGATTTGGGTTATTTGACTCACCTTAGGTAGCTGTTGAACATTAAGATTTGTTGGAAGTCAATTTATATGTTGCATAAGGAACAGTTTTAGACATTCTTTTAGTTTGATTCATTAGATTCTAATACTCGGTTGTGCATGTTTAAGAGGTTGTTTCATTCATGTGTTATAGAAATTTTCTTATATGTACTTGTGAACATTTTGTTTGGAAACACGACTATGCTTAATGAAATGTTATTAGTATTTGTCCCACTCACTAATACACAAGAAGACCCTTGTGTGAAATATTCATTTTTCTACTAGCATTGGAAATATTGGGCATTAAGCTTGTTGTCTGAGAATCAATCACGAAATTTGTGGAATAACTTCAATTGGTTTTTCAACTTGCCCGTGTGGAGATTGTCGATGATGGTGCAGTCATGGACAATTATGTTTTGGCAGATTATAATTTGTGGCATGATTGGATTGTACTGATACCTTAGTGGTTAAACACTTTATTTATTGTCTTAAGGAGAACAAAGTATTCAAATTTTTATCATTTAGATTGTGGTATAGCAAACATGCTGCTTGTTACCCTTACCTATACTAATGCCTTTCTTGATTGAAGAACTGTGATTTTTTTATTTGGTACCCTTTCAACTTAACCATTATTTGTATCATTAGTAGAGGTGTAAATTGAGATGAAATATTAATGATAATTTTGAGACAATCTATTTTTCAAAACGTATCTCATTTTGTCTCACTTAATTTTTAATAAGATGAGATAATAATAAAACGGTAATAATTGAGATGTCTCATTTGTTTCTATTGGCTTAAAGGAGACAAGTAAGAATACAAAAATAATAGAAAATATGATAAATGATAATTTATAATATAAGTTTAATAAGAACAATAATACAACATACGCTTAAAATTAAGCTCATTAGGGTTATAATCTAAATGAGATGAAATAAGATGAGATTATATTTAAATGAAATGAGACAATATTGCATCATAAGCCCATTAGAGACACTAAATGAAACATGAAATGAGATGAGACAACCCACTTTACATCTCTATTCACTAGTATGAATTAGGAACAAGTAATGGAATGACTAACTGGATATCATTGCCATGTAATAACATTTTTGAATTACAGGTATACATGGTTCAACCCAAACTGCAGGAATACCTGAACGTCCAAGCACTGGTGTCAGTGCTCTACACATTCAAGCACTAGGTGACCAAGTAAGTTATTGCTTTGTATTTATTTAGGCCAATTTCTTAAATGTATTTTATGTTCGTATATTTTTTAATGATCGTCTGATATTCAAACCTGTTAGCAGGATCATCGTTTAAAGAATTTCAAGGGACGTGATTCGGATATTGTATGGTCAGGCATTGCATGGACATGTGGCAAGCAGCTAAAGCATTACTCAGCATTCTGTAGGAATGGGATTACAATAGGGGTAAGAACGTACAAGCTGATGTAAGACAAATGTATGCAATGGAGTTTTTGAACATGTCCATGAAGGAGGAATAACTTTCCTCTTGATGTTGTACTTTGTTGTTTTGGGAAATTGGTAAAACCAATTTTTTTTATCAGAAGTTTATTTTCTAAGCACAATAGGGATTTGCACATTATTTTACTCATATTTCCTGTTTTCTTGTTTTCCAGATTCAATCTTTTGTCTTTGTTATGGCAAAGGGAGAGAATCAGTATATTGCTTATTTGGAAGATATGTATGAAGACAAGAGATGTCAAAAGAGGGTTAAAGTGAGGTGGTTTCACCATAATCAGGAAGTCAAGGGGATATCCCCACTACGAAATCCTCACCCAAAAGAAGTTTTTATCACACCTTATGCACAAGTCATCAGTGCAGAGTGTGTTGATGGTCCAGCCACAGTATTAACTCGTGAGCATTTTCAAAAATGCTTGGACGCATTGCCTCACGCCTTTTTGGCCAGAATACATCTTTGCTATAGGCAATTCAGAAGTAACAGGGTGAAACCTTTTGATTTGAGTAAGTTGCGTGGCTATTCAAAGCAACCAATTATCTCCTGTTTGGATTCTGATTCCTTCCTGAAACCTGATTATATAAGCAGTGGACTTACCGGGGAGGATAATGATGAATTGAACCTGGATGAAAGCGCAAGAGTTGGAGCTAAGAGGATCAGAAGCACCAATGATCCTTCTAAAGTCAGAAATCATGCTAGAGATGGCCAGATGTTCACATATGGACCTCATCAGAACCTAAATGATGGTTTATCAGGCAGAGGGTTGGTTTCACTCAAACATGTTGGATCTCAGCCCTGGTTTTCTCCACCATTTAAAGTTGATCAAGAGATAGAAGTGCTATGCCAAGATAGTGGCATCCGTGGTTGCTGGTTCAGGTGCAGAATCTTGCAAGTGTCAAGAAAACAGTTGAAAGTACGATATGATGATGTCCAAGATGAGGATGGATGTGGCAATCTTGAGGTATGCGTACTAATACATTTGCTTGTGTTTTGTTATACTGAAATCTGAAGTGTATGTGTATGTAACTGTTGCGTGTAGACTAAATGTCTTGTTGATTTCAGTACACTGATGTTGTTGTTTGCTCAAATGGGGATGCCACATGTCATCTGCCTTGTTTTTGAATTGAAATATCTATCTTGAAGGGTTATTTAACTTGTATTGTTTGAAGGTTTTGGATCTTTAATGCTGCCCCTCATTTTCCACCGGACTGACCTTTCATATTGATTCTAAAAGCCCAAAGTGTTCAGTATTTTGTAGCTATATTTTAGTCTCCCTGATTTATACGATACTTTTTTACTAAGGACGTGAATAAAACTGTTGTAGGAATGGATCCCGGCTTTTAAGCTTGCTGCCCCTGATAAGATTGGCATGAGGTATTCAAGCCGTCCAACTATTCGGCCAGCTCCTGTCAAAGATCAAACCAACCTTGTTACTGAAATTGGAGCTGCGGTGGATGCATGGTGGAGTGATGGCTGGTGGGAAGGGGTTGTAATTGGGGTTGACAGATGCAGTAGTAGTCTGCAAGTTTTTTTTCCTGGTAAGAAATGCTACTTTTGTCCACCTCCAATCTTTTCTGCCATATTTTATTCTTCTAAAGTGTTATGATTCTGGCGGTGTTAGGGGAAACCTTGCTCTTGAACATACATAAAAATGACCTAAGAGTATCCAGAGATTGGTTAGGTGACCAGTGGATTGGTATTAAGTCAAAGCCTGAAATAGTCTCGGCCGTATCTGCAACTATCAGCTCAGAAACTAAGCCATCAGGGTCTTCAGCTTACGAGGACATCAAATCAGTTGGTTTACCTCTTTCATGTGTAGAAGATCCTGCTACTACAAGGCAGATTGTTGTTGACGAGGAAAATATCAACTTGACCACATCTGCTAGTTCTGATGGCCTTTGTAAAGATATTAACTTGCTTAGTAGTGATAAGTCACCATCATTGGAAGAAGGCATTGGTAATTTAGATGGAGGTGATGCTAAAGACAGCTGTGATAATGTAGACAATGTCAAAGGTAATCATGATGATGACAAAGACGACAATGATGATAGAAAGAGTGGAGCAGGCATGAAGGTATGCCATCCTTCTGAGCAAAGCCATGAAGCCGTAGAAGCAATGGAAGTGGCTACCGATGGTGTATAACATGAGTTAGTAAGCTGGAAATTATGATCATTGTTATTATTATTTTTTCTCTTGGTTGAGAAGAGGGGATTGGGAGGCTTATTTTGTTAATCCCGAGTAGTCTTCTGGGTTTTTAATGCTTTATATATAGTTGGTATAACAGTTGTCTAAATTGCTGGTCTATGTAGTTGTACAGTCATGAGGTGTGTACCAAAACTGAAATTTTATTAAATTTAGATTGTTTGGATCATAGATCTCTCACTGCAAGTCTCTCAACTGCTCCTAACTAGTGAGTAATGTTTTGCATATACTCTGTATTAACGACTGAAATTTGTATAATTTTAGAAGTGTATGTACTTTTTCTCCCATATGTAGGATTGCCAAATTTCTGGTTTTATGTTCCACACACTCGGACTTGTGCATAGGAATGGGCACGGGGACGGGCGGGGACGGTTTTTGATATAACCGTCCCCGAACCGAATTATAAAACCTATAACCGAAACCGCCCGAAAACCGTTACGGTTCGGGGACGGTTTTTTACCCATGGGTAACGGTTCGGGGACGGTTTTTTACCCGCGGGTAACGATTCGGGACGGTTATGAAAAAAAACCCGAAAAAACCCCAAAATATATATATAATTTAATTTATTAAATATATATAATTAATTTTTTATTTATAATTTAATATATAATTTAATTAATTAAATATAATTAATTTCGGGTAGGGACGGGTACAGTTTTTAATATAATCGTAACCGAACCGTAACCGTTGTTTCATATTCGGTTTTTACCCGAAACCGTCCCCGTCTCCGTCCCCAAATTTTACCGGTTAAAAACCGAACCGCCGGTTCGGATAACTGCGGATAACCGAACCCGCGGTTTTTTTGCCCATCCCTACTTGTGCAAGTTCACATCATGAGGTATCATTATAGTCGGTTAGCTATGCATACGTTATTAACATACAGAGTCAGTATCATTTATTATCAGCGAAAAAAAATTGTATCAATCAATGTTGGGTAAAACTTGAAAAGGAAGAGGGGAAAAAGAGGAAAAAGAAAGAATGGGAAACATATAAAACTAATGAACGCCATTGTGATTCTACAAGGATAGATTGTACAACGTGGTCTTGGGCAATTCTCTTTATCTATGTTTTTCATATAGCTTGATCAGAGTCAGGAAAGTTCTTTTCCATAGACAGTATTAAAGTCTAAGCCATTTGTCACCATCTATGTATTTCAGATCCAGAAAAGGCCTTATCTCTTCATTACTGAAATTCCTCGCCCACGAAACTCTACCTCTTTTATCTGCTCCTTGTCCATTGCAATTATATTCTCCAAACACTGCAGTCCTACAAAAACTCAAAAAATAATAAAAAATTATTAGAAAATATTTTTTGTTTTATTTTTTTATTTTTATAACGGAAAAGCCCTTTTATCATGAAATCTCAACTAAAGTGACAGAATTTAATTATTTGATGCAGTTGGATCCATGTTTGTTATCCAATTAAATTCTAACACGTAAGATATCATCTCAACTTTAAATGTATAGAAGTGTTTATTTATAAAAGCATAAATAGATTGAGATGAATTAAGAAACAAAATTCATACTTTTGTCTATTTGGGAGATCCCAATCAGACCAACCAGCAGGAGTAATAATATCATCAAAATAGCAATTAGAGTAAATAATTCTGGCATAGTCCCCCCAAGCTCTTCCCAAGTAGATACTCCCACTTCCTTTGACTATACAGTTCACAAAAGAGAACCCCGTATTTTCTTGTGCTGTATCTCTGTGATGAGCTGCTATAGCTCCACCAGCATTTGAAGCTGTAGACCTAAGAACACATTCCTAATACAGTTCCATTTTATATAAATTTACAGTTTTGGGATTTTTGTAATATTAAAAACATGGTTTTTTTTCCTTCTCGTTATTTATATATGTATTTATTTACCTTGTAGAGTGATCTTGATCTTCCGAATATAAAGTCAATATCACCTTGAATGTAACATCTGTAGAAATAGTGTGATCCAGTGTCATCTAAAAGTGTATCTTGTGTCCCCAAAATCCTGACTTTGTAAAACATGGCCTTATCACCGGTTATTCTGAGAGCCACTGCTTGCATTCCACGTGCTCCAGGAACTGCAAGTACTGTGTTCTGCATTCACCACATACAGATACTATCAGAATTCTATTTAAAAAGAAATAAAACATTTCATTTGGATGTTGTTCTATTTAGATATTACCTGAAAAGTGATTCCAGTTGCACAGAAATAATCAGATTCTATAGAAACAGTTGCTGAATTATATGTTCCAACTTCTAAACCAGTGCTACCTTTATCCGATGCCTTACTGTTCCAAGAAATAACAGTAATTGAACTGTCTTTTTTGCTTCCTATGAATGATATAAATGGCTTGTTTCTTGGTACAAACACTTTCTCTCTGCATCAACTTATTCAAAACTCAGTTATAAACAGAGACAGAGAGAAACAGAGAATAAGTCCATGTAACCAAAAATAATAAAAATGGTCATGAACTGATGTGAATGAACTAACTGAATTACCTGTAAATTCCAGGAAGAATATAAATTTTGACTCTTTGGTTGTTATTTTGAGGGACCAAGTCAATAGCTCCTTGAACAGTACGAGATTGTCCTCTTCCATTCTTGTCAACAACAATAACATTTCTAATTCCTTGCTTATATTGTTCACCTGTATACAAAAACCCTATACGTTCATCTACTTCCATGTCATTCCAACTGATATAGTTGTTAATATTTGGATCAGTTGCTGAATAACACACTTGAAAACCACCCAAAAAGATAATGACTATTAGAACCACCATTAAAGCAGCTGCAAATAAAGGAGTCACTGCTAGTGCTATGTGCATTTCTTTTGATATATATATATATATATATTTTGTTTTTGTTTAGGAAATTTTCTTTCTGGGTATCTTTGATACTTTCTTTTGGAGTTATTGACAACAAGATCAAGAAGAGCAATTGTGTACTTTGTAATGATGTTTGCAGAGGTATGAAAGAGATGAAGACAATAAATGAGGGAGCGTCGTCCTATAGTTTCTATGGAAAATGAAGTCCTTAATTATGAGATGACTAGAAGATGAGAAACAGAATGGTAATGTATACAGAGATTGGAAATGTGTATCATAGTTTTGTGGAAAGTTAGAAAACTTAAAAGGAATTTAAAAAGACTTGTTGGGTTAATCACGTTCTTTATGTTAGAAGCTAAGAGAATATGAACTGAAAAGGAGTGTGGGAGTTTAATTTATTATCGGTTTTGGATCATGGATACGGCGGTTTTTATTTAAAGCTTTAAACTATATTCCGAGGGCCAAATAGAAAGAGGGGTAGTTAGATGACGAAAAGTGAGGAAAAAAATTAAACTCATACTTCATAAATTCTGATTTCATTCTGCAAATTAGAGTATAGAACGAACAAAGAATGAATGCTTATACATATTCTATAGTAGATTCTGCAGCATAATAGTTGTTGGTCAGTTTTGATTTTTAAAATTAAAATTTTATTGTATTTGGAAAAATGAATTTTGATATTCTTTGCGCTTTTGTTATATATTTTTTAATTAAATCTTTTTCACTTCTTATTTTTTTTTTTAAAAAAAATCCTATTTCATTGATAATTATTACCTAAGAGTAAGAGTCGTGGAAGAAAAAAATAAATTTAACCCACAACAGTTAGTTATAAAAAACTGACTGTAGAAAAATAAATGTAATTACATTACATAAAAATGATTATAATTTAAAATAATTAAATAAAAAAATAAAATAATTATTTATCATTCATTTTTTAATAACAATAAAATAAAATTATAAATTAAATGTTATTTTAAAAATACATATAAGAATTATATAAGAAAAAAAACCTCAAAATAACATAATTTTCTCATATTTAAATAAACAATTGGAGGGCAGAAATTGGAATATCGAAAAAACTAAATTTAAAAAAACTCCTACGACATTATCCTGTCCAACCCAAATATGTTCAACCATTCCCAAAAGGCACGTCGAAAATCACTAGAGAAGAGTTGATAGGCAAGGAATGGGGTGGTGACTGTTTTCATCGGAACTTTCAACACGACTATAGATGGTGGCTGTTTTTGCGATTTCATCAAGAACTGGAGGTCGCGATTTCGTTAGGGGATGGGGATTTCGATTTCAGTAGGGGCTAGGGATGGCCATTTTTTCATGGCCTGGGGGTTTCGATTTTGATAGGGGCTGGGATGGTGATGTTGGAAGTGGCTAGGGGTTTGGATTTCGGATACGGTTGGGCTTTCTTGTAGTTCACAGGGCAACGAAGGTTGTGGGTTGGGGTAAGGATGTTAAAATTTACTGCGAATTCGGGTAACTGTAGTAAATAACCAAACGAGTTCTGTTTTGGGATGATAAATTTTTATTCGATTTTTAGATTTGGTATTATTTCATTTGAAATTTTAGATTCGGTTTTGATGTTAGAGTTGAGATAGAGATAATCTAAATCCGAAATTATATATTTATATTTTTGGAAAGATAAAAATATTTATAATTTAATATATAAATAAAAATAAAATTAAATATATTAAGTATATATAACATATTATTATTTTTAATTTATATTATTAGAATTTTAATTTTTTTTAATAGTTTTAAACTAAAAATATGTTTAAATTCAATTTTTGGAGTTCTAAATAAGTAACCAAAGTGATTACTTGTATGTATACTTATTATAGTTTCAATTTTGATTTTAATTTTGAGTAAAACACCTTTTGATCCTGTTGATATTCTTCGCTTATTAGGTTGAATGGTGGTTAGTTTTTTTATTTTATTTTTATGTTTCCATAATTTTTCCATTAAAAATGATATGTGTTTAGCACCTTATCCAAATATGGTATTTGAAGTTATTTTAGGCTTATTTGTACTTATAGTTCTCCACTACGAGAAAACGAGTGTATTATTCAAATAATTTTAAACAAATGAACTTATTAGTTTTTTAGTTTTAAATTTGATCATTTTATTCATATAACTTTTTAAATTTTTTTTATCATAAAATGATACATTTTAGTCTTAAAAAGAGTATATGTTTAAATTTTTAAAATTAAAATACACATTTTTTTAAAATTACAACATAAAATGATTTGAAATTAAGAACATGTGATTATTATATAAATTTACCGTATTTTTAATATATAAAAATGTTAATAAATTAGTCAAAATAATGTAAAATTTAGAAATGAGATTCCAAATTAGCTATTAAATGATATGGGATTTGAGCTTCCTCAATATAAATAGTTTTCCAAGAACTTTTCTCTAAGATATATGGGAAGAAACTAATAACATGGAGATTGTAGAATATGAAAAGCCTCCAACCAAACTCCATATTCTTTCATTAAAAAAAAAACAATCATATGTTTCGAGATGTACCATACTACTGAATCATAATTTCTACTTGTCATAGACGTGCATGTAAAAACGAAGAATTAAATTGGGGATGGCCTCTCCAAAGTCTTCAAAATGATTGAGTGTCCTGCGTATCCTATTTCTCACTATTCGTAGTTACAATAAATTGAACCTCGTATATGTGACGCCTAATGACTTTGCTTCAGATATTGTCGACAATTAACTTTGAATTTTTATCAAGCTACTTCTATTAATCATTTTTGCAAGAAAAATGTTTTCTCTAATAAATTTATGGTAATCATATCATATAATGGTTACATTTATATTTGATTCTTTAATTATTTAATATTAATGAGTATAAAAATAACGTAACCAAACAAGTGATGCATCACTCCCTTCCTCGTAAAAAAAGTTTATCCTCAAACTTACGTTTTTCGGAACTCGAATCCAGAACCAAGCTCTGATATTAAACTTAGGAATAATAACTAATCATCCTTACCGAAAACTTAAGCTATTAGAAAAGGGCACCAACTATCCTTTATTCAGCCCATTACACTTAATACAGAATTCGAGTTACATTAGGACACATGAATATGACCCATCATAAACCATGCAAGCCAAGAGGTGGACCGTAACCAAACAAGTGACGCATCACTCCCTCCCTCGTAAGAGAAGTTTATCCTCAAATTTGCGCTTTTTGGAACTCGAACTCAGGATCACGCTCTGATAACAAACTTAGAAATAGTAGCTAAACATTCCTATTGAAAACTTAAGTATTAAGGATCAAATAAATTTTAACAAATTATTTATGATTGTTATAAATTGTCTCATAAATTTATAGTAATTATTTTAAATTGTGTATTAATTTATAATTAATTATTCAATTATTTAATTTTAATAAGTAAAAAAATAACGTGATCTATGTACTAAGAATCAAACAAATTTTAACAAATCATTTACTATTATTAAAGTTTTGAAATTACCTACTATAGCCTGCATTGTCAATCACATTACATGAAATGTTCATGGACATCCTTGGCTTTCTTAAATATGCATGTTATCGTAAAGTTAAAACAACTTTGGCTTGACTTTCTTAAGGATGTCAAAATTCCTCACCATAGTGATGGAAAGTATTCAGTTTTAGGTGGTAATTTTTAGATTGATTATTTTTTATTTTAAATTTTGAGTTTGATAAATAATAATCTTTTATAAATGAAAATTGAAGAAAAAATAATAGATAACTAAAAAGTGAAAATAAATTAAGAAATATTAGAATTATAAATATAAGACATCTCAGAATATTTTGTTTACAAGAAATTATAATTAATAAAAAGAAATTTGAAGAAATTCAAAAGATAAAAATAAATCTTAAAGAAAAAGATGGATTTAAGGATCCATCAGTTTCATTATTAAGGAAATTATTCTAAAAAAAGACAATTTATTATGAAATAAGTAATAAAAAATAAACATTAATATTGACAAGAAAACTATTACGAAAAAATTATCAAAACTTCCTCAAAATAATAAAGAAAAAATTAGATATATCTATTTAGAAGAAATCCAAATATTAATACAAATTCCTTTGAGAAAAGTAATAGATACACCAATAAAAATAATATTATTAGATAATAAAATAATAAACAGGAAATATGTTCTAAAAAAAAGATAGTTTATTATGAAATAAGTATAAAAAATAAACATTAATATTGACAAGGAAACTATTACCAAAAAATTATTAAAAATTCCACAAAATGATAAAGAAAAAATTGGATATATCTATTTAGAAGTAATCTAAATATTAATACAAGTTCCTTTTAGAAAAGTAATAGATACACCAATAAAAATAATATTACTAGATAATAAAATAATAAACAAGAAATATGTTCTACATGCATAGTAAGTTAGGATACTAGAAACTAAAATTCACAACTTACTCTAGGTTTGTTATTAATATTCATGATAAAAATTTAAACAAAATATTAAGTTTGACTTATGAATTTAAAATAGGAGACTCAATGAATAAAAAAAATCACAAATTTTGAATAAACTATATATAGTAGGGTATTTATTAACAAATGGTCACAATAGTACAATATATGAATAAAATGAATTCATAGATATTGAAAAGATATTCTAAGAACTTGGTCAAATAAAAAAATAAAAAATATTAGTAAACTTTAAAATATCAGAAAAATAATACTTAGATATGAAGAAAAAAATCTTTGATAATAGGAAAAAAAAAGTAATGTAATAAGAAATAATAACATACTAATATTTACATTTATAGAATATGAAGGAGAAACTTCCAATAAAGAAAAAAAGTCATTAAATTAAAATAATAATTTCAAATAATGAAAGAATTAGTTCATGATATCATATTAAAAAAGAAATCATAGATTAAAAAATATACAATTATAAATAAATGAGAGCCTAGTAAGCGTAGCAAAAAATCAAATAACATTAATAAAAACTTTAAGACTTCTAAAGAGAAAATAACCTTAGTTCAAAAATCAAACACAAAGTATCTACAAGATATAATTGAAACATAAAAAAATTATTAAGAGAAATA
Source organism: Hippophae tibetana (assembly GCA_037013495.1). Taxonomy (NCBI): domain Eukaryota; kingdom Viridiplantae; phylum Streptophyta; class Magnoliopsida; order Rosales; family Elaeagnaceae; genus Hippophae; species Hippophae tibetana. The sequence goes on from CM072803.1 coordinate 84,245,349, forward strand.
AAAGAATGTGATTATAATAAATTACAAAAAAATATACATGTAGAATTTATAGAATTAAGAAAATATGTATATAATATACATAGAAATAATGATATTATAGGTCATAAATATGATATCTTAGAAGAATAAAAGGAAGAACCACGTAGAATATCAGATGTTCTAATACCTAGAAATGAGAGCAAAAAAAAATGAAGAAAAATCTAAAGAAAAAGATATAATTTTATTTTAATGGAATATATAAAAGAATTAGAAAAAAAATTTATGAATCCCGAAAAAATGGATATATAAAAATTAGTAACTCTGTTAACTTTAATAGATGAAGTGCTAGAAAAACATTATAAAGAAAAACTTTGTACAAACAAAGAGGAAGATGATATGATTGTAATAAGTGAAAATGATTCTGAACCAAGAATAATGACCCCAAAAGATCATATAAAACCAATTTAATTACTAGTTCTTTGCCAAGAAGAAACATCACATCCACACGTGGAAAAAGAAAGGGACAAATGTTAGGATAACCTAATACTTCCAATATAATAATACAACCACACAAAATAGAATAAGGATTACATTGGAAAACTAGAGATAATACTCAACAAGAATTTAAGCTCCATAAAAATTACAAATACGATCTTTTATATCTAAATTGTATAACAAATAGAAAAAAAACTTAGATAAATGGGTTAGTGGTTTAAGTGTACTTATACAAACCTATCAAATTACATAATCAAATCACTCAACTTGTAGAATTTTATTTGCTCACAAAATGATAGGGAATATTAAAATTTAACTTTTATATTTAACAGATCAACAATATTTATTAATGTAAGTAAATACTCCCAAAAAAGAGAATATTTAGATATAGTAGTAAATGAAATATAAAAGAAATTTATTGGATAAAGATAAAGAAAAAACTATTACTAAATCTAGTAAAAATGAAATTAATAAAACTAAATAAAATTTAATAAATATAAAAATTTATAACATGTGTTACATAAATTCTTTTATTTGTGAGTATGAAATGTATTAACATAAATTACTACCCTTAAAAATTACCTATAACGTTACATAAAACCTTAACAGAAGATTGAAACCAACAAAATTAGGAAATCATACCACACATACTAGAAGGAATATTAAGAAACCTTAAAAGCTATATAATTATTAAATGTCAATAGAGAAAAGAATATAAATAGATAAAAGAAAATGATAAAACCTATTGTGATATAAAAGATTTTAAAATACAAGAAAAAATAGATGTAATATAAAACCTTACAAATATAAATATAAAAAATACAAGATATTTAAAAGATTTAAATTTAGGAGACAAGATTTTCAAAAATATAAAAATATTAAATTGGAAATTCTGTAGAAAAAAGATACTTTAAAAAAGATACAAACCTCATGAAAACGAGAATTATTACCTTTAGAGAAAAAATAGAAGCATGTTTTGAATCCACAATGAATAAGAACATTATATCAATGAATAACCTAATAGGCTTCAAAATAAGAAAGAATTTAAAAATGAATTTCCACATAAAACAAAAAAATTAGAATAAATTTTTAAGATAGAATTAGAACTAATTGAAGAATTTGACAGAGATTATACTTATAGTATTTATCTATTAGAAAAAAATTGAAATGGAAATAAGTGATTCAGAATATAAACACTCAGAATATGAGTACTTTTCATCAAAAGATAAATGATTTATATAGTATTATAAATCCAAACAATACTTATAGTAAGTTGAGATTGAAATTTAAATACTATGACAACTATCATTTACATGCATATATAGATACAATAGTTAGTATATGTGTAACAAGTAAATATGTATTCCTAGAAGAACACTAAAAATAGACACCGAAAGATTTAATCGTAAGAATTTCTAATAATACTATAATAAATCTTAATAAGGTTTTAAAAGACACAAATATAATGATAAGAGGAGAAAAATTACATATATATACCATATATCAATAAGAAACATGAGTTGATTTATTAATAGAATATAATTTTCTAAACTTATATCAACTTTTTACACAACAAATTAAACAAAATAAGTTTAACAATATTAGATAGTAAAACCATTTATGTATCAAAAATAAGATTTTTTTTTACTATATCAAACCTAACTTTTATATAACAACATAAAAAGCAAAAAAAAATGTAATGAGATGGACACAAAGTAATAAAAACCTTATTTAGAAAATATTTGATTAAATATAAAAGAGAAACATAATTATTTTCTTAATCAAATACAGGAAAATAGAGCCCCAATATGTATCAAAAAATTATTAAAAATAGTAATATCGAAAAATCCTTTAGATCCAAAAATTAACAAATCAAAAATTATTGCCAACATAAAATTAGAAGACTCGAACATAGGAGTAAAACTAATGATTCATTCTCTAAGCAATGATTGAATTTGGAAAACAAATTTAAGAATTTTTGGAATTAAAAGTCATAATACCAAGTAATTTACCTCACTTTAGTACGATATTCTTAATAAAAAAAAACTAAAAAAGAAGAGAGAAAAAAGAATAGTAATAAACTTCAACACATTGAATAAAAAACATTGATAATTGATACTTTATTCCAAAGAAAAGTAAAATTGTAAAAGTAAATTTTTTCAAATAAGACTAGATGAAGAATCTTAAAAATTAACAGCATTTAGTTGCCCAAATGACAATATCAATGGACTATTGTATCATTTGGATTGAAACAAGTTCAAGTTATCTTTCAAAGATATACAGATAACATATTTTGGAAATTACAAAATATTTGTTGTGTTTACATATACGACACTTTGATTTTCAGTAATGAATTAAATAAATATTATTTAGATATTATTAATATTTTACAAGAATGTAGAAAATAAGGCATTGTACTTTCTGAAAAAGAAAGGAGTGTTCAATAGAAAATTAAGTATTTAGAGTTAGATATTGAAGATGAAAAATATAATCTACAACCCTATATACTAAATTAAATTCAAGATTTTTCTAGTGAATTGAAAGACAAAATCAATTACAAAGATTGATAGGATGTTTAACATATGTTGAAACATACATCAAGAAACTTGCAGAAATGTGAAAATCCTTACAAGCAAAATTAAAAAAAAATATTATGTTTGAAAATGGATAGAACAATATGATTTTTATATGGATAAGGTAAAAGCACAAGTATAAAATTTAACAACAGTATACCATCCAGGTCCAAATGATAAAATGATAATTGAAATGGTTGTTTCACAATACTATTATAAAGAAATATTAAAAGCAAAAATAAATGATAGAGATGAATATCTTTATAAGTATACTCCAAGATCTTTCTATGATCTAAAATTAAATTATCATAACAAGGAAAAAAATATTTAACTGTTAAAAAAGCTATTAAGAAATTTACAATATATGTCATAAGTTCAAGATTCTTTGTTAGAGTTGATAACACATTTTTTGGTTATTTCTTAAGAACTAATAATATAGGTGATTATAAGTAAGTAAGATTAGTCAGATAACAATAGTGGTTAATCACAACAATTTTGATGTCAAACATTTCCCAAGAAATAAAAATAATTTAGCAGATGCTCTTATCATAAAATTAATACTTCTAACTAATTTTATGCTTACATGAATGAAACATCTTGATATCAAGATCAAGATAAAGGAAAAAGGATATAAAAATCCTTTAAGAACAACTCGAGTTTTTATACCTTGAGAAATCTCTTATGAAGAGAGGAAATAAATATGAAAAACTTGATTGTTCAAAACAACTCTTAAAGCCTAAAAACTCTAGAGAGAAATTTTCATCAAAAATTCAATTTAAATAAGATAAAAATTCTAAAAAAAAAATAATTTAAGATGAAAAGGAATAACCTAACAATTCAAAATAGAGTAACATCTCTAAAATAAAATAAAAACTCAATTAAACTGATGAAGCAAAAAAAGAGGAACATAAAAAGACTTATGTGGTCTATAATGGTCGAAAATTAGGAATCTATAACAACTGGACATAAACAAGTAAATCTATTATTGGGTTTAATAAAGTAACTCATAGAGGCTAAAGGTAGTTGCTAGTTAAAAATTATCAAAACTAACAACTCTAGAGAAGATAGTAAGGAATTATTCTACAACACTAAAACAACAACCAACAACACTTAGTAGGTTGATAACTTTAGGAAAAGTAGTACGACCTCTAGTATTATTTAGAGAGACATCTCTCCTAGAAACATCAAAGATAGTAAGACATCTGGTATTAATAAGAGAAACATCGCTAAAAAATTCATTAGTCATTAAAGATGAAAAAGACCAATATAGGAATCTCACCAAACCATAATAGTTGAGTCTCTACAACTTGGATAGAAAATCTACCCAGGAACACATAGAATATATGAAGTTCTATACTATATAAAATGAATTCCTTACAGGGAGTAAATTCAACATTTTGGAAAGAATTGATCCAATATTTGTTTATAAAGTTTTCCATGCAGGTCTAATAGAAAACATATATCTAGGAATTAATTTAGGTGAATTAAATTATTTTCCAAAATATTTCAAAAAAACAATCAAGATTTTCAAGAAAAAGATAAGAGTAGGTGGCAAGCTTATTTATCTCAGATTTTTCAGTTTACTAATGGCCTGAAATGAGAACATATGTATCAATCCCTACCACTTCATCAAGCTAGAGATTTCCAACACAAACAAAGAAGCTCCCAAACTAAGGGCTTTTCTTGAAGAAAATTCAACACAGATTATCTCTGTATATTAAAAGGTCAAATGTTAGGCCAAATTTACTATAAATTTAGAAAAATTGATGATTCTAATGAGATCAAAGTAAATTACTCAATTAGATAAAGTCATAATTACTTCTCATAGTATCATGGTTCTCACCGAAGATGATGGTGGAAAAATTATCAAACTTGAGACAAATTTTAACAACTTGAAAATTGGTCAAAAAATAAGGAAGATATTTTGCTTTTGTGCGAGAAAAGTCACCAAATATCACATATACATTTATTACAACAAGAATCAAGAAGACGAAAATACGTGATCAACAATGCCATCAAAAGGATTGTTGGTAGAAAATGAAAAGGAAGAATAAAGAGGAAAGATCTGTCGGTAAAAGATGACAAAGAAAAATAAAGACGTAGTATCTATATCTTTAGTCTACACCATGTGCCAAGAAAAAACAATGGATATAATTGATAAAGTCAAAAAATAGTAAAGTAGATGAATTATTAAACGATAAAACAATAATTCATATATTGTAAATAGTAATTCTCTGTACTATAAAAGGAATTCTTATTTTCACTTGAGGACACATAGCTCAAAAAAATACAATTTTAGCATAGCATCCTCCTCTATCTAGAAATCTCAACCAATAATTATGTATCCAGTAATTATGAATAGCTAAAGAATCTCTTTGAGTTTTTAGTTTCCCTTAAAATTATAATTATTATATTATGAATAAAATTAAGTGCAAACACTCTTTTCTAATATATCTAAATTGGATATTATCTATGTACGGATGTAAAAGACTCATAATTACTAGTAAGATATTAAAGGTTGAGCAAAACTAAGCCATAATCGTGTAACAAAAGAAGACGAATAGAAGTGAAGATTATGGTAGATCCATTAAATTCAAGCATAATAATAATAACTCTTAAGCCAATTAGAGATTTTGAATGTTTAAATATTTTCTTATATCAATTTATAATAATGATAAACAAGAAGATGAAGATAAAAATAACACAATGTTATGATAAAAAAAATTAAAGAATAATCTTTAATCAATAATATACAAGAATTAACAAATAACATTAAACAATTACTCCCTACAATAATGATAATATATATTATATAAAATATTTTGTAGAATATTATTGTTTTTTATGTTAAATGCAATATTTTTATAAGTAAATATAATAGTATAAATTAAATATTTTTGGAATCTTATTATTTTTCGATGTTAAATGTAATATTATTTAAATAATTTTTATGCACATAGCTTAATACAATAAAAAAATATTCTGAAATTAAAAGAAAAAAAAGTTTTTGTTAATTGTAAAAATAAGTTAAAAAATAAGATTTTTTTTAATATTAACAAGAAATTATTTTTATTTTGTACATTATGATTTTTAGGAAAAATAAATGACAAAGTTTGAATCTTTTGTAAGTTATATTTTTATTTCCTAGATTATGGTTTTTTTTAAATATAACTGAAGTTCTAAAAATCAAAATAACAAAGATTACTTGATCAAATACCCTTATAATGCAATTATATTAAAGATTTACGTGAATATCATTAAACATTAAGTGCATTTTTGTACATTCTAGATACTTTAAAACAATTTATCATATATTTTAATATAATCTATATTGTTAAACACATTTAAAATATATTATAAACTAGTTGATGCATGGTTTTAATTGTATATATTTTATAATAGCAATCTAATAGAATCTAATATAAACTGATTACTTAATAAGATGAAATTAAGAAATGAAAAAGATATTAAAAACAAATTAGTTAAATTTTAATACTTATATAGTGTTAATCTAATTACAACAAAAAAAATAAAATTTAACATATAAATTATTTTAAAAATATATTTATTAAACTTTACATCATTATGAATACAATTATAAATGATATTTAAAGTTCCTAAAAATTACATAGAGTTGTGTATCGATTATTAATAATCAAATAGTTTTATTGAGTTTTAAAACTATGAGTTTTCGAGTTTTCTAAGTTTAAAAATTAACAGTGAAAAGTAATAAGAACATAAGTAAAGTTTAAATTTATCAATAAAATAATAAAATTTTGAAATATGTTTAAGATATAGTATTTTGTAATATTACTTATACTTTAAATTATATTAATTACAAATACATATGTCTTTAATTAAAATATTAAAAATTAAAAAAATATTTATTGTCCTTACAATAAATAATCAAGACGCCGATCAAAGCATAATTCTTTTATTATTTAAAGTGGACACGGATTTAAGTGGTCGGAAAAAGTAGCATGATTACATAAATAATTATTGTTTTTATTTTAATTAAAACTATATTATTGATATTATTAAGGATGCGCTAATATTTTGAATAATTTTTAAATATTAATAATTTATTATTTAATTAATAAAAAAATTATCACTAAATTATACAATAAATAAAGATTTAAGAATAATAATTATTATTATTCTAAAATATATGAGTAATTTTTTTTAGATAATTTATAATTTATAAGATGTAATTTAAAATTTTATATAATATATATATATATATATAATTAATTAATGTATAATTAAATTTATAAAATAAAATATTACGTTATACTTATAATTGTATATAGTAAAATAATTGTAACTTAATGGGATAAGTTTTTAAAAATAAATTTAAGTGACTTGATTGAAATAATAATAAAAGCAATCTATACTTTTAGAGAAAAAATAATTAAGTGTAATGAAAGCTAAACTTTAATTATAATGATGAAGATATTTATCTTATAAAACATTAATTTTTAAAATATTATTTAAACATGTTAAAAATTGATTAATTAAATTTATGTTATTTTAAATATAATCTTTCAATTTATTTATCAAAATTAATTCAATTCAATTCAAACGAATCACATTATAAATAATATATATTTAAAATAATAAAATTTTATTTAAAAAAATACATTTTTAATAATATTTGTTAAAATAATGTATTTTCATATCATATATATAATTAATAAATAAAATAAATATGTGAATATATATATATATATATATATATATTTAAAAAAAAACATTTTCATATCACTTAGTTACTTAAACTATTTATAACATTTCACGTGCCTTGAACGAATATGATACGAGTGATTTAATTACAAAATTAAATATATATTTATGTATATTTAATATACTTAAAAGAAATTTAAATAACTATTTATCTTTATTAAGAAATATATATATATATATATAAATAGTTTATAATAAATAAATAAACTATAATATTAAGGAGTTAACTAGTATAAAAAATCGAAAAAAGTTGCAAAAGTGAGAAGAAAAAAGAGAGGAAAATATTGAGGAAAACTGGAAAAAAAGAAAAATCATATGAAAAAAAACAAACCAGAAAAGACATATTGGATTCCATGAACCCTAATTTCGCTCTCCCCCCTTTTTCCCACACCAACGCTGGCCGTCAAGTAGCCTCCAGCTCTATTGCCGCCGGTCCAATCCCGGGAAGTAAATAACACGTGGTTGGCTTTTAGTGTGTAAATAGGTAATCTCTGCCTTATCTTGATTTATTGGTTTCAGTTTTATATCTTAGTGATATGATTTGATGATTTATGACCTTTTCAATCATTCAAATGTGTTATTCTCAAGTTTTCAATACATTTCAAGGGCCTCATTTTTAATTTTGGTCTAGGGCCTCACAAGCTCTTGAGCTGCCCTGTTGATTGAAAGACAGATATCTGGCTGTGAGATAACAAATTAACAAGTGAAACAAATAAATTTCTTTTGAAAATTAAAGAGAAGGACTTGTCCTTGAATAAATGAGCAATTGTACTGTAATTTATATAACTCACTCGTATTGCATTAATGTTTTCCTTCCTGCTTCTTGAGGATTTATAAAAGATTTGAGTTTGTTAAGTTTATTATCTCATTTTTCAGGAATGAGTATTATGGAATTGAAGTGGTTTCTCAGTGCTGCATTTGTACAAGTCTTGAGGCACTCAAACAGTGTCAACAAGAACCTAAACAAAGGGCAGTTGAAAGGAACTGGCAAGGATACAAAAATTGGACTTTGCAAGGAGCACTACCCAAATGGCTTCCAAATGCCTTTTAACTATCCAAGGTACACCAAATTTGACTATGATAACATGGAAGACTGGAAGCTAGACACCCTTCTTGGTGCGTATGGCCTCTGTTTTGAGGGTCCTCTGGAGCAGAAAAGGGCATTTGTTGTTGGAACATTCTTGCGGCCTGATCAACTTTGATTTTGGATGCCTAGTTGATTTTGTTGTTGACCTTCAGATTTTTTTAAAGCATTCTCTTTTGAGTGTAGAAGTTCATTATCTTCATTATTAATTTTTTTGTATGTCAACTGTCAAGTGAGAGCTTTATATTTTTGATATCTCAATTGTGTAGTTAGATTCTGGTATTGGCTAGATTCATAATGCAGCTATGGAGTAATTGTACCCTAAGATTATTAAGACGGACAATGGAAAAAGTTTTGCTTACTCTACCACTAACGTGAATACCCATTCCTCTTAAAATACTATTTTTTCTTTGTTATTATTCTTTTCTCTCACATTCAGTTTTCGTTTCGTTCGTAGAATGAGAATGAGAATGAGAATGAGAATGAGAATGAGAATGAGAATGAGAATGAGAATGAGAATGAGAATGAGAATGAGAATGAGAATGAGAATGAAATGGAATGTAAATGAAACAATATTGTTTGGTTTGACTATTGTAATCAAGCTCGGAATCAAGATTACAATGTTTAGTTTGCTACTGGAATGAAATAGAAAAAATTGTAAATTATCTTAATATCCTTACATTCAGTAAAGTTCAAATAATGTCATTTAATTACTATTTTTTCGTTAGATAAAATATATTATTGAAATCATTATTTTTCTAAATAATAATTACTTAATTAAAAAAAATATATTATTAAAATTATTATTTTTCTAAATAGGGTTTAGTGTTTTAAAGTTTGGGATTTAGGGTTTAGGGATTTAGGATTTGAGGTTTAGGGTTATATTTGTGGGTTAAGGTTTAGGGTTAAAATTATTATTTTTCTAAAAAGGGTTTAGGGTTTTAGAATTTGAGATTTTGGATTTAGGGTTTAGGATTTTAGGATTTGGAATTTGGGGTTTAGGGTTTTGGGATTTAGGTTTTAGGGTTTTGGGATTTAGGTTTTAGGGTTTACGGTTTAGGATTTAGGGATTTGGGATTTGGGGTTTAGGGATTTAGGGTTTGAGGTTTAGGGTTTAGGGATTTTAGGTTTAGGGTCTAGGGTTTGGGATTTAGGTTTTAGGGTTTATAGTTTAGGATTTAGGATTAGGGATTTGGGGTTTAGGGTTTAGGATTTTAGGTTTGAGTTTAGGGTTATATTTGAAGTGAGGGTAAAATTGGAAAAAAATTTAGAGAGGAATGGAATCATGATTCCTAAACGGGGAGAAAAAATTGTGATTCCTTTTGCTTTAGTAATCGATTTCATTCCGTCTCCCTATTCCGCCAAACCAAATACATAAAATAAAAGGAATCAATTCCTTTCCATTTTCTTCAACCAAACGTCACTTCAATCTCTTTTCCTGATTTAGACATAAATTTTATTTTTTTTAATTTTACATCATTTTAAACATTATAAATTTTATTTATAATTTACATTTATATTAATCTCATAACTTAAACAAACATAATAATAATAATAATATTTCTATTTAATTCAATTCATATTATTATTACTATTTTCATTAAGTTTTGATTATGCAAACCAAACATGGCCTAAAAGATTTGAAATTTTCTTTTTTCCGTTATGAAATCTCTGTTTTAGTTTTGTTAGATGGTTGCAGGAAGTAGTATAATTGCTCAACCTATGTTTCTCCTCCAGACATCCCCAAATTTCAAGTTAGGCTGTAATATTGCTGATTTTTAAATATTTTTCTTGGTCATAAATTATATTTACTGTTCCTGTAATGTTCATAATAATCAGCCGCAAACACCTTTTTGTTCTTTGCTTTTGTACTCCATGGCAACAACCTCATCTGTTTAAGTGGTGTTAGGAATGAGGAACTTTTAGATGTGCGAACCCAAGCAAAAGAAGGGTTTTGTTATAATAATGGTATCTTAGAGTTTGGAAAGTAAAGAATATTACGAGGATGTCACATGTCACAACAACAAACTACACATATTACATATTTAAAACCATGACATTCACTAAGTACGAACACTAATTTTAGGATCGAGAAACCTGATAGATTAGTTGCTGCAGTTCAAGCAAACCAATTAATTATAAGATGATAAATGTTAGGGATACAAATTTACACCTATTTTTAAGTTCATACTAATTAAATTTTATTATGTGTTTATATTATATAGAAAAATAAATTATTTATTTAATTTTTTAAAAAATTAATAGACAAGATGTAAAGAATGCGGGTGCATAAATGTATTTAGAATTAAATAATATTAGTATTTCTCTTAACCTTAAACCATGTAAGTTCATTCCTTTAGATGACGTTTGGTTCGTAGAATGAAATCAAAATCGGAATCAAAATCGGAATGAAATAAAATGTAAAGGAAACAATGTTGTTTGGTTTGACCATTGAAATCAAGCTTAGAATCAGAATTACAGTGTTTGGTTTGCCACTGAAATTGAAGGAAAAAAACTATAAATTACCTTAATACCCCTACATTCAGTAAATTCAAATAATATAATTTAATTACTATTTTTTCATGAGATAAAATACATTATTTAAATCATTATTTTTCTAAATAATTAATTTTTTTAAATAGGGTTTAGGATTTAGGGTTTTAAGGTTTGAGATTTGGGATTCAGGGTTTAGGGATTTAAGATTTGGGGTTTAAAGTTTAGGGTTATATTTGTGGGTTAAGGTTTAGGGTTAAAATTATTATTTTTCTAAAAAGGGTTTAGGGTTTTAAAATTTGGGATTTTGGATTTAGGGTTTATGGTTTAGGGTTTAGGGTTTTAGGATTTGAAATTTAGGGTTTAGGGTTTAAGGTTTAGGGATTTGAGGTTTAGGGGTTTAGTGTTTAGGGTTTAGGGATTTTAGGTTTAGGGTTTAGGGATTTAGGTTTTAGGGTTTAGAATTTAGGGTTTTGGGATTTAGGTTTTAGGTTTTAGGGTTTAGGATTTAGGGATTTGGGACTTGAGGTTTAGGGTTTAAGGATTTGGGATTTTGGGTTTAGAGTTTTAGGATTTTGATTTAGGGTTTAGGGTTTGGGGATTTGAGATTTTAGTGTAGGGTTATATTTAGAGTGAGGGTAAAACTTGGAAAAAAAAAGTTTAGATGAGAATAGAATGATGATTCTTAAAGAAGTGAGAAAGAATTGTGATTCTTTCTTCTTTAGTAATCGATTTCATTATGTTCCCCCCATTTCACCCAACCAAACACACAAAATGGAAGAAATTAATTTTTATTCCTTTACATTCACTCCAATCAAACATCACCTTATAGTACAACTTGTTGTATTTTCATTGAGCCAAAATTAATGTTTAATATTAATGGTTATTGATACTTGAGTACTTTTCATTCTTCTTTTTTTTCTCTTTTTTATTTAAAGGGTGCCTTTCATTATTTGGGAAGCTGTTTATATGCACAAAACCAGAGTAATGAAAAAGGCAGAGAATATTGTACAGAATTTTTCTGATCTCTCTCACTTTAGTTTTACTTTTGTTCTCTTTTTTGAATTCGATTACAAAAGCTTGAAATATTAAGAATACAATTGCTTCATTTCAAAACCTGCATGAATTTTCTCAAACTTACTTTCAAACCCATCATAATTGTTAGAATAATGGTTAAAGGAAAATAATAATAAAATGATATTTGCTTATAATTCAAGACTGATTAAGGAAAAAATCAAAAGAAAACAAGAAGCGCCAGTCATCAATGATTAGCTTCCAAGCAACAAACACCAAAAAGCTTAAATTTAGCCCATAATACAAAGAGCTTGTGGGTTCATCAATGTGTATTGACACTTGTGCCCATTCTACATATAATCAGTACTCAATCAGACTTATAATAATTGTAGAATAACATAATTCTTTTCCTTGGTCCCAGCTTTTGAGGGAATGACACATCTTAATCATATAAACCATATAACTAGCAGTCAAATTCATATCGGTAAACCAGAACATATTACAATCAGCTTTAAGTCCAGAATAGTATAGTAAGATATTAACAAAGTTATATATGGTATTTTTACTAATTTTGTTGGTTGTTCTTTTCATAAAATTAGACAGTTGTAGTTTAAAAAAATATTAATTACATTTATCCTAAAATACCGCATCAACTGACTAACAAGAAGGAATGATCCTTACGCAAAACTCAATCATTTAGGACTCTAAACATTATGTCAGTTTTGTAAAACAAACTATAAAGTTGTAAGATAAACAAGCATTTGCATTTAGGGGCATAGGTGGAAAACTTCACATCAAGCTCATAAGTGTTTTTTACAAAGAACTTTCAATCTATCTACAGTTTAGATAAAGGCTCATAGTGTAAAAATATTAAAAGTAGATAATAAAAACTTATGGCAGATAAAATAATTCAATGATTTGATTATTAATTTTTATAAAAATTCACATATCTTATTTTTAATGTGTGTTATTAGTGATTGGTATAAAGGTAAATAAAATGTTCACATTTTATGTAAGAAGTATTTATATCTATAGTTACTTTTACATACGTATTTGTTACGGTTTGTACGTATAACCAAAATTTACACAGAAGAATTAATTAGACAACCTGTTGGGATAATTTTTTAATAAAAAAAAATCCATGTATATATAAATACACAAAGCTCTCTAAACTTTGATACCAAACCACATTTATATTCTCTTCAAGCTCCTTCAGCTCATCTACTTCCTACATAGCTTGTTTTATCCAAAGAGCTTTTGTACTTATTGATCAATAAACAATCAATACAGAGAACAATGGAAGAAAATCAGCACCAAAATCTACACACCATGACACAATTGATGAGGAGTCAGTTTCTGAAGAAGGTGACTAAATTGGTAGTCTCAGTTTATGTGTTTTCTTATTTATTTTCCCAATCATCTTTTCTTTCTTTTCTACATTCTTATAACTTCTACTTCTCTACATTCCCTTACCAACTTATTACTCACACCCTTGACAAAAACTGTATGTTCCTTCTATGCAATGGACTCTTATTTTTCCTTACAAAGTACTCTGTTATCCTTAGTTTTTTGTCCCTTTCTAATCATCAAGATGAATCCTTTAGAATTACGATAGATAATTACCCATATGAGGATTCAATTCCACAAACCAAAGAAGAAGAATTGATCTTGTATAGTGAAGTAGCAGTTGAAAATGTTGCAAAGGATATTGAAGAAGAAAAAGAAATAGAAGAAAGTGGCTTTTATACAAATATAAATTCAAAAGAAGAAGAAAAAGAAGAAAGTAGAGAATGTGTAGTAGAAGATGCAGAGGAACAACAATGGAAAAATGGTGACACTCTTTTTGGAGAAAGAGTGGAAGTAGAAGACAATTTTGAAGTTGAAGAAGAAGAAGAAGAAGAAGAAGAAGAAGAAGAAGAAGAAAATGGGAAGGTGAGTACGAAAGAATTAAACAAGAAATTCGATGATTTTATTAGAAAAATGAAGCGAGAATTAAGGATTGAAGCTCAAAGACAGTTGCTTATGGTGTGATAAATTAGGAATCACATACAAATTAGATGTTATCAAACAGAGTTTCTCTGTTTCTTGAGGTTTATGTTTTTTTTTTATTATTCTTTCCAGAGACTATATTGTAGTTATTTTAATGTAAGTCATACGCGATGCATTAATTAATTAACGAGTCTGTTTTATAAGATTTTTATATTTCCATTTTCATTTTCATTTTTTCAAGAAATTATTATAGTTCATAAATTTTTAATTTTTTTAATCAAATTCGTGATTTTTTCTCCTTCATTTTAACTGAACATTCTTTATAACTAAGAAATAAGTATTATAACTTTAGTATAAATATTTTGAAAAAAAATATAAATATAAATTTTATAAATGATAAGTAAATATTTTTTTAATTGTTTAAGTATTTGTAAAAAAAAATAAAAAAATCATTATTAAACAATTTGTGTATAACTTTTTATTTTTTCTTCCAAACTTTAATCATAATCTTTTTTTTAATAAAATTAATCATAATCATAATAGATTTCTAACATGAACTAATCTATATTCGAGTTTGGGATTAATATAGATGTTATTTACAACTAAGAAAAAAAGAAAAAAAAGTAGAGAGTTAATAATTAAAAGATATATTGTAAATAAAAGAAAAATATTGATTTATCAATAATACTCTTTTATCGATAATAGAATGTTTGATAGTGACGTGGATAAAGATTAGAATTATGGTTATTTTAGTCTTTTTAATAAATATATTTTTATTTTTTAAAATTATGTTTTTTAATTATTAAACATGTTATTTTTATTTTTTTTATTATTAGATGTAAATATATAATCTTTTATTCATCTATATATATCTATCCTTAAGTTGTTTGACATTTTCAACAAAAGTTTTGTTTATATTTATAAAGATAAAGCAAAACATTTTAACATAATGTTAAAGAAAAAATGAATTATTAAGTTTGATACTCATTGAAAAAATTTAATTACGGATTTAATTAATTAGAAAGATGATGAATAGATAATTAATAAAATTATATTAAATTAAAATTTCACAAGCAGTGAGTCATGTAATTATATTTAAATAAAATAATGTGAAAATAAATAAAAAATTAACACATGATATTTTAAATAAAAACAACTTAAATCATAACAATAACTTAAAAAACAATTGATTCATCAGAACAACTAACTAACTACTATAAAAATAATATTTAATTACAATGTTAATATATTAAATTGGAGTCGGCCTCGTTACAAAGCAAGAGATATCCGGCACCTCCTGCGTGCTTCCAATTCAATCTATCAAATAATATTGCATTCAACATTAAACCCCTAATTTACTCACATCCACGTTACGTGGAAAAGAGAGATTATCAATTATTCTCAAGCATGATAATGCATTGATCTTGTTGGAAAAATTCTAGAATTTATTATTAATTGTTTGTCTTAAGTTAAGTCTCTAAAATCTTTAATTATGATACTATAAAATCATATTAAATAATATAATTTTTGGTTTTGACTTTAATGCACGATTTTAGATCATTGTCTTTAATTAAGATGCTATTTGCCACTACCAATTTGGTGATGCACTAAGGTTCACCAAATACGCTTCCAAGATACAATGAAACCTCTTGTTGTGTGCAATGTACATTCACAAAAATAACCCAAAAATACCTTTGATTTGGAAGAATATTTAGGATAATTAATGTTCTAAATCTACAGTATTTAGAATGCTAATTTTGTTTGTATAAAAATCATGGTGGGAGAAAAGAGATAAGAGAACAATTATTGTTCTTTCCAACTTCACTAACAAATAACTTAAACAAAAATCCTATTTATAGATTGCTATGTGACCATTCACAAAGCGTTACAACACTTTTATAAGTTATGACTTTTTCAATGTCTCTTTAGAAGCAATGCAATTGTCCACAAACAATTCAATCCATCTAAAAGACACGTCATTTTATAAAATGTCACAACCTTTCAATATAAATTATAACATTTAAATTTTAAAAGTTGTAACTCTTTAACATGTTTTTTTACCAAATGACACATACTAAACCATTGTAACTTTTCATCTAAATGCTATAATAATTTATTTTTGAAATGTTCCAACAATTTTCCACCATTTTCAAAATGAAAATACAAATTTGAAAATAGTTTTGAATTTTTTTTCTTGGCTATGTTTAGAAGACTTATACATAAATAAAAGTGTCTTTTGTCTCACATAAAAACCTTCTTCATCTCTAATGTTTTTTTATTCATTAACACATTGATTGGTCTTGTACCTTATATCCTGAGTTTTCATGAGTGCTCTAATAGCTAACCAAGTTACATAGAAGATGATACCATTCTCGATACTCACATAGAAAAACTTATCAAGGATACCCACGTGAGTAAAGTATCTTACATATAATTTTTTTATAAGTTCATTAAAAGATATTGAGCTTGCTCATCGTTTCATTACATGTACTAAGTACATTCACTTTTGGGACATCTCTTTATTTATATTATGTTTGAAATCACAAACATATTATGTACTTTGGCTCATTGAACCCAAGATCTTGATGTTTCAAGTGTTGGGTTGAGTTTCCATCAATGATTATCTATTCGAGGTTGGCTTCTATCCTATCCCTTTTCATGATTATTAATTATGCCTAGGTTTTTATCATTAAGGACATGTCAAATTCTTTTATTACTTGACATAAAATAATTTTTTTACCATAAGCATCAAATATACATGATTGTATCATAAGTCTATGTACCAATTTATTAATTTACATTTTGTTACATACATCAAATAGAATAACTCCTCTTGTTAATAAAGATACACAAACTATATATGAAATATTAATTTAGATCATAGATGAATACTTATAAACATGATTCTCAATCACCTAACTTCCTAACTTCTATGTTACATGCACTTAAGATAAACATGTATATTTCATAAGTGTAGCATATGTATATGCAAACATGCTTTTATTGGGATCCCACAACAATGCTCACCTACTAGATTAACTTATTTACTTTCTTTAGTAATCCATCATTCTTAGGGAATTCATATCCTTTCTCTATATTATATCTAAGACATTAGAAAATACTTTTACCAAAAGTTATGATTTTTCACCAAGAATCATGACCTTTCATGAAGAGTCACAACCTTCCTCCAAGACTCATGACCTTTCACCAAAAGCTACAAGCCTTCACCAAGAATCATAAATTTTCATCAAGAGTTATAATCCTTCAAAAGTCACAATCCTTCAACAAGAGTCACGATCATTCATCAAGAGTTAATACTCTCATCAACAGTCACAACTTTTCACTAAGAGTCATGACCATCTACTAACAACCACGATCCTTCACCAATCATCATAATTCTTCACCAAAGGTCACAACATTTAATCAAGTCATGATTTTACAAAAGTTCAAGACTCTCTAACATGCCATTAATTTTCATAATATTTTACCAAAGATTATGACTTCACCAATAATCATGACAACTTACTATATACAAGTTACGTGTATATTATACACCAATTGTAATATAAAAAATAACTTTATAATTTCAATCAATTTATATGTGACTTAGATTCTGTACATAGATTCAAATGCATTATCTAAATAAATACATAATATATTTTTATTTTTATTATCAATACTAAGTTTCTTATCAAATAAATTATATGTATATTTTAAATTCACAACTACAACATATGAGGAACCAAAATATAAACATATACATAAACATTTATTCATGGATACTTTCATATTCATAATTGTGCTTCATAAATAAAAAAAATTAAGAAATTAAAAATTTCTCACTATTTGTGAAAGTTCACTTAGTAAAATAGCGTCTTAAGATTATTAGAAAAATTATTGAATTTGTTATTGATTGTTGATATCTATGATCTTCAAGTCAAGTCTCCAAAATCTTCAATTATGATACCATAAAATCATATTAAATAGCATAGTTTTTTGCTTTTTGGCTTCAAGACACAACTTTAGGTCGCTATCTTTAATACGCGATTTATCATTAGTAATTCGATGATACACTAGGGTTTTAAAAATACGTCTTTAAGATACAATAAATCTTGTTGTTGTTTGTAGTATACATTCATAAAGATAACTCAAAAATACATTTGACTTTAAAAAACACTCAAGATAATTAATATCTTAAATTTGTAATATTTATAACACTAATTTTGTTTGTATAGAAATCATGGTGGTAGAAAAAAAAAAGAACAATTAATGTTCTCTCCAACTTCACTACCAAATGGCTTAAACAAAAAGCCTATTTAAAGATTTCTATGCAACCATTCACAAAAGATTAAAACATTTTCATAAGTTATGGTTTTTTTCAAAAGTAATGTCTTTTTAGAATCAATGTAATTGTTCACAAACAATTACAACTCGTCCAAAAGACATATTAATTTATAAAATATCACCATATTTTAACATAAATTATAGCATTTTTATTTAATTATTAGTTAGTTTTGACGAATATTAATCAATATAGAAGATTGAATTATTAAATATGCAAATGAAATATATGTATTTCTCACTACCAGATCATTGTTGGATCTTTTTTAAAAAGAAATTGTTATAGTATTTAGACGAAAAATTACAATGATATAATAATTTATTTTTGGAAATGTTTCAATAATGATATGGGTCAATCAACATATATGAGAGGTGAATGAGAGAGATACACATTTTCTTTCATTTGCATATTTAATAATTCAATCTACTGTGTTGATACTAACTAATAATTAAGCCAAAATCAATCTTGATTATACTCGTTTCACTTTTATATATTGTTGAGTTAATTTCGTATATTGTACCTTAAAAGTAAAGAGTGGTCTTAACTAGCAAAAATTCTTATCAATAAGTTCCAATAAAAACTGTATCACCATATAATTATAACCACAAAATCATTATTCTAAAGAGATGAAGACTCAATAATTATCTTAAAGAGATAATTAATAATCAATGCTTACAAAGCTAAAATAAGTCAATCTTATTCAATAAAAGGATAGCAATTAGATTAATTTTTTTCTCTTATATATACTTATATATGTAAACGATCACAAGAATTTAGATATGATATTTCTCATATAATAGAAAAATTACACCCGAATATTATCTTTTCTTATAATCACAAAATAAAATCGTAAATCTCTTCTAATCTTTATAAGATTGTAGATTTTATCTAATATTTATCGTCTTATTATTAACTTAAATATTAGAGAAATAAAAATAATCTGAGATAATGATATGTGGTTAAAATTGTTTGTTAATCTAATAGATTCACCGATTACTATAATATCTACAAAATTGAGCATCCACACATATATTTCAAGTTAACAGCAATATTTACTTTCTAAATGATCAATTAACTGACATGAATACCAAACTATTTGTGTACCGTAACCTATCTAATTTTACAAATGAAATAGGAATACTCTTAATACCGTACAGTCCAGGTGGCAGACTAATCAATGAAGCCTATATATACTCGTTGAATGGACTTGTTTGATTCTTACCTTCTCTATATGGCTCACGATCAACGTCGGTAAGATATTGATATATACTAGGGTAGGGTGCCCCCTCTACATATCTTCATAAGGTGCAAAAGCCACATCTTAATTATATATATAAGCATTTTAGTTTTTTATTTATTTATTTTCAACTCAACACTTCAATTCTTATAATTACTGAAATTAAGGCACCTGAGTTCTAATTAATGGTATGTAAAACGAAATACTTAAATGCTATTTTTTTTTACTAAGTATCACAATAATAATAATATGATTAAAATATTTATTTTTTATAAAATAAATAACATGTATTATTGAGATGATATATGAACGTGTGTTTTCTTATATCATTTGGATTCGGATTATATAATTGATTCTATCAAACAAAAAATTGATTGTGAGGGCAAAGAAGATATAATCCATAAGGATATAATATGGTTCAAGTAATGAACTCTGCTAATCAACTATGAGGTAGGGTCAGTTCATAATTAGAAACAATAGATGAGCTTGATTTAGATGCTTGATACAAAATGATGAAGAACACACTGTAACACTGTGCAATGATATTGAAAAGATTTTATTCAAAGAGTTGCTTTGTAGAAAAAAAGAAATATCAAGCATTCAAAAGTTCGTGGAAATTCTTCGATGATGATCGAATTATTGGTCATTGGATATAAACAATCAGTTCATCAATTCATCATGCAATTATTAGACGGTCTAATCTAGACCCTCTCTAGATAAGTGTTAAGTTATATTTATTTCATTTGTATTACATTTCTACTATTTCACTTGTACTACACTTGTATTATTTCACTTGTACTACACTTACTATTTCACTTGTACTACACTTGTACCACACTTGTACTACACTTGTTACAACTCTATAAATAGAGTTCTCTATGTACATTCTAAGACACACCAATACAACATTAAATCATTCTTTCTTCTTATCTCTCTATACTCTTCACATGGTATCAGAGCCTCTCATATACCTCTAAAATTTCTATCAAAATTTCGTCTCTCTTCATCACAGCCAATCCGACTCACCCTAACTCGGTTCACTCTCAACCCGGTTCACCTCAACTCAACTCACTCCAACCCGGCTCACCTCAACTCAACTCACTCCAACCCGGCTCACCTCAACTCGGCTCACTCCAACCCGGCTCACCTCAACTCGGCTCACTCCAACCCGACTCACCTCAACTCGTCTCACTCCAATCCGGCTCACCTCAACCCGTTTCCAGGCTTGTTTTCAACTCCTCTTTTTATTTTTAAGGATATCTCCTTTATACTGTTTCTATAAATTTGTTTTACATCTCCTCCATTATTTCGTTAAAATGGACCGAAATGATGTCCCAAAACCAATCTCTACCACCCTTGATGATACTAACTACCTAGCCTGGGCACAAGCAATGAAAAGTTTCTTGAAAGGACGCAAGCTATGGCGTTTCATAACTGGTGATATCTCTATACCCATCCAAGAAACCACTGAAAACAACTGCTTATTTGCTGACCGCCTTGAAAACTGGGAGAGTAAACACCATCAAATTATTACCTGGTTCCGTAACACCACCTTACCCTCCATCCATGGTGAATTTGGGCGTTTTGACACTGCCAAAGAAGTTTGGGAATTTCTTGAGGCTCGCTTCACTACAACAGATTTGGCCAACCAATATCAACTTCTAACAACTCTTCATACCAAACGCCAAAGGGCTGATCAAACCATTAACCAATTTCTCTCTGAAATGCATACTATTTGGGATCAACTCGCTCTCTCTGAACCAACTTGGACGAACAAGATTGATGCTGAGATGTTTGCAACTTACCGTAATCACCAGCGTCTTGTTATTTTTCTCATGGCTCTCCATGATCGATTTGAACCTGTTCGGGCTTCCTTACTCCATCAGAGTCCTTTTCCATTCTTAGATACTGCTGTGACCGAGCTTCGCTCTGAAGAAACTCGGATGGGGGTTTTCAAAGTTCATCATACAGATTCTGTTCTTGCCACCCCCTTTTATCGCCCTAAAGGAGGTTCAAAAGAGGACTTCAAACATCAAGGTTGCACCTACTGTCACAACCCCAATCATGAGCTTTTTATATGTCCCAGGACACTTTAACAGAGATTGCTTTCGGAATCCCTCTTAGCATTCCTCACGGAATCCCTCTCAACATGGTTCAGGTAACACTAGTAACTCATCTATCACTGCTGCTGTTTCTGAGGATAATCATGACAAATTTACCTTCTCTACTCAAGAACTTGAAGGTCTTCTTAAACATGTTCTCTCACATTCTAGTAATCCTCCTTCTACTGCCTTGTCTCTCACATCAGGTAAATCTTTATGGTATTTTGATTCTGCTTGTTGTAACCATATGACTCATGATACTCACATATTCTCTCCCACACAATCTTCCATCTCCAAACCTTTAATTCAAACTGCCAATGGTTCACATATGCATGTTAATGCTGTAGGACAAGTTTCCACATCTTCTATATCACTTTCTGACACCTTTCATATTCCCAACCTTACTCTAAATCTTATCTCTGTTGGTCAATTATGTGAACTTGGTCTTACTATTACTTTTTCCTCTTCTGGTTGTCATGTGCAGGATCCACAGACAGGACAGATCCTTGGGATAGGCCGTAAGGTTGAACGATTATTTGAACTTATCGACCTTCATCTACCCAAGTCTCCTCATACTTCCATTGCTGCTTCTACTACTCCTATCAACCTATGGCATGCTCGTCTAGGCCATACGTCTATAGGACGTCTTCGTCCCTTAGCATCTTCTGGTAAATTAGGATCTATTTCTATTTCTGATAATGTAAATTGTTTGCCTTGTCAATTGGGAAAACAACCTGCTTTATGTTTTAATAAAAGTGATTCTACTTCTGTCTCCCCTTTTGACTTAATTCATTCTGATGTTTGGGGTCCATCCCCACATCCTACTATGGGGGGATGTGTTTACTTTGTCATTTTTATTGATGATTATTCAAGATTCACATGGATTTTTCTCATGAAACATAGATCTGAATTACCTAAAATTTACTATGATTTTGCCCAAATGGTTAAAACCCAATTTTCTCAAAATATCAAAGTACTTAGAGCTGATAATGCTATGGAATATAAAGAAACAAAGTTTTTAAATTTTCTTCGTCAAAATGGGACTCTTTCTCAATATTCTTGTCCTGGCACATCTCAACAAAATGGAAGAGCTGAGCGAAAACACAGACATATTCTTAATACTGTTCGCACTCTCCTAATTTCTAGTTCTTGTCCTGAACGCTTTTGGGGTGAAGCAGCTCTTACAGCTATTTATACCATCAATCGTGTTCCTATGCCTATTATTCACAATCAATCCCCTTATGAGCGTCTCTATAGTACTTCTCCATATTATGAACTGCTCAAAGTGTTTGATTGTGCCTGTTTTGTTCTTCTTTACCCTCATGAACGCAATAAATTAGAACCTCGTGCTCGCCTTTGTTGTTTCTTAGGGTATGGAATAGAACACAAAGGCTATCGTTGTTGGGACCCTATCTCTAAACGATTGCGCATCTCTCGTCATGTCATCTTTTGGGAACATAAAATGGTTTCCTCTATTTCCTCATTTCATGTCTCATCTCCTAACTCACTCTCATTTTTTAATGACCCAACTATTGATTTATTTCCTCCTGACATTGCTCCATTACCCTCACCATCGTCTACTACGGCTTCTCCTGATGTGTCTGCTCCTTCTGCTGATCCTACCATAACAACATCTTCTGAAGACCAACTACCTAATTGTCCAGAGTCATCACTTCGTCGTTCTACTCGTGTAAGTAGTCTTCCTTTTCATCTTCGTGATTACCAATGTTTCTCTACTATTTTGTCTCATCATGAACCCCAAAACTATAGAGAAGCTATTTCTAACCTTCATTGGCAGCAAGCTATGACAGATGAATTACAGGCATTAACAAAAGCACATACATGGGATCTTGTTGATCTTCCATCTAATAAATCTTTGATTGGTTGTAAGTGGATTTTCAAAATCAAAACTCATTCGGATGGGTCTGTGGAACGATATAAAGCTCGTCTGGTTGCAAAGGGTTTTACACAGGAATATGGAATCGACTATGAAGAAACTTTTGCACCTGTAGCTCGCCTCACTTCTGTTCGAAGTATCATTGTTGTTGCTGCTGCCCGAAATTGGAACATGTTTCAAATGGATGTCAAAAATGTTTTTCTCAATGGAGACATAACTGAAGAAGTTTATATGAAACCTCCTCCTGGATACACTCATTCACCTCATCAAGTATGCAAACTTCGTCGTGCTCTCTATGGCCTCAAACAAGCTCCTCGGGCTTGGTTTGCCAAATTCAGCTCTACACTTACTGACTTTGGTTTTACTTCCAGTTCTTATGACTCTGGTCTCTTTATTCGGAAGACTCCCACTGGTGTAACACTTTTACTCATTTATGTAGATGATATGATCATAACAGGAAATGACTCTAATGGAATTATTGATCTCAAGCAGTTTCTGAGCCATCAATTTGAAATGAAAGACCTTGGTCGTCTCCACTACTTCTTGGGCCTAGAAATCTCATCTGATTCTCAAGAATATTATCTCTCTCAAGCAAAGTACTCATCTGATATTCTTAATCGGGCTGGCCTTACTGATTGTAAAACTGCATCAACACCTCTAGAAACCAATGTCAAACTTACTCCATTAGATGGTACTATTCTCTCAGATGCCACATTATACAGACAACTAGTAGGCAGTCTTGTTTATCTCACAGTCACTCGTCCTGACATTGCCTATGTTGTTCATCTGGTTAGTCAATTCATGTCTGCTCCACGGTCTACCCATTATGCTGCGGTTCTTCGCATTCTCCGATATATCAAAGGCACCATGTTTCACGGTCTCCACTTCTCCAACAAGTCTAATCTTCTTCTTTCCACCTACTCTGATGCTGATTGGGCAGGTGACCCAACTGATCGTCGCTCTACTACTGGATATTGTTTCTTTCTTGGAAACTCTCTCATATCTTGGCGAAGCAAGAAACAATCCCTCACTTCTCGATCCAGCACTGAAGCTGAATATCGTGCTCTTGCTGACACCACTCAAGAACTTCTTTGGCTCCGTTGGTTACTTGCTGATATGGGTGTTCTCCAATCAACTGCAACTATCCTATATTGTGACAATCAGAGTGTTATTCAGATTGCTCACAATAATGTATTTCATGAACGAACAAAACATATCGAGATTGATTGTCATTTTGTTCGTCAACATGTTCTTCAAGATACTGTTTGTCTCAAATCAATATCCTCCACAGATCAAACAGCTGACATCTTCACCAAATCTCATCTACCAGGCAGATTTCAAGAATTAGTTTCCAAACTCAAGTTGATTGTTTCTCTTCCTCCTTGAGTTTGAGGGGGGATGTTAAGTTATATTTATTTCATTTGTACTACACTTCCACTATTTCACTTGTACTACACTTGTACTATTTCACTTGTACTACACTTACTATTTCACTTGTACTACACTTACTATTTCACTTGTACTACACTTACTATTTCACTTGTACTACACTTGTACCACACTTGTACCACACTTGTACCACACTTGTACTACACTTGTATCACACTTGTACTACACTTGTTACAACTCTATAAATAGAGTTCTCTATGTACATTCTAAGACACACCAATACAACATTAAATCATTCTTTCTTCTTATCTCTCTATACTCTTCACAATAAGGATTCGAACATTCTGGCCCACGTAAGATTCTAGATCTTGCCCTAACATGGTATAAATATAGAAGCAATATATTCTAAATGTTTGTCCAATCTGCAATATGTATACATGAATATATATCTCAAATATGGTTAATTTATTAATACAGGATGTTTAGTAGTATAAATAAATGTTAGGTTAAGGGAGCATTAATGCTATGTTTATTATATTAAAAGAAAAATAGATAAGATCAATATTATATAGTATAAATAACAATACATATTTATATAATTATATGTGGTGTAACACATAATGGTTAAATTATATGGATATAAAATTAGTTATTTTTTTAAGAAAATGTTAAAAAAAAATTAAATTAATAAATTTTAAGAAAAACAACAAAATTATACATTAAACACTTGTAACTACAAAAATAAAATTTCTTATGTCCAATTTATATATTTTTACTACTAAAAAAAACTTAATCTATCATTTCAAATTGAATGTCATTCAAATTGAACTATAATCATTTAAATTCGTTTAATGTTTAACTTTATTCACTTGAATCATTTCAATATTATTATGATATTATTTTTGTTATTATATATAAATTTTATGTATTATTTGATATAATTTTTAAAAACTTTATAAGAAGATCTCATAGTAATAAATACAAAAGAAAAGAAAGTTATATTCAAATAATAAACTTGAAACATGATAATGTTATATATTTTTGTTAAATAAAGAAGAACATTTATTACTATAATAAAAGAAAAATCTTTATCAAAAACTTGAGGAGACATGTGCCCCTTTCACTTATGTGTGACTACGTCACTAGTTAGGTTAAACTCCTAATATCTCAAAAGCTTGATCTTTTAGAAAAATTAATAGTTAACTCTTTTCAAGCATGATATCAAAATTAGAAATTATGTGATCAAAGTTTATTAATCATAATTATTAAATTGTAAGTGTTTAATATATACGTTGTATAAAATTAACACTCAATGAGTTGATAAATGTATAAAAATATTGTTAATTTATTGTTAATAGCTTAAATTTTTAAAAAAATTGATTACAAACAACTTTCAACATATTATTAAAATAAGTAACATGAGTTATACAAACATAAAATATTAAAATAAGTTTCATATATATTACTTATAAATATCGCACAAATCTTCAATCATGATAGACATTATTGAATGTCTTTACATTCTTCACGTGATTTTGTTTCATGCATGTATATTATGACGTAGATTCAGAATATACGTGGGCTTTAGACTCTACCCGAACCAATTTGAACTAAATCGATTCAGAACAAACGGATTCAAGTCAAGTATATATGGGTAATATCTACAAGTTATAAACCTCATCAACTGACTTCTTTCTTTCTTCTTCTTCTTCTTCATTAAGAAGAGACTCATTGCTAGACACAGATATTGATAGATGATCACTTCAGAAAAAACACTATGAAAATAATAATGAAATCCAATAATTCAAACAATTACTTCTCATTATTGTCGTATTCGCAAAATACAGGTTTCAAATATATATGTGATACAGATTTGTCATCTCTATATGCAATAATCCCAATCAATCATGACAATTTACTGAGAAATGATAGATACTTGAAAATAATGATGGATACTTGATGACATTTTACTGAGCTTGATGCAGTACCAGTACTAGCACTGGGCGGGTGTGACATCTCCATTTCGCGTTAATTGTTTATAGGGATAGGATGGATAATTTTCACTAGAGTTTAGAAAAATTTGTAAGAACAGGATATTAATATATCTTTAATTATATAATTATTGTTACAAATTAATAAAATTTATATTTAAAAATAAAAAATAATAAAAATTATGTTTAATATTTATTAGATGTAATTTATAAATTATAAATATAATTAAATTGTATATTTTGATGGTTAAAAAATCAAAATTAAATGTATTTTTTTTAAATAAATATATAAGAAACTATAACATGATTAGAGATTCACTTTGAATATTGACAATTGAGCTATAACTGATTGCAGGGAAGGAATTGAAGGAAAGAAAGATTGAAAGCATAAAAGGAAAAAGAAGAGAGCAAGAAGATCAACTATCAACGAAAGTGTACTTCATTCAATTCAACAAGATCAAGCTGATTACATTTACATTGTTGTATGTACAGTGTAAACCGGATGCATGTATTACACTAAAACACAAATGTAGTACACTACTTAGCTATATATTAAAGAAATACATGAAAACATTTAACAAATTAACTCATTATTGTGTACTAACAAATTAACAATACTCCTAACAAAGGCACACATGCATGTGAGCTGCATCATCAGCTTCAACTGCTTGTCATTGAGCTTCATTACTAACTGTATCTGTTAGCGCCATGTGAACTGCACTCCAAACTTAGCTGCATATTTGGAGATTAACATTAGTTGCAGCTCCTTGCTTATCTCCAATAAATGCTTCTATCTCAAATTCCACTTCCCTTAAAAGAATGATGTTGAATGCAATTATAGTCTGTAATCGAGAATTATATGCCATAACTATTATCAATATGTTGTTTGGTTTATATGCCAAGATTTATTCTATTGAATGTTGTTACTGTTTAATTTGCTAAATTAAATTATATGCCATAAAATAAAACCAAGTGATTTGGAATACTAAAACCAAAACTTGATAACTCTAAGATAGCCGACCGGCCCATCTCACCACCCCTAATCCTCTTAATAAATGAGAAATCTAATAAAATAAATAAATAAAAATCACATATTTAACAATTAAAATATACTATTTTAAAAAATAAAAATATTATATATATATATATATTAAAATTAATAAAATAATAATAAATGTATATTGATTTAAAGTTTAGAATTTAACTATAAATAAATTAATATTTTTTTATTATTATTTTTAAATAATATATATGGATGTGCAAAAAATCCGATCAATCCGATCATCCGATCATCCGATCAATCCGATCCAATCCATTAATTTTTTATCCGATCTGATCCAATCATCGGATTGGATCAGATAGAAATTTTTTTCATTCGTTCAGTACAGATCGAATGATGAATTTCACTACGATTCATCCGATCCGATCGAAATTAATTATATATATTTATTTGATTTTTTAATGTTTTTTTTAAGTCAAATAATTTTATGTTATTATTTATGTAAAAATTTAAAAAATAAAATTAATTAAATTTATTAGTCGGATTAATCGGATCGGTTGCGGATTAGAATATTTCAATCCGAAGATATGAATATAAAATCAACGGTTTTGATATGGTAAATAGCCCTAATAATATATATATAAATTAATAACTAATCGTTCACAAAACTAACACATTTCCATGTGTTTAGTATGGATCCCTTAACAACCAGTAGTAAGTAATTGTTGAATCATTAGTTCAGTAGTTATTGAAGGGTTTTGAGTGTGTTAATTACATAATTTTACTCTATTGTCATACTAATTTTATAATTATTAAAAGAATCCATTTAATCATATAATTTAAAATTTAGCCAACACAACTTTTCAAAAACTCATTTTTAGGACTAAAATTCGATTCGTCTTTTTGTAATTAAAAAAAAAACTCTTTTATCTCTCTCCCTCTTCCTTTTCTATCCTAATCACTCTCTCTATATATCCACCAATGGTGGCAAACACCTAGCAACTGTCGGCCTGTCGCATTACCGCTCGACTGTACTTTGCTTCTCAGTTCATTTAAAAAAAAATATCTCAGATCATTCATATTCTCTTACACATAAATTAGCTCTGATGAAAGAACAGAGCATATATAGTCAAATATATGTACTGAGGATGGTTCCAAATAATAAGATCCAAAAGTGAAAAGAAATGTAAAAGGCCCCATTATGTATCTCTTTATCCATCTTCAGCATTACCCAACTCATCAACTGTATTTTGATATGCTTAATTTTCCCGTAAAAGCAAATTAAACAACGAAATGTCAACAATGATGTTGTACGGTTCATTTTTATGAGTTTGCTTGAGTTTCCAAGCAACATATATTTCAAACAACTCATAATATATAGATCCCTTCCATCTTCTTCTTCTTCTTCTTCTTTTGGGTTTAAATTACATCGAAATTGAAACTTAGAAATATAAAATGGGAAATTTCTCAAATAGTTGAAGAAAAAATATGTTTCGTAATTACAAAATCGAAGGAAAAGAGAGAATGAGAACGAGATATATAGAAGGTGGAAGTAGAGATGTTTTTTATTTTTTCCCTTTTTTTTTAATTCACATATAAAAATCCTATTTTAGTTTTTCAAAAATACCATTTTAAAAAATATATATATATTATATCTATCTTAATAATTATAGAATTATTGTAACAGTTATATTTCAATTTTAATTAACGTATTAGTTTGAAACCAATAAGTAATATTAGAGTTAGATTTCAACTTATATGTGTGAAACTGTGAATGCATGGAAAGTGTATCTCTAAATGAGACTATATCCTATAAGCTAGCTAAAGTTTGAATGAATGTTTGCCCCATGTTCCATCATAGTAAGAATTTTACATTTGTGTTTTAAATTCATATGCAATCTATAAATGTTCTAATGCATGTTATGAAATTAAATGGGTGATATTTGATACAAAAGGTATAATTAAGTGTATTAAATATATTTTTATTTCAAAGAATTATTAACTATAGAAACATTTTTATACTAAAATAAATAAATTATCGATATAATTAAAACGTCGAATTGTAGATCAATTTCCTTATTTTTAATAAAAATATATTTTAAATACGTTTATATTAGATTAGATAACATAAATTTATTATATTTAAAAAATGTTGTATAAGTCTATAAAGTAATATATTTATGATTACAATTTAAAATTAGAATAACAAAATTTAATTATTTTACAAATATATTTAATAAATAAAGAATTAAAATATAACTATCTCTTTCAAATATATTACTGCTCCCAATAAATTAATATCATGATAAATTTGAAAAAAGGAAGGAGTTGAAGACTGCCGTTCCCACTAGCGCGGTTGGTGAGCACCAAATCCACTTCATTCGTTGTCGACCTCTTTCGATTTAGACCCAAAGTGACCCAACGTCTCTATTGCTAGGATCATAGTACGAGTTTGGACGTCCCAGATTCTCCTGATCAAAATAATTAGGTTAAATTACCCAATTACTTTACCACTTACACCAATAATGTTGAAAATGCAAAGGGTCCGTACAATGATACTATATTATTACTTCACTAAGTCTAACTTCTCTTTGATTCTATAAATTTTATTTATTTCACATAATATTATATATCATAAAAAATATTATAAATATAAATAAATTGATAAAATTTTATTTGAATATACAAATATAGATTTAATCATAATATTCAATCAAGCTTTTTCACATTAACTAAAATATACTATAAATTTATTATGATATTTAATTTTTTTAATATTTTAAACTTATTTTATTATTATCAAAAGTTTCAAAACTATATAGAAAACATAGGTAACATAAACTAGTGGTATTTGTGAAGGCCTAACGGATAGGTACAAAATTTGAGGAATCTAATGCGCATTACTGGTACAGAATACACATAGGGCTCTTATGTGATGGTGACTGTGAGAAAATGTAGATCAAAATATTAGAGAACGGTAATGACAATTAAATAAATTTATATTTAATTTTACAGAATTTTTATTTTATGTTGTGTTATTATTATTGTTAAAAAATAATTATTTTTATAAATTTTAAAATAATTTTATATATGATATAAAATAAAAAGTGTGAGTAAAAAAAATAATAATAAATAAAAAATAATATGATATTAGTATTTTTCTCATATTAATCAAACATATAATTGAAGATAATGAGTTAATGACATTTTCAAAGGTAACTTAGCTGGTTAACTATTTAGTCGCTGTAAGCCCTGATCCAATCAAACCAATAACACTTTACGCGCTAAATATTAATTGGGTATACACTAGGGTGATATGCGGTATTAATTAATAAATGTATCTCGTAATATTAAAAAAATTATAAATATATTATCAAATTTTATAAAATTATAAAATTAAATATAATTAATAATAAAAATCTACACGTGGTCAGTATTGCATTTTGTACATGTTAGAGGGAGTTTATTAGTTAAGGGTATAGTAATTTTATTTTTGATATTTATAATATCATAATAATATCTAAATTTGAAAAAAATTATTAATTTCATGATATTTTTCATTTAATTCAAAAATTTGTAGTACATTAGAAAGGTATTTTAGTTATTTTAATTAAATAAATAAATTTAAAACTAAAAAAATTAGAAAACACATAAATCACACCAGTTTCAAATACTCGATGGTGCATAGAGAATATCTAGTCAAATTGATATTTAAACATTTATATGTTTTAATTCTTTTGATTTTGATTTTTATATTTTAATAGACATTTTCTTTTTTAAACAGTAAATTATTTTTCAGACTTAAACATTTTAAATATGAATTAATATACAATAACTTTAAACATATGAAAAAATAATTTTAATAGTTCTTTTTAAAATAAGTTTTTAAGCTTAAATAGTTTCAGTGGAAAACATTTGCACTAATTTTTATCAATATACAGCTTTTAGTTTTTAAATAAATAAAACAATTTAAAGATAAAATGTAATATATTAAATAAAGTAAAAATATATTTAACACGATGAAAATCAAGTGAAGAAGGTGTATAATGTACATCTGAGGAGATCAAAATATATTGAGAAATAGCTATTATAGCTTTAGATGGGTGGAAAATGACAAATATTCCATAAATATCTTCCTTTAAAAAGCACACGTAAAAATTATACCATACCATTTTTAGAATGAATGTATTACTAAAATAATACTTTAAAAATATGGATAAAAAAATTATATCAAAAATAAAAATGTGATACTACCAACATCTTATCTTAGTTAAATTATAAATATTTAATATATATAAATAATAAAACTTTATAAAGAGTGATAAATATATTTAAAAAAATATTGATTATTCTTCTATTAGTTAATTTTCAACAATTTTTAGAGATAACCTAAAGTTGTTGAAAATAAATTTTTTAATTATTATAAAATTAATACTCGATTTTAATTTGTCAACACACCGGATTTTCTAGAATATGTCACGTGTTATTTATTATTTATAAATTATAATCCAAATTAATAATAGTATTTGTTTTTTCAATGATAAAATTATATTAAACTTAAATTTTATTAATCTAGCCACCTCGTCAAAATAGCAGTGGCACCTAGATTATTCTTCCAAATAACCAATGTAAAGGAGTGAGTGCGCACCACCATACATGTACTGCTTAGTTTGGACACATCTGCCTGAGACACCCCACCATCGGAAACTAAAATGACCAAAACATCCCCATCCACAAACTACTATAATTGCACTCTTCCAACCCAACCATCGTTATCATTATTCCTTCAAAGAGACAAAAAAGTAAAACACTAAAAGTCATCCTTGTTATCAAGATAAGATAATAATGCTAAAAGGTCTCTAACGTAAAATCAAATTCCTTAATTGTTATATCCGATCATATAACTATAATTAACTCAAAAGAAAATTCATAAAAATAAGTTATATGAAACAGAGAGCACGAAAAAGTAATTAACAAGCATTATTCTTCCCAGACTGTACAGTTCATAACTTCAACTACAGTCGACAAACGCCAAAAAAGGACTAAAAAAAGGGAAAATAGAATAATAACTAAAAATTACAACAAAAGGAAGTTGTAATTATCCCCTTTATTCTTTGTATGCAGAGTGAAGAGTTTCTACCGGATGTTCGGGGTCACCGCCAACGTATTCCAAGACACCAAGACCAACTTTGTGACCGGAAGCTTCGGTAACTGTTGGTGAAATTTTTCCGAAGATAACAACGGCGAGCAGTACAAGAGCGGTAGAGGCAAAGAGAGGCCAGAAGTAGTAGAAAATGTGGAGGAAGTTGAGCCTGTGAGCTATGAAGATCAAAGAAGGTACGGCGAGACTGAGAACGAGACCCGTAATGAAGTGGTACTTGAACTTGATGATCTTTTCTGGGATCTCCATGACTTGACTTTGCTGTTTTTGCAGAGAACGAGAGTTAAAAAATTGAGTTGGTGCGTGTGAGATTCGTTTTAAATTTGAGAGTGACTAGAGAGAAAGAGAGAGAGTATGTTGTGGAAGTTTATCAAGACTGTCAGTGCAGAAATTGTATTTGTTTTTTCTCATGGTACATGTATATGTTTCATAATAAACGACCCCATATTTAGATATTTTAGTGAACAGATAAAAATAATAGTTTTAATATATATATATATATATATAATTTAAATAATTTTATATTTAATTTTCATTAATATTATTATAAACCATATTACTAACAATTTTTTAGCTGTAATCAACCATAATTATCACTAACGATTTTATCCGAGGTCCAACTACCTTGTTGAAGGTCCAGAGAACATCGTAAGTTAATTTATAAAATGTTTTTTGATTTTGTACTGTTTATAAAATAAATGTTATTTTTATAATACTTATAAAATTATACACTATTTATGTATAATTTACATAATGATCTTAAAAGTTACTTTCGATAGTAACCGGACCTCCAATAAGATCCTCAGTGTTAGTCGCGAGTTGATGATAATTGTTGGAGATTTTATATTGACATGAGTGAAAATTAACTGTATTATTATTTATTATTTATATAGCATGTTTTTTTTTATTTTAATAACATTTTTTTCAAACTATCAAAAACTTAATAACTTAATCTAAAACTTTATGCATATAAATATTAAAACATACTTATTATATAAATTTAATATAATAAAAATAATATTAAATTTTATCAATATTCGAATGACCGTTGCCAACAATTTATTAAAATTCTAAAGATTTTTACTTATAATTCATTAAATATAAACTATTATATACATATGTATATATCCATCTATTAATCTCATATGTTTCACTTTTAGTTGTAGGACTGTAGCCTCGTGTTTTTTCTTTTTTTTTTAAATATACACTAAAAGGCGCGCACACACACCGAGATGAACCCCAACTTGCACAAATCTATTGAAAACACATGCGGTGGAGTTGAAGGAGTGTCATATGAAATTCAATAATTTAGTATATTTTTATTTAATAAAAAAATATGAATATGTATTAATATTTTTATAATAATAAGTTTGTAGTGATTATATTTAATTCTAGTAAAACATGAGATTGAAAATTTTAACATATCATTTTAAAAAAAAATTAGCTGCACATTAGTCTTCAACAATTATTTCTATAAGCATTAATAATGTTATAAATTTTAGGCAAACTATTTCTATAAACATTAATAATGTTATAAATTTTGTGTGTTTATTTAAAATAAATCTCTAAGTTTAACTTTTAAAGTTATTTATCTCTTTTTTTTTTCTAATCAAAACCATCTTCTTCAACATAATTAAAATAAATTCTCTTTCACTTCTTAGTGATTTTGTTTGTTTTGGAATTCAATTGATTTTTCTTTTAGTTGTAATAATTAAATAAATTTTTTATTCTTTAATTATTTTAAAAACAAATTTATCTATTATTTTTACCAATGTGTATTACACATATTAAATTTTTTAATTAAATTCTAATGATTAAATACTATTATATCTAATAAATGTAGAAACTACTAAATAATAATGTATGATTGGTATGTTAATATTTTTATAACAAATCAATAAAATTCCATTAGAAAAGTTAATAAAGTCTTCAAAGAACGGAAGTAATACATTTGTTCGAGTAAAACAATAAGTTAAAGTTAATTCAAAACTAACTATTAACAAGACATCTCAAAAATATGGGAAATAAATTTTTATAATCATCTTCTTTATATTACTCATCACTTTAATATTTGAATAATCCAATTGAAATATTGTTAGAGCTTAAAAACAATAAAACAATGCACATCACTTGAAAACATTTACACCCAAAATAACCACAATTTAAACAAGAAACTGATACTAGCCACAAGGACTTACACTGCGAGAAGTTGTATTGATAGTTCATACACACCTACAAAAATAACAAAACGAGAAAACTAAACAAAAACAAAATGACTGAAAAACACCAAAATCGGTTGAAACACCATCCCTCAACCAAAGAAAAGTCAAACCATCAATGCTGGCGAACCAAAACACCAGCAGCAACCAGCGTAGGGCACAGAGAGAGCCACTGAGTGCAAATCGAAACCAAACTTATTATCGAAAATAAAAAGTGAAATGGCTGAAATAAAGACCAAAATCAGTAAGTGAAATGGCCGAAATAGAGCTGTTGGAAAGGGGTTTAGGAAATGATAGAGAATAACAAGGAAAGAGGACGGTGGGTGCTCAAGGCGATGAGGAGGGAACAAGGTGAAACGCCGAAAAGTGATTAAAATGGGGCTGAAGAAGGTAAAGGAAAAGGCGGCACAGTGAAGAAAAGGTTGAAACTTTAGAACGAGTGAGAAGGAATCAACGACTGTCGACTTTAACTTATCACCTTCCCAACTATTTACACCGTTGGATTTTTGTATACTTAGGAATAGGGATTTGCAAAAAATCCGATCGATTTGATCAAATCCGTTGATTTTTCATCCGATTTGATCCAATTTTATGGTCGGATCGGATAGAGATTTTTTCTATCCGTTAAGTGCAGATCGGATAGAGATTTTTTCTATCCGTTAAGTGCAGATCGGATGGCGGATTTCACTACGATTCATCTGATCCGATTCGATCGAAATTAATTATATAAATATTTAATTAATATATATTTATTAAATTAAATATATATATATATATAATTAATATATATTTATTTAATTTTTAATGGTTTTTAAGTCAAATAATTTTATGTTATGATTTATGTAAAAATTTAAAAAAATTATTTAAAAATACAAAAAATAGTGTTAATTAAATTTATTGGTCGGATTGATGGGATTGATCGGATGTCATTCGAATAATTTACGGATCGAATTGAATGAATGTAAGAGGTGATTGAATCGGTTGCGGATTAGGATATTTCAATCCGAACGGATGGTCAGATCGAATGAGTGTAAAATCAACTATTTCGACCCGATAAACATCCCTACTTTAGAGACCATATAACACTGAATTGTGTGGCATTGTGGGTTACTTTACTATATACCTTTGTACTGTTATACTCTTTATTTAGATTTTTTTTTTTTTTGTATCCACAATTATCTAATGGTTCTTTTATGTATTCCCCCTCCATAGTATTATCTTTTTTAGGGAATAGTTATTTTAGTAATATTCATTTTGATTAAATAAATATTTATATAGATATATGTTATCAAATTAACATAATATTAATCTATCAATTACTTTAAGATAAATAAATAATCTAATTTTATATTTTAAATTAAATATTTAATCACATAATTAACACATCTATATAAATAAATGATAATTGATCATTATATAGCTTATTTAATAAAATTTATACATATAGATTTACATTTTCATAATATTACACTAACCGTCCTAATATTTAATTTTAGAAAGACTAATGATACAAAAGTTGGTATTTATTTAATAATTTTAATTTTTATCACACATGGATAAAACTTTAAGAACAAATTCTTCGTTTTTTGTCAATGAACCACCTCTTATTCTTCAACCCA
This sequence comes from Hippophae tibetana, assembly GCA_037013495.1. Classification (NCBI taxonomy): domain Eukaryota; kingdom Viridiplantae; phylum Streptophyta; class Magnoliopsida; order Rosales; family Elaeagnaceae; genus Hippophae; species Hippophae tibetana. The sequence continues at coordinate 84,282,676 of CM072803.1, forward strand.
TTATTTCTTTTATTGCTTTTTGCATGAACATCATGTTACATGATTTTCACCGTATACTTCCAAAGTATTAAGAACTTTCTTTTCTCATTCATGTCATTTATATACTATATTATATAGACTATATCTCCTCTAATTTATTATGTTATTCTCTCTTTTACTTTGTATATCTTGCATTGATTCTCAACTTTTTTCATGCTTTATAATGTTTATATTTTACATGTTCTTCTTATATCTTTAGTTTTATATATCTTCATGAGAAAATAATGTTTATTTTTTATGTGCATTTTTGTGTCATAAATATTATTTACTAATCTTTAATACTTTTGACTAACATACAGTGTTATGACTAGAATGTTTAATTGACATTCTATTTTGCTTTGGATTTTCACCATTTTTTCACATCTTTTGTTTCTCATTTTAGAACCCGTTTTATCATCTATTTAGATGTTTTATTATCAAATAAAAGTCCTAAAATTTTATCACTCAACCATCCATACCCCCTAATTTTTTTTACAAAACCATCATCTTCAATATGATACAATTTTTTCAGGGTTTTTCAAGACTCAATCAACTTTTTATGATTTTGTTTGGTTTTGGGATTAAAGTAAATCTTAATTTTAGATACTTGGTATACCTAAAATTAAATGTTAGAACTATTAATGTATCAAACCTTATGAATGATACTCCACTTATATCACATATGAAAAACATGTGTTAAATCCACAATATAAAACATGAAATTTGATCGTTGTGTACATTAAAATAAATTAGGAAACTACTATTGTACTATCTTGAGAATAGGATCTATATGAGTACCTTTTGACTAAAAGAGGTACCACTAACTTACCAAATCCTAATCTTTAATCTTTAACTAATAAATGAGGAAAATTGGGAAGTCTGGCATTCAGTCATTCTCCAAGAGAAATGGGAAGTTTCAGTGGTAGTTTAAACCTATGTTGGGTTTCTTTTGAAGAACGATACACTGTCCCTGGGGAGTTTTTTAGCAATGAATTGTGTTGGAACCGATTGGCACGATCCGTTGGTCTCGGTCTCACTTAAAACTGTAACCATGTTGTGTAAAGGCAAGTTTTTGGAATCTGCATTGCACATCAGTACTGCTATACTACGGTAAGATAAACAACAAACGCCACAAAGAATATGCAACAAGTTGTCCCAAAAGAAATGCAATTATTGGATGGAAATAAAAGAGGACATATAGCCACATCTTCAAAAGTAGCAATAATACTGAAAACAAAGAATATAGCTGAGTATATATTGTTAAGATACACGACCATAATTTTTTACTCCAAAGATTTAGAATCTTAAAATAGAGGGCCCAAATGCAAAAGGATTAAATTCTTGGTTGCTTAACTTACTGGATTACTTCTTCTCAAATTGGGAGTCGTGGCAATGTGGGTCTAGCCAGTCCCTGAAGGAGCCCGTAGCCTTGTTGCTGCTAAATTTTCCACAACTGCCCACTAGCTCATGCAAATTTTCAAAAACCTGTTCTCTTGGCCAGTCCCTCTAATCATCTGAACAGCTTCCTTCAATTTCTGTTTGAAACGTTGCTTACGGTTAAAAGTCAGTTCCTGCCGCTTTGATTAATATAGTTTACCTCCGTGTGGTCCTAAATAGATGTGCTCTTCTACTTTTGCCTGCAGACAGGCAGTAAATAAAGTAGAATCAGCACAAGAGCAACAATCAAATAGCTGAGGGTTTTTTTACGGGGGAGATATTGCCACAACTCATTTTTATATTATGGTTTAATTACATAACATAAACCCCTTCAAAAATAGAGTTTTATTTTTAAATTTTTTTCACGCGATACACATGTTTATATATATATATCGTAAAAAACATGTTTTTTAGAGAATGGTTAAAAGTAAAGCCATGTGAACAATTGATTCCTATAAAAACCTAAGAATTTTATTACTGTCACATATAATTTATTAAAGGTAATTTTATCTAAGAATAGTGTCACTCAAGTGTAATTAAGTATGTGAAGATAATAAACAATTCAAATACTTTTGTTGTGGCGATAATAAAAGTAACTGTGGCATACATTATCCTTGTTTATGAATAATTCATCTATCAAATATCTCAAATATAGCAATAGCTCTAATAAATGAAAAAAAGCGAGTAGCATACCTTTGGAAAAGGTGGTTTAGAGGTTTAAATTGTTGGAGCATCAGGTTACTTTGGTATGGCTCTCCTGTTCCCAAACTTGGAATCGTGAATCCATCAGTGTCTGAAGCAATAAGCCAAATATTAATGCCAATACAGATACTAGAACCCACTAAAAGGCAAAGAAAAATGACAGCATGGGACAGAAAAGATTGCTTGTCATACAAATATTCAGCTTTCAGTTTCACGTACAAACATTAAGATCATCAGAGGACATTCAGAGAATGTTAAAAATCACGTTTTAAATTATCCAACAATATGTGCATGCAACCATACTAAACCAAACTTTTAAATGGCTCAAAGATATAGTAACTTTACAGAAAGATAGCAAACACTAGATAACATAAACAATGATAACACACGTCCTTTACAATCTCAAAATCATACCATAACAAGGCCAAACACAATTTTATTTTTTTGTATGTTATTCAAAGAAAAGGTTAAAAGACTTAAAGTGTGTTAATTAAGGAAGATATGTTCCACAAGAGTAAAACTACAACTTATCTCCAACTCAAGAGCATAAACATCCTTGTCATAGCACACTAAATTGAAAAAATATGACAATCATGAAAAATGAAATAAGATCCACATACCAAGAATATGTATGACATCATCAGCATGCAGTTGAACTTCTAGTTCAAGGAAATAGTTATGACATCCTCAGCATACAGTTTAATTACTAGTTCGAGGAAATAGCTATGACATCCTCAGCATGCAGTTTAATTTAATGTTCAAGATTCAACAATTACGGACATATGCAATGCATACAACCTAGCAGAATTTTCATAGAGAAAATGGAAGACATCAGTCAATCACTCCACCAATCATAATTCATGAGTGTAATAATTTTTGTAAAAAGTTGGGGCTAATTGATCGTGTCCCATATATATATTACACTCAATATGAAGGTTTACGGCACATAACTTTCGGTCAATGTTACTTCAGCTTAAATTGCTCAAATTGGACGACATTTCAAAGATACTGAATAACTAGGCAGAAAAATTAGAAATTTCATCACATCAGATATGTCTGCATTTGAAGATCAAATTATGAAATATCAAATAGAGCTCCAGATTCAATTACCCATAACATTAAACATGATTAGAATTTTGGCATTAACCTAAATACTAAATACACGAAATTAGCGATACTGATGATTGATATCATGTAATTCACCAATGTAATGTAGTACTAATTCAAATGAAAGTTAATGAACTAATTTCTAGTAGTATAATATTCTAAAAAATCAGCAAATCAATAGAAAAATAAAAATATGTAAGTCACTAATCATTACACGTATTCCAAATAAATTTCTAAATTTACACAATGATATATCAACAAGCAATGCTTTAAAAAAAACAACAAGCAGTGCTCAATTGCAGTAAATATAACCTTTGAGTGTGCGAAAAAAGATTATCAAATGAAAATAAAACACTCAGCCCAGCAAAATCAATTGCCTTTTAGCTTTAGCTGATTGCTTAACTCAGAAAACATAGAATTCAAATAAAAAATGTAGTAACTATCCATTTTCATTTCAAATCCTCATGTCAACCTTCTTGGGAATCAATGAGAAAAACAAACAAACAAACATCAAAAGTCATACCCGACTCATCTTCTTCAATGGACGGAGTGGTTTGCACTGGAAAGCGGTTCATGGGCTCACGATCATGGATCCGAACGGGAAAAAAGTCCAATCAGACGACGAAAATCCAATCACCATTGAACACAAATCGCGACGAAAAAGGTTTCGACTTTCGAGTGCTTCGTCTGATAGGAACAAATACAGATCTTATATACGAGAGATCCAAATACATTTCCAGATAACAAAAAAGTAAAACCCTAACCCTAGAAATTCATCTGCATTATTCTTTTAACAGATTCCTTTTACTTTTCCCGAGTCTATGAGTTCTACTTCTATAAAAGGATGAAGGATGAAGGATGAAGGATGAATTTCTCATGGCGAACTGGGAGTGTTTGGTTTTATGAGAATTTGGTATTCTATATTAATGAATAATATATATTTAATTATATTTTTATGTTTTAAATTAAAAAAATTTATGTTAAAAAATAAAATAAAATTAAGATTACATTTAATACATATTAAATATTGTATATAAATTATAAATTTTTTGTTTTAATAATTATTAAATAATAAAAATAAAATATATTGTTAATTATAACACTATATTTTTATAAATAAATTTATATAAAATTGTAAATTTTGCAGGGTGAAGAGTGAATCTCTTCACTTACTTTTCAAATGTATTTTCACCATTAAATTATTTGCATTGGTGATAAATTTAATTTTTTTTCACGATTATCCAACAAAAAAATTAACGTCACTAATTTGCCATATAATTTAGGAAGAAATTTAATTTGCTATGTGCCGCGGATATTTGTTGAAGCTTTCATCTATTGAAACGATCAACTTAGAAAATTATTTTATGAGGTGTGTTAAGTAGTAATTGGCATTTTAACCTGTGTTTTGGGTATCCATGATTATTCATACAGTTGGTTTGTATTTGATTAATTTTGAGTATAAAAACAACTTCAAGTATTACCTCATCACGAAATAACATTTTGAAACTGTTATAGTTATATTGATACCAGTTTCTGTTTATACATTATATATATATTATGTTTAATTAATTAATTTATATATTTATTAAATCAATATAAAATTTAATTTTCAAACATTTGAATCTCAAATATATTACTTATATATTAATATTCAATATCACAAATACAACTCTATATTTTTTTCATTAATTTTATATTAATTTTTTAATGAGTTTGAAAAAAATTGATTTAATTTTAAGTATTATTTATTAATCGTTCCGTCCCGTTATCCATGAATAATTTTTAGTACGTATTTACCACAATCAAATTTTTAAACCCAAAATTTTATATATTTATTTATAAATTTAATTATTTTTAATTAAAAATAAAATTTATTCTCATAAAGTATTTTGTTACTAAAATACAAAATTATAATTAAAATATATTTTATTTTAATTTTTTAACTACCATTAAATAAAATATTTTAATTATATTTATGATCTGTAAACCAAATTTAATATCTATTAAATAAAATTTCAAGTTGTATTTTACCATTTAATGTAAATTTTGTTAATTTATAATATAAAATTTATAATTTATTATGTGTTCTTAATTAATGAAAATATTTGATAAAATATTGGTGCAAAACACAAATATTTATGTCGAGGATACGGATGAAAACCACGACTCCTTTGTAATATTAATCTTGACATGTCATAACGAGTAAAAACATAACCTTTAAATAATATATGGCTTCTATCAATTAATAAATCTTTTTAATTTAAACTCTTTACTTTTAATTTTAAGTAGATAAAGGATTTTTGAAAAAAATAAAAATAATATTATCAAATTTTATGTTTTATTGATTTTTGTCAATATTAGATATGATTTATTCTTCGTATAATCTACGAACTAAATAAACTATTAGAACATTAGAGTATCTTTTGGATATGTTAGTATTCAACCTACAATACTTAAGTCATTAAATGTAAATTATAAACTAAATGAGATATTAATTTTGCTCTAATAATATTATAAAAAATTAGTAATTAGTTATAATTATCTGTTATGAGAAGTTTTAGATATGAAATTATGTTATGCATATGTAACTGTATATAGGGGAGCAAAAAAACCAGACAACTTATCCTAATCTGATTAGGATTAAGTTGTTGTAGTATTGTAGAATTATCTACTATAGATAGTTATCTCTTGTAGAGTTCTATTGTATGCAAACATCTACCATTTACTACTTGCTATATTATTCCACTAAATAGATAAGGATAATCATTGGACGTTTATTTCATTAGGATAACTAAAAGATACTTATTGAGCTCTTATCCTTTAAGATATTTACATTATTTTTACACTTATACAGTGGTTAGGATCACAGTTTGACCATCACATGAAATATACGAAATCATCCCCAATATCAACCTCCCATAATTTTTTACCATTGGGTTAGAATGTCTAATTGTAAATCCCATCCATACTTAAATATTTTTTCCAATTTCCCTAATGATTATGATCTTACATTTAAGTGATTTTTTTTACCCATCTAATTAGAAAACTTTATACCATGTCTAGCAACTTAAAAAGTGCACGATGACATTTTGATGTCGGTGATGTCTTGGAATTTTTAATGAAATTTCCGATTGAAAAGTTGCATTGAAGTCAACATTTTTATCAAATAAGTCAAACATTTACTAAGTTTATTCCATGTAAGATTAGTTGAATAATGTTGGCCATTGTGATTTAAAAGAAATGTGTAAGATTGACTTACCACTTCTATAAATACAAGGCCATCCCTTTTCATAATTCACAATAATTTATCAAAGTTCGCATCTTTTGGAAGAGATGAAAATAAAAAAAGATTTCAAGGCAATCTTTATTAACTTTTTCTCAATAAATTTTCTCCAATACTTTTTCTTCATTCGTTATTCTTCATATAGTGTAAGGTAGTTATTTTCATCATCTAAACATTTTGTATCTCACGACACTTATACCATACTTTCCTTCATAAGAAGTGATGGATACCAGATCCAAGAAGGTACATGATCGAGTCTCGCCATTGTCAACATGCTTTAATGAGAGTGAGGATTGACGTGGGCAATGAACGTTGGCAGACGAATAAAAATTAGGTTAATGCATAGTGGTCCACCTATAGCCAAGGCCACCCTAATTGGCACTACCTTAGGCGACAATGGTCTAGGCAGAAACCACATGGGTAGTAACTCTATAGGTAGTAACATCATAGATGGTAGACTTTTGGGTGATAACTCTGTGAACAAAGGACCCATAGGCAACAATTTCTTAAATGGTCATTCTTTGGTCAACGATGGCGTGAGAAACAGTGTCTAAGATCATGTGGTGTCAGATGATGCTCATGGACCATCCCAACATTGTGATTCTTTTGGTTTAGTCTATTGGGGTCATTTAGGCATCTATTTAGTGCAAGTAGAGTCTTTAGGTGGTGATCACTTATCTTCCATCCTAATAGGCATTTTTATGTGCCAGTTAGGAAATGATTGGAGTGATCTTTAGTAATTTTTGGGGAACTCATTAGGTTCTCAGATGATTGACCATTATTTGATTATATTGAGGACTATGTTCCAGATTCTTGAGTCCATCGTCTTGATGTCTCAAGTATCAAAAACAGTTTGGAATAACCCTTTTCTTGGGATAATTACTTTGTCTACATGCATTTTTTTTGCTAGACTAGAACACTTATTCCTACCCATAATGTGAAATTTTTAAGTGATAATGGCGAAACCACGAGACAACTTCTACCAACCACGTATAACATCCAATATAAAAGAAATAACGCTTAATAAATCATCTTAGTAAGAAGTTGACCACCGAGTTTATAGTTTATTTGATATTCTATGTTATTAAAGTAATTGTTTAAAATTATGAGTTCAAATCACACCAAATAAATATATATTAAACTTGATTTTGGTGAAAAATAATAGAAAAAATGCATCCAATTATTTTATCATATATTGATTAAATTAAATGTCTCGTATCATAAATGTCATATTTGGTTAGTGAGAATAGAATGAAATTGAAATTGATTACTTATAATTTTTATATTTTTGTTTATGTTTCAAATTGGGAACAAAATGAAATCAATTCCTAAATGAGAATGAATAAGAAATTCATCCTCTTCCTAAGAAATCATGATTCTATTTTCGTATAATTTTTTTTACAATTTTACCATAAATATTAAATCTTAAATGTTAAACCCTATATCTTAAAACCCCAAATCATAAACTATAAACCTTAAACCCTAAACTCTATTTAAAAAAATAATAATTTTAATAATATATTTTATTTTTAAATAATAATTATTTTAACAATGTATTTTATTTGACGAAAAAATAATAATTAAATGATATTATTCAAACTTAACTGAATATAAGAATATTAAAGTAATATATACTATTTTTTATTTCATTTAAATTGTAAAACAAAGACTTTAATACTAATACATTCTTTAACTCTAATAATCAAATTAAATAATGTAATAATAATGTTATTATTTTTATATTTAATTTCATTCACATTAGCATTCGTTTTTCATTCTTTAAATAAGTCACTTGAATTCGTTTGTCTTTATTTCTTCTTTTTAAATTTTTTTTTATTGTCTCATCAATATGTTCACGGTAGATGGTTGGGAATAAGCCGAACATAAAAGAACATATCCAAATTTTGTTTATGTTAGCTAATTATAAAAATATTCTTAAAAACAATGAAAATGATTCTCTAATAAAATTAAATAGTTTTAATTATATAGTAGTTAATAAAAATAATATACTAATTTTTTTTAAGATAAAAATATAAAAAAATTATTTTTATAAGTATAAATTTTAAGAGTGTTAGTGGGAATTAAGATTTTTAGTTTAAGAAGTGGATCTCATTTAAATCCCAAGGTCCAGTATTTCGTTGATCGCATTTGTTTCTTTAGAAACAAGCAACGGCCGTTGATTTGAAAAGAAACAACAGAGACCTGATCTCCGCCGTTAGCTCAATGCATACATCGAAGTTCGCTCTACTTGTCAGATACTCTCATCCGACGTGGCATTTAACTGCTTTTAAACTCCGAATTTCAAGTCCGAGCGATATAAATGTGCAGCCCCGATTCCATGCTTTGTAAATAAACAAATTAATAAATAGAAGAAAAAAAATGTTAGAGAGAGAGAGAGAGAGAGAGAAGAAATCGAGGAACTGAAGGAGAGTGGGACTCGTAAACTTTAACTTTGAAGCTCCGTATCACCAACAACATACACCTTTCTAGTCTCGGTGAGTTTAAATTTCCTAACTTTTGTATTGATAGTTGCTTTCTGTAAATACTGATACCTTTTTTTTGTTCAATTATTGGGTAATTGTTTCCTCTGTCGAAGGTGATAATTTTGTAGTACGGTTAGGGTTTCGTTATGATTATTGAAAAAGTCATAAGCTCTAAATCTTGGTTGATTTCACCTATGTCGTACGCAAAATTTAAACCTGTAGCCACATTGGTTGCTCTGTAATTGTGTAATATGAGGTGAGACTTGATATTTTTAACGTGTTTGAAAGGACGAGCTTGATGCAGTTGTTTGTCTTTTATATTGCTCGAGCAGAGCTAAGCTCCACATCTAGTATGGAATTTTAAAGATTTTTTAAAAACTTTTCAGCTATGTAAGTTTCATATGGAAATAGTGAAACACAATTAATGTAAATGTTAAGATTCTTAATTTAGTTATATTTCCTTACACTTCTGAACGGTTCAACATGAAACTACATCTTTGTCAGTGTTACTACCGGATAGGCGGATATAGATATTATTTGATTCTCTCTCGATCTAAAGCTCATCTAAACTATACATACCCCCTTGTTTTTCCCCTTCAGATTGTTTATTGTTTGCAGAATTTAGATGGATTCACTAACTTGCTGCGTTTACATCGCTGTAGGATTTTGTTGGGATAAATTCCTCAAAACTTTAAATTTCCCTCCTCTTACCTTTCATTCTCTTCATTGTTGTCGTTGTAGTTTCTGGTTTCCTAGCCTGATCGAGTTGGCTGAAAGGAAGAAATTACAGACATCTGTTCGAGCTGTCAATTTGATCAGATAATGGGTGAAGATTCTTTGGTTGAAGGCTCCAAGCCAGTGGAAAATGGGACTGACCCACAGGTGAAAAATGAAACTGTGACTGAGGAGAAAGTGAATGAACTTGATCGACCAGAGGTGATTGAAGCGGATAAAAAGGACAAGGACAAATTTGAAGCTGAGAAAATGGAAGAAGACCCACAGGAAAATCAGAGCAAAGATGAAACAACAAAAGAGGAAATGGAGGAAGCTGAAACGGAGTTGATGGGAGTAGACACTTGTCCTAATGGAAAAGAGGAAAACAAGAAAGAAGAGAATAGAAATGATAACAAAATTGAAGAAAATGGAAAAGAGGAGAAAGAACTAGGGGAGAACATCAAAGCGGAGAAAGGACAAGAGGAAAACATTAAAGAGGAGAATGAAAATGCTAACGATGTGAGAAAGGAGGATGAAAAGGATGAGAAGAAAGACAAAAAAGAGGAGAAAGAGGAAAAGAATGAGATCAGGGAAGTGTCAGAAGAGCAGGTTGATAAGCTTGAAGAGGAAGAAGGAAAGAAAGATGAGCTGGTAGGCAATGCTAAGGAGGAGAGGTCAAAGAAGCGGGGGAGAGGGAAGACTAGGGAAAAAAATAAAGAGAAGACAAAGGAAGAGGAAAAAAAGATAGAGCCAGAGCCACAGACTCCTACTTTTGATCGCCCTGTGCGAGAGCGCAAATCAGTTGAAAGATTAGTTGCTATTATTGAAAGAGAAGCTGTCAAGGAATTCCGCATTAAGAAGGTGTTCTTTTTATTCTCCTTATGTTATTTGACAATTGAGACACATGTCATCAAGGATTAAGATTTACTTATTATATAGATTATTTTTGACATTGCAGGGACAGGGTACACCACTGAAAGATATTCCCAATGGTAAGGTTCCTGCATTTTTTAAAAATATGGTCAGGTGTTATTTAAGATTGCATCATATCGGCAGTGCTGATCACTAATCTATTTCAATGTCATACAACTTGGTTGATGGATATCTTTTATCACTGAAATGATTTTTGAGAGAACTAGTGATAATTGTTGAGGCCATCTATAATCTATCTTAGTGGTGCCTATTTTCTTTGGATATCGTAACGCTACTTGAGAACATAATTAGACTTGGACGTATTTATAAGTTTGTCATATTGACCTTTGTAGTGTAGTGCATAATTCATGGAAAGTCTATGCTGCAATGATTCATATGCATGTATGGATGAAATATCGAAATTTTCATAAAATTAAGGTACAAGTATGAGAAATGAGGTTTTAAAAACATCCGTAAATTTCTTGATATTTCTATATCAACATAGTAAAATTTCAAAATTTCTAATATTTTCATAAATTGTGTAATTTTGTAAAATTTTGATGGAAGTTGTTCTCATTGTTATTATTTTGGTGGACACGAATGGTTCCTTTTAGGTGCTCAATGACTCTTTTTTGTGTTTGATGTGTGCCACATGACTAATCAAATATAGATAACATAGTGAGGATCTAAACATCAAAGCATTGGTGTACAATTTTGGAATTGTTGGTTTTATGTAAACAAAAGCTGTTGGGTAGACTTAATACTAAGATAAATAACATGTTTTTAATATTTTTCATGCTTTAAAAGAGTCACCTTTAATGTTTTATGTTATTTTTATGTGGCGTATTACGATTTAAACTGAATATATTTTCTGCTTATAGTGGCGTTCAAGTTATCAAGAAGGAAAATGGATGATACCTTCAAACTGCTTCATACAATCCTTTTTGGAAGGAGAGGGAAGGTGATTCACATTCAGTTAGCTTTTAGATTTGTTCTGATCTACTTTTTTCTTATTTTTCTCCCAGCCATTGCAGGTATAAAAGGAACTAGGCATACCCTCTCATATAGTGCATTTGCTTTCAGAATTTCAGCTTTTTTAACCCTCCATTACTAAACTTTTCAGGCTCCAGAGATCAAGAGTAATATATTAAGGTTTTCTGGTTTCGTGTGGGATGAAAATGAGGTAGAGTTATATTTCAAAACTTATTTTACCATTTCTTCAGAAATATTATTCCTCCCCCAAAAAAATATTGTCTCTTTAGAAGTTAGAACAAGTAGATTTTTGAATGTTTTGGAAGCTGCTAATTCTAGTGGATCCTCGAAAAGGTGCTGTATTTTTTTGGTTAAAAAGGGGTGCTGATTACCTGTTTGTCTGAAAATGAGTAGCTGAAAATCTTGAACTCTAGTGTGTAATACTATTAACTAGCTGTTTATGTTGCAGGAGAAGCAAAAGGCTAAAGTTAGAGAGAAACTTGATAAATGTAATAAGGAGAAGTTATGGGAATTCTGTGATGTGCTTGACATACCAATTACTAAGACTACTACACGAAAGGTTATAGACTTACAATTTCTCCTCTATTTTTTCATGGAATCTTCCATTTGGATAAAGTTGGTTATCTTACATATTTTTTATGCAGTTATTAGCCTCAAAGTTAATGTCCAGTGCTGAACTAATCTTCCTTCCATTAGCTCACATCATTCTGTTTTTTTTCTTTTAACCTTGAAATTCCCTTCATTTCAACGTCTATATTCTCCAGTTTCTGAGCCTTCCCGATCCATTTAGTTGATGCAAACCATGTTTCTGTTTTATTTAGCTCTATGTTGAACGCAAGAAGCCCAGTGATTTCCCTCCCCCAAACTAGAATCAGGCTGAATCATTCTTTGGTTATTTATCTATGTTAGACTCAAGAAGCCCAATGATTTCCTTCCCTCAAACTAGAATCATGCTGGATCTTTCTTTGGTTATTTATTATACTTTTGACTGGGATCCCAAACTTTTATTTATTAGAGATTATATAGCCCATTTATGAAAGTTTTGAGTTGGATGAAGTGACCTTAATTAGGTAAAAGTCTTTGTGCAGGAAGATATTGTTACGATGCTGATAGACTTTTTGGTGGCACCTCATTCTACGACTACTGTGCTACTTGCAGAAAAAGACAAGGTTAGTTATCCAAATTCTTGTGTCAGAGAGATTTCTTCTTCCATCTTGCAATACGGCTTCTAAAAGTCTTCCATTTTCTACTTATTAGGCAAGTAAGGGAAAAAAGCGCAAAAGAACAACTAAAGGAAGTTCAACAGCATCTGGAGGCACAACTACAAAACGCTTGGCAAAGGTGTTTATTTCTTGTATCCCTTTATATCATGAATCAAATGTTTTTTTTATTGAATATCATGAATCATGAACTTAAGTACTTTTATAACTCTCTAGTTAACATTATTTTTTTATCTTATCATTTTGGTATACATTTTTCTCTTTACTACTACAAAACTTTCTGCTGATGGAGCTGACATCCCCATTATATATTTTGCTACTTAGTAGTATATGGTCTACTCACTAGATTCTACTGGTACTTCGCAGCACTGAGATGAAGAGAATGAAAAAGTGTATATGCTTGGAATTTATGTTCATTTTTTGGTAACTTCATTGACTGTGAGTTCTGGTTAGATTCCATGTATGTAGTCTTATAATTGATATGGTAAATTTTGTGTATACTACTATTGTTGAACCTTTGGATTTAAGCTAATTTGATCTTGTGCGTGTAAGTTCTAATAGCTTTGCCACGAGCAAAGCATCCACCAGTACTACTGATTCTTGACAACATGCTTTTAAAGAGAAAAATAATTGATTGATATAGAAATATTGTTCTGACATATTTTAAACATTAATGTTTGTTTGGTCTTTTTAGTGGCATGATTCCATTTGCTGTGTTCCCCCTTCTCCCCTCTTGTAATTGCATGTTTGAGGTTTTGAACTTCATTAACTTTTTTAGTGATTTTCTAGAGTCAAAAAAAGAATGTGAATGCTTCAAAAGGAGAGGATAAAGGGAGTGCTACTGATCCAGAAGATGAGTCAGAAGAAGAGAAAGAAGAAGAAGAAAAAGAAGAATTTGAAAAGGAAAATGAAAATGTTGTTCCAGAAAAATCGGAGGATGAGATGTCTGAGCATTCTGAAAGCGACAATAAAAATGAATCAGTAGATGAATCTGATGAAGAGATTGAAAAGCCCAAGCGAAACTCAAAATCATCATCTGGTAAGGAATCTACTGGAAAAGCTAACGAGTCTGATGAAGAGATGGAAAGGCCCAAGCGAAACTCAAAAACATCATATGGGAAGGTGTCTGCTGGAAAAGCAAAAGAGTCCGATGAAGAGATGGAAAAGCCCAAGCGAAAGACAAAAACATCACCTGGGAAGAAGGAATCTGCTGAAAAAGCTAAATCTAAGGGAACAACAGTTTCAACTAAATCTAGGTCTTCTAAAAGAACAACTAAGAAATTATCCTCAAAACGCTCAAAGGTTGATGATGATGATGGTGATACAAGTCCAAAAGTATTTTCAAGGAAGAAGAAAAATGAAAAGGTGGCAAAGGCTGAAACTCCAACGAAATCTGCCTCTAAGGAGAAAACTGGTAGACAATAGGACTTTCTGCTGCTTTCGCTGAGTTATTAAGTTGAGCTTGCTTGCATGTTTTTTATTCTATCATGTTCTTATTGACTATTTAGAATTAGTGGGTTCTGTTCAGATGCAATCTGAGCAGTAATTGTTCTCTTTTTTTCGTTCTTTACACTAAAGTTCTTATTAGAAACTGTTGGTTATATGCTTAGGGAAAAAGGTCACAAAGGGAAAGGAAAAGAGCAAACAGAAATCGGTGCCAAGTGATGATGAGCTGAGAGATGCAATTTGTGAAATCCTCAAGGAAGTTGACTTCAATACAGTAAGCTGCCTATATGGATACCATCTTCCATCATTATATATTATTGGTCTGAATAACTGATGAACATGCATTAGATGGCAGATGCAAATAATTTAAATACCCTTTAGCTTTGGTGGCATGGTTTGCTCACAAAAATTGGTAGAAGACCAGTACTAACCCACACATAATACAATGTTATTAAAAGTTATCATCAAAAAGCATTCAGATGGCTGTCCATTGCCCTGCAGTAAAATGTTGATCGTCTTAAATGGGGTATGGGATGACAGAGATCGAGATGCTCTGCAAATTTTTGTGCATTAAGTGGCTATTGTAAGATGGCTTCTCACTCCATAATACATTACAAATGAACGATGAACCTTAAAACATTTGAAAGTCCAATAATTCCTGTTAGTTATCATGCACAATACTTTAAATGATTCCCAACACAAGTTGATTTCTTTGTTTTTCAAAACTTTGCAGGCAACTTTTACAGACATTCTGAAGCAACTTGGTATGCAACTTCCCTGTTTGATGAGATTCTCTCTGAATTTTCTGATATTAATTCGCATTAGTTTGCTTCAGCTTCATTAGTGATATATATATTCCACAATGTTCTCATGAACTCAATGATACGCTCCAAAGATCGGGTTTAGAAATGAACTGGATCATAATGAATGATTTGATATCTTACCATCTTAGGGCGTAAATTCGCAATTAGAGCATGATGCCCCTGTGGAATGTTTTAGTTTTTAGATTTTGACAGAAAATCAATAGGTTATCACTGCTGTTCTAGGTTAGCATGTGCTGCTATTATCAAGAAACATGGTGAAATCTTTTCTTTTTTATGCTGATCACGCGATCTATTAATGGTGCTAAACTGAATGTTTGCCAATTTTCAGCTCAAAAATTCGACACAGATCTTACACCGAGAAAGTCATCTATAAAGGTCATGATACAGGAAGAACTTACAAAATTAGCTGATGAAGCAGATGATGATGAAGAAGATGGAGAAGGTGATGCAGAGAAAGATGAAAATCAGTCTGCTGAAGAAAAAGTAGAAGCCTGACCAACGAGATGGAACCTGACTCTATCAAAAACACTGAGCAACTCATTTCCCTTTTCCTGTGTTTTAACTTAACTAATTCCTGCTATGTACTATTTAATGCCTCTGAGTAAGCTTGCTGAAACTAGTTCGCATATTTGCTATATAACAAGCCAAGTAATTTAAACTTGTAATGGTGTGACTACTGACTCGTCTCTAAGTGTACTTAATATTTACAGATTTCTATGTACACAATAACATTATTGTAGGGGATTTTTCTAGTTTTAATAGAACTGATGTTTTATAAAAATAGAGGATATATATCATTGTCATACTATTAAGATGCAGCCTTATAGTAAAAACTGGATTATTAAATACCTTTTTTTATACAGATTTACATGCATTGAATTAAACACGGATGAGTGCAAAGCATGTGAACCTTTCACGTCTTCCAAGTAAGGTTGCCTTCCGAGAATAGTAACTAAATGTTCATGAAACTGATTTTTGGGTTTATGGCAGCAAAATAAAATAAAATAATAATAATAATTTAAGTTGGAGGCGAATATGTTACTTAATAGGAGGGAAGTATATGCTTTCAGTAGGATACTGATCTTGGGTTCGTACTTCTTACCGTCGGTTTTAATAAAAAAGTGTATCCCTAATGACTAATCAAATTTGGGAGATATTTTTTTAAAGATACTGAAATTATAATGTGTACTTTTTTATTAAAGTGATATAATATAAACCTATCATCTTTATAAAATAAATTTTCAACACTTTTTATAAACATAACGAACTTATATTATTCTACCATACAATAACTTCTTGTGTTTAAAACTGATTTCATGTTTCCAAATTTATTTCAAAAAGAAAATCGAAACCAGTTTCGCAATAAATTTTGTTTAAAAATAATACTGGTAACTTGTATCAAAATAAAAACTAGACCGTGCAAGTACTACAATGATACAGTGATCTGCTAAACTTTAAATTCCAAGGGTTCAATTTTTTCTCGACTGAGCAATACCCACATGAAAAAGAAACAGAATAATACCAACATAAGCCTTAGAGGATGCGAATTTTCACAATATTCAAAAATCTAGACACGAAAGATAAGTGAAAATGCAATGTCAGGCTTGCTTCCTAAGCAAATTGCTTTATTTTAAACAGCCAGACCGATGAAATTGTAGCAAGGAAAACGAAATATGAGTAAGATGGGCATAATCTAGAAAAGCGATCTCCGTGGAGATTATGAAAAATGAATACTCTATTCATTCACTATTATCAGTATGTACAAGGTATCACTCAGTATGTACAATTGTGAGGGTTTAAAACAACTGGAATTGTATGAATAGCCTACTAAAAAATCTTTACAAAAGAATCGCACGGTAACATGATGTGGTGTATACAAAAAACATGAAAAAAGGGGAGGAAAATAATGTGACAACAACAAATCACAGAAAGGCACATTAGCAACATCCTGCACTAAATCCTATTACAACACGATTTCAAATTAAGATTCAAAGAAATCTACCACATTCCAGAAATTTCAAGCCATAATTGATAATCCACAACATTGACGTTGGTTCGACTAGAGCTAATTTAGTAATAACATAAAGGGAAAGAAAGCTAAAATCTTAAAGCAAGAAATCCGCTGCTAAATCAATTAGGCAACACTAAAACACCATCAGATTCCCTCCCATGCAGAAGTCAGAGGTCCTTGTGCATCTTCATGTCAACTCACAGTTTGAAAGAGCTCCAAATCCCGAAAGAATTTTCTCCACTACTAAACAAAGAAATTGATAAGTATGACATGCAACAAGAAGCCAAATATTAACATGCTCAACAGACAGTTTTACCATTCTCCGTTTATAGAACAGCATGAGTATATATGAAATGACCATTTGTAACATAAAATCAATCACGCCATAATTGGTAAGTTCTGGAGAAAGATGACTAAACATCAGAGTCTTCCAAATGTAGATTGGAAATCCAACATCATAACAAGGCCATAACACAAGTGTTTTTTTAAAGAACCCATAACACGTGATAACTACTAATCTTAGTGCATCTAGTAATCCAAAATCCACATATATAAATATGTGTTTTCTGCAAGTTCAACCAAATTCACAAAGGATATATCTTATTTTCATAAAAATTTGACTCAGCATAAATCCTAATTCTATCCTTGCCATTTTTAAAAGCCATCAGAAACATTAAATAAAAAGAATTTAATGGCCAACTGATTGATGATCTAAAAAAATTAATTTTTCCAAACAATTAAATAAGTCAGTACATGACTTAATTTTTCATAAACAATGGTATTTCCGAAGGATTATTATATTGGCAAAAAAATGTCATTAAAAATACATCATGGAATAAAAAAATAAGAAGCTATCAACGTTCTCAGGTTTTCTTTCCATAAGATCAGCAAAAGGAAACTTACAGAGCAAGTAAACATAATTCTAAGAATATGCTAATCTAAGATTGAAAAAGAAAGCAAAATATGAAGCTATTTGAAAGGTTTCGGCAAAAGAAGAACAAAGGAAACAAAATTATGAAAGATGTACTAACATTACAAGGAATAGCTTTGGTCTAAATGTAAAAGAAGATGCATGAGAAGAACTTCACAAATTAAGGGCATCAAATATATTAGTTTCAAAGAATGCTAAGTGAATTACATGATAAAGGAAATTTTCAGTGCTGATCAAAATTACTTCAATTTCACTGACTGACCTTTTTCACTGTGGGAATCACATCTGGATATAAAAAGCAACCAAGGAATTGAGCACAGGCAACCAGTGAAGTGACCATTCAGCAAATAAAGGACCACAATAACATCACTCGAGAGAGAATCAGAATGCGGGATGATCCAAGGGTGTGTTTACTTTGCTTTTTCCCTACCTAAATAGAAAATATCCAAAATCTGAAGCATCAAAGAGTTACTCAGAGGTGTGCCGCTGCCTCTTCCCGTAATCAACATCCCTTGATCTTGAACGATGATCATCCTCCTGCAATACCCGTGCCTTGCTGTAAGTCCTAGATGGCCGTCCCTTTTCCCACTCGTCATCATGCTCAATTTCACGGTCCCTATACCTATGATGGTCAGGATATCTGTCCCTCTCCTCCTTGTATCTGTCCCGGTCACGGCCATGATCCCTATCACGGTCTCGAGATCGTTCCCTGTCATAGTTGGGTTCTCTATCACGCTCACGGCCAATATCTCTATCATCATGATGCCTTCTTTCTGACCAGTCGTGATCATGACCTGCATCTTTTCCTCTAGGAATTTCCCTATCATCCTGGTACCTTCTATCAGAAGATTCAGACCAGTCTCTATCAGAACCTCTATCTTTCTCCTTCATGGAATTAGGCCGCCCACCTCTTTCATGAGTACCCTCACCATATTGATGGTCGGATGCAGCCTCTTCTCCGTAACTAGACTCCCCTGCTCTTCCACCACCATGCTCCTCACCCCCCCATCCACCCATACTAGGATCGTGCCACATTCCCATATTAAGCCCATCAATGCCTGATGTAGACATCATTCCCATTCCATTCATAGGCATCCCTCTCCCAAAAAATGCTGGATTCACATGAGGGGCTACTCCAGGCAACCCAACACCACCTACAGGTGAGAAGGAAGACAAAATCCCAGAAAATGGAGGTGTAGGCACACCAGGGAAGCCTCCATAACCACCCATTCTCCCCATAGGTCCACCAAATGCAGGATCAAAGCCCTGACCTATCATTGATTGATGGTGCATCAAAGGAGGTGTTGCACCCATTCCCTGCCCAAACCCATTTCCACCATTCACCATGATGCTTCTGCCACCCATCACTCCACCCCTACCCCGAATGGGACCAACTGGACCTCTATTTCCCATCCCTTGTGCATTACCCCTGCCCCAGTTTCCTCCTCTTCCATAACCTCTATTATTTTCACCACCTTGATAATTCCCACCAGTTGTAATATTATTCCCACCAGTTTTAGCCACAACATCATTATTTCCTCTCCTAGCTTGGGGAAGAGTAGTTTGGCCCATCTGTTGATTCCTATTCACTTGTGCTTCGCCCATTCTTTTAACAGTATATGGTGATGCATATGCAACAACACAAGGTCTCCCATTGAAGACATGCCCATTCATACCCTCTTTGCAAGCCGTGGCCGCAGCAGGGTCATAAAATTCAACCTGACAATACCCCTTGGACTTTCCACTCGCCTTCTCATCAAAGAACTTAACCTCCTTCACTGGTCCATACTTACACAGCTCTGCCTCCAATTCTGCATCAGTTGTCCACCAATGCAAATCACCCACAAATAATATCGTCCCACCACCCCCTCCACTTCCAGCTACACCTGCTCCACCAACAATATTCACACTCCCAATTCCACCACCTTGCCTCACCAGCTCACTGCCCACATTTCCAAAATTCCTGGAAGCTACACCATGTGGCTGTTGTTGCTGTTGCTGTGGTAGTTGTTGCTGTTGCTGACTCATTCCTTGATCCCCAACAGTACTATTTCCTCTTTGTTCCTCAAATTCATTCACTTTACTAGACACTGGAGCTAATGCAAACCTCATCCCACCTCCCCCACCAACTGAAGGTCCTGATCCAACGCTTCCCTTCAAATCCATTTCATTCCCTTTAAACCCTAAATTCTGATTATAACCTTCCACTCTCCCAGAAGCCTTAGACCCACCATCAACACCCACCTCTCCACTAGCACCCACGTTACCTCCGCCAATGCCAGGTATCGCAGGATCGGGAGCTACCCCAAGTGGTACACCCTTCTTCTCTTGTACCACATCGTTTCGGTACCCAGCGTCCTCGCTATTCTTCACGGACTGAAAAAAGCCCTCTCCTACATTGACATCGTTGTAAAGGTCATCATATTCATCGTCCTCTTCTTCACCCAAAAACCCCACGTCGGCAACAGCTGAGATAGCTTCGTTGCGATGGAACTGATCCATATGATCCGCACCCTCACCAAGCCCTCCTTCGGCTTCGTCCATTTCTGTGATGTTTCTCAACCCAGCTAGGGTTTTCTAATCTGCAGTTTATCTTAATCTCATAAGCTGGTGTGTGGAAGTCAGTTGAGAAAATTAAAGAAGAGGGAAACATTTTATTGAAAGTAATTAAACTGAAGCATTAAAAGTAAAGATGATTGGATTTGAGATCTTACCAGAAAATGTTAGTGTCAAGTGAATTTCAGATATAGAGAGAGATACCATGAAACCCTAATTTGAAAGTTGTGAAGGGGGGCTGGATTGAGAGTTCTCTGGTATTTTCTGTCTAATTAATCTACTAATCTCTCCATTCTTCGAAGTGAGCTAGAGATTTCTAACGTGCGCCAGCGTGTGCGTTTGACTTGTTCATTGTTCTTGCGAACTTATCCATTTTTATTACGATCTTATATATTAAACATAATCAATTAAATAATATTTCGTCAAAATTTATATAATAGGTTGTTGTTGATTTTTATTAATAACAAATAGTAATGTTATTCTTGTATCGTTAAATATATTAAATTGTTAGGATATCTAATTATTATATGAAGTGATATTTTATCTTTTAATTCATTAACAATATAAATGAATATTAGATTAGATTTCGTTTTGTAATTATAAAAAATATAGAGTTTAAGTGTAATTTATAATTATGTATGAATATATACAAGCTTTATGGAAGTAATAAGAATATTGGTAACAAATTCTCTTTAAATTATTTCAAAAGCTTTAACATATCTACAATGTTTATATAATATTACTATTATGTCTATAGTCTAATTTTCCCGTTTCTTCTTCTAATTAGAGTTGTTTATAAATCGAATTGGATCAGACTAAATCGTAAAAATGGATTGTATTGAACGCTTTTACAAATCAAACGATCCAGTCTGATTTGTACTAATTTTAAATCGTTCGGACCTGATCGGATCGGTTTAATAATATATTAAAATTTTAACATTATTCTTCATTAAATGTATAAAAAATCAAACCAAAATCAGACCAAATCGTTTTATAAATCAAACTGGTCCAATTTTTATTACTTAAAATCGTTTCAAACAGTCCAATCCAGTTAAATTTTTTAAACCAAAATCGGATCGAACTGGACCGTTGGACACCCCTAATTCTAATCATATCTCGTATGAGTTATATTGTGATTTTTTTAAGGAAAAAAGTTGTCTAATGTTTTTTCCTCCTCCTCCTTCCTTCTTTTAATCATATATATTATGATTTCTCTATAAATTTTATTTTATTTATACATTAAATATATAAATAATTTTAATTATATTATTATTAAATTTGTAAACATTTCAATAATAAATATTTTATAATAAAAAATAAAATTTTATATTAATGAATAATATTTACGGTAAAAAAATAAAATATAAATAACAATAAATATATAATTTTTTTATATTAAATAATATTGATATAATATTATTACAAATTAATTTGAAATAATAACAATAAATTATAAAAAAAAATTATTTTTAAACTTTAAATATTTATTGGCGTGAGAGCAAATCTCATACTCAATAAATGGCCATCTGTAAACCCACTCTCCTCGAACTTATCTAAACATACAATCATTTTCACTCACCATATTTTCTCACTTTATCCAATATTGAGAGGAAAACAATAATCCCCTCTGGTCCTAAAAGAGTCATCACCTCCAAATCCAAGGGCAATATCGACTTAGCAGATCCCTCAGACCGACTTATCTCAGCCATATGTAAAATACGTCATAACCCAATTCAGTACTATTCAAACTCTAATGCAACCCTTGTTACCAGCTTTAAAGGTTTTAAAAAGCTTTCCGCTTAATGGGTTTCTTGTATTTTTGATTCTTTATTTTCTTGTGGTGAGGAATCGCAATTTTAGTAAATATGTGAGATTCAATACTATGCAAGGCTGCTTGATGTACGTACTGCTTATTTTTCCGCATCTTTTGGAGAGAAGCTTCAATCCAAGAGCTGGTTTTCGATTGGATTTGATTATGATCAGTTTAGGCAGCACTGTGTTTTTGTTCCGTTTGGTTTGTTTGATTTATGGGTCTTCTTCTTGCTTGCTAGGTCAGAGGCCCATATTGCCTAATGTAGCTGATGCTGCTGAGAGCCAAGTTCTTTAGACATGTTCTGGGTTTTTTCCTTTATTCATTTTCTGGCCAATTGTATATTTTTTAATTGAATGCTTTAAAGCTTCTTTTAAAGGCTTCATATTTCATTATTGACCTTGAAGGCTATATTGAAATTAAATATCAATTTTTTAAATAAGTTCATCTTAGTTTTTTTTTTAAGAACTAAGATCAAGAGTATTTTAATGTTTAATTTATAAAAATATTATATATTATCTTAATATTTTTATCTTAAATTAAGTTTAAATAATATCATTTATTTGTTATTTTTTTAGTTAAAAAAAGAATATATTATTAAAAATTATTTTTTAAAATAATTATTAATTAAAAAAAAACAGGAGAATCATAATTAACGAAAAACAGAGGGGAATCTAAAATTCAAACCGCAGAATTTGTGAGTCATGTAAACGTATTTATTGGGCTTATGTAAAAGCTCTTTATAAGCCCAGAGTATAATTCTGCATGGTGCCCATTTGATTCATAGCCCCGGCCGAGGCTGTGTAAAACGGGAAAATCTAAAAAAAAAATCACATTTTATTTATTTACTGAAGAAATTAATAATTATTTCAATTCAACTAATTTATAAAGTATTGGCTGGAAAAGGAGTATTAATCTTTGTTTCTTTTTTTGTAGTGGAATTTTGTCTAGTTTGAACCTAAACAACGTTCTGCATTGTGATATGTAGAGTTCATAGTAGAGTGACATAGGCCAACCCATTTTCTAAATGACCTCTCACAAACGACGCAACAAATTAATTTATTAATTCTTATTTTAAATATAATTTCAATATTTTTTTTAGAATGAAAGTAAAGAATAATCAAATCATCGAATTAAAATTAGAATCTTAAGTAAAAGTCTTAAAGCTTTCTTTTAACACACATTATCAATGTAAGACGAAACCTTACCAGACAAAGATCAACAACACACAACTAATGAGTTGCGTATGCTGGGATTCCTAAATTAGATGATGAACTATCATGTGTGATCCGGAGGTGCATCCTTTACTACCTTGACTACTTTGATGGGAAATGGTTCCACATCCTATACATTGCTCAAGGACATGCTCCAATATGTTCTAAAGTTAGCTAGTCTCTATGTTATTAAGATAAGAACAATTATCCATTATCATCAAATCAATTGTCTGTATAGTACAATAATCCCACTTTCACTAAACCCTTTTCCTCAAATCAAACATTACGCATAATCAAAACCCATTGTATTTTTTTTTACTTTTATTTATCACTCATATTGTATCTATTTTGCATCAATTCTTTACCAATTAAGTTAGTATTAATTAAACCATAAAAAAATTAAATTTTTTAAATTTAAAGTATTTTACCATCCCGTTTAAGTTAGTAATAACTTAATGCTAACAGTATTAAAAGACTCGAGATCGAATCAATTCATAGAGAAACAGAGATCGAATCTATTTAATCATTTTTGAAGATGTGATCACTTCTTTTTTTACTATGAAAAACAAAACTTAATTTACTTCAATAAATAAAAAGTGAGATGTTCACTTTAAAATATAAAAAATTTATATGTTTATTTTTTAATTATTTAAACATAAAAAAATGAATATGATCTAAACTTAAATTATATAAATTAATGAATCTATTCTTAAATTAGAGGGCATTATTGTTATTGATAAATTTTCATTAAATATTTTTAGGCGAATTATCAAATGGATGCAAGGTAGTGTATTGTTATAGTTCGCGTGGTTGAATACATACGATTATTGCCAGAGTGACAATGCATGATCGAATAAGTAAGATTTTTATAATTGTGTCAGAGAATTTAATATAATCATAAAATTATCATTATTTGAGCGAATTGTTAAGCATGAATAGACATTGAAATACATAGGGATAATCATGTTAATAATCATAACCATTTTGTACAAATTTCAAGTATATTCAGTTATGAGTAGATAGTAGTTTGTCTACGAATTAATCATTTTTTTTATTTTTTAAAATTTATTCAAAAATATAGTTGGTTTTAAAAAATTAAATATTAACTTAATTCTTACTTTACTATATCATTTAAAATATTAACATTAATTTTAATTTTTAACTTTTTAACATATGTTTTTAAATATAATAAATAATAAGAATAAACAAAATTTATTCTAATTATATAAAGTATTATGTATTTTATTATTAAAATTATATCTTTTATATAATTATATATAATAATAATAATATATCTGATTTTGATTGATTATTTCAATAATATAATAATTATTTCATTTTATGTTTTATTAATTATAATTATTTTTTAAAAATAATTATAATTTTACGAATAATTATAATTATAATTATATGAAATGTAAACTCCTACTTTCCGTGCCGACATTTTGCAGTTTCTCCTTGCGTAACGACTGAAACAGAAGGAACGCGTGCCGTCAACAGAAGCATATTTGCATCAATGTGCCAAGCAAAATAGCGTGTGGTCAACTAATAAGGTGACTTGAGACTCAGAGCGTGGCCCCATTATAGGGACCCACTGTTATCAGCCATTTCCAACGTGTGATGTGGTTCCAAAATAAAATTAAAAGTCGTATATTACGTATTAATATTATTAGAAATTAAAAATTAGTAATGTGAATTGTTATTTTTATAATAATATTTTATTTAATAAAATATAATTAATATTAAAAACAAAATAATTATTTAATGTATTTTTATTATATCATTAGAATTATTATTATAATATTATTACTTATTAAAAATTAATTATTTTATAAATTTTAAATTCACGTGAGTTATATATTTATTTGAGTATATATTTAATTATAAGATTGTATTTTTAATATTATTACTAAAAAGAATTTTAAAAAATAAATTTATTTTACTTGTATTTTTATCAATTATTTTGAATAAATATAAATATATATTTATATTATTTTTTCACCTGAAACTAATATAATTTTTTATCATATAATTATTCATTTATAATTATTTATATTATGTTTATTTTCATAAAGTTTATATTTTACTGTTAATTTAGGATTTTGTCTACATCTTTAATATCACATATCATTAAAATTACAATATAGAATCAAGATTTTATATTTTTAAAAATAATTAATATATCTATTGAATCAATTAAGTATTCGATTAAAAAACCTTACCATAAATCGAAAAATAAAAACTTAATTTTTTTTTCATATATTTAAGAAGGTTTTAATTTTGATTTAACAATTGTAATTGTGGATATATTTAGATTAATATTTTCTTATTTATATTATATATTTTTTTATATTTAATAATTTTTTTTTAAAGTATTACTAATAAAAGTAAATAAATAAAGTTTTAAAAAGATATTATATTTTTATACCTATAATTTTTATATGATATAATGTATTATAATTATTTTAAAATTTTAAAAATAATTCAATTTTTTAAATAATATAAGTATAAAAATAATTATAAATTTATAATCTTTTTATATTTATATAAATATTATAAACTAAAATTAATATTTTTAAAGGGAAAAAATATTAAAATAATTTATAATTTAATGATAATAATTTTTTTACAATAAATAATAACAGTAGCACTCTTTTGAATTGCTTTTATAATGCCTTGATTTCTGATCAAAGAGGATGCTTAGTGTCAGAACCTCGTGATCTGTTTCCGTTAAGCCTCTTTTGCCCTATTTTTAATCTATTCTTAAAGTCACTCCAACCTTTTTTGCCGCTTCAAGCAACTGTGTGTTGCAGCTCATGTTTATTAAAAATAAAATCAAACTTCAAAATTATTATTAAAAACTGCTTTCGACGGATTATCATCAATTTGTTATTAAATAAATGATAAAAGATAAAAATTCTACCCTGATTTAAAATTATATGAATAACCAAACAATAGTAAATACAAGTTCAACTATTTTTTTAAAACAATATATGGATGCGTATTTTTGTATAAACTCAACTATTAATTAAATAACTACGTGACTTTATATTATTTTTGAATTTTCAAACTTATAAAGACATTATTTTTTTCTTCAATTTCTTAATTAATTTGAATCCCTACTCTGCGATATATTAAAAAAATCAAATTAAAGCATTGATTTTTTTTATTCCCCACTCCACAATATATTTTTAAAAAATAAAATTAAAGCATTAAATTATTATTTTTATTGAGAAATACTTAAATTTATTAGCTTTTAGATAAATTAAATACTTAAATTTATTAGCTTTTAGATAGTACACTAAAATCTACTAGATTTAAAAATTAAGATATTAAAAATTTATAAGAGGTCGATTATATTTAAAAAATATGATATTAAATATCTATTAAGACTTTTGGTATCGTTCTTTTACAAACTTGGTGAACCTTAAATTTACAATCTATAAACTATAAACTAATAGACTAAAATGTACAATTTATAAATTTAATAGACCATTTCGATATCATGTCCATTTTCATATATAGTTTCAAAATAAGCCATTATTCAACAAAACAAATAAATATAATCTATATAATACAAAATTATAATAATCATTTACACCACTTTGCATAAAAAAAATATATACATTGTATACAAAATTTAAAATAAAATTTCATTAATAAAGAATATTATATTATGTAACTAAATATTTTTTAAAAAATAAAACTTTTTAATTACCTATGATCTAAAACTAACATTTATTTTTCCAAAATTACTAACCTTTCGTGATTGTATCATTTATCTAATAACAGTAAAGATCTGAAAATTTTGTGTATCCAAAGAGGTTACATTCAAAGAGTTGTTCATGAGAAACACATTGAGCCCTATTGTGTAACTCTCTATGTCCAAATTCATTTATTGTGTGACATTCTTGTTGTTTTAGAGAACTTAATCGATGACTTTATCGATAGACCCTTCAAAATTGAAAACACCAAGTTGATCAGTGGAGCACCCATTATTCTCTCCCCTATTTTATACATGCAATACTCATAATCTAATCTTTAATATTTTATTACTCATATTGGTTCTCAAACATCCACATTTACATCAGATATCACATTTTTATACATATGTCATTCCATTACAAGTTTTAGTTCTTAAAATTTAAACACATAATCTCTACTTTGATATATCACATTGAAAGTATATTACAAAACCAACTCTATTAAAAAAAATAAAAAATTAAAATAAATACAAATAATATTTTTATATATTATATTATTTTACACATAACACACTATAATATTAATACTAATATTATTAAAGAAAAAAAAAACAAAACAAATAGACCCACAAGTGGAAAATTTAATATAAAAGTTATTTCAATATATCACTAAAATTTGTACTAAAAATATTACAATAAATAAAATTATGTTAAATTTAATGGGATATTATTTATGTGATTAAAAAAATTCTAAAAACGTTGTTTAATTATTTATTATATATAATAAATTAATGATATATAGAATTAAAAATATAATATAGATAAATTATAAAAAATATATACTTTTTAATATAATATTTATTATTGTGGTTTGAAAATAAGTAAAAATTTAGAGCAATTTTTGCACAATAATGATGATAAGGGTTGGAGTTGTTAAATAGCATATTTAATTAAGCACTTTTGTATCAAAATATTGTAATTTTTGGTGAAAAATTTGCTCTAACTTAACATACAATTTTATATATCTTATTAAATTTGTTGCGATATTGTTTATTAAACATGATACTTTTGACAAATTATTTTTTTAATTAAAAATATAAAAATATTGTTTAATTTTTTATTTAATAAATTAAAATTAAATATATGATATAAAATTAATAATTTTTTTAATAAATATAATATAATAATTATTAAGAAATTAATTAAAAATAACAAAATATTTTATTTTATAAAAAATATATTTTAATATAATATTTATTATTGCGTGTTAAAAAGTTGGAAAAATATAATATAAACATTAAAATAGTAATAAAAAAAATTGGTGCAAAATAGTGGTAGGGTCGGAGATTTTCTAAAAGGGACCAATTTTTGGTGCTAAGTGAGTGAGATCTTCTGTAATATATACTCATCATTAAGCACCTTTCTTTATACTGTACACAACTGCTACTTGCTCCCACTCCTCAAACCTCACTTTTTCTCTATCACTCTTCTCTCGAACCAAGACCCAAAATGCAGCTCCGGCCGGCGATGTCTGCTGGGACTCTAGTCCTTGCAGTTCTCTTAGTACTCATATTGACCACCACAACAACTCACGCCCACAACATCACTCGCATACTCGCCAAACACCCAGAGTTCTCGACCTTCAACCACTACCTCACTCTCACCCACTTAGCAGCCGAGATCAACAGTCATACTACCATTACCGTTTGTGCCATTGACAACCCTGCCATGAACGATATCCTCTTCAAACACCCCTCCATCTACACCGTCAAAAACATTCTTTCTCTCCACGTTATCCTCGACTACTTCGGCGCCAAAAAGCTTCACCAGATCACTAATGGTACCGCTTTAGCAGCCACGATGTTCCAAGCCACCGGATCAGCTCCTGGCTCATCCGGATTCGTCAATATCACCGACTTGAAAGGCGGAAAAGTGGGCTTCGCTGCACAAGACAATGACGGTTCCTTCGCTGCCCATTTTGTTAAATCTGTTCAAGAAATTCCCTACAACATCTCTGTTATTCAGATTAGCAAGGCTTTGCCTTCTGCTGAAGCTGAAGCCCCAACTCCAGGTCCAGCCGAATTGAATATTACTTCTATTATGTCCGCCCATGGTTGTAAAATCTTCGCAGACACTTTGAATGCTAATGCAGATGCTGAGAATACCTTTGCCGACAACGTTGAAGGTGGTTTAACAGTGTTTTGTCCCTTAGATGATGCGTTCAAGGCTTTTTTGCCAAAGTATAAGAACTTGACTAAAGATGGGAAGTTTGCCTTGTTGCTCTACCATGGGGTTCCTGTTTATCAGTCTTTGTCGATGTTGAAATCCAACAACGGAGTTATGAATACTTTGGCTACTGATGGAGCTAGCAAGTTTGACTTCACTGTTCAGAATGAAGGAGAGCAAGTCACTCTTAAGACCAAGCTTGTGACGGCGAAGATTACTGGGACTTTGATTGACGAACAGCCTTTGGCGATCTACACTCTTGACAAGGTTTTGATGCCCAGAGAATTGTTTAAAGTGGTTGAGGCGCCGACTCCAGCACCGGCTCCCGAGAAGGCTGCAGATTCACCAAAGTCGGAGAAAGAGGCTCCTTCGCCGGACAGTGATTCGCCGGCTGATTCACCAGATGATGATCCTGCAGATCAGGCTGCGGATGATAACGAAGCTGGTAGATTTGGTGGAGGACTTTTGGCTTTTGGGGTGAGTGTTGTGATGGGATTTTCACTGCTGTAAGTTTTTTTTTTTTGGTCTGTTTTTATTCAATGTTCATCGGATAATTTGATGAAAATGTGTTTAGTTTTGAATCGTTTATTTTTCTTCGGATCTTTTTGGAAATGGAGAAGATATAGAACGTTAGTGGATTTGTTGATGTTGTTAGTTTGGTCAGTACTCAATTGTAGATTTATTTATACAAATACTTTAATAAGTTTGATCGAGTTATATATTATGTCTTGACATCGATCGTTTTTTTAATATTGCCACGATGATTATTATTATGTCTTGACATCCTTTCTTGTATGTAATTTGTGCGAGTTATGTATATTTGTGTAGTATTTATTATACACCAGTTCTTATTTACGTTTTTTTAGCTAGAATTTACATTTTTTTTTATTATTTAAATATAATTAAATTATTTTTAATCAATTTTTATATATATATATATATATAAATTAAAAGAAATACAATATATTTACGTCATCAAAAACTTAATATAAGTGTTGTATTTTTAAAAATTGAAATCTAAAAGAACAGTTTGGGATGCCACAAGAGATGCTAAAATGTCATTTAATTTAATTACACTAATAATACACAAAAATAAAATAAAAAAATAAATTCTCACTTATTGTTTATACTTTGATTATGCTGCAAATTATTTTTAACTTTAGAGTATATTGTAGTATTTTTTTTGAAAAACGATTATTAAAAATAGTATACTCCAGAAATTACTCCTCGTTATTATGTACCATTGCACGTACTGTATGTCCTTAGTGTAATTGGGAAATGATTATTTATATCAGAAAAATGTCATGCAATGAACGAGTTCAATCATGTTTTGGAATTATATTTTGATCTGAGGCGTTTCAACGATTTTTAAGCGACTTTTAAAAACTCTCGATTTGAAATGAACTTGAATTTGAGACATTGTGTTTATGAGTACTTCGCGTTACTAACGCCACCTCCTACAGTTTTGTCAGAAATAATTTACTTGTAAATAATACTTGAATAAATAATTTATTAATAAAATTATATTATTAAAATAAAAAATACATAAATTATAAATATATGTATAAATTATAAATATAAAATTTAAATACAATAAATAATTGAACATTTAAAGAATCACGGAAACTCTTTAAAAATATAATGATAAAATAATAATAAATTTACATCACATTTTATTATTACACGAATTTTTAAATGTTTCATTTGAACCTAAAAATACAAAAAAAATTCTTCTCTTTTCTCTCTTTGTTCGTTTTTTTTTTCTACTTTCTCTCTTTTCTATTCTTTTTTCCTTTTTTTATATATATAAAGAAATAAGATCGTAAAGGAAGAAGACATATACGGAAGGAAAAAAAACATTAAAACTAGATAGAAACGAAATAAGAAAAAAAAATGAGATTAATGAATACATTAAAACCAAATCGAACATTTTAAGTCGTTTTAATAATTTTAATTAATTTTTTTTAATAATTTCTCACATAAATAAAAATTGACATAGATTTTAAATCAAATTTATATACGGAAGTAAAATTCAACCGGTCGAACCCTACATAGGATATGTAAGTTTTCTCTTTGAACCTTCCTTTGTGAAAGTATATTTACCTTACTCGTTGACCAGTAGATGTGCTATCCTTAAATTGTTCTGTCGTTTACGTAAGTTATGACATACTTCACACAAGAGTCTTTTTTGACACAATTCATTGCTCACTATTTTGTTCGTTTTGGCCATGAACATACACATCGTTCTTTGAGAGTCTCTAAAGAATTAAGCCTTATACAATTCTCTTTGAAAGCGGTCTTACTTTTCCCTCACATAAGTGATCTATTATCTTTAAAAGTTATCCGCAAAGAGTAACGAGAATACTTCGCTCGGTATTCTCTTCATAAGAATCATTAAAAGCTTTAACTTATTATGTATATTACTAGTACCACTATTTTCATCATAGGAAGGGACTTGAGGGTAAACCCCCGTAGTGATCTCACTAAGTCTTTACAATTAGATTATCTCTTTGAACCTAGATCTTAAGATTTCTAGTCATATAAGTTGGGTTTTCGTTACAAATCCTTATTCATTCATGGGTTTCAGTCTCATTTCTCTCGATGACTAATCAACTAACTCTCGATTTAACCCTTAAGTTAAGGGATTTGTTATGTTATCATTTGACTTCACATAGTTAATAAAGATAACCCCAATTGAGAGTAGTTGTCTAATAATATTATGTCTACGACATATATGTGTGTTGAGACTTATTATTATACATATTGCTCTGTGCAAGTATAGGTTTCACTCATTTAGGAATATACTCTAAGAAATTACGTAATCATTCAGCCTCTTCACCATATTTATCCAAAGTGATGAACTCATATTCCATTATAGATCTTAGCAATGCACGTCTATTTAAAGGACTTTTATGAAACAGCTGCATCACCTAGTATGAATACATATCCACTAGTAGACTTTGAATCTTTCATATAAGATCCAATTTTCATTATCGTATCCTTCTAATATAGTTGGATATCTTATGTAGTGCAATCTATTTCTAAGTGTATATCTTAAGTATCTAAGTAGTCTTGTAATACCTTTCCAGTGATCAGATCCTAGGTTACTGGTATATCTACTTAGTTTACTTATAGAATATGTTTATAGTCTTGTACAACTCATTAAGTATATAAGACTTCTTATCACTCTAGAATATTCTAGTTGAGACACACTCTTACTTCTATCCTTAGATAGGTATAGATTTGCATCTATTGGTGTTCTCACAATTCTAGAATTACCATTGTTGAATTTCTCAAGTTTTTTGTCAATATAATGACATTGATTCAAAATGAGACCACTTGATATCGTTGATATCTTAATTCCCATACTTACATCTGGAAGTCCCTTGTCTTTCATATCAAACCTTGAATTTAAAATAGTCTTAGTAGATTTTATTATTTGATCATTACTACCCACAATTAGCATGTTATCAACGTAAAGACAGAAGATAACATAACCATATTCTTTGTCTTTAACATATACACATTTGTCACCTTCGTTGATTTTAAAGTCATTTGTTCTCATAACATTATCAAACTTTTTAAGTCACTTTTTTGTGCTTATTTCAAGTCATATAAAGACTTCACCAATTTATGGATCTTTCCTTCTTTTCCTAGGCATGAAAAACCTTTGGGTTGATCTATGTAGATTTCTTCATCTAACTCTCCATTTAGAAAGACTGTCTTTACATCCATTTGATTTATTTCAAGATTTCGTAGAGTTGCGATAGCAATTATTATCCTTATGGATGTTATTCTCGTTAAAGGAGAATAAGTATCAACGTAATCAAAGCCATTTGATTTATTATTTCTTGTGAAAATCTACTTGAACCCTAATGTTTTACTATTTAGAGGTAAATCAACTAGTTCCCAAGTGTGATTTTGCATAATGGACTAAATTTCATTATTAATGGATTCTTGTCATTGAGGACCTTAAGCAGAATTAACAACCTCTTCATAGGTTTGAGGTTCATTTTATAGCAAGTAGGTCAAAAATTATAGACCATAAGACGTTTCTATCCTATTCCTCTTTCTACATCTGGGTTCAATCTCAAACTTATCCTCAATCTCTTGTTCAGGTTCTTTGTTTTGACTATCTTCATTCATAGTCTCATACGTTAGTTTAGACAAACTTAATTCTCTTTGAGATTTACCTAGAAATACATGTTTAAAGAATGATACATTCCTTGATTTCATTATCGTGTTCTTGTGTTTGTCTGAGATCTTTGACTCATGCACCAGAAAATGATAAGCATTATTATTATATACATATCCAATGAAGATGTAGTCTATAGTTTTTGCACCTATCTTCATCTTATTAGGTATAGGTACAGTTACTTTAGCACAACACTCACACACTTGTAAGTATTTATAGGAAGAGGTACCCATGATTTCTACTGTGTCTTATGTGTCTTTTTTTGGGTACCTTATTTAAAAGGTAGTTAACTAATAAAATAGCTTTCTCCCATAAGTTATGTGGCAACTCATAACTTAATAGCATTACATTAATCATTTTTTTCAAGGTATGATTCTTATATTCAGTAACTCCATTTTGCTTAGGTGAATAAGGCGTTGTGGTTTCATGAATAACTCCATGTTATGCATAGAATTCACCAAATGGTGCTTCATATTCCCTATCACGATCACTACACAGTACCTTCATCTTCTTGTTGATTTGATTATAAACTTCTGTTTTATTAAGAATAAATTTCTCTATAGCTTCATCCTTGTTTTAAGTAAATACACATAGTAATATTTTGTACTATCATCAACAAAAGTAATAAAATACTTATTGCCACATCTTTTTTGAAGAAATTTCAAAGCACATAGATATCACTATGGGTTAAGTCAAGAGGTTTATTGTTCCTTTCAATCAAATGAAATGATGACCTAGTCACTTTTTCCTTAACACAAGTCTCACACTTATCCTTTGAATTTATTTGAAATACATATATGTGTTTTATGTTAATTAGTCTACGTAATGGATCATAATTAGCATGACCTAGTTTACCATGCTACATGTTGGAAGACTCAAGCGAATAAGCAAAAGGATTAATCTTATTAATATTCTTAGTTTTTGCATTCATTATATTGAGCTTAAATAACCCATTAGATACATACCATTTCCTATAAACATCTCATTTTTAGTCAAAACGACCTTATCAGATTCAAACACTATCTGAAAGTCATGCTTGTTTAGCAATGAGCCAGAAACAAGATTCTTACGGATGTCTGGCACATAGAGTACATTTTTTAATGTAAGCTCCTAGAGGTCATCTTCAGTTTGACCTGACTTTACCCTTGAATGACTGATGTGGTATAATTTCCAATGAAGAGTTTATCTCTATATTTCACTAGTTGAAAAGTAGTAAATATCTATTTATCTTAGCATACTTGCCTTGTTGTATTAGTATTAATCCACCACTCCTTTGGGTTTAATCCCACCAAGTTTACCTCAAAAACGATTGCATACAAGTGACAATTCTTGTTTCTTTTTGGAAACTTATAGTCTGGGGATTTATGCCTTGTCCTCTAATAGTTAAAGTAAATCTCTCTGAAGCTTGACTTCTTAAAATTTGCTTCTCTAGGTCCCAATTTAGACCTTTTACCCAACTTGTACATGTCCTTGTTCTTATTGTGCTTGAAACTTTGATCATACTCTATCACATTAGCCTTGCGTGTTGATGGGATATACCTTATTTTAAAAGAAGCATCGTTATCTTCTTCCACTTTGAATCTTATCATCAAGTCTTTCAAATATACTTCCCTTCGCTTGTGCTTAAGGTTGGCCTTGAACCATTTCCATGAAGGGACAACTTTTCAATAATAGTTGCAACTTGGAAGGTTTCACTAAGTACCATATCTTCATCATACATCTGTGTTAAGATATCTTGAATTTCACGTACATAACAGCATACAAATTTAGAATCTATCATCTTATAATCAAGCGACCAACCAAAAATTTATTGACACTGATATTTTTGATCCAATGATTCTCATAAGTTTTTAATCATCTTCTTTTTATTGTACTCATTGTATACGAAATCGGTTAGACTATTCAAAATATTGTTCTAACATAGCATGCCTCAACAACACTAATAGGCTGAAAATCTTATTCGCCCTCAAGTTGATTGAGATCTTTTTTAGTCAAGAATCTTGTCAAATTCAAGGTGGTGAAATAGAACATAATCTTAATCCTCCTCTTGAAGTTCAAGTCATAAACCTTCTTTGATTTCTCTACCATAGCATGGTTCATAGGAACATAAATCGGTAACGTTAGGATAATCCCATAAGCCACATAAGGTCTCATTATTTGGTTCACATTAGAAGCACCAACGATAAGGTGAGCAATATTCACAACAGAATTCTCAATTTTTGACAAATAAATGATTATTTTATATGCCATAATCATTTCTCGATTTGTTTGGAACCATGTTGTCTTTCTTTTGAAATGTCAAAAAATGATTTGTGTTTATTTTCCAATCAATAGTTGTTTGGCACACAAATTGTGTTTGTAATGAATATGCAAGTATACGTATCATAACGAGTAATATAATGATAAGTAAAAATTATTCCCACAAAGATTATTTTATTAGAACCTAATTTTAAAAACTAAAAATAATAAAAATTAATTTTGATTGGTGTTTTTATATTTTAAGGAAGTAAAATTAAAATAACTAAAAGTAAATAACAATAATTAATTAAATCACATTTTTTGATTAAAAAGATATATGAAAAAATATCTAAGACCCAATTTTTTAAACATGTGAATCGCTAAAATCGCCCCAATATAATATCAATTAATTACACGATCAATTAAATCTAATCTAGCATTTATTCCTCTCTCAAGTAAACTACACATCATATAGTAATTAATTTAATCAAACTCTCATGTCAATTAAATTGCATACTACTCATTAAGTTCATCAATTATGGATCACATACATAAAAATCAATAATTTCTACCTATAAACTATGCATGTTATTTAATGAAGACAAATAATTAAATAATTCTCTCAATTTTATTTAATTGTCTGTATAAATAAATTATTGGTCAAACAATTAATAGCATAAAAAGTAGATTAAATAATATAATTAAATTAATATCATAATTGGAAAAAAAAATATTAGATTATCACATAGTAAAAATTGAGTTGATAAGATTCCTAAATTAATTACATATAATTGTGTTTATAAAACTCATATTTTTCATAAAGAAAGTCATAAAATTAATAAAGAAAAGAGTAGAAAAAGAAATACAATCAATCTCTTGAATTGTAGTATTAATTTCCTCTTTAATCTCCAACAAAATTGAGTCGTTTTTCAAAATTTCTCTCTTTTTAGTTCTAAAAACTAACTAAAATTATGCTAATGGAGGCTAATTAGGGTTTATGGAGTGATTAGGGACTTAAATAAATCTCAAGTGCGATATGTACCGTTCGATCAGTAACATTTGATCAGCTTCAGATTAAGGACTACGATCAAAATAATCAAAACTGACGATTTCAACCAATCACGGCGTGACATGTGGCATCAAAAAATTAATTCGGCGAATCAGGGAGCGACGCATGGTAGGGAAGACCGATCAGAGTAAACGGTCACCAAGTCACCAACACGTGATATGATTCGCAAGAACGTATGGCGTGGCGCATGGGTGAAACGCGTGAAGCAATGTCATGGTGACACGTGGCATGTGTGTTGACCGATTTCCGAATTCGGATTGAACGACGTGCTAATACGTGGCACGTGTTTCGTCCTCCTCACACATGACATGACGTGATTCGCTCTCTTTGCTTGCGTGGCGTTCACGTGACTTGGTCAACGAGCTCGTCTGCTTGTGGCATGCCATGTGATTGCTTCTGATTGATCCAACGTAAAAAAATTCAAAAATTATATTTTTACCGCTCTTAACTAAAGAGTTTATATTTTAAATTTGTTAGACAAAAAATTAAGTAAAAAATACACTAATGATTTTATTTTCGTATAATGATCAATAACCGTACTAGTTGTTAATGGTTAAAAATCAATTGAAAGGAACGTGAATGAAACGGTATGTTTTTTTTTTTAAATATCTATATTACACACATAATCATTGAAATTCGAAACTCAAGCCTTACCATTTTTACCACTCTTTTATTGAAGAACATATCACCGGGCCACACATGTCCCGAAAAAAAGGTACTCTGCTACGAGGGAGATAGAGTGCAGACTGTTAATGCATTGGTTAGAACATTATGGATTTTCCATGATAATGTCAAAATCTAATTGCATATTTATGTTTAAAATCATTGAATGTATATATCTGGAGCTATGCACTTGTAGCTTTTTCTAGATATACCTCCAGTCTTCACCTGGTTAAAATTACATGCGGCTTATTATTTGATTAGCTACAACTAACAGTCAGGCTCAAGTTCCTTATAAGATAGGATACTACACGACACCCCTATTCACATGAATCATAACAATAGAGCATCGTCTTTCAAAAAATTTAAAATTCCAAGGCAGGCTTCGAGAAATACCCACGTACCTCTCTCAACACAAGGCTAAAGGGATTGGAAAGAGACATAATCTTTCAAAGGAAAATTCTCAAAGCTTCCTTCCCTTTTCTCGTGGACTGAAAAGCTAACCATTATTTGAAACTCAAATCTCTATCAATTGCTAATCTAGAAAGAAAATAATTCTTTTCCATCTAACGAGTAAAGTTTCTATGATTGTTTATTTAAGTAACTAAAACTTGGTCAATGTGGATGACCGACCGACTAATTCCGATAGTTTTTTGAAATAGATCGTTTAAGTTTAAATTTTTTTTAATGATAATTTAATCCATTAGTATGTTTTTCTTTATTTGTCTTCTATTTTTCAAAAAATATATTTAAAAAAGTAATTTAATAAATATTCATATTAAAACTATTTTTTTCAAAAAAATTACAAAGATAAAAAATTTGAAAGTGTCACTTTTTAAACTAATAAACTAAATTATCACTTTTTAATGTTAATGTACTAAACTTTTACCCAAAAAAAAAACTACCGGGTCTAAATTCTACTAGTGGACTTGCCCAATATTTTCCCCTTAAATCCAAATATCAAAATCTTTGATCAAAATAATGAAACTGGTGTTTTTCATCAAATTAACATGATAAACATACAAATCACATCAAATTCACAATGTCACAATAGAACAACATATGGTTTAATGATAAATGAGTAATCAAATATAAGAACAATCAATATATCATTCAGTAAATAATTTCAACATATCAGGATTTTAGGGATAGGTTAAGATCCTGGTTGTTCAAATACAGGTGACTCAACTGGTCACTAAAAATGGATTTTATGGGAATTGGAGAAAATCCAGGAAGGTCCCCCTTTACCTCTTCTAAGCATATGTGCGAAATGTATTTGAAGAAGTCATACTTTTGGGTGAAGGGTTGAGCTGCAAATTCCTCAACTGGCATCCACTGCAATAATAAATAAGTGAATCAACCACACCAACAACAGAAATAAAATCCTGTCATCTATCTCAATTCTCAAGCATGCATAATATAATTCAATTCAACAAAAATCAAACAATGTGAGAATTCCAAATAATGGTGGCTCGCAACTGATTGGCGTAGCATGCGAGATAAAAAAATTCATTAAAAAAAACCTGTGCTGCCTCGATCTCTAGTTCCTGCTTCTGGATGTCAAATGAAATGGGACGCAGCACACACAGGAAAAATAAATCTGACTTGCAAAAGAAAGACCTGTGTGATTGCCTTCGAGTAGAGGGCATGTTGCAAGTTAGACATTAAAAACATTAAAAATATATTAGGTTGAAGGCTGAACTAAAGCAATACTGTCAACTCTGCCTTATAACTATTAAGTGAAAATATTTGAGAAAATATAAACATATGGTCTCTACCTGAATGCTAATATTTCCAGAAATTCGGTATCAATCTGAAGTAAAAAAGCAACAATTCTCTGAGAACGTTACATGATATAGATGATAAATAATAAATATCATTAAAAAAAGACAGACTAATTTTACATACCCCAGTCTCTTCTTTTACTTCTCTTACAGCTGTCTTAAAAATGTCCTCACCCTGTACATTAAAAGGATTACAAAATGTCTAAAAATATCAAGCAATGTAGTTATCATATTGTTTAACTGAATCAAAGTCACCCACCTCTTCAACAGCTCCAGTAGGTATTTTCCACACACCCATTCCTCGGAGCGGACCATTCTTTTCCTGGACCACAAGCACCTGACATAAAAAAATTCAAACAATTAACCTATAACAAGAGTTAAGTATATTTTGCAATCAATAAACAAAATGTACAAGATATACCGTATAGTATGGCTATCTGATTAATCCCAGAAGGGTAAAATCGTTTCTCTTCTTTATCAAATACTAAAATAATATAAGGAACCATTTCTATGATCCAGAAGGAATAATTAAATGAGTAATAGCTAGCTAAGAAGAGAATACCTCTCTTTTATCCTTCAAGACAATAGCACCGATACATACTCGGTGTGAAGCATTAGCGGGAATAGTACTAGTAGTATCAGGAATCCAATACACAAGCATAAGGTAATGTGGCTCAGCATGATGGTAAATGAATCCCTCCTGTTAATGATACAAGAACACTCAGGGGATGATATTTGGAAAATTAATAAGGAAATGATGGAAACTATAGAGAAAAAAAATTAGTGTAACTCCACTAGTTAGTTATAACTTATAAGTAGGGAGTAACTACCTTTACTACGCTTTGAACAAGATTCACAAGTTCTATGGGCAATTTAATCCAAACGCCCTTCTTGCCCTGCACAATTTACTAATTGTGATGCAGACAATTAAAAATTCTGATTTTTTATCAAAACGATGAAGCAAGTTGTTCCCAACTTATCATATTGTAAGTGTCTATTATGTGGAATAATTAGCTCTAAAGTAAATTATATTAGGCACCTAATTTTTGGCCTAATTTTTGGTCTAATTTCATCTACAAAATGGAGGAGTTCATGCATTGAGAGCATCAACAAAAATTAAAAAAAAATAAGAGAAACATAAGCAAACTCAAAAAGAGAAAATATTCCGTGAGTGTCATAGTTTTTTGTGAGTTTTAGGAAATACCTGAGAGATATTATTGATGAAAAAAATCTGTATCTATCTTCTATATATTTCCTAATCGGTTCAATAATATCACCATGAACATAAGAAATTATCAAACCGTGTAAATTTTATGTATTTTCTTTTCCAAATTTGATATATTCTAATACCGCTATTTATTATTTTCATGCACAGAAAATTGTTATCAGAGTCAAATATAATAATATTTTATACCAAATTGAA
Source organism: Hippophae tibetana (assembly GCA_037013495.1). Classification (NCBI taxonomy): domain Eukaryota; kingdom Viridiplantae; phylum Streptophyta; class Magnoliopsida; order Rosales; family Elaeagnaceae; genus Hippophae; species Hippophae tibetana. The sequence continues at coordinate 84,323,636 of CM072803.1, forward strand.
GATCTCGACGAAACAAACGCAACGTCAATAATTGCTTAAATCAGAGGTTGGGTGCACCGCCAGAGCCACCGGAGTGCTACTGCCAACAACTGAGTCAACTTACCGAATTGAGCTGTCTAAGCTATTTGACCGAGCTGTCAAAGCCGTTGATCGAGCCGTTGACTTTCATTGAAAGTTGACTAACGAGTCAACTCATTTATTAATGAATTTTAGACCGAATTAGTGCGTTTTCACCCGTTTTTAAAATGAGTCGGACCTACTCCTAGCTAATTGGACCGTTTCGTATTCAACCACGGACTCTGCTTTTTTCAAAAAAGGTATAAAATTTGGAAAAACACTGTTTTAAGTTATAAGTGCAAAATTTCTGTTATCCGTTTGTACTTATGGATGATACAAGAGATGTCGAGGAAGGTGCACAAGTTGATCTTAGAAGTTCTAAAGGTGAACAAGTTGATCTTAGAAGTTCTAAAGGTGAACAAGTTGATCTTAGAAGTTATGACAAACCAAGTTGTTCTACTCGAAGAACCATGTTATCCAATGCAAAGTTTGAGGTGGAGAAATTCGACGACACTAATAACTTAGGCATGTGACAATTTAAGTATTAGATTTATCGTTTCGAGAAGGATCTAATATTGCCTTGGAGACCAGGCCAGAAGATTATTCCAATAAATATTGGAATCATATCAACCAACAAGCTTGTGGCACAATTTGATTGTGCTTGGGAAAATATCAAAAGTATTTTGTCATGAAAAAGAATGTAGCTACAGTTCTCTGAAAAAAGCTCGAGAACAAGTACATGACGAAAAGCATAGAGAACTATCTCTATTTGAAGAAGAAACTTTTTCGTTTCCAGTACAAAAAAGGTACCACTATGATTGAGCACTTTAGATAATTTCAATAAATTTTGGTTGAACTGTAAAATTTAGATGTTGAAATTATTGATTAAGATAAAACTATATTGTTGTTGAATTCATTATTTGAGAGCTATGAGAATTTAACCACAACTCTATTATATGAAAAAGATGCACTTAAATTCATAAATGTTTCAAATGCTTTGGTAAATAATAAGTATCGGAAGAAGGATCAACAGGATCACAAAAACTTAACATCAAAAGCATTGACTGTAGCCAGTGGTAAGACGAACAACAAAAAATCAGGTGGATGAAATAATGAGCGATCCATATCAAAATCCAAAAAAGAGTCATCCAGAAGACGTCCTACGAAGGAAGAGATTGCCTATTATCACCAGAAAGTGTACTGGAAGAAAGATTTTCCAAACAATGACAAGTTAAATGCAAACGTTGCATATAAGGTCGATAAAGATGAATAATCAACCTTTACAGTTTCATCATCAAATACCTATTCAGACAAATGGATCCTTGATTCCGAATGTTCTTATAATGTGTCCAAACAGACATTGGTTTTCGAGTTTTGAGGAGTTCGATAGAGTTGTTCTTATGTGCAACGACAATGCCTGTCAGACAAAAAGGATTGGAACAATACGACTAAATATGCACGATGGTACAATTAGAAGACTTATGAATGTGAGGTACATTCTTAATCTAAAGAAAAACCTTATTTCTATATGTGTTCTAGATTATGATGGTTACAAGGTAAAATTGAAAAATGGAGTATTGAAAGTTGTACAAGGTGCATTTGTAGCGATAAAGGATACTCGAAACGCGAACCTGTATTTACTAGATAGGAGTATACTTACAGGAAAAGCAACTGTCTCAAGCAGTTTTGAAGAAAAGACATGATTCTTTTCGCTTATGGCACATGCACTTAGGGCATGTCGGTGAAAAATCTTTGAAAGGCTTAATGAAACAAGGTCTACTAAAAGGTGCCAAGACTAAAAAGTTTGATTTCTACGAGCATTGTGTAATAAGAAAACAAACAAGACTCGAATTTGGCACTACCATTCATCGTACTAAGGGAATTCTAGACTATATTACACGGACATCTAAAGATCCTCCAAGAATATTTTACTTTGAGGTAAACGGTGGTTTGTGACTTTTATTGATGATTTCTCTAGATATGTCTAGGCATACACCATGAGTCACAAAGATGAAATTCTGGATATCTTTCTTAAGTGGAAAAAAATGATAGAGACTCAGACAAGCAGGAAAATTAAGAAGCTCATATCTGATAATAGTAGCGAGTACAAATCATATCCATTCTTAAAATTTTGTCAAGATGAAGAGATAATCCGACACTTTTCAGTTCCTCGTATACCGCAGTAGAATGGAGTTACAAAACGAATGAATTGTACTTTAGTTGAGAAAGTTTGATTTATGTTATCTCAATCCAAATTGAGCAATGCATATTGAGCTGAGGCTTTGTCATATGCAACTCATATAGTAAACAGGCTTCCTACTACTACATTAGATGGAAAAACTCCTAAAAATGTATGGTCTAGACAACCTGCTTTTGATTATGATTCATTACGAATATTTGAATGTCTTGTATATTTTCATGTTAGTGAATCAAAACTGGATCCTAGAGCAAAGAAAGTTATTTTCTTGGGATTTAATGAAAGAGTTGAAAGATTTCGACTTTGGTGTGATAAATCGAAAAAGAACGTCTTAAGCCGAGAAGTCACATTTGACGAGTTTTTTATGCTGAGACAGACAAATTCAAAGAAAGAGAATGAAAGTCCAAATACTCTTTCTAAGGTGGTGTTTCCCTCACCATCACCACCGATCAATCAGCAACCAAAATCTATTACCACTACTCGACCGAGAAGGGAAATTAGGAAGCCTACCAGATACACAGACATGATGCATTCGTGCTTTCGATAATCGATGATGATGTCTCATGCATTTATAGAGAAGTTGTGCAAAAAGTAGATAGTATGAAGTGGAGATGGCAATGAATGAAGAGATGAAGTCTCTACACCAGAATCAGACTTGGGAGTTGATTCAACTTCTCAAAGGAAAGAAAACTATTAGCTGCAAATGGGTCTATACCAAGAAGAAAGGTATTCTTGGTAAAGACAACATCAGATACAAAGTTATACTAGTAGCAAAAGGTTATGTTCAGAAAAAAGGAAGACTATAATAAGATATTCTCACCTGTTGTTAAGCATTCATCTATTCGAATACTATTGACTTTTGTAGCATAATTTGATCTTAATTAACTCAACTCATCAAAACAACGTTTTTCCGTGGTACTTTGAACGAAGAGATCTACAAGTCTGAACCATATGGCTTCAATGTTCTAGGATGTGAGAATTGGGTTTGCAAGCTGAGCAAGTCTTTTATGGTTTGAAGTAATCACAGTAATAATGATACAAGCGCTTTGATAGCTTCATCAAAGAGCAGAAGTACACACGGAGTCAGTTTGATCATTGTGTATACTTTTGAAAAATCCAAAATAGTATTTTCATTTATTTGCTCTTATTTATTGATGATATGTTGATTGCGTCTAAGAGCAAGGTGTTCAAAATTGAAATGAAAGATCTTGGAGAAGTTAAGAAAATTCTTGTGATGGAGATCAAAAAAGATATAATTGCAAAACAATCTGTCTAACACACTCATTATCTAAAGAAAGTATTTCAACGGTTTGACACTTATGAGAAACATCAAAGAAGGCTTCTGCAAAATTAAAGAAAGCATATGCAAACTCAAGGAGAAAAATACTCCGTGAGTGTGCGAGTTTTCTATGAGTTTGTGAAAACATCTGAAAGACATTATTAGTGAGGAAATATGTATCTGTATTTTGTATATTTCTTACTCGGTTCAATAATATTTATTGCTTCCGTGCACAACATTATGTTAACATCAAACATCTAGAAAGTCATTGTCGAATCACGTAAATTCTGTGTGTTTTCTTTTACCGATTGGATATATTCTTATACCACTATTTATTGATTACGTGTACAACATTATGTTAACATCAAACATCTAGAAACTCATTTCATTTATCTGGGCAATGAAATACCATAGCTAAGTGAAGAGTACTGAAATCAAATCTACAATAAGCTAAAAGTTTAAAACTAGACGGTTTAACATCATTTATAGAAATCATGAAATATAAATGGCACATAACCAAGAATTACCATCTCAAAAGAAACAAAAACTGACTATAGATGGTTATTCTTGTCAATTAGCAAATTATAATAGAACCAAACAACCATTCAACATGAAAGAACCTAAGAATGCTACGGCAAACACTAATTCAATGGAGAAAAAGGGTGACATATTAAACCTGTCTTCTCCATATTGCGAGCGAATGTCTAAGCAAATCAGTAAAGGCCTCTGGATCCATGGCCTCTGTCATCTCTACAATGACTCCTTCATGCTTATCGTCAGTTGCAGGAAGCAATTCAACGTTCTGATTTTCCTTTCCACTTCAAACAACATGAAATTAGATATAATCAATCAAATCTAGAAATATTAGTTAAAAAAAATTCTTAGTTAAGTTAAGCTTTTTAGTTAAGCCAATTTGTAGCTACATCTCCATAAGGCTGAAGGTGCTTTCAAATGGAACTAAAACACCTTTACCTGCTTAACCATATCTAAGAGAAGTAGTTTAAAGAAACTTATCGATGCATGCTCTTTTTCTCAAATAACTACAAAAATATCACTCCAAACTTTCGAAAAAATGTTAATATGTCAAAAACGTAAATGCTCCCTTCAACAATTTTGATGGAATACTTAATTTCAAACCCCTTCTCCACATTAAATCGAGTCCTTATTATGATTTCTAATTACTTGACGTCTTGAACTCTTCCTCAGTAGCAAGCATATCATTGAAATTTCTAGAAAGTTTCACTCCATCAATTTAATCCAACGAACAATAGAAGTTAAAATCAAGAACAAAATAAGAACAGAACGGAAATACTAGACAAAACCACATAAAACGATTTTGTATCCTGAATTTGAATTACAATGAGCAATCGGAATCGGAATCACTGCCAAAGCTTATCAAAATATAAGCATACCGTAGCATTAAAATTCAAAAAACATGAAGCTCTAAGTTGAAAAGGAAAAGAAGCGTCTTTCAGAAATAGTTCATTTCCAAGGGATTAGAAAGTAGAAGATAGAGAAAGGACTAGTACGAGTTGAAGTGTGAAAGGGTGTTCGGAGTATTTTACAGGACTGGGAATGGATGGGGGAAAGAGTGTATATTATTTTATTATGGAAGGAGTACTTTATTTTTTATTTTTTATTTTTTATTTTTATATAAATAAATTATATTTTATTTAAATTTAATTATATTTATTAATAATATATTTATTATTTATAATTTATGATAAATAGGCTAAAAGCAAGTGATGGATGACGTGTTCCACTTGCGAGCACCACACACTGTATGGCTGCCCGTACTATTTAAACAGTTCTTTCGTATTTCAATTATTACTTTTTTATATATTTATATCATTATTCATTGATCTATGAGGACCGAAGTTTGAGGTTCCACAGTGCCTGTCGAATCTTGTACGACGTATTGAATAATTCGAAATGTCTCCCCAAGCATCGAACCAATTGAGCAATTTACGTCACTCGGGAAATATCTTCTAGTTCTTTTTATATTATTATTTTAAAATAAAACTATTATTAATAAAATTACGATAATACCCGCACCCAAATTTTTTTTATACAGCACTGATAAGGTGAACGATAATTAAATAGTAAAATCAAACCCAGTTTTCGCTAACCAGCTGTATCTGTGCGCAACTGCGCATCACTTGTTTTACTTTGAACTAACTTGAAGTGGGAAAAAAAAAAAACTTTGTAGCAAGTATTTAAACAATCATTTTATTTAGAATAAATATATTATTTAATAAAATATTTAAAATATATATATTATTTAAATCGATATATTTGTAAATAATGTGACAGGTAATGGTAAAAATAATTTTTTATTCAATTTTCTTTTAAATATAATGGAATAATGCATGTATTACATATATGTTTATATTTTTTTATAGTTATCTATGTAAAAAAAAATATTTAATTAAAAAATATTTTTAATTTTTTTAAGAAAAAAATTCTTTCAAAATTAAAAAAAAGTATTTATTTAATATCTAAAGTCATATATTAGACAATAAAAATTTAATTTAAGTTTGACAAAAAGATTTATTACAAATTTGAATAATTTTTTTAAATTAAAAATTATTTTATTAATTATATATCCATCGAAAAATACAAACATGTATATATCATATTTCAAAATACCCAAAATCGCTTGATTTTAGGTTAGATTCGTTTTTTTTATACCAAAATGGCTCAAATATAAGACTTATCACAACAGTGATAAGTCTTATCAGTTTTATTGTGATAAGTTTTAACGTGATATTAGATATATTTTTAATGTCTTGCTACATTAGTTTAATGTATTCCCACGAATTTAATTTTTTATCAAAATCATTGAGGGAGAAGACTTACCATTATTTTAGTAAGACATTATTTTATCATGGTAAGCCTTATCATGTATAAGATTAGGTGATTTTGGTTATAAAAAAATAAAATTTATTGCAATTTTTTTATTAGTTTGATAAATCACTTATGTGATATGTTATTTTATTATATTTGTTGAAAAATTAGATGAAAAATTAACTTTGATATTATCTAACAACTATTTCACAAACAAATGACTTAAAAACACATATTCTAAACAAATGAACTAAGCAATCCCTAAAGCCTAAATAAAGGCACCTTTACAACCTTTTTTCCTAAATTTGAAGAGAAATGTTATTCAACTAACACCAAATAACAAATACAATTTAACAATATTATTTTATTACATAATTAATATACCATTATATCTTAATCGTTAAGAAATAAGTAGCAAGGGAGAAAAAATAACTCTTTTTAATCTCAACGATTTAGATATAATAGTGTATTAAATTGTGTAATAAATTATAACAACTAATCCTTATATATATATATACATAGCTAAATGCAAATTAATAAGTAAGTGTATTTGTTGTATTAAAATTTCACTAATATTTTTTATATACATTTTTATTTAATTATATAAAAATAAAATGTAAAATTATATTTGGAATACATTCACTTAATTTTAGAGTAAGAGTATTATTTTCAATAAAATAACTAATCAATTAAAAAGTAGAAGAAAAAAATAACTCACAAACTCAAATATGAGAAAACTTTATAAGCAATAATATAAAAACAATTTGTTGTAAAAGGATAATAAACATTAACATTGTTGAAAATATTATTCGATTGAATCAAACTTTTATAAAAAGTAAAATAAATCACAAATAAGGCAATAAAAAATTTTATGTACAAAATATTTTCATATTAAAGCATACTTAAATTTTAACACTACTCGTAACTTTTTTTAAAATGAAAGATTGTAGTTTATACAGGTCTCAATAGGTGCATTAAGACATTCCAATTAGATTTACACCTCCTTAACATCCTAATAATCTAGTCCTTCAAATAAAAGTATGATTAAATATAGAAAAAAAATACAAAGTAATTCTCATCCAAATTTATAATTAAGTTTGTTGTTAGCATTCAAATAAATAAAAGACTTAAAAAATGATAGGACATCCTACCACCAAGTCGTTATTCAAATACTAAGGACCCTATAAATTATACTATCAATTGTAGCACTACATTTTCTATAAATATAGAAACAGTGAAACTCCATGCTATAAAATTTCTATAAGAATCATCTCAACCAAAATACCATCTTCATGGCACTGAAAGTGACTTAATTCCAAAAAGAGTAATAAAATAAATCCAATTCGACTCCAACCAAAGTTGACAACACATATAACCATATGAATGACCACGATGAGTTTTTCCTTAAAAGCATATTAGACCCCAAATGAGATACAGAAACATCTCTTAACAAATAATCTTAAGGTTTGAAAAACATCTGCATTACTAGATAAACCTAACGATCCAAAAGTAACATCATTTGTATTAACCTTTCTCTATCTCGAAGGTGATGCCCTTTAAATAACCTTTATAATTTATAGAGCTTGACATAGGATGCTTTATATCTATAAATGTTTAAGCACAGAAAGATTGTCCACTATTTTTGCATGGATTCGTACATGATAGACTCACCTCATGAATAAATTGTTAAACTATAAATTCAAAGCCATATGTTTGTTCTCAAATTGAAAATCATTTTTGGAGTTTCATATCACCTAAATGATTAAAACAATCCCTACTTTTCAAAAATTGTCAAGTTGTAACCAAAAGCTAATTGTTGTTATGGCCATTCATAGCTCAATGATGAAAGAATCTGTATGTATTTACTTGCTAAACAATGAGCAAAAAATCTCTAAGAGTATATATGACAAATAAAAAAAGAGGAGATATATTTTCATTCGTTAAACCACATAATGAGCGTCTCGATTTGATGATTGTCCCTTCTTCTTTAACTGTAAATCCCTGGAGAATATACGTTTATCTATTTTTTATTTTTTATTGGACAATTTTATTCTTAGTAATTTTTATTTAAGATAATTTGGTTCAATTTTCCAATAATAAATACATTATTATCTAATGTTATTGATCTTCTACGAATTTGTTGGAGTTCCCTTTACGAACTATTATCATTAGTTTAATCCTTAATAATAATTAATAAAAAAATGTCGTAAAAGTTCCTTAGATTAGAAATAGTGTCAATTAATTCCTTACTTATAAAAAATGGATCAATTAATGACAAATAATATTATTTTAATGATTTTTCTATTAATTTTTTTTATTTCTATGTCAAGTAATTAAACACAACAATAGTAAAGAAACAATTAATATGAAAAAAATTCAAAAAAATATTTATTTTAATATTTATTAATTTTTGTTATGTTATTCATGATTTCTCTCTTAATTGAACATGAATTTTGTATTTTTCACAGTTTAACAAGTTATTCATGACTTTTATTTCTTAATTGAGCGTATTTAAACCTTGGTGTTTGTACTAGTCCTTACCAGTGTCAATGTAATATCTGAATAGAAGTCCTCATAAGAATGTGGCATATGTCATCCATCTACTTGTATATAATACCCTATTAAAGAGTGGGTCGGATGGTCAATGGGGACCTTGTTCATTCTTTTAGTTAGAAAAGTGCTACCAATTGTCACTCCAAGATTGTACTAAAGAGTTCTTAACAACTAACCATCTAGAACCCTTTAAAAAGGTCAAGTAATGAGGTCGTAAACCATGTCAGATGTAAGAGTACACTTAATAGCTCTGTAGAGCTTCTTTCTTATCCAAGTATCATCCGCGTAAAAAAAAATAATGTTAAAGTTTCCTGTGATAACCTGTCAGGCAAACTTTTTTAACATAACCTAATTTAAAAAACTAAAGTCTCACAATACGAGACCTATTTCCTTTAGTAAAGATAACAACTATTCCAAGCAATTTGGACCAGTTTAAGCTAAAAGAAATTATGGATGGCTTTTGTTAGAGCTTCAAATACTGATCTTGGCCATTTATATACTTGAAGGGAGTGAAATATCATACTCTAAATAATCTAATAAATCAAGATCTTTATCCTACCAAAGAAAATGTGAACCTTTTTATATGCTTCAATCCCTACATTAACTTATTAACTAATCCTTGAAACTAACACTTTCTTAGGACCTCCTGAAAATATTAACACTTTAGTAGACAAAGAGGAACCCCTAGTATGAATTAGATAATTTCTCGAAGTGACAAAACATTATTGTGAGGTACATATTTATCAAAGTAAATAAAAGACTTATCCAAATTGACCATTTCACCTGAAAGATATCCATACCATTGAAAAGTCTCAGATAAAACCTGGATGCTTGATGAGTAAATATGATTGAAGATGAAATGGTCATTTACATATAAAAAATATATTAGCATAAAATTTCCTCTAAATGAAGAAATTTGAAATAAGCACTCATTATCATCCAAAGAACCAAAATACCTCCTAAAAAAATCTCTGACAAATACAAAACAATAATAAAGACAAAGGGTCCCCTTGTTGGATGCCTCTAGAGCAATAAAAATAATCCTTGGACAAACTATTAGCTAGGATCAAGATTCTTACAAAATAGAAAATATCTTGATCTAACCCAAAATGATGTCTTCAAAGCCAAAGCACTACATCACTTTAAAGTAAAATCCCAACACATTGTATTAAAAGCCTTGCGAATATCAATTTTGGGAGCAGTATTACCTCCTTGATTAGGAAATTGAATTGCGTTAAAGCACTTAGAAGCACCCACCATATAATTGCTAATATTTTAGCTCATAAATTGATTATGGAACAAAATGCGAGAACATATATATCTCTCAAACATCCAAAAATAATCTTTGTTATAAGCTTAAACATAAGCTTTCCTTGGACGATTGGCCTATATTGATCAATATTCCTTGCCTACAAGTTTTAGGATCTAAGGATTAAAAAAAATTAGTTAAATCTTTGATACATTCGACCTTTTTAAAATAATCTTGAATTGCTCGTATTATGTTGTATAAATGATGTTCCAATAGTACTGTCGAAAGAATTTACCTATAAAATAGTTCAACCTAGAAGCATTCATGTGGTTCATGTACAATATGTAGCACATATGGCCTCTAGTGACGATATGCTTCATACATTGTCATTGTTTGTAAGAGTGACCATGAGGTCACACTCGACTCAATAAGAGTCAAATTCATAGTGTCACCAACCTGAGTTGAAAAAACCTACCCATAATATCTCAAAATATGACTTGGTATCATTTCATGATCATGTGAAATCTCTTCATTAATTTAAAAGTGAGTTAAAAAAATTTTGTACCTTAAAACAAAATCTAGATAAGTGAATCTTAAAAAAATTTAGCATAATGAATGTAACTTTTGTTGTTTTTATATCATTATTAATTGGGGTGAATTGCCTTACAAATTCTTAAATTATGTCATTCGTGTCATTTAATACCTTAGATTATAAATGATGTCAATTAGTCATTTATTTTACAGAAAAATGTTATTTAAGGATAAATTATATTATTTTAATGATTTTTATATTAAAATATTATTATTTTATATCAAGTTATTAAAATACGAATCTTTAATAAAAACAAAAGTAACGCAATTAAAATATGAATCTTTAATAAGAACAAAAGTAAAATTTAATATGAATTTTGTAATTAAAAAATCAATAATAATAATATTTAACTATTCTTTAATTTCTAAAAAAATTTAAAAATGAATAAAACGTTAAAATAAAATAACGAAAAATTAACAAATATTAAAATGATTTTTTTGTGAATTTTTTTTCATATTAATTGTTTCTTTACTATTATTGTGTTTAATCACTTGATATAAAAATAAGAAATTTTTAATAGAAAAATCATTAAAATAATATTATTTATACTTAATTAATCTATGTTTTCATAAGTAAGGAATTAATTGACACTATTTATAATCTAAAAAACTTTTACAACATTTTTTTATTAATTATTATTAAGGATTAAACTAATGATAGTAGTTCGTAAAGGTAACTCCAACCAATTCGTAGAAAATCAATAACATTAGATAATAATGTATTTATTATTGGACAATTGAACCAAATTACCTTAAATAAAAATTACTGAGTATAAAATTGTCGAAAATAAATAAATAAATATATATATGTAAAAGGTAATAAGATTGATTATTTTTTGACGACGATAATTTTTTCATTATTTAACAATTTATTTTATCACATAATAATTTTTTGTAAGTGAATTTTATAAAATAAATTTTTATATTGAACGTAAATTTTATAATTTTTATATCATTATTCATAATTATTAAATGAAATATTATTAATAAATAAAATTATTATTAACAACAAATAATTATCATAATAATAATTTTTATAATCATAACATCGTTATTCATATAATAACTAATAATCTTAAACACTGAAATTTAAAGTTGAGTAAATAATAAGGAAAAAAATAATTTAACCATATATTCCCTTCTCTCGTTCAATTTCTTTGAGTCTTTTTACAGTGTTAAGTCATTCTAATCATTCTACATTAGGGATGTCTAAAAACCAGATCGAATTGGATTAAACGATCCAGTCTGATTTGTGTCAATTAAAAATGTTTTTCAAATGGTCTATTCTATTTATATTGATTTTTAAACCAGTCAAACCAGATCAGACCAATTATATAATATATTAAAATTTTCGTATTATTTCTCATTAGAGGTGTCCAAAAAATAAACTGAATTAAATTAAATCGGAAAATCACACTGGATAAGACCGGATGAAACTATTTTATAAATTAAATGGTTCAATTTGGTTTATATTAATTAAAATCATTTTTCAAACGGTTCGGTCCGATCCAATTTGAGTCATATAAACGATCTGATCCAATTAATTTTTCCCACGAACACCCCACTTTCCATGATGTTTCCTCTATATCATCATTAGCATTATATATATATATTAATTTTGGATCCATATAAATACACATATAATTAATTTAAATTTAATAAATATATATTGCTATTAATTCATCATTATTAATAGAAAAAATTGATCAATATAATTTTTATTTAAGCTGTTTTTATTATTACAAGATAAAAATTAATTTAATTTTTTTATATAAAGATTTAAAAAAAAAATCTTAAAATAAATAATTCATTAATTTATTACTTTAGGGAACAGTAAATACACAACAATAATTATTTTTTAGCAAATAATTAATTGATTTATTATTTTGGTAAAAATATATACACAATAATAATTACTTTATTATTTATACGTATGATACTTTATAACAATGACTAAATACGAGGGATACTTTATTTTATAAATAAATTAAATATAATAGAATAACATATGTGAAATTAACACGATAGATAAAATGCGATCGAACTTAAAAAGTATTTTTATAAACATTTTTTTGCTTAAAAGTAATGTAAATTAGTTAACTATTTTTTAATTGATGTTAAATATAACATAATCTTGATATGAAAAATATGATTAATTTAACAAAATTATTACTCATGAAATAATAATTCAAAATTTATAATGTAAATTCAATACAAATTATACTACTATTATTTATAATAATATTTTAAAATTTATTAGTATAACAGATAAAAAAAGGTAAAGTTAAAGTTTAAAAAAATATGCATATAAAAAGTAATAAAAAAGGGAGAGCTGGATAACAGCCAAATATAAGGATTATATATATATTTAGATAGGTTTATCCGCATGATGATTTAAATTTGATAATATATATAGTATTATAAGTATTGAGTAATAATTCTTATTATTCTAATTCTTTATTTTATAAAATAAAATAAAAAAGTAAATTTTTAATATAAATTTTTAAGTTATTTTTATTATAATTAAAAAATTGATATTAATATGTTTTATAAAGTAGTTTTCAAAAATACTCTTATAACAAATATTTAATTAGTTTTTTTACTTTAATGTTGAATGAATATATAATAATAACTATTTAATGATCAATAAAATTCAAAAACAATATAAACACGAGTGATTTACGATAATATTAAGAATAATTTCATAATTTTATTTAATAAATAAATCAAATATAATAAAATAACATATAAATTTATTTAATTAATATTTTTACTATATAAGAAGTTAATCTATATGAATTATAGATATTGTTAGTTTTAATAAGCATTTTTCTTAAAAATAATTTATATAAATTTACTATTATTTTTTTTAAATTGATATAAGATATAATGTGATCTCAATCTAAAAAATATTAGCTTAACAAAAATGTGATATGCTCATAAATATACTGATCAAACACTATCTAAATGGATAATTATTAACTATATAAATTATTACTCTTAATATAATAAAATAAATGTTCATGAAAAATATATTTATTATATGGACATTCAAAAAAAATATGATATGTTTGAGTGAATTGATTGAACACTCGTTAATTGGGTAATAATTAGTTGTATGAATTATCATATTTAATGTAATAAAAATAATTACATTATATAAAAAAATATTTAATAAAAAATGTATTTATTATATGAATATTTTGAAATTTATTAGTGTAAAAAACCAACAAAAAATTATAAAAATACATTTATTATACAGATATTTTAATATTTATTGGTGTAAGAGAAATAGAGAAATAGAGGAATAAAAAGCGTTGGTTTACTTTACAAATAAATACCAAAATATTTTTAAAATAAATACACTTTTTATAATTATCTATTATTATATATAAAAAGTGAGAATAAATAATGAACAATACATTTGTTATTCTCCCTCCCCATTATTGTCGTATTTTTTTTACACACAAATAAATAATAAAATATCCTTAAAACAAACACATTTTTTTATAATTTTTATAATTATAAATAAAAGGGGTCTTGATTAATTGTTCTATTACTTTTTTTAAATACAAATAAATATCAAATTATATCTAAATTTAATATTTTTTAGTTTTATTGTATATCATTTTGATTAATTTTTAAGTTTTATCTATTTTTTAATAAACAAATAAATATCAATATAAACTTATATCTCCTTCATTTTTTATTTTCATTCATTTTTACTGTATATTGATTATTTTTGTATTTTTTTAATACAATAATAAATATCAAAATGTTCATATATATATATATATATATTTATCAAATTTAAAAAAAATCACGTTTAAAGACATTTTTAGAAATCAAGAATTGTGAAACAATACAAATTATTACTCGACAATCAACACTATTATATACTTATCAAATTTAAATGACATAACATTGTTTATATTTTCTTATAAATAATATTTTTATTTTAAATTAATCGAGTATTAACATAGAATATGAAATGAAAAATAAATGTATTGTCTAATAAATTATTTATATAATTACATGTTAATTTAAATAATTTTTAAAAAATAAATAATTTTATTAATTTGATTACATTTTATATACTGAACCGTGCATATCATGGTTTCAAAACTAATATATATATATAATCTCTATCTTGTGTTACTATTCTTTTATTTAATTATTTTTTTCTTTTTTAGTTCTTCTTCCTTGTATGTATTTTTTGTATTGATTGATTTTTTAAGCTTTATATTTCTTTTTTCTCTTGCATATTAATACATATAAAAATATTTTAAAAAATATTTGTATAATTTATATTTGATAATTTTATTTGTATTGATTTTATATTACGAATTAACATTGAATTATTATTTTATGAGTAATAACTGTCTTGAACTAATGTTTTTTATACCAAAATTATATTGTATCCAATTTCAATTAAAAATAATAAATTAATCTATATTATTTATAAGCAAAAAATATTCATAAAAATACTTATTAAGTTTGATCAAGTTTTGTCACGTCAAGTTCATATGTATCATCACGTTATATTTAATTTATTTATTAAATGAAATATTACTCATAGTTAGATTGTGTGATACTATCAAAAATTACCACACTTATTGCTTATCGTAAAATAATAATTATTGTTTATATATTTTACAATAAAGTAATACATGAATTAACTATTTATTAATAAAATAATTATTGTTATATATTTATTTTTTATTGAAGTAACAAACTAATTACCTATTTGTTGTAAGAGTATTTTTTTTTCAAACCTTTATATAAAAAAACTTAAATCAATTTTTAATCTTGTCCTAGTAAAAAGCAACCTAATAAAAAAATTATATTTAACGAATTTGTTTTCTTTTTTTTAGAATAAATAATAATTATTAATAATTAATTATACTACTATATATTTATCAAATTTAAATAATTCATCCATATATTTATATGATTCCAAAATTAGTATATATAAAAAGTAGTGATGTTTGGTCGGCGACCAACATCACATTATTTTTTACATTTTATTAATTTTTACTAATAAATACTAAAATATTAAAATAATAATTATATTTTTTTATAAATATTTATTTTATATAATGTAATTATTTTTATTAATAACAATTTAAACAATTCATAATTATCTATTTAATGAATTTTCGATCAATTCACTTATTAATGGATCACATTTTTATTTTCTACATCAATAAGTATAAAAAATATATGTATAATAAATACATTTTTTTACATTTTTTATACCAATATATATCAAATGTCTGTATAATAAATACATTTTTATGAATAGATATTTTGTATAGTGTAATTATTATTATGACATTAAGGGTGATAATTCATATTGTTAATTACTACCCATTTAATGAGTATTTAATCAATTCATTTATAAGCATATCATATTTTTTTTAACTAATAACTTTCACGTTGTCAACCAAACAATACATTTTTTATATTTTATTAATTTTTAACCAATAAATACCAAAATATTCATATAATAATTAGATTTTCATGAATAGTTGTTTTATATAATGTTATTATTTTTTATTATATTAAGTGTAATAATTGTTATAATTCTTAATTATTCATTTAATGAATATTAGATTAATTCACTAATAATGAGATCATATTTTTGTTTTTTACATCAATAAATACCAAAAATGCCCATATAATAAATATACTTTTTTATATCGATGAATATCAAATGTTCATATAATAAATATTTTTTTATGAATATATATGTAATTATTTTTATTACATTAAGAGTGATTACTCATTTAATGAATATTTAATTAATTTACTTATGAGAATATCATATTTTTGTTAAACTAATAATTTTCATATCTAAATTATATCATATCTCATATCATTTTTAAAAAATCAACTAATATAAATTATTTTTAAGCAAAATATGCTTACTAAATTCAATCAAGTAATGTCTACCATGTAGATTAACTTCTTAAAAAAGTATTAATTGAATATGTTTATATGTTGTAAAGAAAAAGTATTAATTGAATAAGTTTATATATTGTAATTTTATATTTGACTTATTTACTAAATAGTTATGTAATTATTATCAATATCTTGGTACCTTACTCTTGTTTATATTATATTTAGATTCTATTATTTATAAAATAATTAATATTATATATTTATTCATCATTAAAATAACAAACCAATTAACTATTTTTAAGAGTATTTTGTAAACCATTCTATAAAATATTTTAACATCAAATTTTTAGTTATAATAAAAGTAACTTAAAAAGTTATATTTAAAAACTTATGTTTTTATTTTATAAAATAAAATAAAAAATTTAAAATAATAATAACTATTGCTTTACAATTATTATTATTATATATTTATTAAATCTGAATCATCTATCCATGCACACACATGATATATATATAGTCTCTTTGGAGGACTATGTTTGTTCTTTCCATTTTAAGTTTTCATTTTATTTTTTATTACATTAATAAATGTTAAAAATATTTTTATAATAAATATATTTGTATAAATAATTATTGTAGTTTTATATATATAAAAAATTTATGATTTTGGTCTTTTTCATATTTTATTTTTTTGTTTTCTTTTTAAGTTTTTATTAGTTTTTCTTACATATTAATAAATATTAAAATATCTCTGAATATAATTTTTATTAATGGTTTCTTTTATAATTTTGTAAAGTCTTGATATAATGACTTTTGGTACTTGTTTTTTTTTTCATAAATACCATTCTTTATATGAAAAGTCTTGATATAATGACTTTTGGTAGTTGTTTTTTAGCGTTCACATAAATATCATTCCTTATATTAAAAGTCTTGATATAACGACTTTTTGTAGTTGTTTTTTGGCATGTTATGTTCACATAAATATCATTTCTTATAAAAGTTTTTTAAAAGTTTTTTAGCTTAAGTTTTTTTTCCTTATATATTAATAATACCTAAATATTGTATAATAAATACATGGTACTTCTTATAAATTATTATATTTGCAATATTATTGTATTTATAATAATTACGAAAATAATCAACTAAGATTTGTATTGAAATCATAATTTTTGTTCTAGATTATGTCATAAACTAAAATAAAATGTACATTATTTTTAAACAAAAATAATATATGTTATTACAAGATGTAAGACATAACTCATGTGACAAGCATAACATTAACTAAATCTTCATAAATAAATCATTATTTGTATCATACAAAAATTTATTTTAACTCATTTATTATGTAACATGTAATTTTTTTATATAAATAAAGTTAAGAATGTGCATCAATCTAAAACTATGTGATCATTTAAATACTATCATTATTTTTATTTATTGAATCAGATAAACTTTATTTATATTATATAAAATAAGTAGTATAATTTGAAAAGATAATATTTGCTATTGCACTAATTCATATTGAAGTTTAAATTTTACTCATATTACAAATTTAAATTAATATATTGAAGAATCGTATAATTTGAAAAGATAATATTTACTATTGCACTAATTCATATTGAAGTTTAAATTTTACTCTTACATATTACAAATTTAAATTAATATATTGAAGAATCCATATATTCATCTTATAAAATATGTCTTTAATTTATTATGCATTGAGACATAGATTAAATCATACAAATTTTGGCACATGCAACAACAGTTATAATTTTACTGTTTTTTTTCGTCTGAACTACCACAGATATAAATGTGATAATAAAAGTTTGTCTTAATGAAGTGAAAACTTTTTTTTTCAAATTTATAAAAGTAAAAATGTATTATAGAAAAAAATTATTTTTATAAAAAATGAAGACAATATATATTTAAAAATTTAGAAATTATTTTTATGCAATGTAGTCTATTGTCTTGGGTTAAATTGCCTGAATAAATTTTTCAATTTGAAATAATATTTGCATTTTTTTCATATTCTATTAAAAGGGTAAATAAATCAATAATTTATAGTTATAAATAATTGATTGTTTTGATAAGTGGTGTTATATTGATAAAAGAATTAAATCTCAACTATTACATCCTACAACTAAAGTAGTACTTAGAATTAAAAAAGAATTTAAGTGATATTAATACTACAATATATGCTTTTGGTCTCAGAATTTTAGTCTCGATTTTTTTTAACTAAGGTAATGGGGTTTTGGCCACGGTTTTAAAAAAACCGAGACCATAGTATATATATATAATCTCGGTTTTATTAATAACCGTGACTATATGTTAAATTACAAAAAATATTTAAATATATATAAATAAATTTATATAAGAACGTTTATTAAATAACTGTAATTATAATTAAAATAATAATATTTTTAAAACCGAAATGAAATAATATACTATATGTCATTCATTTAAAAAAATAAAAAATTACTTTACAATTTTTTTATTTTTCTCTATTATTAATTTAATTTAATATATTTTATTTCTTTTATAATATATATATATATATATAATTCACTTTTTATATCTCTTTCTCCCATCAGCGTAGGTATCTCCCATTTTCTTTTCCTAAATCAGATTTGGCCTCCCGAGCTTACGTCTTTGTCCCTCTCAACGAGCTGCGCCGCATCATGCCATGCCACGTTGTGCCTCAAGAAATTGATGACAACCTCCCTCAACAGCTCATCATTTCTAGCACCTCACTCGACATTTACAACAGGTCCTTTCCCATTTCTTCTTATTTTATCTCTATTTTGTTCTGTTCATATTCCTCTGTTCACACCTTGTCGACTGGACATTTGTACTATCGTTGCTCATGACCCAAATTCGGGTAAGTATTGTTTCCAAAATCCAATTTGATCTTAGATTTCGTGGTTAACTTGATTTGATTTTTTTCAAGATCTAGGCTTGTTTAATTTTTTTATTTTATGTTCTGAATTAAGAAGTGTGGGTTTAATTTCTTTTAATTTCTGGTTGGGCAAGTTTGGCCTGTGAATTAATGCAACCCCTGAGAGTGTTTGGTCTAGAGTTTTGGTTTTCGGATTCCTTGGCTTCATTTGTTCGCTCATATTTTAGCTGTAGTAGTTTAATGACATATGTTCTAATCTTATCCTTATATATAGAGCTAGCACATGGTAGAAGTGGACATTCTTCTTCTTCAGTGGATTTACTTCTATGCTTTATTAATTTTTCCCCTATGAATTATTTTCTTTGTATGCTTAAGTTATTTTATGTGTTTTTTATTACAATTTTAAAGGCATGTATGATCTAGTAAGGTTCATAAAAACAATTCAGAAAGCTGGACTCTATGCTCAACTTCGCATTGGACCTTCTGACCTGGTGTTGTGCATGTGCTGGTGCCTAGGGTTAACTATAGTTCTATTTAAAAAAAACTTTGGTTTGATCATGTACTAATACGTTATTTTTTTAATTATATTAATTAATTGTTGAATATATTAGTACCTATGTTATGCACTTTGTAATGTATTGCAAATATATAAAGATTGTTCCTTACATCATATAAAAACATCCTTGGATAATCTATATGTATTGGATTATTTTGATCAAATGAAAGCATTTTCTGCTGAATTAGCTGTTATTAGGCCTATTGATGATCACATGCTATTATAGTTGTTTTTCTATTTGTTTTTTCATAGTAGGCATCAGGCACACCATGCCTCAATCTGGAGGGAAGACCATTGATGGATATGAAGATTTTCCAGAAAATGATGAGAAATCTTTAATAAAGGTTGAGAAATCACTTACATAGACTTGATGTGTTGACATTGAAATGCATATTGAAATAAGTTACTCCCACTGACCATCTCACCACTCTGATAAACATTATACATTGTCTGTCTACTTGTGAGAAAGCAGAAGATGTAGGAAATGAGGATGAAATTTCTGGAGCTGGTGCTGGTATGTTGCACTGGTGCGTTGTGCCGGTGCACTGTGCTGATGCTGGGGCTGGTGCTGATGCACGTGCGCTGCATAGGTGTTGGTGCTTTGCCCTGGTGCTGGTGCTTATTACTTCTTGTGTGTCTCTGCTACTTGTACTAATGTATTTTATTTTATAACAAAATGGTTGTGCTTTTCTTCTTGCTAGGTTTCAGCTTATGTTATATATTCTGTTATTTTAGTCTTCATTTGAGGTTTCCTATGTTACATACAAGTTAAGGTTATATTGTTGAGTTGTCTTAAGATGAAATGTTTGTTTTTCATTTTTTGTTTTCAACCTACAGGTTGTAACACTAGTCAAAATGACTTTTGAAATGTGAGTGATAACTTTTTTCTCTTGCTGTGATCTTCCCCTGACTTTTATGTTTGTTTTTAGTTTTTTCCTTTATGTGTCATCTCAAATTTTTAAAATAATTTTTCTCATGACAGATATGCAACATGTGTAATACTAATAAGTGCCTTCTTTGCATCAAGTCTTTGGTAAGAATTAAAACACTTGATTATTGTTGGTATTATTGTTATTAAATTGATTTAAATCTCCCTGCTACTCGTGCTGCACTGTTGGTTATGTTGATGCTGACTCTGCTGTTGGTGCTACTGGTGTTGTGCGCTGGTGGTGTTGATAATTAATACTAAGTTTTTTCCATGTTTGTAATTAATACTAAAAAGCTAGTTTGTAATACTAAGTTTTTTTTTGTGTATAATAAACTATCAAATGTAATTATATTTTTAATTTTAATATAATATGATTTTTAATATTTTAATTAATAAATTTATTGTAATTTATATTAATTTTTAATATTATAATTACTAATTATTGTATTTTTTTAATTTATGTATACCCTATGACCTCGGTTATATGCTAACCGATGCCATAGATATACCCTATGACCTCAGTTATCTAATAACTGAGGTCATAGGTTATTACCTATGGTCTCTCTCACTTAGGTCTCGGTTCTTATAACCGTGTCCATAGACCTACGACCACGGTTAAAAACTGATGCCGTATGCATGTTTTGTAATAGTGTATAAGTTGTGTGTTTTTTTAAGACTCATAAAAATCTATAAAAAAATTAAATTGATTGTGTTCTTAATGGAAAGTATGGACTTTTATTGTTTCATGGTGTCATTTGAGGTCGAAGAAATTTTTTTTCTTTATAAAGAGCTAGTCTTCTTAATTTAAAAAAGTATGGTGATATATATATTATTTATATTGAATATATATTTTTATTTGATTTGATTTTATATTTAATTTTATAAATTATTACTTAAATTGAAATTAAAAAAATTAGAAATATTTATACCTTTGATTTGAATCATTATATAGATAATGAAGTGGAAAGTTTTTTTTTATAAATAAAATTGTCTTTTTGAAAAAATATTTATTTATTTTTAATAAAAATGACATAATAAATATTTTAAAAAATTATAAAGTATTCATACTACAATAGTACTATGTAGTCTATCTTCTTATGTATTATTTTAAACAACTAAAGGATAAATAAACCAATCTTTGACCGTTACAAATATTCATTATAATTTATTATAAAGTTAATAAAAAATTGTCACGTGAATTTGAGTGATGTAAGTTGTTCCTTTTTTTAAGACTAATATAGAAATATGTAGGAATTTTGTATTTGATTGTATACTTGACGGAAGACATGGATTTTCTTGCTTCAGGTTGACATTTGAGGTGAAGATTTTTTTTTAAATACATTGCATAATTATTAGGTGAATCATGGAAAATTTTGGGTTACTACAAATATAATTTTATTTTTTTTCAAAAAAAGTGAAAAATGGTTAGTGAAATAATCATTATTTCTTAAAAATATTTAAAATAATATTATAAAATTTATAATATTAAACATGATTAAATTAAATAAAATTTAATATTAAACGAATTCAAATGATTACTGTTTAATTTAAATTATATTTAATATAAAATGGTGAATTAAATTTTATTTTAATAATAAAAATATATAATATTAACATAAATCATATTATTTTTATAGTTATATAAGTTTTAGAATAAACGTTATTAGAAGTGATCTCCCTTAGACAAAAATATATTTTAATTAATTAGTTATTAGATGAGATAATTTTTTTAAAATTATTATTAGAATCTATCTTAAAGATTTAAACTAAATTTTTAAAAATACAATTGATATTTTACAATAATATATATTATTAGAATATGTATTATATAATAGTTGTAATAAAAAATATTTTTAAATATTTATTTTTATTATTTTTAGTAATATAAAAAATTATAAAATATTAATTTTATCTTTAAATATCTAATCTAGTTTTTTTAAATAAATCACAGTAAACCTTTTAAAATTAATAATATATTTGTATTAATTTATTAAATAATTAATAAATTAAAATATATTTTTATTTTAAAAAAACTAATATCATTTATCAAAATTTTCAAATACATTCCGCACGTCAGTGTATTTAATATTGTCGTTGAAAGATATGACATAAATGGTAATTTCTCTTATTATCTTTTTCAATCTTGGCATGTTAATAAATAATTAATTACCAAAATGAACACATTTTGATTTTAATTTATCTGCCAATATTATATATTTAGCGATGACACATAGATAATTTATATAAAATTAAATGGTTATTTAATTTCTTAAAAAAATATATCATTTAATTATTTATTTTTATAAAAAATATTTTTATTAATATTTTATTTTAATAATAAATAAGTATCGGATAAAAATATTTTTTATCATAATATTTATCATAAAAGTTATTAATATATTGAGTAAATAATGAAAATTTTATTATATAATTATTAAAATATTAAGTGAATAATAAAATTTATATTTTTAATATTTTTTATAAAATATAAAGGATTAAATATTATATTTTATAATATAAATACGTAATATTCCAATATCCAGTAAATCAAGAAAAATGTCAAAAACATTAAGGGTAATTATAATTAGAAATCATATCCTCTGATCCCCAAAGTTTATGGAATTATATACCCTTCACTCCCAAAATATAAAATAATATTAAAGAATTACATAATATAGCATTAACATATATATATTACAGAGTAATTGAGATGATGTAACTCTGTAAATAGTTAAATAATTTTGTGTAATTTTAAGAGAAAATATTAAAAAATATAAATAAAAATAATTTCTAAATGTTTAAAATTTAGAAAATAAAATCTAAAGATGGGTTTAGAAGAGACAATCTTAACCTGATACGATGCAAACATGAAATGACCAGATTATATTTTATTAATAATTATAAATTAAAGATATTATTGTTCCTTGACATTGTACAGGTTTTACCTGAAAAATAATATTTAAAGTTTAAAGCAACACACAAGCACGATAGAGACAAATCAACCAGAATATGTTATATTCCTTCCACTTCTCTTAATTCATGAATTTCTATACCAACCTTTTTCCCAATTCTTTTGTTCTCACTCAAATAGTTCCCGATAATCGTAGAAGCTAAACATGTTTAAGTTTCGTTTACATACTAATATGTATTTATTGTGATCATAATCTTATATATTTCAAAATATAATACACTAATTAAAATAACTAGATTCTATATTTTATACACAAAAAAATCAACAAAACACAAAATAGTATAGAACTTATATATATAATAATTATAAGGAAAAATTATATTAATAAAATAAACCAATAAAATAATAATAATTACTAATACAATTATTTGATTATTTAGTCTTAATTGGTGACCCAATCTAACATATTTAGTATCAATTATACTAATAATTATAATTATCTTGTATCAATTTTAATTATATTTTAATAATAATTGTCGGTTATAAATGTATATTATTTTTTTTATAATTTAACAACGTTTTTTTAAACATTTATTTAAATATATATTTGGTTTTTAAAAAATAAATGCTAACATAATTTTTACTCTAATGTATTATTTAAAATATTAATATTAATTTTCATGATTAAACTATTTAGTACATATTTTTAAGTAAAATAAAAAATATAAAAATAATAATAAATAAAATTCAATCTAATTATTTAAAATATTATGTGTTTTATTATTAAAAAAATATTTTTATATAATTATATATATAATATTAATATATGTTAAACTTCGGTTAATCATAACATCCTAAGCCTTATCAATTTTAATTATTTTTGGAAAAAAATCATCGAAATAAATATTTATAGTTTTAGTTATTTATGATTAAAATGATGAGAACTTGTGAACTTGAACCTTTAAACTCGCTATGCTTCAGAGCTTCAAGAGAAACAGTAAAAAATTCATTGAAAAATTGAATAACGATCACAGAAGAGCTAATTTTAGATTATAACATCACCTTAATCTTTTGCTTATATAGAACCTAGGACCAATAGTGATAGAGACGCCACGAGCAAATCTAAAGGAATATAAAAAGTTAAAAAGCTTTTAACTTGTATAAAATTGACTTAAAATTTTGTCCAAATTTCTCCCATCAAAACTTTCACCTTTAATGTTTCTTTGCTATCCAGTTTCATTTATTTTGTTGTTGTTGATATATTTCTTCAACATGTACTTTCAAAAATTATGATTGTAGTTCCAAAGTAATTTGGTGCTATTTAAAAAAAATCTTTAGATACTATGTTAGCAAGTTGTAAACATGTTTTATATTAGGTGTTGATGTGCCAAAACTTAGTCTACAAATTTTGTATATTTTTAAATAACTCGTAAATGTATGAATTACTTATAAAAATGATAAATATATTTTCAAGATTAGTCTAAAGAGAAATCACATTATTTTTAAATAATTCAATAAATTTTTAAAAATAAAAATTAAACCTAAAAATTTTGGCACAAAATTTAGACCTTTAAAATTATAATCTAATGACATAAAAATAAAGATAGATTCAACAAATAATTGAGAGATAAATATTTACATGTAATGAAAAATTTATGAGATAAATTAGTTAATTAATCATGCTTACTCAATATTAATTAAATTATTGAACATATGAATTAAAATTATTAATTATCTATTTTGTATAAGTAAATATCCTAAGCCAAGGATCTAATTCCTTATTAATTAAAACTTAACTTGCCATCTTTGGTGGGATAAACTTATTAATTCTTAATTAAATTATGTTCATTTTTTAAGAGATTAACAAATCATTTAATTGTGTTATTTGGTGGAGTTTACAATTTAAACTCTCATCAAGATGTCTAAATTAGATTAATGATTTAAGTATCTAAAAATTAACTTTTGGATTGTAAAACTAATATAAAAAAATATGTTAGTTGAATATATTTTGTAATAATAATTCTTATAAAAATCGTTAAATAGAATTCTCTAAAGATTCGAATAATCAAATCCAAAATTAAAGAGTTGACTCTAAATTAAATTAATCAAATATTGATAATTAAATTATAAATCTAACTCTCATATTTATTATGAAAATAACTAAGATCTATATTTTTCTTTAATAAACTTTTGTATGTATTTTAATGAAAAATAAAAATTAATTCAATGTTTTCCTACTTTAATATTTTACAAGCATAAAAATATTATTAATATCTCGTAATATTTTCAACTAGACATAATTAATAAATAAAACATATGTAGAATAACACAAAAAGATAATCTAAAAAAAATACATTTAAATTATACCTTAAATGTATCATTATAGAACTTGAGTATCGTTTCTATTTCTAAAAAATCTCCAAATAGAATTGTCAATATTATTATTGAATTAAAACAAAAACTACTACATAAATTATACCTGTTTAACTCTCAAATTGAGAGAAGAATTAAGAAAAATTATAGAAAACTAAGAAAGGAATAAAGAATTAGAGATGATTTTCAATGGGGGTAAGAAGTCATTTTTATAAGTGAGAAAAATGGATCATATATGTGGGCACTATGGCACACTTTTATTTTGTGATATGGCAAAAGATGGGTTGTATGTGTTATTTGCTTGATCCACTACTCTTGCACCGTGACAAACAAAAATTCCATGTCGTGGCCAATATGTGTCTGATCCTCTAGAAGTCCTATTTGTTTTACACTATTTTTCTGTTGTGATTTCATGTGTATGCCTATATGGTAAGAATTTAAAATTTTCCTATCACTACTTGGCTAAATACACAAAAGACCTTATTTGTATGATAATTGTAAGCAAGATTTTCTCTTAATTATTTCAACAAATACCCAATATGTACTAAATAAAATAAACAAATCTTATCTAACTTATTGCTAGAGATGAATAATATTATCTTTACCAAATGAGATTGTAAAATCTCTTGAGTAGAGGAAAGTCGATTTCCCTTCTACATTTATTGGAAACTACTTTCTTTCAGGAGCACCTATTGGTTCACCTTGAACATAAACAACAAACTACCACACCTTTTATATAGATGGATGTAGAGTTTATTAGATCCAACCACCTAGCAAGAAGGGATGAGAGAAGAGACTTTCAACATAGGGTTGAACCACCTAGGTTTTTGCCTTAAGTAAACCTTTCCAAGTTTTGGCATAGGAGAAGGAAAAATATGGCTGCTTAAAATGGAGGATTTCGAATAAGGTTAGGGCAATTCTTTCTGTGAGGCTTGAATTAATTACACAAATGTCACTAGCCTTATTTAGTCATCCCATGTTCTCTTTAATCTTAACTTGTGAATGGTTTAATAAATTAATTTGTGGACAAATAATATTATTCATATTATTCTATTATACAATATATCTATTATTCTTATAATACATTCAAACATTATACTAAATAATATTTTTATAACTTCACAAATTTATTTATGGTCCAAACATGTCAATATTATGACATTTTATTTTAACATTTCATCTCATATTTTATACATCATTATGAAATGTAAAATATTTGTTGTTTCTCTTCAATTGATGTGACTGTATAAATGATCTATATCATCTTGGCAATAATATAAAACTTTATATTATTGATTATAAGAGATTTTATCATTACATTATAGTTTTCCAAATGATATAGTAATAGTAATTATCTACTCGATCCACTAATTTTGTGTTTATTCTTGTCACATGATATTATGAATAATATGCAAAATATGATCATGTCATTTTTGCATTATATTCATTTTCTTGGTCTCTAAGTGAATTATAATTTTAACTACATTAGTTACATTGTATGCGATATAGTTCCATTTTACCAAGGGACCTAGTAATATCATAACTCAAAATCGAAGGACAATGATAATATATTAATATATAGATTTCTTTTGCCCAAATTGTACACAACGAACTACTATTTCATTTTTATCATAAGATAGTATTTAAATAGCAATCACATTATATATTTCTCATATGAAAAACTTACACATCTCATATCTAAGATTCTAAAGATACAATAGAAACATTAATGACACAAAACACAATTCATATAATGTTACATCTAGTTAGGTCATGTTCAATATATAAAATACACATTTTATATACTGTGTCATTAAATCATAATCCCTTATTAACATTTATGGAACTACAATGCACTTTTAATCGACATGATAATATTTCATGATAATTAATGTTCCTCCTTAATTACCACAATTGTGAACACATTTATGATTACATGTTTCTCATTTTAAGAGTTCTATGGTTCAAAACCATGTGCATCTTCTTGAAAACTTTCAAAATATAACATGTTAATCTCAAGGAACAATAATACATAATATTCAAAATTATGAACAATACATAATTTTTTATCAAAAAGAATAACTTTTAAAACACACATCCTTCCATTTCATTGGTTTGAAATATATGTAAGCTTTACGTATGTTAATCTTTTATGCTTTAATGTTGTAATTTAGTGTTTGTAGGTACTTTTTTTAAGAGTTGATCAGTTAAATCATTTTGAAGCTAATAATAAAACATATATATGGTTCTAAAAATATAGACTTGTGTAAAAGATGATAAAATTATACAAATATAAATTTAATTTATCATTTATAGTGTAAAAAATCATGTTATATTAGTGTTTTTAAGCACTTATTACAACTCCTAACCAGTTTTTTGCTAGTTTCTAACAAAAAAGTGAAGGACATGGTTTTTAAATAATTCAACAAATTTTTAAAACGAAAATTAACCTTAAATATTCTATCACAATATTGAGTTTTGAAATATATAACCTAATGACATAAAAGCAAGATAGATTCAATAAACATTAGGCAAATAAATATTTATATTCAATGAAAAATTTGTGAGATAGATTAGTTAATTAATCATGATTGATTAATATTAAGTAGGTTATTAAAGATATAGATTAAATTATTGATTCTTCATTTTTTGTAAGAAATTATCATAAGATAGAGATTGAATTATTAATTAAACCTTAACTTGCTACCTTTAGTGTTAATTCTTAATTAAATTATACTTCTTTTTTAAGAGATTAATAAGCTATTTAATTGTCATATTTGGTAGATTGATAATTTAAATTCTTATCAAGGTGTGTAAGTAAGGTTAACCGATTTAAGTATTTGGAAACTAACTTTTGAATTTTAAAGTTACAATAAAAAATATCGTTAATATATTTTTCAATAATAAGTCTTATAAATATCTTTGAAATATAATTACCTAAAGATCTGAATAGTCAAATTCAAATATTGAAGAAGTGACTCTAAATCATATTTAGATAATTAAATCTTAAATCTGACTCTCATTTTATTATAAAAAATACTAGGCTATATACATTTCTTTAACAAAATTTTATATAAATATCGATAAAGAAATAAAACTTAATTCATTTTATAAAAATATTTTCATATTTTATTATTTCACAAGCATAAAAATATTATTATTACCTAAGAGTATTTTCAGCAAGACATGTTTAATTTAATAAATAATCAGTAAATTAAATATAGTATGTAAAATAACACAAAAAGTAATCTGAAAATAATATATTTACATAACTTCAACATCATTTTTGCTTTTGGAAAACTTCCAGACATAATTACCAACACTTTTTATTGAATTAAAATGAAAACTACTACATAAACTATGTTCATTTAATTCTTAAATTGAAAGAAGAACTAAAAAAAATTAAGAAACTACAAAACAAAGAAGCTAAAGAACTAAGGGATGAAGGATTAATGATGAATGCAATGGGGTGAGGGTTCTTTTTATAAGGAAAAAAATAAAAAAAAGGATCATATGGGTAGGCATCGCAACACACTTCTATTTTACGCCACAACATGATACGTGTTGTACGTGTTGTTTGATCGATCCGTTACTCTCTCATCGCAACACACAAAAATTTCATACTATAACCTACATGTGTCTGATCCTTTAAAAGCTCTATTTGTTTTATACCATTTTCATTGGTTTGGAACATATGTAAGCCTTACATAAATTAATCTTATATGTTTCAATATTGTAATTGAGTGTTTTTAGGTGCTATTTTTTGAGTGTTGATCAGTCAAATCATTTTGAAATTAAAAATATCCAAAAAATAACAAAACATAACCGTGATTTCTAAAAGATAGATTTGCATAAAAGATAATAAAATTATGTAAATATAAATCTATTTTATCATTCAAAGTGGATAAAATCACGTTATATTTAGTGTTTTTAATCACTTATTAGGTGTCATGTCAATGATAAGGTATGTCTCTTGGTTGTTAATAGATACACTTATATTATACTAGCACCATTATGGTTGAAAAATTGAACTTATTACTCGTAAAATATCTTAAGTCATACAAGTTAAAATAGTTGAATAATAGTAAAGAAGTGAAGATTAACAAACAAGTTTTGGTGTCCTTTACAATTAGAAAATATAAAAATGAGTTACTTTGTGATGTAATTCTTATATACTATTGTCATATTTCATTGGAGATGTCGTGCTAATTTGATAGGAGAACTATCTACTATGAGTTCAAGAATAGGTATACATTTATGAAGGACAAAAGATGAATTGCTTTTATACTTTTATTCTTAAAAGAAATGTATGAAAATCAAGTGATGTCATTTAAAAAAAGAAAGCAAGAAAGAGTTATCGAGTTGAAAAAATAAAGTGAGCAAAAAAGAGAGATTAAGTTATTAAAAAAACAAGAGAGAGAATAAAAAAAATAGTGAATTAAAAAAAGTGAAAGAGTTTTAAAAAAATGAGTTAAATAAAAAAGAGAGTAAAAAAATACAGTTGAATGGAAATGAATAAAAGATTGACCAAAGAGATAGAAAAGAGGCATGAGTCTAGTATTAACAAAACTTTTTTTCTTTTGCTTGGTTTTCAACAAATTGATTTTATTATAATTGAGTAACTCATTAATGTTAAAGGGATAAAGCATCAAACTTTATTATATACTTCAATCAAGCTTATATAGGCTAACATAGAGCTTATTACATTATATGATTGGATCATCATTTGTGGCACAGATTAATCCCATCATTACAACGAAGATTCGAGGATAATTATTTTTTAGAAAAATTGGAAATGATGAAGGTCAAGAAACATCACTGAAAGATCTATATCATGCTTTAATTAAGCTTATTAATCGAGAAGTGAAGCAGTACGGAAACACAAATGCACCAATAATATGAAAGCAATTAGAAAATAAGAAAGACAGGAACAAAGTTTATACTAGTCAGATTCACTTTATCACAAGAAGTCTTTGTATTTGTGTTATGAAATAAACATAAGAAACCTATTATCTAGGCAAACACTTTAGCAAATCTTTAAACGAGTACTTTAGTAACTCTAGAATAGGGTTAGCTTAAAAAGATATTTTTATATCTCACGAATAAGAGTACTTTAACTTCCAAAAGAAATAAAAAATAACTATTTATAAAAATTAGGGATATTAAAAAAAGAGAAAGAATATAACTTCTTTAATATAACTAAATTGCTTATTTTTTAGGATGACTTAACAATTATAAGTCTAGTTATTTATAGTTGAAAAATCTTTAGAATAATTCATAAAGTTTTCATGTGGGACAATTAAAAGAACTCTAAATAAAAGTTTATATGCGAGACCCTAATAATACATAAAAATTAGAACTCTAAACAAAATAAACTATTATTTTAGTAAAACCCTAAATAAAAGTCATAAACAAAATAAACTATTCTCTTTTATAATTTTATCCCATATTAAGAAGTCACTTAATGAAATGATTATCTTTTAGACTATGGAGCAAACACATTGGGTTAACTTTGAGCGTATAGCAAAAGTTATTAAATAAAATTTTGTTTGAAACTTTTTTATGAGCAACTGCTAATATTTTCACCATATCTTTATCATACAATATTCAATTGAGAGGAATCAAAATATTTTAGAAAACTTACAAAATGGGTTACAATCTTTATAGAGATACAAAATTTTCAATTCAAAATTTTACTAGGTTAAAATAGGCTAACTCATTGTGACCATAATTTTGGACTAATTGTGTGCAAAAGACTCATTCTTGAGCAACACTACTTGGATAATGATTTCTTTTAATTTTATGATTTTGGTTTCAAAAAATAACTATTGTTTTATTATTTAATTATCTTAGGAATAATTTTATTTTCAAATATCACTTAAGATTTTATACTTATCTTATTAACAAGTTTATTTTTATTTCTATCTTATATAAAGATGAACCTATATATTGAGAAGGGAGATAAGTTATTATGAATGAAATTATAAAAGTTTCTTCTTCTTGGTTTTTAATCATACATTTTCATAACTTATCGAGATTTAAAAAAACCTGTGACATGTGACATTCATTGGTTTATCAAGATTTGTGAAACTTTATAATGCTTTTTCCCACAAAATGTATATTATAATTTGTTGGGTGATTATACTTTGGATTTAAGTTGCTTTGTTTTTTGTTAATTTTAAAAACTAATATTTTAGAGTTTGTATCATAAAATATCCGTACCTAATTGCAATAATCAACTCTATTTTATACCTTATAAATTTAGTTATTTTTTGAAAAAAATCATTATATTTTTACATACATTCACAATTTTAATAATCTGTATTTAAATTACCTATTCCTATATATGATGTGACTAAACCGTGTACATAATAAACATAAGTTACTCTGCTATGCCAATGTTTGAACATGTTAATTAATTTATTATTTATTTATGCTAAATTAGTTTTTAAAATAACAGGGCTTTGCTGCTTGCCTGTTATTAACCGCAGGTAAGGTTGAGTCGTATCGTGTTGCGTTCCTCTTTTAGGTTTATTGGCAGTAGTACCATACCGTGTCAAAATTTTAGTAATTGGACACGCTGGCATGTTGGGCCAACGAGCTAATGGTTAATCAATCGTGTTATGTCGGACCAACGTATCCAACACTCTAATCCCAATTACAGTTACATGACAGCGTTAGGAGAGTATTTATTTAGAATTTTTTATTATTATTTATATATCAAAAGTCCTAATGTGTTTTGGTATTTTTTTAATTATATATAATTTATATTATTTATACATGACAGCGTTAGGAGAGCAATTGTTTTTTTATACACTAATAAATATTAAAGCATTTTAATAATAGATAATAGTTTCATAATTTATATTTAATAATTTTATTATGTATTGACTTTATATAATCAACTTTTATTATTTTCTTTTCAAGATCATATTATATCTAGTATAAATTAAAAATAATTAATTAATTTACATTAAAGGAATTTTTAAGTAAAAAATGTTCATAATTTTTTTTATTAAATTTGATCAAATTTTATTTATGATATTCAGTTTATATATATCATCATATTATATTTTACTAAAATAATAAATTAATAAATTTTTTGTTAATAAAATATTACTATTGTATATTTACTCTTTATCTAAATAACAAATTAATTAAATATTTATTTGAAGAATCTTTTTTATATCTTTTAACATTAATTTTTTATTTTATCATAATTAAATATTTTTCTTTTATTTTATTTTTTAAAATAATTTTTTTAAAATAATAATACTTATTATTAATCAATTAATATTAAGATATATTTATTAAATTTAAATAGTCCATCCAATTCAAAACTAATATTATTAATAAGGTAAAGCCCAATTCATTATCGGAAAACAATAGAACAATTAATCTAAAAATAAAATAAAAAATGCAGGGATTCTTTGACAATTTCTTAAAAAAGGGATTTTTTTTATTATTTTTGTTTCTTTCCATATTGCAGGAATGGAAGTGCAACGAGTGCTTATTTTGGATGCTTGGAGTCACCTTAAAAGAAGCAAATAATTCTGAGCTACCTGAGCAAATAGAGGGAAAAACAAAAAGGGAAGGGCTTTACTCTTCACCTTCCTTTTGATCAACTTTATACAGTCGAAGAGTATATAGTTCTAGAGAGAGAAACTGGTCCGAAATCGCCATGTCCCTAGGTTATGCAGAAAAACTTTCCTTCATTGAAGATGTGGGTAAAGTTGGAATGACGGAGTATTTCGACCAACCTCTTGTTTTGCAAGAAAAAGTGGAGTTTTCTCCCTCTTCTTTATCCTTCATTCCCTTTTGCGCTATTGCTGTGTCTATCTTTTTTTTGGTACTTGTTTTAATAGTTAATGGCCTAGTTGATCTTCTGAACTGTTAATGTTGCTTAGGTTTTGTACAATACTGAGATTTTGCTTTGTCACCATGTTATTTTTTTTCCAACTATGCATTCAGATTTATTGAGATCTAATGTCTGATTTTTGGTATTAGCGTTCAGCATAATGGAATCTCACATGTTTGGGTGACTTATGAAATGAGCATTCTGAACCCAGCATTATAAGAATAGTTTTCGCTAACGTGAAATTCATTGCAATAAAATTATTTGTGCATTTGGGTTTTCTTTAATTGAAAATGGTAATGTAATGATTTTCACCTTGAAAATTTTATAAATGGTTTGGTAAAACATGCATTAATTATCCTTTAGAGTATTTTGCATCTATTGTTGTTTCACATTTGAAGTTCTTTCAGGTATAATTAGCAGTCAGATTTTGTTAAGACTAATAGATTGTTCCAGAGTTTCTCTTTTTTTCCACAGTTGCTGAATTACTCCCTTACATTGTAGAACGTTTTGGAGTATTCTTGAAATGTAACGATTTTGTTGCAGTCAAGAGTTGTTAATGCTCATCTCTTGGTTTTGTGGCTGACGCCATAATTTTGCTTCAATCCAAGTCTAAAGTTTTCCCCTTTAGAAATTTGTGGTGGACGTTGTTGACTTTTGTTGGAAGTGGATGCATTGTATAACAGTAATGTATCTTTTGGCTTAGGTGCTAAGGTTTTTTGTTTCTTATTCAATATTCAACGAAGAACATGTCTTAACTGGTCATTTAGTGGGCACTATAAGTCTATATCTATGCCATGGGAGATGGAGTTGGTTCTTAGATTGTATAGTTAAGGGGAAAGACAAGTAGCTTGAGTCTAATATTGTGTATAGTTTAGGGGAAAGACAAGTAGCTTAAGTCTTAGATTGTATAGTTAAGGGGAAAAATAAGTAATTTGATCTGAGAATGTTCTAACTTCTTGTTCTCAGGCTATAGATTCTTGCAAATTTTCTTTGAACCCTTTATTTTTGTCATTAATAAAATTCGAAAAATAGTGTTAACTTCAATAAGGTATTTACCAATTAATGGCTCAAAGAATGGATAGAATGGAAACAGAACTAACATTCAATAACAGTTGATTATAAGATCATAAAATGTTGTTTCTACATTAAATTATGCACAAGTGAACTAGTTTTTGCAAAAGTAATCCAATTGATGGAAGAAAATAGAAAAAAGGTAAGAATCTCTCCTTCCCTGAAGGGAATATGCATTGGAATTAAGTTGAATAGCAATGAGGACTGGCTGACAAAGTGAATTACAGGATGTAGTACATCGTATATCACTAGATTCAAGAACCTTGTGGGCTGTATTCATGTGACTTTTTCCCCTGGGTATCACTAAATTATAATTTAATCTGTAAAACCAATTAGAAAAATTCTTGATATGTAATAAAATAATTTTGAAGATTATCAAAAACAATGCTTGATTATTGCAAATATCATCCATTCCATTTTAAATTGGTTTGTTTCATGCACTCTGTTTTCTCTTTCCCCCAACTAATCATGTTTTCTACTTGAGATTATAAAACTTCTGACATGTGTGTTCCTGATACTGACCCCCAATATAATTTTTTAATGTCAGATTGAAAGCCTTGCTGCATTGATACGAAAGGTCTGAAATTATAATATAATTTTGATATATATATATTCTTTTTCTTATTTGATTCCAAATTAATCAGCCTCTTTAACTTCTTTCTCTGTTTTTGCAGAGTAAGCATCTAGTGGTGTTTACAGGCGCAGGAATATCAACTTCATGTGGTATACCTGATTTTCGAGGTCCCAAGGGGATTTGGACACTTCAGGTGAGAATGCATATTTGTCTGCCTCATGACATTGATGATTTGCTTCTTTTCCAGAAGTATATTCAATTTGCTGCTGGGCTCTTAAGTCCTTAAATTTATACTAGCTTATAATAAACTGTTCAATGCAACGAGATAGACTGTACGACTATTCTAGGGAACTCACACACCAAAAAGAAATGGCACATTTGCGTTGACATTGAGCTATTAGAGGTAACTAACGTGTCAGTTGGTGTCATCCTCTGCTGACTACGTTTTACTTTCACCGGTTCTAATAGCATAAAATGACAATTGTTTAAAAGATGCGGTTCTAACCTTTGAAATAATCTTGTGTATTTTTTTCTGGGGGTTTTAATTTTTTTTCCTAGACTTGATATGCTCTTCAATATGTTGCTGTGAGATATAATTTTAAAATGAATGAAATCATGATTTTCTTTAGCTTCGAATCTCATTGAGATGTTTTTACATCTTTTATTCCTGTGCTAGTATTATTATTTTTCTTGTTTTCAGGACATGGGCTCTTATATAGTTAAATGTTTTTGCCTTATTCTTCTTTTGAATAATTATTTTATGCTATATATATAAAATTTTCATGCAAGAACTTCTTTGGATAACTGTTATTGAACTTGTTTTATGGGGGTAGAGAGAGAAAGAGGTGAAGAAGTGATGTGATGTTAGTGAACTGAAGCTAGGATGGGAGACATTTGGCTTGACTCTTGAGTTAAGTATGAGTATTATAGGTTTCTTTTTATATTTCTTAGATAACTGGAATATTTGTAACAGAAAAATTGAATTTACCTTTCGTTAGATGCAATTATGCTTGAGTTTTGTTTGTAGCAGTCCTAGTTATTTCCAAGGCATCCTACTCGTGAAGAATTAAATTCAATCTTTTATGAGTCTTTCTTGGGAAATTTGATCCAAAATGTAGGTCAAGTAACTTCGATGGTTCATGATTATTATAATTTCAATCTATGATTTTTATTTACTTTGAACGGATAAGTCTTGAAAATGGACAGAGTGAACTATAATTCATTGGTTGATTGTACCGTTGACTACTTTTCCTGTTTATTCTTTTAATGTTCTTATTTCAATTGATGTTTCTTGTTAGTGCAGCGTGAAGGAAAAGTGTTGCCGGAAGCATCACTGCCTTTTCATCGTGCTGCACCAAGCTTGACTCACATGGCTTTGGTTGAACTGGAAAACGCTAATATTTTGAAATTTGTTATCAGTCAGGTAATGTTAAATTCTTGCATACTTCCCCTAATTTTGATATCTTTTGGCTGCAAAATTTGTTATTCAGTGCTTTGATCTTTTTTATGCATGTTTCATTTCTCCTTTTATGCTAGTATATTTTAGATTACACTTTTCACGTCCCGTTACCTTGGTGTGCTCTGGTGCATTGCTTTCAGAATGATTAAGAAATGTTGCTGATATTTTTTTGGGGTGTCCTTGGTGTCATCCTAAGTTAACAGAACATGATATTTACAGTTTATTCAGTCATGCTACGTGTAAAGATTTTCCATGAGTAGTGTTATGATTTTTCTTTGTATTTATTTCAGTCTTTCATTTGTTAATTAATAGGCATTTTATCTAATTTTATTTTCATTGCTTACTAAAAATGCTAGAATATTGATGGCCTTCATCTTCGATCTGGAATACCGAGGGATAAACTTGCAGAGTTACATGGGAACTCTTTCATGGAAACCTGCCCTTCCTGTGGAGCTGAGTAAGATGTTCTTATTCATATCTTATATTTGTAGTTTTCTGAATTTGTATGTGTTGGAGCTTTAATGCATGTATTACGGATTTTCGGTTATTATCTTGGCGTTAAGGTGACATCAATTAATATGTGCCGCTACACCAGCTACATACAGAAGATTTCTGTACTTGCTAAATTTGCTGTCACTCTTTTAACCGATACAGGTACTTGCGGGACTTTGAGGTAGAAACTATTGGGCTGAAAGAGACTTCAAGACGCTGTTCTCATAAAAAATGTGGGGAAAGACTCAAGGATACAGTTCTTGATTGGGAGGTAGGTACTTCTTTACTGCTCGTTAATATATAGAGTTTGCTTTCATTTCAAGAATTCCAATTAGAGGGATGTGGCATATTTCAATTAACTTGATTCATTTTTATTATCGTTGAAACATCAAAAACAAATAGAATATGTTGCTGAAGCTTTTCTGGATAAACATTAAGCATTTTTAGGCCTAGTCAAAATGAACTGAAATTCAATCTAACAGACATAAAAGATTTTTCAGATGTTAAATTTGAATACAATAAAACTTTTGTACTCAAATAATTTTCCACGTCTACTTCTCTCTCTGTCTGCAGGATGCATTGCCCAAAAAGGAGATGAATTTGGCTGAGAAGCACTGCAGGATGGCTGATGTTGTCTTATGTTTGGGGACAAGGTAGTAATA
Organism: Hippophae tibetana; assembly: GCA_037013495.1. NCBI lineage: Eukaryota > Viridiplantae > Streptophyta > Magnoliopsida > Rosales > Elaeagnaceae > Hippophae > Hippophae tibetana. The sequence goes on from CM072803.1 coordinate 84,362,090, forward strand.
GGGTTCAGTTGTTATTATTTTTTTTTTGCAGTATTTATTTAGTTTTGTGTTTAACTATGTGGTTTTGGACTTTTTAATTGGTTGCCTTCTGAGCTTATTTTATGGCTTCCCAGCATTTGAAACTCTTATTTTTTTAATATATATTATCATTTTTATTAGTAGGCTTGCAAACAAGGACAATCCATTGTTGCTTTTAGATTTTAGATGGACCCAAATTTTTTTCCTTACAGGGGAACCAATTGAAATGAGAGAAAGGAAATATTAATTAGTAATTATTTTTGAAAAAAGAAAAAAAAATATTAATAGGAGTTAGATATTTTAAAGGATCATGATTCTTTTCTTCTTCGTTTTCCTAGTTGTTTTTGCCTGTTTTAAACCCCAACGTCTACTTTTACTTCCCATACATGTAAAAGTATTTACATCATTTTTAGATATTAATGGAAAATATTATTTGAAATATTTTCTTAAGCATTTACCTCTATTTACACCTTTAGATAAGACTATTAAAAATAGACACAACCATATGTTCTTTTCCTATTTAAAAAAGGATAGAGATATATAGAAATATCTGGGATTCGGGAGGGAATAGAGAGGAAAATAAAAAGGGAGGTAGATAACATAGTGCATCTTTTAAGATTTGAATATCAAATTTTGAATACCTTACTTATACATTAATTTCAATAAATAGGGCCAAGATAAGACACAAAACTCTCCAATTAAAGATGTTTTATCTATGATTAGATTTTTTCCTATTGAAAAAAAAGTCAGAAGGAGGGCCTTGTACATAAGTTCACCTTAATATTAATATCAAACTATAAATAAAATATTTAAGAACAAAACACATGTCCCCCTCCCTTGCTTGCCCCTAAGTTGGTCTGTCATTGATGATACCCTATAACATGTTCACCACAAAAGTTATTTTTGTTTCTGATCCCAAGGGATTGTTAATTGTAAGTAAATAAATGTGAATGTGGTCCTTTGGTTTTAGATACTGTTGGAGAGAGTTATACCACTTAATCCTATTCTAAATTAGTGGCATGAAATCCTTTTAAAATGGTCTGTCTTCTGGAAGCTGAAAATTAAATTTGGCCTTATGATCCAAATTATTTATGTTATGCAGTCTGCAGATCACTCCAGCATGTAACCTGCCTCTAAAAGCTCTTCGTGGTGGCGGCAAGATTGTAATTGTTAATCTTCAGGTAGTAACTGTTTTGTTGCAGGTAGACTTTCAATTTAGACATGAGAATGAAAATAAGCATCAAATATAGCTCATGGTAGGGGTGAACAAAGGCTAGGTTGGGTTGGGTTCAGGGAAAATTGAGCCACAACCTGAACACCTCGGTTTGAAAATAATTGGGCCCAAACAGGTCAATAAAATGCGTGAAACCAAGCCAATCCATCCCAAAAATAATCGATTTGGGTTGGGTCGGTAGTTGGGCCCCTTGGCTGTTTTAAATTTTAAAAATAATATATTTATAAAACTTGGATTGCAAAAAAAAAAAAACTTGATGGCCACACATTCATACAGGCTTCAGGCCTCCTTATAATCCACAAGATGAGCCTAAAAAGTTGTAGAAATCCAGGCAATGAAGGCTTGTATTATAGAGGTTAGTTAAGAGATGGTTTACTTTAGGCAATGTGGGACTTAAAATAAGTAAAATATTGTTTCCATCTTAAGTAAACTACAAAAACATTAATGCACAACATTCAAACAAGCTGAAACGCATATCAAAGTGGTGTGCTTAATGCCTAACTTGGGTTTGATTCCCACATGTTTAATTTTTTTCAAGAGCATAATATATATACACGGATTGGCCAGGTTCCAGGATATTTTCTCAACCCATTTTTGGCTGGAGTCAGACCAGTTGACCTGGTTCTAACTTGAGTCAACCAAAGTACATTTTGAACACAATCCAGTCCGCTTGCTTTGTCTGGGTTTGTATGGGTTGAACGGATTGGTTTGGATTTTGTCCATCCCTCGGGATTCTAAATTATCTCTATCTATAAAACGTACAATTGAGATTTAAGGAGAATCTATCAGACATTTGGAAAATTAGATTTTGTTATTCATTGTTAGCTACTTTTAACTGATGGATGTTATGGTTACTGTTTTAAATTTCTTCCCATACCGAACCTCTACAATCTACATGGTTTATTTTTAAAATTCCACTGATTTGGAAATAATACCTCTGCAAAATTACTGTGTTAAGAATATAATATGTAGGCAGGACTACTGAGGGGAATAGTCATAATTGTTTATATTCTTCAATGGGTTTTCAAATAGTGGTTGAGGTTCTTATAAAGAAAAAGAGGGAAATTTTCTGATAAGCCTGCTTTCATATAATTAGTATGGCTCTGATGTGTTTTGTAACAAGTTCGTTAAGGACATATTCTTCCTACTGCCTCAGCTTTGTTTGAGGCACAAAATTGGAAGGTCTCTTAGTATTTTACATTTTTAATGAATATTGGACTAGGCTATTTTTTTTGGTCAATAGCAGAGAGATTATTATTCAAGACAAACAAACAAGTACAAACTGTCAGTCTATACAACTGAGCACACAAACAGACCTATCATATCACCTTATCCTAAGCAGCAGCCACTACCTGAAGGGGAAAAACAAAATTAGCACCCTACCAAGCTTCCCATGGCACTAACTATCCAGCGAGTACCTCAAAATGAAAGCAAAATAGAGTAAACCAGCCACTAACCACCAAATGCCAAACAAACCACAATCCAGTTATTAACAAAAACAGACTCACATAAAAAACAAACACTTAACCACAAAAGCAAAAGCACAAGCATTATCCAGTTTACAAAAAAAGAAGCAGGACTAACCACAAAAGAAAAAGTTAACAGTAACTTGAAACAAAGACAAGACAAACTAATCAACAAGTGGTTCAAACAAATCGGCACTTGAAATTACGCCTCTTTGGATATCCCCAGCATTGCTATCCCTTTTCACATTAGTAACATCGTCCAATTCTCTACTTGATCTTATGTCACTCCTACCAGCATGCATCTTGAAATTATGCCTCTTTGAATAGCTCTAGCACTGCCATCCCTTCTCACATTGGTAACATCATTCAATTCCCTACTTGACCTTTAGCCATTCCTACCAGCATGCATTTTTTCAGCCACTTCATCAACCCCTTTGTCCTTATGACATCCACACACATTTCCTTTTCTAGTTTGCACAAGACCACCAACAACCATATTGAGATCATCATCACTATCATTGATCCTTGCAGGGTCATCCACATACTCTCTCTTTGAGCTCAATACCCCCTCTTCTTCGCCTATACATGCTAAAATATCTTCAACAGAGCATCTGGATTAACAAATCTCAGTAATCACACAAGTAGCAATTGCTAACTTCATTGACTCTTGTTCTTCGTTAATAAGATCTTCAATCTCTAGTACGATCATCCAAGTGAGTAGATACTTCTTCCACGTCTAAACTTCTAGCAATGCTACACCAAACTCACATATACCAGAGGACGATATCCAGAAAACCTATCAGCTTTCAAAGAGATAGAAACTCTACAATGAGAAACACTTGCCAAACACAATCACAACTCGATTCACAAAAAACTAAAAAAGATTAGGTTGCATTAGAGCTAGAGATGACAAGAGAAGAAGAAAGATTGGCCAAGCTCGGCAAGATCAAGGGTGGGTCACAAAGCCATGGATGAAAACGCAAACCCTAGTGAAGATGTTGAGAATGGGTTGGAAGAAACTTGCATAAACCCTAGCTGAGTGATTTTTTTGGGGAATCTAATGAGGTATATCAACTCTTTTATTGGACTTGGCTATTTGGATACCCTTTTTGTTGCTTAGTTTTTGGGTTCTCAAGTCCAAACTCTTTGAGGTAGTAGTGGAAAATGACCGGGAAATTAGTATTTTTATAGCAATCTAATATATTTCAACCTTGCAGGAAACTCCAAAGGATAAGAATGCTAGTCTAGTGATTCACGGGCTTGTAGATAAGGTATTCTTGTTTTCTCATCTTTGTGCATAAATACTTCTAAGTATTCTTTTTCCTATGTTTTTTAATTTGAAGAATAAAATTATAGGTTCTATAACACTTATTGTTCCAGTTTTAATCTCTTCTATGTGATTTGTTTTGGATGTTCTATGGTACTCAAGTTCTACGTGTCTGCATTTTCTATTACTTCTGTGGCTTTCATATAAATAAACTAATAACTACCCTAGCAGGTGCCACTAGCTGATGCACGGATCATTATTACTTCTTTGCTTTGCATGGAAATAAATTAATTATTACTTTGCTCTTCATCTATTATAATTTGACTTTCTGCTATGCTTCATACGACAAACAGGTTATATCTGGTGTCATAAGCTTGCTTAATATGCAGATTCCTCCATTTATCAGGATCGATCTTTTCCAGATAATTCTAACTCAAGCATTGAGTATAGGTAAATCTGATTTATATTTATAATAGTATCAAGCAAGCAAAAAATTCTCTGAGGGTGCTTATAAAGATTATTGAAATCATTATATCAAATTGCACTAAGCATCAAACACCTTGGATTTGTATCATCTTGGGAAACAAAACTATTCAGATAAAAAGTACGACATGTAGTTGACTGCTAGAGAGGGTGGTGACAGCTGACATTGCCTACTGTTTTGGCTTCTGTATCTTTTTTTCCTTTACCTTCCCTCCGTAGAGAAAATATTTCTCTTAGTTTCAGTTGTTGTTCAAGATAACTTGTTATGAAAGCTATAAAACATGGCTCCTTTAACTTTTTTAGGCAGAGTCAAGAAATCCAATGGACTCCTGCTTCATTTGACTCTCACTGGAACCGGTTGCAATAGCCTCGTTGGCAATCTTTCTAATCATAATGGATGTATTTATTCATAAACTTAAAATTGCATGGGCATTTTTATGTTGCTTGTAAGTTTTTGACCATGTGTATCAGTAAATTCCCATTTAGGATTGTAATTTTAGTTATCCAACTGGTTCACTAGTCTGAGCGTCACTAGTTACATGCTAATTAAATAAAGAACTTGTTTGTAGCTTTCTGATCTAATCCATTCACTTATATTACAGATAGAAAATATGTGAACTGGACCCTCCGGGTACTAAGTGTTCATGGGCAGAAAGCTCCATTGCCTTTCATCAAATCTGTTGAGGTGAAGTTCTTTAGAAAACTTACTTTTCCCATTTATTCACAAAATATGAGAGGTTACAGGCCTCCAAGTACCTGTGATTACATTGTATTTAAACTCCTCCAGGTTTTTTTTTCTTGTCATTTTGTTGTCAAGTTGCTATATCCTGGGTTCAACCTTGTGTCTGTTTCATTGGTCTTTCCCTTTTATGTAAAACAATATAAACTGTAAATATGGGATTGTTTTACTTTCTAGAAAAAAAGAATGTGTATCTATCTTTAATTTTCAGTCATTGGAATATCTTTACTCAGTTGTGAAATTTATCCTGTCAGATAATAGGATAGTCAATACTCATTTTACACAATCGAGCTAGATGTTCAGCCTAAAAAAGAATAGAAATGTGAAACACCAATTCGAGAATCTAACCAATCTGTTTTGTTCGCTTCACAGATTTCTTTCTTGGACAACAAAGACTATAAAGCAGCTATTTTAGATAAGGAACCATTTCAACTGAAAAGGTAATTACTTTTCCAGATATGCACTACAACCATTTCAACATGTGGATAGACCTCCCCCACTTGAATGTTAGAACTAGGCAAAGTAGTGTAATGACAAAAAGATCCTTCTGTAGGCATTATTTCAAACCAGCCAGAGCTGATCTTTCTTGTGCGATATGGCTCATTATGGGCATTATTTTTGCAAATGACTTTGCCAGATATTGAACATGGCTAATGGATGGATCAGTGTATGTTAATGTGTACCTAGTCTGTATTTTTCGAATTTTAATCTACAGTATTGACAATATAAAAATGGTCAGTAATATACTTCACAAGAAAATTTTCTAAATTGATTTCTGCCTGGGAATTCAAAATGATAAACTTGTGTTATCACTTAACAGTAAATAGACTTTGTCGTCCTTCCAGATTTTAATAAAGTTCATTAATTGAGTATGAGAGTGCTATAAATAAGGCAACTTTATTCATCAAAATGTAATTCTGTGTTGGAATAATTGTATTATTAGAATTTTGCTTAGGAATTTTTCACATCCTCGTATTTTTAAATCTAAAATCTGCCACTGTTATCATTATTTATGTACCAGGAGAACCTTGGAGACCAAATCATTTGAAATGATTTTAAAGTTCAACTTCAGTGATGGTTGTGGCTGTTCATGCACCGAAACTAAAGTCCCTGTTGATTTTATGGTGAGAACTTTGAACATGCTCTGATTTGGTGTTTTTCTTTGCATAGTAGTTGGTCAATCGAGTAAATATGAATGTGCCTTAGCCATCTAGAAAGAATATAATACGTATCCAATCAGGATATGCAAACAATATATATAATATTCATCCTTTGGGATGTTATAGAGTAACTAAACAAACTGAATACAATGCTTGCTTATTTCAATATGGTACCTCCTTAATATTCTGCAGGCCTTTTCAAACTGTCTTGACCGGGATGAAGGTGCTATACAGAGGTTGAGAGACTCGGCAATTCAAGATTTGAGCTATGGGCAGAATGTGGTAGTTGAGAGACAGGTCACCTTGTCCCCAAAAAGTGAAGTTACTATCTATGCCATAGTAACCAACATTATTCAATACAACAATGCCTGCAAAGTCTTGGGAGGAGCCGAATCTCTGAGCAATGGGGAGGTCAAATGGATAAAAGAAAATGGTTCCGGAGCATCTAGGAAGAGATCGAGAGTGCACAGGCGGAAATCTAGGTTTAGCAAATGAAGGGTGCCTGTGTTGGTTTTGTACATATATATAAATATCATTATTGATTATATTTTGGTGAAGTTATAGTAGCCAGTAGGTAGAGACTGAGTGAATTTTGCTAGATATTTTGCACTCAGTCCTCCCAGATATGAAATATAAAGGTGGTATTGGTTTCTCTAGCACCAAATATTGTTGTTACACGTCTAATGGCGGTGCTGGACTACTGGTACTGGTACATACATAGTTGTGATTTTTGACTCGAAATCATCTGTGTACATGTTTGTCACGTATAAGAGGCTCATGCTGAATACACCAAAAATGTCACAAGATAATTTGACTCCTTAATTGTATCTCTTAAGGTATAACAAATGTTGGTGTTTTCTCAGTTTTTTTGGTCGTTTTCCCCATTCTTTTCAGTTTATATATACTGTGGGATGGCATTAAAAATACTAGTTCTTCACTTTTAGTTTAAAGGTCAAATGAATAAATGATGAAAGCTTGGAACATAACTTCATTATGTGTGATCACCATTGAATAATTGGTATGAATTTTTATCTCTCTTCCGATGAAAAAACGTGTTATTTACTGTACGTTTTTTTATAATTTAGACATGTTATCTTTTTGGGATTAAGTAAAATCATTTGAATAAATATTAAGTATGAATTAGAGTAAGTGACTTTTTATCATACATGCTTCAGTTTATGTATTATAATGTACTTGTTCCATCACTTCAATATTGTATCTTATTAATTCAACGTTGATATGTTGCTTTACACATACAGCATTACTCAATTAGTATTTGTTTATAAGTGGGAAATTTGGTAAAATACGAAATGTAATGCACTCTTTTACTATTATTATGATTGGGAAGCTCTTCAGATTTGATAAATGATTTATAGGAACGAAACAAATTTGAGTATATATTAATTTGCACATAATATATATTTGTATTTATATTATTTAAATATTGTGTGATAAAATAATTTTAAAAATAAAAATATTTATTTTTCAATAAAATTTAAACAAGTTCATATGCTTGTGCTAATTCACGTGTATTTAGCATTATTATTAGTATTATTAGACTCTTATATAAATAGTAAGTAGATACATTTTTATTTATTAATTATTACTACTCAGATCTTCCATTCAACGTTATTGACTTTTCACTTTTCAGTGTTTTCCCATGAAGCAAAGTAAACGAAACTGATCGGGTGGTAATTTTATTATTATTTCTTGTTAAGCACATGTGGATAAATAAATAAATATGATTTGTGTAGAATTATATCATAATTGTTTATTTTATATATTAATTTTTTTTTCTCTTTTAAAACTTTATCTTATTATCTACGATCTAGGATAAATATTTTAAACTTAGATAACAATTATTGTAATAATACATAAAAAAAATTTAATGTTATTTACAAGACATACTCATTATCGATAAAAAGATAAAGCTTGTAATAATAATAGATATTATAATATTTAAACTGTAATTAATCAAAATATATATTATAATTGTATAAAAAAATTATTCTTAATAATATAACACATTATATTTGAAATAATTATATTAAATTATTTTTATTTTTATTTTATTATATAGTTAAAAAAATAAAAATTAATTTTAATATTTTTAATAATATAATATAGTAAAATAAAAATTATATTAATATTTAATTTTTTAAATTAAATATATTTTTAAATAAATATTAAAAAATAATAAACATGATTAAATCGTGAAAAAATTATTATATATGATCATTATTATTTAAATATACTCAAAACATATATATAATAGATTGATTAGATAAATCCTGATAAATGACTTATATCGTGAATACTTAGATACAATTTATATTTTTGGTATTATTAGTAGGATCTTCCCTCAAGTTAAGAATTTGTGAAAATTGTTTTATAGGGAGACCCGTGACTTAGGTAGATAAGATGGCCACTTAGGCCCTAATTTGATAAAAGTGACAATTTTTATAACGCCTATTTCATATTTTTAAAAACATATAATTGATTCAAAATAAAATTTAAGAATATATAAATTTATTTTAATATTATTTGATAGAGATATTTCCATAAAATAATTTTTTATTACTACAAAAATAATACATCAATTACTTATTTTTGTAGTTATAATAACTACATTTTAATAATATTATTGTTGAATAAATTTATATTAATAAATAATAGTTGTAAAAATAATAATTTATATGTTATTAATTAATAATAATAAAGATTAACATTGTTAACTACTAGTTTTATTATATAAAAAATAAAAACTCTTGCATTTCTTAAATGACTATAAATGTTTGAGTTTTTTAATAATCTCCTTTTATTTCTAAATTAATTGAGATTATGCAAAATAAAAATAAATAAATATTATCAAAATATCTATTTTAACATTTTTATAGTCGTCTCTCATTCTCTTTTTTTATATGTGTTAGATATATATTATAACTTTGTATACAATTTCAAACCTTTTATGTTATTTCAAATTTCCTTTAAAAAAGAATCTCAAGATCTATTATATCATGTTCAAAAAAGGTTTTGATTCCTCTTCACATTATTACACATGAGAATAAATTTTATTTATATATATATTTTAATTTTTATTGTTTACTTAATTTTTAATTTATTATTTATATATGTCAACAAAATATAATATTATTAATCAATTTTTATTAATTAATAAATTTTATATATATGAAGAATATTATTGGATGTTTTGTAAGTGCTATAGAATATGATAAGTATAATAGTATCATATTTAAATTAATATATAGTTTAATTCTTATCTTCTTACATGTTTTAAAAATAAAAATATGTTTATAATTATTCTGAAAAATGTCAAAATATTCTCTGATCATTATCATGTATATTTCATATTCTTTCTGTTCTGTATTCTATACAAGTGTTGAGATATATGTATACAAAGAAAACGAAAATTAAACAATAACTATAATTCATGCACATCCATGTTTTATGACTCCACTACTATTATTGTATGCTCTATGTTTTACTCCACTGAGCATTGGTGTCTGCCACTGTTGCAGCATGCACCACAACACACACCAACACTCCTCCTCAAGTTGGTGCATATATGTCTCTTATGCCCAACTTGTCAAGTGAGTTGTAGAAGTTCCTTGCAGACACAGATTTTGTGTGTATATCAGCCAATTGATCTTCTGATTTAACAAATGGAAGCTTAATAATCTTTTTTTCAAGATTCTGTTTGATGAAGTTCCGATCCACTTCAACGTGCTTCGTGTGATCATGTTGAACTGGATTGTGAGAGATGGAAATGGCAGCTTTGTTATCACAAAATAAGTTCATTTCAGAGTTAGGAGCAACACCAATCTTAGTTAGAAGTTTTTTCAACCAAAGGAGCTCACATATTCCCTTGACCATTCCTCGAAATTCAGCTTCAGCACTGGATAAGGCAACTACATTTTGCTTCTTGCTCTTCCATGTAACAAGATTGCCCCCCACGAAAGTAAAGTACCCAGCAGTAGATTTCCTAACCTTCATATTCCCTGCCCAGTCTGAATCTGTATATCCAAGGACTTCCAATTGACCATTCTTTGAAAACATAAGTCCTTTCCCAGGGGAGAATTTTAAGTAACGAAGTATTCGCATGACTGCATCCATATGGTCTTCACTTGGGCAATGCATGAACTGACTCACGACTACCTACTAACCGTTGATATCTCTGTTTATCTGCTGGTACTTGGTCCACATATTCTCCGAGTTTATGATTTTGAACCATTGGAATATCGACAGATTTACAATCTAGTAGTCCTGCCTCTACTAGTAGGTCCAGAGTATATTTCCTTTGGGAAAGACATATGCCTTGTTTTGATTTTGTTACCTCAATACCTAAGAAGTATTTAAGCCCTCCCAAGTTCTTCATTTCAAACTCATTTGACAGTTGTTCTTGAAGCTTAGAGATTTCTTTTTTATCATCCCCTGTAATGATCATGTCGTCTACATAGACTATAAGGGTTGTTATCTTCCCTAATCGATGTTTTAGGAAAAGAGTATGATCAGAGTTGCTTTGTTGGAACCCATATTTCTTCATTGCTGAACTCAACCTACCAAACCACGCTCGAGGTGATTGTTTTAGTCCATACAATGCTCGTTGTAATCTACATGCAGTTTCTTTCCCTGATGTAACAGTATATCCTGGTGGGATATCCATGTAAATCTCTTCTTCAAGGTCACCATGAAGGAAGGCATTCTTCACGTCAAGTTGGTGCAATGGCCAATCTAAATTTGCTGCAAGAGATAACAAAACTCTCACAGTTTTTAGTTTAGCCACAGGTGAAAAGGTTTCTTGATAATCTATCCCATGTTTATGTGTATATCCTTTTGCTACAAGCCTCGCCTTGTATCGATCAACTAACCCATCTACTTTATACTTAATGGAGAAAATCCACTTGCATCCTACCATCTTCCTCCCTTGAGGCAACTCGCTTAACACTCATGTGTTATTCTTCTGCAATGCCTCAAATTCCTCTTTTATAGCTTGAGCCCATTTTGGATCAGATAAGGCTTCTTCAATGCTACTCAAAATTTGACACGAGGAGAGTGTTTGTGCAAATGCCCTGACAGGTTCTGATAACCTTTAAGTAGATACATAATTTGCTATTGGATACTTGGGTTGTCGTTCTTCTCTTTCTGGGGAGTATCGATTTGGAGGTTTACCTCGATTGTGTCTAAAAGGTAAAACATAACCAACAGATGTATCTATAGCATTAGTTTGTAAAGGTGTGATATGATAGCTTACCTCAGGAGTGTTCTCAGTAGGAGGATCATTGGGTACTAGAGAATGGAAGGGTACATCAACCGCTTCATCTTCTGGAGATTCAATTACTACTTCAGCTTCAATTCTTGGAAGTTCAAGCTCGGGTCTAGATACTGGCTCCTCAATATTATTGGCACGATCCGAGTATGTGGGACTCGTGTCTAATATTTCAATATCAAGTCAATTTCGTTCTTCACCATAACTCTCCTCCTGAAGAGTGTAATTGGATACCGGTGATGGGAAAAAACATTATGATTCGAGGAAAGTGACATCCATGGTAGTATAGAATCTTTTAGTAATTGGATCATAACATCGGTACCCCTTTTTTTGTACACCATACCCCAAGAATACACATCGGACAACACATGGATCCAACTTAGTTCGTTGATTTTTATGGAGGTGGACAAAAGCAACACATCCAAAAATTCGGGGCGGAAGCATCAAAATAGTAGGCAAGGAAAGATGATCAGATAACATTTTTAATGGAGTCTAAAATTGTAAGGTTTTTGTGGGCATTCGATTCAGTAGATACACAGCTGTAGTAACAGCATCACTCTAGTATTTATTAGGCATATGTGCACCGATTAGTAAGGCCCGAGCCGTTTCTTCCTCTCCGCAGTACCATTCTGTTGTGGGGTTTGTGAACATGAGGTTTCATGGAGAATACCATGGTTGTCCAAGTATGTCCGGAATTGTTGATTAACATACTCCCCTCCATTATCAGACCTAAGTATCTTATTTTTTTCAAAAAATTGTGTCTGAACCATGGTGTGAAACAGGCAAAATGTAGCAAATACTTCATCTTTATGTTTGAGAAGGTAAAGCCATGTCATTCGTGTACAATCATCAACAAAAATAACAAACCAACGATGACCCGATGATGTAATGACCGGGGAAGGTCCCCAAACATCAGAATGTACTAAAACAAAAGGAGTCATACTTTTATTCATGCTCATAGGATAAGACGCCCTATGACTTTTTGCTAGGATACAAGTATCACATTTGAAATCTGAATGTGTGATATTTGAAAATAAACTGGGGAGTAGGTGCTTTAAATACCCGAATGATGGATGCCCAAATCTACGATGACATAGCCAAATCTGTCGTTCCTTGTTACCAACAGTATGTTGCATGTGATTGGCTCTTCCTGAACTGAGGTCATCCACATAATATAGCCCTCCTCTCCTAGTACCACGCCCAATGATCTCCTTGGTGAGAATATCTTGTAGAAGGCAAAAAGTAGAATACATCAATACTACACAGTTAAGGTATGAAGTGACCTGACTTACAGACATTAGTCGGTTTGACAGAGAGGGTACAAGCAAAGTATTAGATAATGATAATGAAGGAGATAAGGTCACTGTTCCAGCTCCTGTAACTGGATAAGTGACCCCATTTGCATTGGCAACACAGCTCCGTCTTGGCTGGGTTGTATTGGAGAGATCGTTTGGGTCAAATGTCATGTGATCTGTAGCTCCAGAGTCTAGAATCCACTCATCTTTCTCACTACGAGTAGAGATGTGAAATGCTTTACTTGAAATACCTGGATCTTGGGAAGATTCGGCCTGAGAAGTAAGGGATAGTGAGGCATTATTGGTAGCCACAACTGCTCGCCCAGTAGTGTCCTGTTTCTTCCGTGCTTGAAGATCATTCCACCATTCTGGATACCCATGTAGTTTGAAGTAGTTTTCATGGGTGTGTTTGGAGTTTCCACAATGGCCACATTTCATGTCAAGAGATGGTGGATTTCCCGTGGATTTCTTGCTACCCAAGGAAGTTCTTGTTTTTGGTGGCATTAGGTTATGGTGTCCCTTGACCCTTTTAAAAGCCATAACAGCTCCGGGTGTCGTATCTACACCTGTGATCATCACGGTCTGCCTGACCTCTTCCCTACGGACGAATCCATAGGCTTGTTCCATCGTAGGGAATGGTTTGATCTGAAGCACATCACTTCGAGTTTTATATAATCTATCATCAAGTCCATCGAGGAAGGTATACACTCGATCTTCTTGTACGATGGAGTTGTATTTTTGTATATCAATCGCACACTCCATTGGATTAGGACGACGGAAATCAATTTCACGCCACAACCCTTGAAGGTCATTGTAGTATTTTTCAATGGATCCACCCGCTTGCTTCGTACGAGTAACTTGACGGCGAAGATCATACACCTGAGACGTGTCTGTCCCATCATAGTAAGTGGTAGCCACCGAATCCCAAACCTGTTTTGCAGTTGGGAATCGGATAAAATTTGTAATTAAGGAGGGGTCCATAGAATTGATCAACCATCCTTTGACAATGGCGTTTTCAGTACGCCATCTCCTAAATAAGGGGTCGGTTTCAACAGGTTGAGGAAAATCCCCATTAATATATCCCATTTTATCTTTGCCAGAGATATACATCTCCACCACCTGGGACCATAAGGCATAATTGGATCCTCCCAACTTGATACTAATGGGAGCAGTCGACGCTTCAGTTGGCAGAGGTTGTGAGCTGATCTGAGCTCTAGTTAAAACTTCCGTCATTTTCGCCGTCAAATCTTCCAATATGAAATTGGTAGTTAAATCTCTAGATTCCGCCATGAAATCTAAAATTTTTTTCCTTCCTTTTTTCCTTTTTCCTTTTTTTTACAATTCGTACAACACTATATAAAGAAAAATTTGTAAACCTAAATCATTTTTGCAGTCCTCTTCGTAACCCTAAATCCCTTTTTCCTCTCCATTCGCGCAGCTCTCGCGCAGCCTTCACGCTACCCTCTACAGCGTCTTCTTCACGCTGCCCTCTGCGGCGCCTCTCTTCTTCTGATGGAAGAACTAGCCGACTACAAGCATCCAGCCGGAGTCAGCCCTCTACCTGGTCCTCCATCTCTGTGAAGCGACGCTCTTCTTCTTCTTCGTTCCAAGTTTCTCCACGATGGCTGCTAGTAAGAGACGTTGGCCAACTGCGACAGCTTCACGAAAGCTTCACCAGCCCTAACGAGTAAGAGACGTTGGCCAACTGCGACAGCTTCACGAGTGGTTCAAATGAGCAGCTAGATCAGTATGGCTCCTGAAGTGTTCTATTGAGGTTGCGACGGCGGAACTGACGTTGAGCAGAAATGGTGACTCTGAATACAAGATGGTCGCAGCACTGGTGAGGCTGCACTGTCTACCTATCCCCTCAGTTTTTGTTGTTACGCCTTACAACAATGTTCTTTGTACTGATGTTGTTGTTTTACTTGATATTTTTTTTCAGTATTGCAACTGATCGGTTTCAGAAATAAGAAATCAGACACCAGAAACAGCTTCGAGACAGATATAAACCAGAGATCAGAACTCAGCAAAAAAATGAAAACAACAGCTACAATCAGCAGCCACACCCGAAATCAGAAATCAGAATTCAGGAATCAGAATTCAGAAATCAGAAATCAGCAAATCAGCAAATCAGAATCAGAAATCAAAATGGTAGTTCTATCAGAAATCAGCAGGTAGTTTCATTAGTCACCAATAACCTGTTTTGATACCATGTCAAAATATTCTCTGATAATTATCATGGATATTTCATATTCTTTCTGTTCTGTATTCTATACAAGTGTTGAGATGTATACAAAGAAAACGAAAATTAAACAATAACCATAATTCCTGCACATCCATGTTTTATGGCTCCACTACTATTATTGTATGCTCCATGTTTTACTCCACTGAGCATTGGTGTCTGCCACTGTTACAGCATACACCACAACACACACTAACAAAAAATTATAAACATAAAAATAACATCCTTACAACTCATATATTTTTATTAAAAAAATTCGTAACTTTAATCAATTAGATTCTCACAATGTTGAATTTCAAACAAATGAATCTTGTATAGTGTTATTATTGTATCATTTTTTGTTATTGAAATTATGTATTAAAATTACAGTATCTCAAAATTTAAAATAAATTAAGCTGAGTCAATATATGCTATTTAAATTTATACCAACTATTGTATATTGGTATAATTTTTATTATATACAATATATCATAATTTATTTTTGAAAAATTATATGAGGAAGATTTTTTCAGGTTATTTTTGGAATGTGTTTAATACGTTAAAAGTTAATTATAGCATTGGTCTGAATACTACTCACATTAATCTTTAGAATTATGAAAATAGAGTAAGAATTCATAGGTAAAATATATTATGACGATATCTTAAGAAATATAGCATAAAATTGAGTTTTTATTTGTACATTTGATTTTCATAGTAAAAAATTGGATGACTTATTAGACCAATAGTTTTCTTCTTAAGTCATGGTTGTAACCTAGATTGTTTTCACTTAAAAATACCACCTATTATTTTTATTTTTTATAATTTACTATTTACACACAATTGATTGGCTGAACACTTGATAATTTTTAATTAATTATATTAACAAAATTATCTATTCGCCTTTTTTATATTAATTAGATACATAACATATACTTTTAATCCATCAGATAAAAAATACCATATATTTTTCAATTGAAGAAAACAATAAACTTTTATATACGAAATTTATAGATCTCATAACATGTAGGGTTCAAGAGCTTAATTTTGGAGAAAAGAAAAGATGCTATGGTTTCTATTTTTCGAAAGTTAAATGAAATACAACTAAAATAAGTGTTTATATAGACTTATAATTAAAAGAATTAAAAAGTTATAATATTTGTAATAAATAAAAGAAGGTAATAAAATAGATTAATTAATTAATGATTATAATTAAGCATTAATTGACAAATATTATAACAATAATTTGGACATGTATGCATAATAGAAAAGAAGAAATGAACAAAAGCAAAGAGTAAATGAAAACAGAGATTGAACTAGAGCTAAGATTATTAAAGTAGAATAATGTTTGTTGACCTTAGAAAAAATATACAGTTAATTTTTAGTAAAAACAAAAATAATCAACTAGTGATGTTAAGGGATGCAGATAAGAAATCAATAAAAAATTAATTATAGAGAAAATGACATAACTAACTCTTATTTTGAGAGTCAAAAAGTTTCTCTTCACTAGAGTTTTAACTCTTTTTTTCTCTTTTTTTTGTTCAATTGTCATCACTTATCTGTCTCCAATGCAAGTTATTACAATTTTTTTTTGCCTTTCACTAAAGATTGCATCATTCGTTTAGATTGTTATAATCAACGTTCGAATTCATGGATCTCTTGACATTGAGTGGTGTATATTGCGGTTCGATTCGTCTCTAATTTTGGCTAAATTTTAGTTTTAATTTGAATTTGTTTATGTATTTTGTAATAAGATTATTATGTTTATTCTGAATGTTTTAGTTTCTATTTAGTATCAATTTCAAGAAAACTCAACTAGATCTATAAGATTATGTTTTAGATCTATTTGGTTCTTATTGTTTTATGTCCAAGGATTACAAAGTTTTTGTAATTTCTTACATATTGATTTTTTTTAGTTTATTGACATTATGTTTTCTCAATTTTAATTCGTCGTGTAAATCTTAATTTGTGTTTTTGTACTTTGTTGTTTGAAGGCTTGGATTTCTACACTCATATGGCAAACATTGTAAGTGGAGATCAATTTCATATATTTTTAGAAGAATTTTCATTGTAAGACTATAACAATCAACAATCAAACGAAAAAATATATATGAACAAAATGAAAAGGCTCAATGTTCTTGTGAAGAGTATAAAGAGATAAGAAGAAATAATGATTTAATGTTGTATTGGTGTCTTTTAGAATATACATAGAGAACTCTATTTATAGAGTTGTAACAAGTGTAGTACAAGTGAAATAGTAAGTGTAGTACAAGTGAAATAGTACAAGTATAATACAAGTGAAATAGTATAAGTGTAGTACAAGTGAAATAATACAAGTGTAGTACAAGTGAAGTATAAGTACATTACAATATCACATATAACTTAACATCCCCCCTCAAACTCAAGGAGGAAGAGAAACAATCAACTTGAGTTTGGAAACTAATTCTTGAAATCTGCCTGGTAGATGAGATTTAGTGAAGATGTCAACTGTTTGATCTGTGGAGGATATTGATTTGAGACAAACAGTATCTTGAAGAACATGTTGACGAACAAAATGACAATCAATCTCGATATGTTTTGTTCGTTCATGAAATATATTATTGTGAGCAATCTGAATAGTACTCTGATTGTCACAATATAGGATAGTTGCAATTGATTGGAGAACACCTATATCAACAAGTAACCAACGGAGCCAAAAAAATTCTTGAGTGGTGTCAGCAAGAGCACGATATTCAACTTCAGTGTTGGATCGAGAAGTGAGGGATTGTTTCTTGCTTCACCAAGATATGAGAGAGTTTCCAAGAAAGAAACAATATCTAGTAGTAGAGCGACGATCAGTTAGGTCACCTGCCCAATCAGCATCAGAGTAGGCGGAAAGAAGAAGATTGGACTTGTTGGAGAAGTGGAGACCGTGAAACATGGTGCCTTTGATGTAGCAGAGAATGCGAAGAACTGCGGTATAATGGGTAGACCGTGGAGCAGACATGAATTGACTAACCAGATGAACAACATAGGCAATGTCAGGACGAGTGACTGTGAGATAAACAAGACTGCCTACTAGTTGTATGTATAATGTGGCATCTGAGAGAATAGTGCCATCCAATGGAGTAAGTTTGACATTGGTTTCTAGAGGTGTTGATGCAGTTTTGCAATCAGTAAGGCCATCCCATTAAGAATATCAGAAGAGTACTTTGCTTGAAAGAGATAATATCATTGAGAATCAGATGAGATTTCTAGGCCCAAGAAGTAGTGGAGACGACCAAGGTCTTTCATTTCAAATTAATGGCTCAGAAACTGCTTGAGATCAATAATTCCATTAGAGTCATTCCCTGTTATGATCATATCATCTACATAAAAGAGTAGAAGTGTTACACCAGTGGGAGTCTTCCGAATAAAGAGACCAGAGTCATAAGAACTGGAAGTGAAACCAAAGTCAGTAAGTGTAGAGCTGCATTTGGAAAACCTAGCCCGAGGAGCTTGTTTGAGGCCATAGAGAGCACAACGAATTCTGCATACTTGATGAGGTGAATGAGTGTATCCAGGAGGAGGTTTCATATAAACTTCCTCAGTTATGTCTCTATTGAGAAAAGCATTTTTGACATCCATTTGAAACATGTTCCAATTTCGTTCAACAACAACAGTAATGATACTTTGAACAGAGGTGAGGTGAGCTACATGTGCAAAAGTTTCTTCATAGTCGATTCTGTATTCCTGTGTAAAACCCTTTGCAACCAGACAAGCTTTATATCGTTCCACAGACCCATCTGAATGAGTTTTGATTTTGAAAATCCACTTACAACCAATCAAAGATTTATTAAATGGAAGATCAACAAGATCTCATGTATGTGCTTTTTTTAATGCATGTAATTCATATGTCATAGCTTGTTGCCAATGAGGATTAGAACTAGCTTCTCTATAGTTTTAGGGTACATGATGAGACAAAATAGTAGAGAAACATTGGTAATCATGAAGATGAAAAGGAAGACTACTTACACGAGTAGAACGATGAAGTGATGACTCTCGACAATCAGGTAGTTGGTCTTCAGAAGATGTTGTTATGGTAGGATCAGCAGAAGGAGAACACATATCAGGAGAAGTCGTAGTAGACGATGTTGAGGGTAATGGAGCAATGTTAGGAGGAAATAAATCAATAGTTGGATCATTAAAAAATGAGAGTGAGGTAGGAGATGAGACATGAAATGAGGAAATAGAGGAAAAAATTTTATGCTCCCAAAAGATGACATGACGAGAGATGTACAATCGTTTTGAGATAGGGTCCCAAGAACGATAGTCTTTGTGTTCTATTCCATACCTTAAGAAACAACAAAGGCGAGCACGAGGTTCTAATTTATTGCGTTCATGAGGATGAAGAAGAACAAAACATGCACAACCAAACACTTTTAGCAGTTCATAAGATGGAGAAGTACTATAGAGACGCTCATAAGGGGATTGATTGTGAATAATAGGCATGGGAATACGATTGATGGTATAAACAGCTGTAAGAGCTGCTTCACCCTAAAAGCGTTCGGGACAAGAACTAGAAATGAGGAGAGTTCTATAGACATATGGCCTAGACGAGCATGTCATAGGTTGATAGGAGTAGTAGAAGCAGCAACGGAAGTATGAGGTGAATTGGGTAGATGAAGGTCGATAAGTTCAAATAATTGTCCAACCTTACGGCCTATCCCAAGGATCTGTCCTATTTGTGGATCTTTCACATGATAACCAGAAGAGGAAAAAGTAATAGTTAGACCAAGTTCACATAATTGACCAACAGAGATAAGATTTAGAGTAAGGTTGGGAATATGAAAGGTGTCAGAAAGTGATATAGAAGATGTGGAAACTTGTCCAACAGCATTAACATGCATATGTGAACCATTGGCAGTTTGAATTAAAGGTTTGGAGATGAAAGATTGTATGAGAGAGAAGATGTGAGTATCATGAGTCATATGGCTACAACAAGCAGAATCAAAATACCATAAAGATTTACCTGATGTGAAAGACAAGGCAGTAGGAGTAGGAGTAGGATTACTAGATTGTGAGAGAACATGTTTAAGAAGACCTTCAAGTTCTTGAGTAGAGAAGGTAAATTTGTCATGATTATCCTCAGAAACAGCAGTAGGGATTCCGTGAGGAATGCTGAGAGGGATTCCGAAAGCAATATCTGTTAAAGTGTCCTCGACCCTTCTTATGACAATATATACATACCCGAATGGGACATGTAAAAAGCTCATGATTGGGGTTGTGACAGTAGGTGTAGCCTTGATGTTTGAAGTCCTCTTTGAACCTCCTTTAGGGCGATAAAAGGGGGTGGCAAGAACAAAATCTGTATGATGAACTTTGAAAATCCTCATCCGAGTTTCTTCAGAGCGAAGCTCGGTCACATCAGTATCTAAGGATGGAAAAGGACTTCGATGGAGTAAGGAAGCCCGAACAGGTTCAAATCGATCATGGAGAGCCATGAGAAAAATAACAAGACGCTGGTGATTATGGTAAGTTGCAAACATCTCAGCATCAATCTTGTTCGTCCAAGTTGGTTCAGAGAGAACGAGTTGATCCCAAATAGTATGCATTTAGGAGAGAAATTGGTTAATGGTTTGATCAGCCCTTTGGCGTTTGGTATGAAGAGTTGTTAGAAGTTGATATTGGTTGGCCAAATCTGTTGTAGTGAGGCGAGCCTGAAGAAATTTCCAAACTTCTTTGGCAGTGTCAAAATGCCCAAATTCACCATGGATGGAGGGTAAGGTAGTGTTACGGAACCAGGTAATAATTTGATGGTGTTTACTCTTCCAGTCTTCAAGGCGGTCAGCAAATAAGGAGTTGTTTTCAGTGGTTTCTTGGATGGGTATAGAGATATCACTAGTTATGAAACGTCATAACTTCGTCCTTTCAAGAAACTTTTCATTGCTTGTCCCAAGCTAGGTAGTTAGTATCATCAAGAGTGGTAGAGATTGGTTTTGGGACATTATTTTGGTCCATTTTAACGAAATAATGGAGGAAATATAAAACAAATATATAGAAACAGTATAAAGGATATATCCTTAAAAATGAAAAGAGGAGTTGAAAACAAGCTTGGAACCGGGTTGAGATGAGTCGGGTTGGAGTGAGTCGAGTTGAGGTGAGTTAGGTTGGAGTGAGCCGAGTTGAGGTGAGCCGAGTTGAGAATAAACCGAGTTAGGGTGAGCCGGGTTGGCTGTGATGAAGAGAGGCAAAATTTTGATAGAAATTTTAGAGGTATATGAGAGGCTTTGATACCATGTGAAGAGTATAGAGAGATAAGAAAAAAGAATGATTTAATGTTGTATTGGTGTCTTTTAGAATGTACATAGAGAACTCTATTTATAAAATTGTAACAAGTATAGTACAAGTGAAATAGTAAATATAATACAAGTGAAATAGTAGAGGTGTAATACACGTGAAATAATATAAGTGTACTACAAGTGAAGTATAAGTGCATTACAATATCAAATATAACTTAACAATTGTCTTGCATGTTTCATCGGGTCTTAACTTTTTTGTCAATTTTAATTGTGTAAATTAGATTTTGATGATTGTTTTTAAATATATGTTTAATTGAAATTATATCTATGGTTTTAATTATGTGAATGAAATCTTTTGTTATAAGAAAAAAGGAAAAAAGATAAGAAAAACAAACTAGTGATGTTCAGTTACGTAAAAGAGTAATTTGTAAATAAGTCGCCATTGAAAATGAGAAAAATGGTATTGGTTATATGATAATATGAATAAAGAATTTTGATATCAACGAGAAAAGAAAAAAAGTTGAGTTTTACAACGGATACTTCAATTCTTTTAATTAATCTAGAATTAATATTCAATATATAATTATAATATTCTCCCACACATAATATTAAATATTTTCGTTCAATAAATGCTTTTATTACGTTTCACCTCTACGGTGATATAAAGACTCATGAACTTATATGATCATGATTTAAATTGTTTTTTTTATAATAGATTTAAATTTTAAGTTGATTGAGCAAAAAAATATTTTTATAAAATTTAAAATAGCACATCATTTCACGTATTTATTGGAATATGAAATAGGAATCTCACAATTTTTCAATTTGAGTACTTGTCGTTGAAATTATAACACCTCCTGTCTCCTAAGCTAAACATGCTACTATAAAAATGTATATTTTTAATAATAAAATTTTTGTTGGGACAATAGTATTAATTTTTAAGGGAAATTATTAACTAATTTTGATTAATTTGATGTGATAATCATGATCAATCGACATAAGTCAGAGAAAATTATGATAATAAACTGATATATTTTACTCTAATAAATTCACAATTTCTCCTGTATTAACATATATTTTAACTTAACTCAAATTTAAAAAAAAATTAAAAAAAATTATTAATATTATAAAAATTAAATATTTTATATTAATATGACATCATTTGAAAATGATAGAATGGAACATACAAAGTAAAATAAAAGAATTTGTTCCCCTAATTACTAGAATAATTGATAAATAAGCCATTAATGTTAACTTAACTCACTAATTAAATAGTTGGATTATTTAATAATATCATATTAATATTATTAGAATGACAATAAATAATGGGTAGCCCTATTATTATAATAAATTTGTGAATATTATAACAATATTTTTATTTTTAAAAATATTAAAATATTAGTTTATGCTATAAAATATTTAATTATTCTGATCTAGTAGTGATTTCTATTTTGAAAATAACAATTCTTTATATTAAGGATAGTTCTAGATTTAGAGCACAGAAACATTAAAGCATTAAATTATTACTGTATTAATGTTTTATGCTTTGAAAATAACAACTTCCTAAATTAACCAACTCTTTCTTATGTAAAAACAATTAGGTAGCTCTATTGCCATAGATTTTGTTAATATTAAAATAATATTTTTATTTTTGAAAAACTTAGAGCATTGAATTGTAATATAAAATATTTAATTATTTTAAAATTAGTGTTTTATACTATATGAATATCAATAATTATATGACAAATTTTTTATATATGAAATTTTATTTTTAATCATTTCTTATAAAGGAGAACATATATTATTTTTCTTACTATGTAAATAAATATTTTTTTTATTAAGAATTAAAAATAAAATTAGTTAAATAAATGTATAGTTTATAATTAATAGATATATTATTACTTATTTATTTAAATTAATATTTTATTGTTCATATAATTAATAAAATTTAATTTTTTTAAAAAAAACAAATATTCCTTGGAAGTTTGTAATTAAGAGAAAAAATAATAATAACGCCTCTTACTTGATTGGTGCGACACGATTTACAGACTCTGTTTCATAATTAAAATCAATTCATTTGAAGCAGAGTGGACCAGCCACCTGTTACTCCCGGTAAAGACATCCTATCGTCCAATGACAAAGACTGTTATGACCGGTAATTATGGGTTCCTCGTTCAGAACGCCGGTACGCCACTTGGACTGTATTGCTGGACCCTCTATATATATTTGTCTTAACTAATATACTCTCCACTCAATAGACAAAACTCATAAAAATACTTTTTTTTTTTAATTTTATTTTCCCAAAAACAGATTTAATTTAGAGGAAGAAGATAGAGTATGGAACGTGGGTTCCATCGATATCGCAGGCATGCAAAATCAAGCTCCGGTATAGTCTTTTACAAATGTCAACTGAGTTTTTCTTCCCGGCCCCTAGTTTTTATACGTGCTAATAATAATTTGTTCTGTTCTGTTCTGTTAATGATATATCTTTATTAATCTGCTTTTCTTATTCATGACTTTTTCCTTCTGATGATATATCTTCGCCATTTTTGTTCTAATATTGCATGTTTTTGTTTTTAATTTAAAAAACGAAGAAAAAGAGATTAAAAGATCGAAAGCAACGCTACTTATATACAAATCTGTTAAAATATATGACACCACCTTTTTGACTACGTATTGTAAGTACTGTAGTCTGTAACGCTTGCTGATGACCATCTTCCAATTTTCATCAATGTATTGTTAATATATTGTTTAAATCTGTTTAATGTTTTTTTTCCTTCCTAACACGTTGGTGTGCATGCATTACTCAGAGTCTAAGAAGTTTAATGTAATAATTATAATTTAGGTGATGTTTTTTATTTAATATAATTATGTAAATTTTACTATATTTTTATAAATACAACCAATGTATTAAAAAGTTAAAATAGTGTTTCAACTTCCGATGCTAGCTTCAACCCTACAACACGAAAGATATCACCTAGAGAAACCGAAAAGCCTTTGCTCAAAAATAGAACGAAAAATTGATTTGTTTTTCAAAATTATTCCATCACATGCATTACACACCATGGATAATTTGTATACAAAATTTTGTATAATTTTTTTTCTTTTAATATTTCTCTTTTTACAAATAGCACCATCGTTTTTTAATTATATTTTAAATTGCCTCCATTTTTTACTTTTTTTTTTTTAAAGTTCAATCCATTATTTTTTTGGTTCAGGAGAAAATAATACATTTAATGAGGCTCACTCTATTTTAAGAGAGATTATTCATTGTTACTTGAATATATGATTAGTGGTAACCAATAAAATTCAAGATTATTATAATTTTTTGTTTAAAATAAATAATAAAATATAAATAGACAAAATAATCTAATTAGTGAGTAATATAGTAATGGATAATACTTAATACTTTAAAACATTTTATCCAAATGAGTTAGATTTTTTTTGTTCAAAAAAACAAAAACAAAATGAGTTAGTATATTTTTTGGATAATAATATCTTCACGTTCATTTTTGTTAATGTATCAGTATAATTTATAAAATGATTTTTTTAACGTTTTAATATTATTATTGTTGAATAAAATTATAATTAATGAAAATCTATTGAAATGATAACAATTAAACTTACGGTAATAATAACACTTTTTTCAACTTAAAAATGAACGTATTTCTCATTTTCCCTGGCACGTGGTTCATGCAAACAAGAGAAGTGTTTCAGTCTCATTCCTGAATGATATTTGTTCTCTTCCCCTGGATTTTCGCTATTACTTTGGCTTTTTAAGAAGGGTTTGACATTTGCTTCTTGGCTTGTTTGAGACGCGACGATATATAATCGTTTGCAAATCATAATTATTATTTTTTCTCTTTTGAAACCTCAGTACCTTTTTCTTTTCCTTTTTTTTTTTTCTTCAAAAAAGAAATAAGAAATCTCTGTCACCATCAATGTACTTGACAGAGCCATGCAACAAGAAAATGAAAAGGCATGAGTCAAAAGCATGCATAAACAAGCTGAGCCAGGCTATGTCTTTACTGGTCTTACCTTGTATTTTATGTTGATTTTAATTTATTTCAATTATATTAAATTTTCTTTTTGAATTTTTGGAAAATGAGAAAGTAGGTTTTAGTCATTAATGAAGATATCTGTACAGTAATGCTTAATTATTAAGTACTGGAATTCTTTTTTATATATATAAATAGTACTGCGTATGAAAATTGCCTTTAATTAATAATAAATATTTGTCCCAATTCCATACGGACCAATCGAATCATTAATTAAATTTTGCTAATATATATATAAAATTATATATGACACGTAATTAGAATACAGTAATTTATTGATATTCCCTATTATTCTCATAATATTTTGGATGTTTTACAACTTATTTAAGAGAAATTGTAATATTACATTAATACACTAACTTTTACATCCATATTTTTTTTATAATATATCGTAATCATTTTAAAAATTAAATAAGTTATACATTTGCTTAGATAATATTGACATAATGCATGACATAAGAGATATAAATGCAAAAATGGGTAGTACAGATTTATGTCTTAATAGTTTTTTTTTTTCATTTCATGATAATTCTAATGAAATGAAAACGTTGTCATTTGAATGCATCAAATGCATAAAAAAGGACTCGTCACGTTAAAGAAAAACACTAAATATCCCCGACTGCGAGAAGTACATGATTGAATCGGGATTTTTCTTCTTTAAATTTTGTTTTGATATTTCAGTGATATTAATTTCATTTAAACTAACCTTGTGATTCAAAAACTAAAAATTATCGAAATATATAGCATAATTCTATGTTTAAAAGTGAACATTATCATTTTATTATAATTAACGATCACTAAATACTTGATTTGTTTAGAAATGTGTACAATTATTATAATTCATGAGGCTTGGCCATTACAGTGCAGCCCAACAACACCACCTCAAACAACAACTACAATGGAGGCAATGCATGTGTTATCCGTGAGCAAGACCAATACATGCCTATAGCCAACGTGATCCGCATCATGCGTCGTATACTTCCATCGCATGCTAAAATCTCCGACGATGCCAAGGAAACCATTCAAGAGTGTGTGTCTGAGTATATCAGCTTCATCACTGGGGAGGCTAACGAACGTTGTCAAAGGGAACAACGCAAGACTGTTACTGCTGAGGATGTGCTTTGGGCTATGGGCAAGTTGGGGTTTGATAACTATGTTGGGCCACTCAGTATTTATCTTAATAGGTATCGTGAACTTGAGAATGACCGTACTCGATCTGAGCCTCCCTTTGTGAAGCGTAGTGTGGATTTTGGGCCTTCTCAAGTTGGGCTTTCTTCTCCTTATGGGCCAGGCTATCATCTGGGCCATTATCCAGGTATGTATGACGCTGCTGTGGTTTCTATTATGGGCGGGTACTATCGGGATGGGTCGGGTTCGGCTGGGGGAAGTGGATCCTCTTCTTCACAAAATGATTTGCCTGGGTATGATCCTTATGTTCATGATGAGTTCAAGTGAACGAATGAGTGTTGCATTTCAAAACTAAGAAGAAGCCATGTTTTGCTTTACATAGGTGACAGAAAAATGACTGGTTAGAAACAATCTAGTTTAATTTTGCTGCTTTTATCTTTATGTATTTCAGCTTTTTCTCAAGGATTCTAAGAGACGATCAATGTATAATCCTTTATTGGATTTATTTAACTTGGAAATTATAACAACAACGAACATGGTTTGACTTGATTACAAACTTAGAAAGCCACGATAAATGATTTTAATTATTAATTCATATGGTAGTCACACCAAAAAAATTGCAAATTCCACTGCTAGCATCTTTACTATATTGTCTGTAAAAAGTATAAACCAACAAAAATAATATAATAATAATAATGAAATTTCCCAAAAAGAACAAATAGTAGAAAGAACTTGTTATGTACACATAAAGGGTGGACTCGAATCATTTCCTTTTGTTAGGCTGTTATGACCGTTTATCATCCTTATTTATAAAAGGTATTTTTAGATTTCCCGTTATTTATAAAAAGTAAAAAAAAATTTGATTTTACATGTCTTATATTTATTCAAAAAATAACACTTAAATTATATATTTATTTTTTATAAGATTATTATGAATCAAAAGCTCTCTAATTATTTAATTTAAACAATTTAATCTCGTATTCATTAGCTTAGGTATCAAAAGTCCCATATTTTTTCAAAATAAGTATTTTAATTCCGTAATATTCGAATTAGTTATTTATATTTTTGTTATTTATAAAATTTAGATACTATATATCCTCATTTTTTATACTTTTGATAAACTAAAAGTGATCGATATACTTAAATATAGAATTAAAAATATTTAATTTTCATAATAAGTATACTAATAGTGTCCAACTCATAAACTAACGAACTAAAATACATTTTTAAAAAAAATATTAGATTTTTGGTGCCTAATCCAATAATTATAGAATTAATATGTTTATTTCGTAACAATATTTATTAAAAAATGAATGCATCTTATAAATGAACGTTTTTATGTTTTTATTTATTTTTATATATTCATTTATTTTTTCTTTAATTCTTCGGTTACAACATATTTAAGTTAAAATAAATTATATCCAATGTAGTTAAAAAAAATTAATTTTATCTTTATGCGATTATATTTTAATAATAATAACTATCACAAAAATAAATACATGATCTAAATATCAATTTTATAACAAGTAAAGAACCCTTATAGTACTTTTCTCTTATAAAAAATAAGTCATTGAAAGACAATTTGACTTCGTAGTGTTTTACTATATTAAAAATATAGTCAACAAATATTTTAAAGGTATATAGATCATTTAAATAAATTCCTTCCATTTTTATCTACTTTCTAATTCCTTTCAATTTTCCATTCTAACCAATTCTATTATATTGAAATATTTTTTCTCTTTTCTTAATTAATCTCTCTATTCCCATCTCCATCTCTTTTGTAGATAGTCTCTAAATGTTAAACTAAAGAAAAAATATAAATTAAGTTTATTAGTAGACCACAAGTTATATTATAAACATTTAATATCATCTATAATATTTATTACTAAAATGCTTAAAACCTTTATTATATTTTACTTATACAACTATTGTTTCAAAAATAATTAGAAATTGTTTTGCAGTGCTAGATTCAAGAATAACAAAACTAAAACTAATAATATCCATAACTATATTTTCCCTAGAAAAAATCAAATGTAATGCTTAAAGTTTAGAAATCTAACAAACTAACTATATAATCATAGAAATAGACCTTCAATGATGTTCATTGGTTAAGTTGGCTCTTGTGAAAAGCTTATGGTGACAACAACTTATAACATGGTATCAAAACTATATGTCCTACATTTAATACCTAATCGAGGTCATTTAATACACATATTTATGCATCAATTCTAATACAGTTACGATAAATTAATGTTTTTTATGTATTTTATGTGTTTGTTTTGTGCTATACACATGTTTAGGGATGAAACAAGCAAAAATAGGCATAAAATTTAAATAAAAAATAGAGCACTTGATAAATCGAGCTTCGATAGAGTTCAATCGAATCCTCGAATGAAAAATATAAATCAATAGGCTTGATAGATTGAAAAGTTATTTGATCGAGGATAGAATAATGAATCATGATAAGAATGATAAGAGTTACTAGATCAATCAAAAATGGTATCGATCGATTGAGAAAAAAGTTGATTGATTGAGCTTCAATCGAGCATCGATCATGTACTATTGGGTTAGAAATCACAAAGGTTAGATTGATCGAGCATCCAATCAACACTTAAATTTAACATTTTTTAACATTAGCTTTTAATCCTAGCCATTGAGTCAACAAAATTCTAACCATAATCAAAGTAGACCCATAAATACACTGTAAAAATAATCCAAGGGATCATTAGAAACACACAATTGCAACAAATAATAAGATACATAAAAAAAGTATATCTAAGTCAACTTTTAAAGAATAATTGAAGAAAAGACTAAAAATTGGAGATTGGGGTTACGTTGGTTATGTCATTTACCTTTTATCAAGCCTTTTCTTATTCCTTTTCCTTTTCCTTTTGATGAAAATAGTGATGATTCATGTAGAACTTATATTTAGCTAAACTTATAAATTTTATGGACAATTTTAGACCTTATATTATGATTTAATTAATTTAGTATTATAATATTTTTTTTATAAAATTTTTGTTTTTTAATGTGTTCAATTTTGTGTTTAAATGTTGAAACCTTTTATGTTATGAATTAAGTATACAACTATTTTGTTGCACGAATATGTTTATAATTAGTTTAAGATGTTAGCATGTAATCACTAATATTCTTATTTAAATTAATACCTTGTGACTACTATAATAAATAGGATTAAGTGCTTACATTAAACGTTATTAATGATTTTAATCTTGTATAATTTAGTTATCATATTTTTAAATCTTAATGTATTGAATGAATTAAATCTAATAAATAGACTTTTAGATTGTTTAGGATTTATATTGATTTATAATTGTATTATGAATCAATACACAATAAGAAAATGTAGAAAGTTTTAAGTAGCATAGACTTCTAGAACTAAAGTTAAGAATTTAATAATTTTTTTAGATTATGAAAGTTATTTAGATGTTAAAAAACTAACTTCAATTCATTATATGATTAAGTGAATTGTCAACTAATGGTAAATATAGTCTCATAATCACTCTCCCTCGTAATTATTGTACAATGTACTTTATTGTTTTATGTTATTTTATTCAAATACAATTAAAACTCTCATTTTGTTGATTTTAAATGATTTACCAATGAGTTAGTAATTAAGAGTAGATATTATTATTAATCATTATTGATATGATAACCTTTTGTTCTTAAATTACTTTTTACTTGTACGTGATTACATATACTTTTGTGTGCTCAAATGTGTCAAGACCCAATAACTCCAAGATTGAATTACAAGTATTTGACCTACATGACACATAAAGTAAACAATTGTAAGAAGAGTAATAAATGTATAAAATTATAGTTGATTATTATTCTAATAGCTTAAAGCTTTTGGATACGTTGATTTCCTTATAACTTTTAATATTGTATCAGAGTTGGAGTTTTTACGTTTAAGGTATAGTAACTCTAATTATTGAATTGTGAGAATTTGTTAATAATTGTAGTAGAGTGATAATGTATAAAAATATTGTTAATATTCTTTTCACTAACTTAATCTTTTAAAAAAGTTATTTCCAACAAATTATAACACTTATAATCATGCCTAATCCTTTTAGCTATACTTTTTTCTTTTTACAAGTAGATTATGGTATTTATTTTTCGTATTAAACTTGTAATTAATGTGAAAACAAATGCGTTTGGAATCATTCTTCTCTAGATTACAAATAAGATTATACATGTAAATTACAACTAACATTTATATATTTAAAATTGATTGTTGATAGATTGAGTTCTAAATGGTTCTTCACTATTTAAAATATGTTAATAATAATACATTAATACAATCATTAATATGATATTAAATACTAACAGTAATACAAAGATTATTAACTGACTTGCATCATTTTTTGTGATCCTACTATTTTGGCACTAAATGATGCTGATGCAAAAACTTATAAAATAAATAACAAGTTGAATAGTGAAAAGTAATTCATTGAAAACAGCTTTAAAAGTAAATTGCATCTAAAATTAAATATAAAGATTACTATTATATTGTTATAAAAACATTAATAAATTAACTTTTGTTAAACAAAGTTATCACAAAATTATAAAGCTATCTTATATAATTAATTTGTACTTATATCTAAAGTATGTAATGAAGATTTTAATTTAAGATATAAAATTATATCATTTATATATCTTAAAATAAATGAGAGAATTATAATTATAATTATAATAATTGTGTTCAAATTTAATTAAAAGGTATCATTAAAATAAGAAGTTACAAAGTTTGAAGATATTTTCTTTGATTTCTGAAAATGGGCTCATATTGTGTCAATTTTCTGTAATGGGCTCCGGCGCTATCACCAGGGTCTGAAATTTGAATCCCATGAAACGGCAAAGCAACTCTTGTCGCATTTGTATGAAAGAACAGTTTGTCGTTTAATGTGTTGCAGACAAATCGTCTTTTGTTCCCCAAAATTTGAATTGCAACCCGCGCTAAACAACGCCAAGTCCATCCCTACCGTTCATTTAGAAGTCAGAACCCAAGTACTCTTTTTTCTCTCAATCGCTGTAATTTTCATGGGTTTAGAGTGAGAAATGACGACGAGAGAGAAGCTGTTGTTGCAGATCTTCGAGAGGAAGAAGAAGATCATCGACCAAGTTAATCACCATGCTCTTCTCTTCGATCATCACCTCGCTTTCAAACTCCTCATTGACGGAATTACCCCTCCCCCGTGGCTCTCTACCTACGAATCCAATGGTAACATCGATGCCTTTTCCAATTATACATTTTAAACCTAGGTCGAGCATTTGAATATTGTATTAATGTCCACCAAACAGTGCGTGATGTAGAAGTATGAATATTTGAACTGTTGCAGAAAAGTGTGGGACACTGCTCTCGATTTGTTCTTAATTATATGATTAACGAACTAACTGTATGGTGTCAATGTTACTTCTATATTGCATGCTTTGGTTTAGTTCGGTCACCTAATAATTTATCCATTCCCTTGCTTGGATGCTCAGAAAGAATTTATGCATAATTGAGTTGGCAGCATATAGAATTCTGGTACGGGGAAAAATAAGATATTAATTATGCTCTGTGATTGAGAAGCCAGTTTCTCCAGCCTACGATGGAGACCTAACAAGCTTTTTTGTGCGCAGAAGTCGATGCTTTGAGCAAAGGTTTGGATGCAAGAGATGATACATCAGTTTTCCAGCTGCAATCTAATATTGGTGGATGTGCTTCAAATGGTTTGCCTGCAGTGGACCATCGTAATACAATTCCAGAAGATTGGAGAGATGAGGATCCTAGTATATCATCTCCTCAGGATAAGGGATGTGCTGGATTATCGGATACTAACCCTGAGCCACCTTTATCCTATGTTAAGATTCAAAGATCCAAGTCTCGACAAAGAGCTCTTCAGGTTCGCAATAGTGCAAAAAAGGATATGCCGGATGAGAATAATGTGAGAGCGTGTGCTGGTGGGATTTCAGTTTCTGGAACTTCTTCCTTACAATCTGAACGAGTTGTTGAAGGGAATGTTTTCCATCTTTTGGACCAAACGTGTGCCGTAAAAGATGTAAAAGTAGGTGTTTGTTCCATTGAAGAAAAAGGCAGAACAATTTGTCACGGTGAAATTATGTGCAATAAAATTCTGGCGCTAAAGTGTTCTTTGAATAATGCTCATTGTTCATCTCATCCGATTCAGGAAGAAGTGGCTGTAAATATGGATTCAACTAAACCCCCAGCAGAGCAACCTCACATTTTGAATCATTCAAACACCTCTAGTGAAATTTACAGGGCTGCAGAAGCAAAATCTGGAGATTTTCAGAGCAAGGGGAAGGGAAGCAGCATTTATTCTGGACGAATAACAAGATCTAGAAATTCAACCCAACAAGGTAATGAGTTCTTCAAGTTGGATCTCTCTTCAAACAACTGCAAAAAAGATGAAATCACTGATTGCATGGAAGTGGTCAAATCTGTTGAAATCACCAGTGAAATTACGGATATAAGAGCAAAAACCAGTGGGTGCCAGGTAATGAAAAATGGATCAGATGATTACTCTTGTAGAATAACAAGGTCTAGACGTTCTTCCCAGCCATGCAACAATGCCCATGCTTCACAAAATCTGCAGATATCTCCTCTAGTGCAAAAGAAAATTAAGTTGTCAAAATTATACAGGAAAAAACATTTTAATGAGGAAAATTCCACTGAGGGATATGGTTCTGGAGTTAAAGGTTTAGAGGCTACTATTGGTGCTGAAAAAGTTATAAGGGGTGTAACCTCCAATAACCCTGACCAAATGGTCACCCAGTCGATGTTAACTGCTTCCAGTAAGTCTCATAAAGCAAACGATACTTCAATATCTGCTGAAAGGCCACCATACTGCAAGGAAGACCTATTGGGAGCAAGTTCAACTGATTCATCATGCAAGGAAAATGTTGCAGACAAGTTTCCTGACAGGGCAAAGACTACTTGTTCTGAAGGAATATCAAAGCCTTTCAACTCCAACACTTTGGGCTGTGGAGTTACCCAATCCAGGTCTGCACCGTCAGACATGCCTCTTCAAGCCAGACCAATTAATAGGTTTGAGGGCTCTATGACCTGTGCTGAGGTGAAAGATCTGCCTTCTAATAGCACCAATGAATTTGTTAACCAGAAGAGATGCATTGCAGGACCAGCTGAAGCCGACTCTATTTGCTTAGGGTCTAACTTGGATGTTGCTGACTGTGGAATTAGACATGAAGCACCATCCTTAAGGACATCCACTCATTCCACCATGCATATGGAGCCCAAGCAACTTGATTTTGACATTGTAGAAGAGCCCAGTTCAAATGGAATTCCAGCTCCTGTCTCTGGAAAGGACAAAAGAGGTGGAGTTTCTGCAAAAAGGCCCATCACCTTGTCGGAACCTTCAAATTTACTCAATAAAGAAACTTATATCAGTATCCAGGAAAAAGGCAACTCACCCCTGGAGGTACATTTACTAGAGCAACAGGAAGCTCTGAGCAAAGATGGATCCCACACAGGTTTATCTGAAGCTCTTGCAGAGAAGATAAATCTAGTCATGGGAGCATTGGATGGAAATTCTGCATCCCCAGTCCTAGAAATGTCTGATATTCACAGGGATGCAGTTTGTCTTACTTTACAAAATAGTGAAAAAACTTCCGGAGGAAGATTTGCTTTGATAGATAATTCAACTAATTTGCAAGTTTTCAGGGAAGATTTTACCAAAAGCATGCCGGGAAAAGAGGTATGGGATTCTGATGTATTTAACATTAGTCGCTGTTTCAAATTTACGTAGTCACTCTTTCAAGAATGGAGCCCTTCTTGCTTAAAAACCCTCTAAATCAATTTTATCATGTCGTAAAGTGGACACTTACTCTTTTGGTAACCAGAAACAATTAAGCTAGCAACAGATGCTGATTTTCCCAATATAGATACAGATTTTTAAAATTTCTTCTCTGTTTTGAAGGATGATACAAGGAGAAACTTATCAGAGTCAATAATAAATCTAGGCATGTCTAATCTGGATGCATATTCCGTAGATCAATGTACTTATCACAACACTGGCGTCGATGGTGTTGTAACAGCTGAGCATGAGTCTACAGTAAAATCCACGGTTAGAAGTGTTAGTTCTTTTGTGGAGGCTACTTGGACTCAGAATAAGCGAAGAAAGACTGAGCCCATTGATGCCTTTTATGCTCCAGCCAGCATGCAAGAAGACGTACCTCACACTACTGATGATAATCCTAGGAGGAAAGACCTGTTAAGTGAAGAATGTTGTCCCAAGACAATCCTAGAATCGTTTATACTTTCAGATTCTAAAGAAGTTGTTGCACAGTTAGTTACAAATAGGAATCAAGTTGAAGAGTTGGATCAAATTGAGAAACATAACTTAATAGAGGGCTCTGAATCTCCACCTAAGTTGAAAGATGAAGAGGTACTTGTTCTTCTGTTGTATATTCTGAAAATCTTTCAGATTGCTCTTGGTCATGTCAATACATTTGGTGGAATTTTTTTTATATGATTTGGTTTGTTGTATTGTGATGCGGTCCAATCACATTTAGTTGTTAATGCAGAATATCCGCTTTTATAGTTTCCTAACCATCCTTTTTTGTGCTTTTATAGTTTCCCAGAAAATTTTCAGGCCTTCATGTTTTTACTCTTCATTAAATGGATAAATTTCATTTTTAATGATGCATTAATTATTTTAACTCTTACATCATGTATTTTTTGACCTTCTTGTTTTTATATGATCTAGTTATTCACATTATTTTATTTTTAAAACCCTATAAAAAATATGTTTTTTGTGTTATATTAAAAAAAATGTATGTGTACTGCATTTTTGAATATATGAAAAACATGTTTTTGCATTTTACGTAAAAAAAATATATGTGCACTGCATAAAGTACGGTTAAAAATGAAACTCTATTTGTGAATATGAGGTTATGTTATGCAATTAAACATTTTTTTTAATCAGAATTAACAGTCCTTGTGGATATGATATCCAGTTCCTAATGGAAACTCCCTGGCACTTGATCTTTACTGTTTATGCAGTAAACCTAATATTTCATGACCTAGTGGCTACTGATTAGTGCAGGCAAAGAATCAACATTGAGAGTGAAGATTTGCTCTGTTTGCACTAGAGTTTCTTTTGAATTGTTGTTTATGTATATAGTTGCACATCACTAAGCACTTTAAATAACCAGGACTTTG
Source organism: Hippophae tibetana (assembly GCA_037013495.1). NCBI lineage: Eukaryota > Viridiplantae > Streptophyta > Magnoliopsida > Rosales > Elaeagnaceae > Hippophae > Hippophae tibetana. The sequence continues at coordinate 84,397,902 of CM072803.1, forward strand.
CTTGCTTATGAACTTATTAACTAAGATTTCACAGTGATTAATTTAGGAGCTGTTGCAGCGAATTGTTAGATTACAATTGTTAATTTTATGAGGATATGGTCTGATTTGTAGCATACTTTTGTCTAACTTTGTTTTTTTTTTGGCTTAACATCGCCTTTTGTCATTCTATGTAGAATTTTTTGTTTCACTCAATCATTTTTTTATTTATTTTTGTAAATGCTTCTAGTTTAGGTATTGGTTTCCTAAATTCGTAGTTTTTTCCCTGCTTTATTGGATATGTTCTGGTGCGAGACATTTATCCAAGTTCTGTATGCAGGCTGAAGTTACTTTAAAAGGAAGGGAGGCGATTGCAAATGCTCCATGCACTTCTATGCAAGAAGTTGAAGCATCACTTGTCTCAAGTTTGACTAAACAGGCACCTGGAGACTCCCAGGTTGAGGCAACAATGGAAGCAAGCTTGGTAAATCGAACAAGCTTTATCATTGATGCAGAAAAGCAACGAACCTTAAATGTAAACCAAGTTCCATTTTGTCATGAAGCTGATTCCAAATTAGGACATGCTGAGCCTTGGTCTTCTACTGAAAGATGCATGCAGGAAAAGAGATTAGATCTGGAAGCAAACAAGGAATTTCCATATTGTTCTGTTAGTTCACCATATAGCCAATCCTTTGGCATGATAGGTACTGATGACACAATGCCTGTGCTTGAGGGGTTTATTATGCAAACAGATGATGAACAACCATGCTCTGCTAGCAAGGAAATAAAATTTGATGAGCTAAAACTTCCAAAGAATACAATAGAACGTGTTAGCATCTTGGAGAGGCTTTGCAAATCTGCCTGCCTGCAAACTCCAGGATCCTATTCTTCAGCTATGTATAAATTGCATAAAGATCCAGATTTGTATCAGTCTGTTCCTACAGGGCTTCTAGAGGGTATGGATATGAGCAACAAACTGTTTAATGATAATACTTTTGAGCAACTAAAGGATAAGTATGACTGCTTAAATGAGGTTAGCCATGATTCCCACAGCCTTTATGAATACCTTCCTTGTTCAAGTAGTCAGTCTGGTTGGGATTTGAGCAAACCTTGTATTTCTCCAGTAAGTAAGCTCTGGGATAAAATCACATCAATCTCTAGCAGTTCAGAAAAGCGAGGGACCCTAAATCCTGAGCTACCATGTATTGAGGAAGAAAATGAGAACATCGAAGAGGTAGCTTATACTTTCCAAGAGGGCTTGGTCTCTGATGCAATAATGAACTCAGCCAAAAGAGAACCACTTGCTGACATCACTGAAAATTTAAACCGTCTTGCATCGGAAGCTCCATCATATACTGATAGATTTAGTTTAGATTCTACAAACACAGAATGTAGCCTCACAAAAACTCATAACAGGTCCAAGAAGCATGCAACAGCCATCAATAAGAGAGTCTTCAATAACAAAGAGAAGCATACAACAAATCAAGGAGGATATGGTGGTAAGAGAGGCACAGGATCTCTTCATGACAGGTCAAGTAAGCCACAAAAATTGTCTAGTAAAAGCAGCTTGAGGAAAGGTGGCTCCAGTTTCTCTGAGATGGAGACTACACATAATAATATTGTGTCCAATGTCACTTCCTTTATTCCGCTAGTTCAACAAAAGCAAGCAGCCGCAGTAGTAACAGGTATATCTTTTCCTGGAAAGTTGATTCTTGTGATAGAAAATGGTTCTCTTATTGATTGAAAATTTACTGTTATTGATTAATCGTTGTAAAAATCAGGCAATTTATTTATTTTTATTTTAAAATCTGGTAAGCAAAAGGAGCAATGCGACAATTTAGGAGCTTAATTGAAAGTGGAATTGTTGATATACTATGAAGTAATTATGATTGAAACATCTCATTTGTTTTATGGTGGTTTCATTTTCCTTGATTGTCTTGAATTCAAATACATATTGGTAGCTAAATAAGTATCTTGAGGATCCATTTAATTTGTGATATCTCAAGCCATAAGATGCGCATTTGTTGTTGCATAACATTATGATGTACTTTTCTTGGTCCAAAATATTCAGTCAGGTTCAGGTTATGGAAATTTATGCAATTTTACAGGTAAGAGGGATATCAAAGTGAAGGCACTGGAAGCAGCTGAAGCTGCAAAACGTCTAGCGGAGAAGAAAGAAAATGAAAGAAAGCTTAAGAAGGAAGCTATGAAACTTGAACGAACAAGACTAGAGCAAGAGAACTTGAGGCAGATGGAGCTCCAGAAGAAAAGAAAAGAAGAAGTGCGTAAGAAAAATGAGGCTGATATGGCAGCTAAGAAAAGACAAAGGGTAGAAGAAGAAAGAAAAGAAAAAAGAAAACGAATGCGTTTAGAGGAATCAAGGAGGCAACTGAGAGAACAAGAGCAGAAGTTACGTGCAGGGAAAGAAGAGAGACAAGCTACTGTAAGTTATATTTATGAGTTATTTCTGCCTGCTATTTTGTATTTACTCGAAACTCTGGTTCATTGGTATAGGATGAAGGAGGATGTGAAATGAAGAAATCTGAGGATGAAGTAAAGAAGCAGGAGAAGACAGCAAAAATAGATGGAGATGACAGTCTCAAGAAAACTTCAGAAACTGAGGCTTCAAGCAGTTTTGGAAATAAAATGACGGTATAAGTTTTCCTAATAACAATTGATATGCAAATCTTAAATCATATGTTGGAGACTTAGTTATAGCTACATGTGAATGATGTCATATGTACACAATTAATGTGGCAATAATGCTCCTCTCCCATCATAAAAGAATGTTCACATTTCTTTTGAACTCTGTGTGTGCTTATATTATTCCTTTCATAGCTTTTGTGTTTTCACTATATGTCTCATTTGAAGCTCATTTTGTCTACTACAAAACTAGAGGTACCTTTCTTCATTCTCATGGACCTCGCACCCTTTTAGGTGTTGAAGGCAACTAGGCAAGCATAATTTCATGTGCTTTTATAGCATGAAGTGGAAGTTATCAGTTGAACTAGCAGATAACTTTATTTCTTTGGGAAACTCATGTGCTTGCTTTATTAGGGATGTTACATTGTTAGAATCCCGGACATTTTTCTAGGCTTGAAACAGGGTGTTGAATTGTAGTCTGCCTCAAAGAAAGAAATCCCTTGAAAGATAAATAACATTGGAATGGAAAGGCTATATTCAACATGTGTGCGCTACAGTTAGAAACTTTATTGATCAATGGAAGCACTACTTGTTTCTCTCGTTGTCATGTTAATCGATCACTTTCATGAAAACTCTTAACTCTTATAGTTAAAACCTTATTATTTGTATATTATTTCTGTAAAGGCTGATGTTGATACTGTCTTTTTTGTAGCTACTGGGGGAGACAGACAAACCGAATGTAAATGACACTTTGATTGCAATTACAAGTCAAGATCAGTCCTATGAAATTTCTCCTTACAAAGCTTCTGATGATGAAGATGAAGATGAAGATGAAGATGCTGACGATTTATCAAATAAGAAATATGTTCCTTCATGGGCCAGGTATGCATTGATAATTTCTTCATCTGGATGAGTTGTCAGTTTCAGTGACCAATTCTATCTCAGGTCTGTTCCTAGACTTCTGCATCCAATAATTCAACACATTACAGACTCTTCTTACTAATTTTTTTTCTGCTTTTATATAGAAGACCGGTTAAACTTATTGAACTCATTAATCGGTGATAGAAGGCATAAGTTTGTACTCTTTAAAGATCTTGAAATGTTTATTTGTCTTCAAAAAAACGTTAATTGGTTATTTTTGCAGTAAAAATCACCTGGCTTTGGTTGTTTCTTCCCAAACTAGAACAGACCCAGAGGTAATCTTTCCACCGGAAAGCTTTTGCAGTATAACTGAAGGTAATTCTTAAGATTAGTTTAAAGCCATGAAATTATTAGTTAAATGCTTATGAAAAGTCAATTAGTAAGTATTGCTTTGATTAAATAGAAGTGCATTCTTTTGTAGTTCTATTGCCTCGAAAGCTTCAGATAAAGTAGTGAGGACCAGACTGGACTGTTGATCTCCATCGTATATACTCTTTGGTCGATAAGCTGGGAGCTTATGTGTTGGGGAAAAAAAGGTAAGTTTTGCTCATGGTTAACTAGTAACTGATATGCTTTTCCCCATCTTATGAGCTGGAAATAAAGGGTTCATTTACATGGAAGATTGCTGAGGAACATTTTTTTGAAGCTCTTGAGCAGGTGATCATGGACTTTAGCGTATTTCTAGCTGAAAGATTTTTCCATGTATATGCTGTTGAGTAGGATATTAGGAAGTGCAATTGTCTGCACGCCCTCATGCCTATATAAATAGGACTTATACAGATGCTTCAAATTATGGCATTTCTCTTGCCAATTTTTATCTCTACTATCTGCGAAGGCCCTTTTATTCATTTATATCGTCAGAATTTAAAGTGATTAGTTCACAGAACAATTCTAGCGCAAGAATTGCATGTGCTCATGTTTCACATTACATCTTGTAGTTCTCACAAGTCAAAAGTGGGTCACAAATCTTACGCGAGAGGAGTAATAGATGCAACTGTTGTATTTTATGTTCTCCATAGTTCACTTATAGACACTTGTAGTGTACATATTTAGGTGCAATATATATAATTTTCTAACCAATGTCTCATTTTGGGCTGTTCCATTTAATAGATGCTCGTTCTTTCAGTCTAAACTAACATGAACTTGGTTCCAGTTCTTGGGATTTCTTTAATTTTTGATTTAGCTATTGTAACTCTGTCTATAATTATGCATTACATGCCATCAGATAATAATGTAATTATTAATAAAGTGTCATTAGATTAGAATTTATTATTAGATGTTTTATAAATTTAAATATTCTATTATTTTTACTATTATAAATAATTTATTGATAAAAAGAGATTAAATTTTTTATTATGTTAATTAACATTCAAATATAAACACTACACAATTATAACAATCTTCCCATTACATATTTGTGATTAAAAAAATCTTCTCCAAATATTTTCTTTTAAAATTATCGTGATTAAAATCCAATGATTTAAAGTTTTACAATGAGGAAATCACACTTCATGTGAAAGAAGGTTTGGGGAATCATATGATTTATATCCTCATATGTAACGGCTACTTGAAGTGTAATTTCCTCATCATAAAACTTTACATCGGAGGATTTTAAAGTGATGATCACATGGACCTTCTTTTTCAAACATTATCAGTGCCAAGCTCTTTTCATAATTCTTACTAAAGAAACGTTCAAGTTTCAACGTTACCGTTTAGATTCCAGATCATCTTTTTAAGATGGGATGCGCGTCTTAAAAAGAAGATGATAAATGCCAATATCATTAGTCTTTTTTGCAACTCTCCTATATATTTTAGAATATAAATGTTATTAATTATTTTTGGAATGTAACATTCACTGATTAAATTAGTTTTTTTCTCCAGGTTTTATTGAATATATATATTTTTTAAAATTGCATAAATTAAATTTTATTGATCACATTCCTATAAGTAATAAATAATTTCTGTGTATTAAACTAAAAGTTTAAGTTTTTGCATAAAGATATCAAATTGAATGCAAATTTGATTTTTGTGCCAAGTTACCTCTATAATTTTTTAAATAATAAACATACTAACTCGGTCGGAAAGACTTTATAACTTAACATAAAGTAAATGAGATATTATTTATTATTTTTAAAATATACTCTATATCAATTCTTTTATTTTTTTTATGAGTACTTGTGTTTTTCAAAACAAAAAAAAACACTAATCTTACATTTTCATTTGCATGCTCTCTCCCTTTTTTTTATTATCCAATTTTGAGTATTTGTGTTTTCTAAAAAAATTGTTACAAATTTTATATTTTATTAGTCTAAAATACTACATTAACCTTACTTTATTAACAATGAATAATTTCACCCATGAATAACTTGAAAAGAAATTTTAACATTTTAATTTTAAAAAATAGAGTAAAATTTTAACTTAATTTTTAAATTTAGAACGAGTTTATTAAATCTAAAAAATTAAGGGATTAAATCTTGTAAAAAAAATCAGAGTTAAAATGTTATAACTTTGAATCTTGTTCTTATATTTTTATTAATACTTCAATTAAATACTAAAAGTGGATCAATTAGTAGTTTTGAAGTTTTGTTATTTAGACACGGGTTTGTGCATTCCATGCAATTTTTATAGCAAAATAGTTTTAAGGTGTTTCTCTTCTTCTTTTGGAAAATTTATTTAGTATTTTGGATTAGCCTTTCCTAGAATTAGATTTAAAATTATACACACACTTGGGAAAAAAAATGTCGAACATATGCAATTCCTTTGTTCTAAAGTTAGTTTACTTGCATTGAAAGAATGTATACTTTGTTGAATGCATTGTTAAGTTTATAGACAATTTGTTTTTGGCATATTATTGTTGTCAATGATCTGTGTTTGTCAAATTATCGTAAGTTTGTTTTGATTTTAATTTTTTTTTATAGATTTTAAGATTAAAAAAAATATATACTAATTTGCCTGTTTTTCCCCCCCTTTTTCTAAGCTTGTATTTTGAAGCTTTTAGAGCTTTAAACAATATATTAGTTTAAAAATTTGAAAAGAATAGGTAATTATCGATTAAAAATACCATAATTGTTAAGAATTTTTTTATTTAACATATGAATTAAGGTGTTTAGTTTTGGTAAAGAAAAGTTTATTTATCATTAATATAATAGACAATTATTAATTAAAAAAATAAATTATATTATTTTAATTAATAATTATTTAATATATCTGTGTCATGATAAATGTTAAACTCATATAAAAAGATGACATTGAGACTTATTAAATAATAAAATTATTTTTTAATCTATAATTAAATTTATCATTAATATAATAGATAATTATTAATTAAAAAAATAAATTATATTATTTTAATTAATAATTATTTAATATATTAATAAATTGTGTCATAAATGTTAAACTCATATAAAAAGATACATTGAGACTTATTTATCTTTTAAGTTATATACAGATTCAATTGATATGATATATAATTATTGATTGAAATAATAAAATTATTTTTTAATCTATAATTAAATTTATTTAATATAATAGATAATTATTAATTAAAAAAATAAATTATATTATTTTAATTAATAATTATCTAATATATTAATAAATGTTGATCGCATATCCAAAAAGATGACATTGAGAATTAAAATAATTATTTATGTTATAAATTATTATACACATACAATGATATATAATTATTGATTAAAATAATAAGATTATTTTTTAATTCATAATTAAATGATATATAAAGTAAATATCATAATTTATAATAAATAGGATTTTTGTAAGAGAAACTAAAGGTGGAGACGTAGCATTATTTGAGGGAAAAAAATGGTCCTTTCTGTAAAAAAATTGTAAACTTTTACTAAAGTACCTAGCTGTTTCGTAAGCAGAATTAACAGGTAGACTTTTTTGATATATATGAAACTTTAAGAGTGTTCATGATATAATGTCAAAGCAAAGGGTGTTATTTATATTATCCCATTTTTCGTCGTTTGCATACAAACTCAGAAGTCCCAGACTCCCACTCCCAAAAAGTCAATGGTTACCGTTGCTAGCCAGTCCTCCATGTTCTTTTCAAACCGACTCACGCGCCCATTAATCCATTGAAAGCCCACTTTCCATCGTTCTTTATCTCTCTTATGAATTAATCTTCAACCTCTCAGCTTTTCATAACCAAAAGAAAAGAAAGAAAGAAACCTAAACCTATTTGTTTCACACGGCAATGTCTACAAGAAAGCTTCTTGTTTTCTTGATCTCCTTTGTGCTCTTCTCTTTCTCACAACTACAGTTAGTTACTGCTATTACTTTAGCTTTCCCTTCTTTCAATAATCTAAGAAACCTGACTCTCCTGGGTGATTCCTATCTCCGAAATGGTGTATTAGGCTTAACAAGAGAGCTAGGCGTTCCATCGTCTAGTGCTGGCGCTATAATCTATAACAATCCAATTAAGTTCTTCGACCCTGAAACCAATATCACTGCTTCTTTCTCCACGTGCTTCTCTTTTTCTATCGGCAATCTCAATCTGGGCTCTTATGGTGATGGATTAACTTTCTTTCTCTCTCCTGATAACCAAACTCTTGGGAGCCCAGGAGGCTATTTGGGTATTGTTAATTCGTCCCAATTGACCAAGAACCAGTTCATAGCTATTGAATTTGACACTCGATTAGATTTGCATTTCAATGACCCAAGTGAAAACCATGTTGGTTTGGACATTAATAGCCTAAATTCCATCAAGACAGCTGACCCAATAGAGCAAGGGATTGATCTCAAGAGTGGAAAATCTATCACAACTTGGATTAATTACAAGAATGACCAACAAAGCTTGAAACTTTACTTGAGCTACACAAGTATTAAACCTGACCAGCCACTTCTGAATGTGGATATTAACCTTTCTGATTATTTAAAGGAGATGAAGTATGTGGGTTTTTCTGCATCAACAGAGGGGAGTACTGAGATTCATCTGATTGAGAATTGGGATTTCCGGACTTTTGGGTTTACACCTGTTAGACCAAAATCACCTATGCATAATGTGTCAGATAGTTCACTGATTGTAACACCAAGAACTCCTATATCAAATTCTACCAATAAGCTGCATAAGAATCTTGGTTTCGGACTTGGGATATCTGGCCCAGCCTTCTTCTGTGTAGTCCTTGCACTTTTTGGCTATGTTTCTTTAAGAAAATGGAAGAGCATTAAAACCCAGAGGAGCTTCAAAGCAGAACTTGTGTCAGCTCCAAGACCATTTAGTTACAGAGAACTTAAAGAGGCCACAAAAGGGTTTCATGCTAGTAGGATCATAGGGAATGGAGCATTTGGAACTGTTTATAAAGCTATTTTTGTGCGTACTGGAACTATTGCCGCTGTTAAAAGATCAAGACATTCTCATGAAGGTAAAACTGAATTCTTAGCTGAATTGTCAATTATTGCTTGTATAAGGCACAAAAATTTGGTTCAGCTCCAAGGTTGGTGTGTTGAGAAGGGTGAGTTATTGCTTGTTTATGACTTTATGCCCAATGGAAGTCTTGAAAAGGTGCTTTATCAGGACTGTGAGGGAGGTCCTTTACTCAATTGGGCACATAGACACAATGTTGTAATAGGTTTAGCTTCTGTTATAACATATCTTCATCAAGAATGTGAGCAACAAGTGATTCATAGAGATATAAAAACTGCTAACATATTGCTGGATGTTAATCTAAATCCAAGGCTTGCTGATTTTGGATTGGCAAAGCTTAAGGATCATGATAAGAGTCCCGTATCCACGCTAACAGTGGGGACAATGGGATACTTAGCACCTGAGTACCTTCAATGTGGGATAGCAACAGAGAAGACTGATGTTTTTAGCTATGGTGTGGTTATACTTGAAGTGGCTTGTGGAAGGAGGCCTATAGAAAGAGAAGCAGGTAGTCAAAAAATGGTAAATTTGGTTGATTGGGTTTGGAGATTACACTCTGAAGGAAAGATCATTGAAGCAGCTGATAAGAGATTGAATGGGGAGTTTGATGAAGAAGAGATGAGGAAGCTTTTGCTTTTGGGTTTAAGTTGTGCTAACCCAAATAGCTTAGAGAGACCTTCAATGAGGAAAATTCAACAAATTCTGAATAATGAGGCAGTACTTATGGCTGTTCCAAAGATGAAGCCTAGTCTTTCTTTCACTTATGGCTTGCCTTTTACCTTGGATGACATTGTTTCAGATGGTGATTACTGATGAGCATGTGTTGGGACTAAAGTGAACAGAACCCGGCTCAGATTATAGATTATACGATTTCTTTTATTCTTTTTATTAAAGCTGATCTATTTCTGTAATTAGTATAGTGTTAGAGACTGTAGGAGTTCACTGGCCTTAAGTTCAAATCTATCAATTGTACATATTTTTCCTGTTGCGCATATAACATCTTTGTTTCTTTTTCAGTTTTTCCCATTGGACATTTGTATTTATATCATACAATTAAAACAAAATAAAACCAAGCTTCAGGTTTATAATAACTTACTTATACTCACATATTCCAAGTAAATCAGTAAACTACTACTTTCAAAAATGGACATGGGATAGCTCATTCTCCATTCTCTATCGGTTGTTACATGTCTTCGGGTTGATATTTCAATCAATTAACCTAACCATATATGCATACAGGTGGAAATGGTGCCTGTTTCTGTGCTGCGCTTTTGTCGTGTTTGTGTTCACATTCTAATTGACACAATAAACAAGTATTTTGTGTCAATTAACAGGTACAAAATAATTTGTGTTAAATTCTAACTGGGACATTTATTTTGTCATCTTATATTCATGTTCACTTGTAGAAATTGCCACCTTGCTTACATGTATGCCATTAATTTTCCATATTGCAATTACTTTGCAGGTTTGCAACCAACATTGCAACTTAATTAATAATAATGCATGTATAACCTATTTTATTTTTATAATTAATGATACTTTTATACCATTATTATTAGATAAAATTTTCATCCTAGATATTTGTAATGATAATATCAATCTAAGTTGTGCTTCTATCATTTTAAGAAAATAATATAATTTCATGAATATAAATGAGTCCTTATTCAGTTGGTGAATTCAAATTGGACAAAATGACGAATATAAAACCTTTTCATTTACAATAACAAATATTTGTTAAAAATCACATTACCTTAAAAAAACACCTTAAAATTCTAAAAAATTATACAACAATACATTATATGCTATTAGAAAGTTAAGAAACTAGTTAAGCTTTAGGATATGTTCATACGCTAAGAAACTTGTTAAGCTTTAGGATAAGTTCATACATTAAATCAACCATTAAAGGCGTAATGAATTCATTTCTGAATCAGATAATCAAATCAACAACTTAATGAAATAAACTATCTTATTTTATCTCTATGTGTTATTTAATATTATCTAATATTATTTAAATATTATCACATCTTATATTATTTACATTATAACTCTAATATATCTAACTTTAAACATAATGATATATTATTTTTCTTATTAAACTTTCACAATATAAATAATCATGTATCATATTTATTATTATATTTGAATTTTTACTTGTATCATTTAAATTTATTTAAAACAAATGAGATATTTTAGCTAATATTATCTCATCACATAAAAATTTGAATTAGACAAAATAGGATGAAATATGAAAATTAATATAGATTATAAAGATGAAATATAAAAATTAATATAGATTGTAAGGATGAAATATGAAAATTAATATAGGTTGTAATACAACCTATTAATGAAAGATATAAAATATCAATTTACACCTCATCTCAATTAACCGATATATTATAAGTTTTATTAACATCTTATTTTAATTTAAACCTCCACTTGTTATCACGATACATAACAATAATATATAGCTCGAAGATAATGATCATGTAATATACATATGCAAATTTAAATTAAAAAAATATACAAATAAACTTGAATGAGTTTTTCTTGGTACAAAGTTTAAATGATTTTTGAGTTTCATTTCTTTTGATGCTTTTTTTGTTACATTCAATTCATTTGTGTAAAAATACCACTGATACAGATTTCTTTGATGAAAGAATCTGTACAATTGAATTTGTGTACTGCTTCTGTAAAATTTAAAACCAGTTCACAAAACAGAAGTTTTGAGGTGAGTATCTTCAGCATCAAGTAAAGAACATTTGATCTTATCATGTGAGATAGGCACCTGGTGAACCATTTTTAAATTTATCTATAATCATTGCCTCGGATGTGTAAGTAGATTCTGAAGTAACCTTCCTAGGGTCTTCCGTGATAGAACATTCATCTTCTGGGTTATTTTTTGATGCTGCCTTGAATTCTGGCAATTTTGTTCTCCATTTAAAACCGAACGACTCTGCTTGATCTGCAAACAACAATCTCGATGTAGATGATTTGCATATGTCTTTGTATGTTTCATAACAAGCCGCATAAGTATTTCCACCTTCCAAAAGTTTTGCAAGAGGATGCAAAACTGAGATTGGATCATTATTTTGTTCCAAAGTTTCCTTCAAATGCAGAAAGTCAGAGACCAACTCTGTTTTCATAAACTGAACAAAAACTGCAGTTGCATCTAAGTGATACACGGATATAACGGAGGCTGGACCGAAGACTTTTGAGATGCACTCTTTTATTTCCCTCGCCTTCAGTTTGGATGGAAATCCCCAAAGTAATACAATGTTCTCGAACAAAATCTTTGGGTACCACTTTTTATTGTAATTAGGTATTAATGATTCAGTAATTGTATTACCTGTACTTAGGTCAATAATATCTCCAGCAGACCAACTAAGGTATAAGAGGTTGACGTGCTTTTTTAGTTTCTCGCTGTATGCCAAATTTCCAGATGGGAAGTGCAGTTTAAAATCAATGCCTAGATGACTGCATGCCTGAGCAAAGACACATCCTGTCATAAAAGCATCATATCCAGCTTCATGCTTGGCTCCAGAGTTCCAGTTAGAGGACCTTCAGATGAAAATTAAATCAATGGTTGTGAGGTGGTTCATACACAAAAGAGAAGTGGCATTCACATTTCTTCAAGAGACAAATATATAATAGTGCCATAGCTAACAGCCTAACAGATACTAGATGGTTGTATAGGATTTCAGAAGTTACAAATGCTTACCCAAAGTTGTTTGTCTACGTCTAGGCCATATGTAAAAGTCAACTAAATGTTTTTTTCCCTTTTTTAATACTCCTTCACAATTTATCCGTTTACTCTCTCTGTTTTGGGTTTAGGGAGAGGATGCTGCTTGGACTGAGAGAGGCATTTTAGGTTGTGGAGAAGGCATGGCTAGTGGTTGGCAGAAAATCAATATATCAGCCAAATTATTGTAGCACTATCAAATTCTACATGTAAGCCAGAGAGTGGTAGAGGCAAACCTCAGATCATCCACTTGAACTTCCACATCTACATAGGAGCTAGAAGCCATGTCGGTGCTCTTAGAGCTAATAGCCATATGAGAGCATAAGGAGGCAAAAGCCGAGGCTAGCGATGTACTGGACTTTCTCATACGCTGCTGGAGTACATGAGTAGAATTCAACAGTATCTTGGTGTCTATGATGTGAGGAAAGCGTTTGTTAAAAGAGGAGACAAATTCTTCAGCAGTCGAAGGAAGAGGGCCAACAAATTTGCTATATACGTGTGCAAGATCTGTATAACACAAAAAGAAGCTTATTAATAATATATTATCAAAATAACCTCTTTATGAAATTCTGACTGATATTTGTACCCAAGAAGCAATTGTGACCAATAATTAACTTCTGCTCCGCAGAAAGGAGGTCGATGACATGACGAAACCCAATTGCATCTTTGATTTTCATCTCTTCTAGTCTCTGATATTCATTCTTCACCTCTTCCTGCAGTTGATCAGAATAGAAAAAATATATAAATTCCTTGTGAGGTTGAGTTGACGACCTCATATACACAAACTCAAAATTTAATGTTTATTTGATCTTTTCTTCTCTCTTATCAGCCATGTTTCAGATGGTATAGTTCTTATATATCTTTTTCTTTGAAGTCAATTCCTCTTACAATCATTTGTTTACTTGTGGACCACCTAGAACATAGGAAACTTAATACTCGAGTAGAGGTTTCAAAAGACCCAAGGGATGGATCAGGAAAAGGGGAAATAGAGGGAACTTAGAGGTAGGGATTGAAGAATTTGGGATTTAGAGAGGAGAGAGAACGATAATTGTGAAAGAAGGGAATTTAGGGGGAAATTGATATATTAATTCATAATCCATGTATGATCTCAACATGCAATCATAGGTCCTAAGCTTGGCTCTGAAATGGTGGTAAGGCAAGTCAAATAACAACATAAGTTCAAAGTTAAAAATCAAAACTCTAATTTGAAAATTGATAAATATTAAACAAAATTCTCATATTATTTTATGTTAAAATTCAAAACACTAATTTGAAAATTGATAAATATTAAACAAAAATAGTATTTTAAATTTCATACTTGATAACTGAAATCCTATTAATATCTCATAAATATTCTAATTAATTCTATTCTTTGTTGAGTTTATTCCCATCAACATGCCAGCACAAATGTGAAAAAATTATTGAAAGCAAACATCTATTTGATAATTTCTGAAAGAAGTTGCTGATGGAAAAATGATTTAAGCAAGAAAACTAACATATTTAACAAGAGAATTTAAACATTTTACATACAATAGTACACAGTCATGTCATCTAATTGATGCGGAAAAATATCTTACCATAACTAAGTCCTTGTCCTCCTTGGATTCAGTGTACACTACGACTTCTTGTGGTAAAGAGTTCTCACCATTCACTTGAACATAATAAAGATCTTTAAAATGCTTTTGTATAACCTGCATATTCCACACCGAACATTGTAAATAAATGACAGAAAGGGACAAGAAAAAGAAAGGAATTCTTCACTGTAGGGGTTGCTTGGAGATAAAAACATTGGCACAGTTCATACTTTATATTCAAGGTGAAGTTTAAACATACATGACTTTTTCACTCGTAAGTTTACCATCTTTTATTAAAAGTAGTTTAGCCTTTGTTGTATGACATGGATATAATTGATGCATTTCTGAAAACCTAGAACTCACCTAGAAGCTTAGTTTGAGTTAAAGGGAGTGAATTCAAGCAAGCCAGAGTCAAGCTTGGCGAGTTTCCCATTAGCCTAGCTCAAATTTACTTTTCCGTGCTCACAGTGAAGTTTACACAAGCTTGGACACTAAGACATGGATATAGTTCCAATACTGAAGAAGAAACAGTTTAGCTAATCATGTCCTAGCTCAGGATCATTTGCAAGTGCATTAAACTTACAATGAGGTACTAGATTGTATTCGAGAATACTTTCTTAAACAAAAATATAAAGTAATCAAAAGAAGATAAAATTAACATTACCAACTTAATTAACTTAAGCTGACGAGAAGTGAATCCATTCAGACTAAGAGCTGGACGCATTTTGAAGAAAATGGTATGAAATTGTGGCTTTGCATCACTTTTGCTCTCTTGAAATTGTAACCCTCCATTATGAGGATTCATTAGTCCATCAAGCCATTCACGGAATCTGTTCTTCATGCGCTCGGTAAATAGAACATCTACCATATTCAATGATGGTACTTCTCTATTTTCTTTAAAATCAACAGATGTTGCTGATAACTTATTCTGATATTCTATATTCAAACAAATCAGAGCTTTGTCCTCTTGTCTTTTTGATATATAAGATATTCCTGAGAAGGTTCAACTTGTCAAAAAAGGAGGACCATAACAGGATGGCAAGGAAAATTAATGGAAAAATTAAAACATGAGCCATCCAATACAAATTAGAAAATAAATAGAATGATTACCTTCGTGTATACAAGCATTGAAATCAAATTGATATTTAGCTAGGAACTCCATGGATGCAGTCTGGCAGAGAAATTCGGAAGAGCTGCCATGAACTGAGAAATCTTGTTGTGGAAAAATGTAGAAATTGTGCCTGTTACAGAGGACAGATCATGATAAACCAAGCAATAGAACCTACCAAGTACGCACAAACTTTATGAAAGAAACCAGGTAGGCCTAATGTATGAGATGTTATTGCATATTTTTGAAACTATAATTTATGTTCTCTTACATTTTCACAACAAGCAATCGAATAAGCAATCAGTTTTCCCATCTCAACTGTTTTCTATAGGTTCATTTCTGTTTACATTTGAGTAAACTTCAATAGTTTTCACTTGGTGATGACTTTAACTAATGCTAGCAAGACTAACTAGCTCTACCAGTTAGCGGATCGATGTGTTTATGTTTTGTGCTCTTATGTAATATTGGCTTTGTTTAGCTGCTCTAACTATTTGTACTGAGCCATTTATTTCCTTGAGTAAGAATTATGAATGAAATCAACACGCTAATACCTCATTAGAAAACAAATAAACAAAAGAAGAGCTCAACTACACTGTTGTGAGCAATATTATAAAAATTACTCAAATTAGAAAAGCTCTACGGCGGATTTTCTCAGCAACCTACGGCAAAACTTAAAACTTCATAACCGCATTTATTTATGGACTAGTTAGACAAGTGCAAAATATATTTCCTTGCCTACATTTTCTCGGCAACCAAGCAAAATGAATAGATAAATAAAACCAAGAGAGAGAGACGTACGGGCGAGCGATAAAAGACTGCTTGGACGAGTCCCAGATAAAGGGGCAGACGCCGAACTGAACAACAGCAAACTTCTCGACGGAATCCTTGACCTTCAGGTACCTCACGTCGGACCGATCAAACTCCAATGACTCGCGCCAGGGCGCGCTGGTAATCCCTGTCATTTCCAGGTCGATTGCAACGAAGTCCGCCGCTCGCACATGGCTCCGAAGCTCCGCTACTGCCGACTCGAAGTTTGACCTCGTTACTTGCTTCAGAGGAAAGCTCGGCTCCGAAGACGCTGAAGAGCTAGATGACAGGGCACGTGACAACGCACGTGAGAGTCCCCATACTGGTCTGTGCTTGTTCATTCTTTTTGAGCGATCATTCCGTGGAAATTTGCAACCCTCTATTTCGGGGTTTTCAGAAGAAGATGATGAATGGATTTTACTTACAGGCAGTGAGACGTCGTCGTTTACATTTTTATGGTTGTCTCTCTCCCGCGAAGAATGATAAATTTTCTTTTACAATTTCAACGTGAGTGTTTGAAAAAAAATATTATGAAACTGGAGAAAATTTTACTTAAATTGTAAACAATTTTTTTTTTATTTCTTTATATTTTATGTAAATATATTTAGTTAGGGATTCATTTTAATATAATTATTAATACTATGTTTTTAAATTTATTAAAGTTCATCACATATTTAAACATTTGGCTATCAAAAAATTTCTTATATATTCATTAAATTTTAAAAAATCATGTTTAAAAATTTTTTTAAATGAAAAATTAAGGAGAATAATAATAATTATTATATTTATCAAATTTAAATAATATGATAGTTTATATTTTTTAAAAAATTAATATTTTAAATCAAATATTAATAAAAAAATTAAGATAAAAAATAAAAATATTACTTAACAAATTGTTTATAAATTATATGTTAATTTAAATAATTTTTTTAATCAGCAAGTCAAAAATCAGTTATAAATATATATATATATATATATATTGTATCTGACAGTTTTCATTATAAGGAGTAAAATAAAAAAAATTTCCAATCGAATTTACTCTTAATCAATTTAGAGATGACATTTTTAAAGGTATCATTACATTAAAAATAATATCTTAAATGATGTTGAATACACAATTTAAGTTATAAAATATCAACTTTTATCATTAAATTATTACGTAATCAACATTTTTTGCTTGTTCGGTACTTATGAATTTACCAGTAAATTTCATTAAAAAAAAAAACACAGGAATGGAGATGGCTTAAATATGGGTTAGGGCTTAAATTTCAGCCAGGATTGAAGCGCCATTTAACCTCCAACTGGCTACATCACTAATCACATGTAATTATATACTAATTTTTGGCCCGTATAAGTACGGATTAATGTTTAATTCACACATGTAATTAAAAGTAATACATAATTAATATTCAAATATTAAATTTTTAATATGTTTAAATAAACTTCATTGAATCACAGTTCTCGTTTATGTTATATATATAATATATAATAATGTTTTGGTTAAGCGTTATGAATTTCAAAGTTGTCTCAAAAATAATAAAATAACTAATATCAAGTTTTCTCATTTCTTATCCTTGTATAAAATTTTAGAAAAAAATTAAATAAAATGTATGTATATATTATTTAAATTTTAAATAAATTAATAAAAAAATATTTTAAAGTATAATTTTCACAAAAATAACAACAAAAATTAGAGGTAAACATAAAAAAAATATAATATTAATTAATTTTAATTTTTAAATATTAACATCGACATAATTATTCATGCATTTGTAAAAAAAATATTAATAGAAAAACATTACAATTATTGAATAATTTTCAATAAATTACACATGTAACCACTAGCAAAAATAAAAAAGAATTTGATCAACAACTCTGGTGAAAAACAAATAAAAATGGTGTGATTAATACGGTAGATATTATATAAATTTATATGTAAATTATAATAAATATAAGTAAGAAAATTATAAATTTATTATTAGAATATTAAATAAAACCTTTTTAAAGATAATGTTTCTACACTTGTTAGATAAATATCACATTTTTTATTTATTTTATTGTAATTTTATAATAAATTTTAAGGTGTTAAGTGATCAATTTACTTATACGGTTATAACAATATCTAGTATTATTATTTGTAATTGACATCAATATTTATACATAAATATTTACTTTTATATTTTATATGTACAATTAAAGAGCTTGCGTATAAGAAGTTAAGAATAAACTATAAAAAGTACTCTAAATGAGTATATTATCCTAAAAAATAGTATATTTGTATATAAACATGATTAGCTTATGTTTTAAACAAAAGATAGGAATTTATATAATTGTTTTTTTTTTCACTGTAAAGATTGTTTTAAATAATTCAATTTACTACTTGTCATCTTTTTTTAGTTAATAAATTTGACTCTATTTATATAATTTATGCATAAATAAAAATTTATTAGAATATAATTATAAAAATATTTTTTTTTATAAAATTAAAAAGAATTAATAAAGATAATATATTTTTATATAAAGTATTATTACAACAATATTTTTATGTCAAATATAGATGTAAATATACAATAAAAACATTTGATCCCCAACCCTTACGATTTTAATCTTAGTTTTGTCTTTGATAATTAATATACATTTTATTTGATTTTAATTATAATTATATATTTAAATTCTTTCAATTGATTGATATTATTATTAAAATTAAATAAATATATATTAATAATATAAATATAGATATTGAATTTCTTGAAATTAGAAATAAAAAGGTATCGAAACAATAAAAGAATAATATAAAGGTCCGATTCCATAATATTACGTTGGTGTTGTAAGATTGATCTGGTAATTTTATTCTTGGTAGGATGCAATCTAATTATGTGATTTAATTTAACACAGTTGCAAGCTTACATTAATCATTCACCGTCTATTCCCATATAGTTGTAAAAAAAATGTAAATTTTATTAGAAAATGTAATTTAAAAAAAAAAAGAAAAATGACATAAAATAACATTGAAATGGTAAATTCATCAGAATTTAATATTAAATGAATTAAATTAGTTAAAATTTAATTTTAAAATATTTAATGAAAAAATTTAAATAATTTTTTTAATTAAAATATATTAACTGAATATTAAAATGTGTTATTTTATGGTTATATATTATAAGACTTAATTAACCGTATATTTGACTACTTTACTTTCCTTATATCTTTCAATATATGTATGTTTCTCTCTTTATACATATCAACTAAGCTTCTCCTTGTCCTTTGTTAGACTCTTTCTCTCTCTCTGTGATTGTTTCAAAACCCTAGTTTCTGACTATAATTCCTCTTTGCAATTGAATTTGACGATCCGATCGTTGTGATTAATCTTAATACGAAATCATATTAAACAATTTTCAATTTACTTAGTTCGTTTCCAAAGTTTCATTCACCAACTGTTCCCGCTACTCCTGGATTAGTTCTCGTTTTTCTGCGAATTGATCGTTCTTCCTCTCGTGTTGGCGGTTTGGTTCGTGCAATGCTATCATATATAATATGAAGTTGAAGAGGAGGAAGGCACTTGAAGTGGTAAGTATAAAAGTCCCCAAAAAATTTTGATCGTGTATATGTTTGCTTGTTTGTGGGTCTTTTAGAGTTTGAATTCTTGATGCGTATACGTATATATTATTATTTTTTGGAATTCTCATGTTTTTGAGTGGTTTGTGTCTGTTTATGTTATTGTTATCTTGGTAATTTTTTGCATGTCCCCTGATGTTCTCTTCACTGCAGAGGCGGATTTACCTAAAGGTCTAGAGGGGCACCGGCCCCTCACCCCTTTGATAAAGAAATTCTTAGGTCTAATAATTATAGAATTTAGAAAAAAATACATACATAAAAATAGAACTGTGACACCTGGATTTTAAATTTAAATTTTAGGCTTTTAACTCTTAAGAAGTTACTACAAACTCGATAATTTGAGCATATTTATACTAAAATGAGATACATATAATATCTTTTTTCAAGTAAGAAACAAGTAATGACTGATAAGCAAGTAGTACTTTGATTTTACTATTTATATGGTGCCCCTGAGTTGGAATCTTAGATCTGCCACTACTGTATTGGGTTTATTAAATGATGCGCATAACTTGGAAAGGTTATTATGATGAAAATGTCATTTTGATATAAAGAGAAATTAAACAAGTGTCACTTATTCACACTGAGTAGATAGATGGTACGATGGATATTATTTTTAACATTGATGCTTTTGACTTTGCTGGTCACAGAATGTGAATTTTAATTGGAGCTGAAATGTTTAATTCATTTACTAACTTCATATTTAAAAAATGTTGGTAATATCTTGAAATATTCTCGGTCAAAATTTCAATGCCTAGAAGAAGGGGCAGTGTTCCTTGAGAGGTGAGTCATATGTTTGTATCTAGAAGTACTTGTTTTGAGATGGGATAATTTTTTCATTTGTTTTTATCTCGGCAAGATGCTACTATGGTAGACTGGATTTTAGTCTTAGTGATAACTTTTGGCTTGGTAATACACTTTTATTTCTTTGTTTTGTTTCAGCCTCCAAAAATCAGATCCTTCGTCAACAGTGTCACTGCTGTGCCACTTGAGAGTATAGAAGAACCTCTAAAAGGTTTCATCTGGGATTTCGAAAAGGTGCCTCTGTAACCTGGACTTGTTTTGTTTCTCGTGGTCTTTTTAGTTTTATTTTTAAAAACTTGGAAGTTTATGTGTTTTCTTAATGGTGCAGGGAGATTTCCATCATTGGGTTGATCTTTTTAATCATTTTGATACATATTTTGAGAGGTATATTAAACCCAGAAAGGATTTAAAGCTTGAGGATGATTTCATTGATTCAGAGACTCCTTTCCCAAGAAAAGCTGTTTTACAAATTCTTCGTATTATAAGAATAATTTTGGAGAATTGCACAAATAAGCACTTCTATAGCTCTTATGAGGTACTTCTTCTATACCCTACTGTGATAAGTAATTCGGTAAATTAGCTTACTTTGTGTTAAGAACTAAAGTGATGTTTATCATATTTTGAATTACTTTTGTGGTACATGAATGCAGTCATCTTAATTCTGATTGTTATTCTACTGTGACTATTATATTTATAAGGCCAAAGTACCAACTTGGTAGCAGACTAGACCAAGTTAGTCTTCTCTATCTTTCAATTTTACCAATTTGGCAAGCTACCTTTTTGACCCTATCAAATTAGTCCCTTGTCTTTTAATATGACCAAATTTGTTTGGTTTGATGACTTGCAATGCATGTATTTCACCAAATTAACGAAACATGTGCCATATAGTTGTAGGTGGCCTTCTCTCTGTTTTCTAATTCATGGAAATAACTAAATTGACCTAAGTTAGAGTACCAAATTGGTCAAATTGAAAGATAGTGTATTTATTTGGTCAAGTCTGAAGATGTTGGAACCAAATTGGTACTTCGGCTATCATTTGCTATCATTCTTACTGTTTTTGGGATTGTTGGTTTCATTGGTGTTATTATTCGCTGCAACCACTATTATCATCATATATGATATTTGGATATTTGGTTTTTTCCTATCATACCTCTAATTTTCCTTTTTAGTTGCTATTTACTATTTAGCATATTTGTGTTTCCTTGATATATATTTTGGTTCTGCAACCACTATTATCATTATATTATGATATATGGTAGGGTTTTTTGACCGTACCTCTATTTTTCTAAAAAAGAATTATATTAATTTACTTTTCTGCCCCAAATTGATTTTTATTTTGGTTCTTTGAATTATTTTGCCATTGCAGCAGCATCTTTCATCTCTTCTTGCTTGCACTGATGTTGATGTAGTTGAGGCTTGCTTGCAAACTTTGGCTTCATTTTTGAAGAAACCAATAGGGAAGCACTCCATCAGAGATTCTACACTGAATGCAAAGTTATATTCTCTTGCACAAGGTTGGGGGGGGAAAGAAGAGGGTCTTGGCTTAATTTCTTGTGCAGTATCAAATGGCCTTGATCCAATTGCTCATGAGTTAGGTTGCACTCTCCATTATGAGTTCTATGCTTTGAATGATTCATCAATTCAAAACCCAGCTACAGATCATTCAGCTCAAGGTTTACAAATAATTCATATACCCAACATTGACACTCGTCTAGAGACTGATCTTGAACTCTTGAGTAAGTTGGTTGAAGAATACAAAGTTCCCATTAATTTTAGATTTTCTCTTTTGACAAGACTGCGGTATGCAAGGTCTTTTGGGTCTTTAGCTACTCGACAGCAGTACACCAGTATTCGTCTATCTGCCTTCGTTGTTCTTGTCCAAGCAAATGGTGATGCTGATGACCTAACTTCTTTCTTTAGCACTGAACCTGAGTTCATCAATGAACTTGTCTCACTATTGAGCTATGAGGATGCAGTGCCAGAGAAAATTCGAATCCTTTGCCTTCTTTCTTTGGTGGCTCTTTGTCAAGATCGGTCACGACAACCTACAGTGTTGTCTGTTGTCACATCTGGTGGTCACCAGGGTATACTATCCAGCCTCATGCAGAAGGCTATTGATTCTGTCTTTAGTGATACTTTGAAGTGGTCAGTTATGTTTTCAGAGTCTCTGTTATCACTTGTCACAGTTTTGGTTTCGTCATCATCAGGTTGCTCTGCTCTACGTGAAGCAGGATTTATTCCTACTCTTTTGCCTCTACTTCAGGATACAAATCCACAACACCTGCATCTGGTCAGCTCAGCTGTGCATATTTTAGAAGCTTTTATGGACTACAGCAATCCTGCTGCTGCATTATTCCGAGACTTAGGGGGCTTAGATGATACAATCTCTCGTCTGAAGGTGGAGGTGTCTCACGTAGAGAGTGGATTGAAGCAACAAAATGAAGAGTCTGGTAATTGTGAGACCAGTACACAGGTAGTTCCAGGTGCTTCCTTTGAACTAGATGATGTGCAGCCTATATATTCTGAAGCATTAGTATCATATTACCGGCGTTTACTAATGAAAGCTTTACTTCGTGCAATATCCCTTGGAACTTATGCTCCTGGAAGTACCACTCGTATTTATGGCTCTGAGGAGAGTCTATTGCCACATTGCTTATGCATAATTTTCAAAAAGGCAAAAAATTTTGGTGGTGGGGTGTTTTCGCTTGCGACTACTGTTATGAGTGATATAATTCACAAAGATCCTACATGTTTTTCTATCTTAGAAGCAGCTGGTCTTCCTTCGGCCTTTCTGGATGCTATAATGGATGACATGTTGTGTTCTACGGAAGCTATAACATGCATTCCACAATGTTTAGACGCCGTTTGCCTAAATAACAGTGGTCTACAGGCTGTGGTAGATCGCCGTGCTTTGAGGTGCTTTGTGAAAATATTTACTTCCAGAGCCTATTTGTGTTCTCTCACCAGTGATACCCCTGGCGCCTTGTCTAGTGGTTTGGATGAACTCATGCGCCATGCTTCCTCATTGCGAGGGCCTGGGGTGGATATGCTAATTGAGATTCTAAATGCCATTTCAAAAATTGGACATGGGGTTTATGCTCATTCCTCGTCCTCTGATCCAATGTGCTCTTCTGTTCCCATTCCCATGGAAACTGATGGAGAAGATAAGAACTTGATTTTAAATGACAAGGAACCATCCAAGATGGATAGTTCAGATCAGACCTCTGAACCATCGTCTGATTCATCATCAGCGAACATTGAATCATTCCTTCCTGATATTGTGAGCAATGCTGCACGACTTCTTGAAACTATACTTCAAAATGCCGACACATGTCGCATATTTGTTGAGAAGAATGGAATTGAATCTGTTTTGCAGTTATTTACTATGCCTTTAATGCCTCTTTCAGTGTCAGTTGGTCAGAGTATTTATGTGGCCTTTAAGAATTTTTCACCACAGCATTCAACTTCTTTAGCCAAGGCAGTTTGTTCATTTTTGAGAGACCATCTGAAATCAACAAATAAACTTTTAGATTCTATTGGGGGAAATCAACTTGTTTTGCTTGAATCTGCAACACAAATGAAGATTCTGAGATCTCTTTGCATTCTTGAAGGTATATTATCCTTGTCTAATTTTTTGTTGAAGGGGACTACTACAGTGGTCTTGGAACTGGGCACTGCAGATGCTGAAGTACTGAAAGATCTGGGGAGCACGTACAGGGAGATCATTTGGCAAATATCTTTGTGTAATGATCTCAAGTCAGATGAGAAGAGCAATGTTGATAAAGAATCTGAGAATGTAGAGGCATCTTCATCAAATGCTGCTGGAAGGGAGAGTGATGATGATGCTAATATTCCAGCTGTGAGATATTTGAACCCAGTTTCTGTTAGGAATGCTTCTCAGTCCTTGTGGGGTGGTGAACGAGAGTTCCTTTCAGTTTTTCGTTCTGGTGAAGGTTTGCACCGTCGTACTCGACATGGGATTACACGTATGCGGGGTGGAAGGACAGGCAGGCATTTCGAGGCTTTGAACTTTGACTCTGAGTCTTCTAATGTATCTGAGAGGTCGCGTCAGGATTTGAAAAAGAAAAGTCCTGAAGAATTGGTTTTTGAAATTCTCAACAAGCTGGTTTCTACAATGCGGCCTTTCTTCACAGCTCTTGTTAAGGGATTCACATCTCCAAATCGCCGAAGAGCTGACCCAGGGTCATTGAGTTCAGCTTCCAAGACTCTTGGCACTTCCCTTGCTAAACTTTTTCTCGAAGCACTTAGTTTCTCTGGGCATTCAACTTCAGTGGGTCTTGATACATCATTGTCAGTAAAATGTAGATATCTTGGGAAGGTTGTGGATGATATGGCAGCACTAACTTTTGACAGCAGGCGACGGACTTGTTATACCTCAATGATCAACAATTTTTATGTGAATGGTACCTTTAAGGAGCTGCTTACAACCTTTGAAGCTACAAGCCAGTTGTTATGGAACTTGCCTTACTCTTTGCCAACATCAACTAATGACAATGAAAAGACAGGTGAAGACAGTAGATTGGCCCATAGTTCATGGCTACTTGACTCTTTACAGAGTTATTGCCATCTGCTTGAGTATTTTGTTAATTCATCTTTACTGCTATCCCCCACCTCTGTATCCCAGGCACAGCTGCTTGTTCAGCCAGTTGCAGTGGGTTTATCAATAGGGCTTTTTCCTGTCCCCAGGGACCCGGAAGCTTTTATTCGTATGCTCCAATCTCAGGTCCTTGATGTGATTCTTCCTGTCTGGAATAACCCCATGTTCCTCCATTGTAGTCCCGGTTTAATTGCTTCAATTATTTCACTTGTAACCCATGTTTATTCTGGTGTTGGAGATGTAAAGCGTAACCGTAGTGGCATTGCTGGAAGTGCAAACCAACGTTTCATGTCCCCTCCACTAGATGAGGCTACAATTGCAACAATTGTTGAGATGGGTTTTTCAAGGGCTAGAGCAGAGGAAGCACTTAGACGCGTGGCAACAAATAGTGTTGAGATGGCTATGGAGTGGCTTTTTAGTCACCCTGAGGATCCCGTACAAGAGGATGAACTAGCTCGGGCACTTGCTTTGTCCCTTGGAAGCTCGTCAGATTCGTCTAAAGCTGATACCACTGATAAGTATGCTGAGGTAGTGACAGAAGAAGGTTGTATACAGACACCTCCTGTTGATGACATTCTTGCTGCATCTGTCAGATTGTTTCAGAGTAGTGATACGATGGCATTTCCGTTAACTGATTTGCTTGTGACTCTTTGTAACCGTAACAAAGGAGAGGACCGTGCAAAAGTTGCTACTTATCTAATTCAGCAGTTAAAGCTTTGTCCCATAGATTTTTCAGCGGATACAAATGTACTGAGTATGTTATCCCATATTATAGCATTGCTTCTTTTTGAGGATGCAAGTACAAGAGAAATTGCTGCACAGAATGGTGTTGTTTCTGCTACTATTGAGATCTTGACCAGCTTTAAGGTCAAGAATGAATCTGGCACTGAAATATACATTCCAAAATGTGTCAGTGCTTTATTGCTTATTTTGGATAGCATGTTGCAAACCCGTCCCAGAATATTTTTTGACAATAATGAAGGAACTCAAACACGAGCTAATTCATCTGGAGAACAAGTTTTGTTGCCCTTTCCTACTTCTGCTGATAAAAAAATGACTCTAGACATGAACGAGACAGATTCATTTTTGACATTTGAAAATATATTGGGAAAATCTACGGGGTACTTGACCATAGAAGAGAGTCACAAAGTGCTGTTAGTAGCTTGTGACTTGATAAAGCAGCATGTACCAGCTGTGATGATGCAGGCTGTGCTGCAGTTGTGTGCTCGGTTAACAAAAACTCATTCTTTAGCTTTGCAGTTCCTTGAGAATGGAGGCTTAACCAGTCTTTTTGCTCTTCCAAAAAGTTGTTTTTTTCCTGGATATGATTCGGCTGTGTCTGTTATTGTTCGTCATCTTCTTGAAGATCCACAGACATTGCAAACTGCAATGGAGTGGGAGATTCGACAAATTCTGAGTAGTAACCGGAATGGGGGACGGATGTCTGCAAGGGCATTTTTGACATCACTGGCATCTGTTATTTGTAGGGATCCTGTTGTTTTCCTGAAAGCTACAGCTGTTGTTTGTCAATTGGAGACATCAGGAAGTAGGACCTTTGTTGTGTTGTCAAAAGAAAAGGAGAAAGAAAAAGAGAAACTGAAGGCATCAGCTGTTGAAGCTAAATTTTCTTCCATTGATTCAGTGCGGATTCCCGAGAATAAAATACATGAGGGATCAGGTAAGTGCTCCAAAGGCCACAAGAAGATCCCTGCAAATCTGACTCAAGTAATTGATCAGCTTCTTGAAATTGTTCTAAAATGTCCCTTGCCAAAGAGCTTGGAAGACTCATCTAGTAACTCATCAGCAATGGATGTTGATGAACCTGCTAGCAAGGTAAAGGGAAAATCAAAGGTTGATGAAACAAAGAAACCAGAGCCTGAATCTGAACGATCTGTTGGACTAGCTAAGGTGACTTTTGTTCTGAAGTTAATGAGTGATATCCTTATGATGTATGCACATGCAGTTGGTGTTATACTTAGAAGGGATTCGGAGTTGTCTCAGACTGGGGCACCGAATCTGTTGGATAATTCTGGATATGGTGGAGTATTTCACCATGTTTTATTTAGGTTGCTGCCAATCACCATAGATAAGTCTGCTGGACCTGACGAATGGAGAGATAAGGTGTCTGAAAAAGCTTCATGGTTCTTGGTGGTTCTGTGTGGTCGTTCTGGAGAAGGACGTAGAAGAGTCCTCAATGAACTTGTTAAAGCTCTGTCCTCATTCTCGATGTTGGAAAGTAATCCTACAAAAAACACCTTGTTACCAGACAAAATGGTCTATGCTTTTCTTGATTTGGTATATTCTATTTTGTCTAAAAATTCATCTTCCAGCAACTTACCTGGTTATGGGTGCTCGCCTGACATAGCGAAGAGTATGATAGATGGAGGAATGGTTCGGTGTCTAACTAGCATTCTTCAGGTAATTGATTTGGACCATCCCGAGGCTCCGAAATCTGTGAATCTTATATTGAAGACACTAGAAAGCCTAACAAGAGCTGCTAATGCTAGTGATCAAATTTTTAAATCTGATGGGCACAAGAAAAACTCTACGGGGTTAAATGTAAGGGCTGACGATCATCTGACTGCACTATCAACTGCCGATAATGTCCAGCATAATCAAAACGCAAGCAGTGAACAGCAGGTTAGAGATGTGGCTTACAATGAAGAACAAAATCAACAAAGTCCTCAGAGGCATACTAATAATGATGCAAATCTGAATCAGTCAGTGGAACAAGATATGAGGATAGATATGGAAGAGCCGATGACGTCCAACCCAACAATGGAGCTTGGAGTGGATTTCATGCGTGAAGAGATGGAGGATGGTAGTGTCTTGCGTAATAATGACCAAATGGAGATGACTTTCCGTGTAGAGAACAGGGCTGATGATGACATGGGGGATGAAGATGATGACATGGGGGATGAAGGTGAGGATGAGGAGGAGGATGATGAAGGGGAAGATGAGGATGAGGATATTCCTGAAGATGGTGGTATTATGTCTTTAGCTGATACGGATGTAGAAGACCATGATGATACTGGTTTGGGAGATGATTACAATGATGAAATGATTGATGAAGATGATGATTTTCATGAAAATCGTGTTATAGAGGTGAGATGGAGGGAAGCTCTTGATGGGCTCGATCATTTGCAGGTACTTGGGCAACCTGGAGCTGCAAGTGGTCTCATTGATGTAGCAGCAGAACCTTTTGAAGGGGTTAATGTAGATGATCTTTTCGGTCTGCGAAGGTCTTTAGGTCTTGAGCGTCGCCGGCAGGGTGGTAGGTCTTCTTTTGAACGACCAGTTGCTGAAGGTAACGCTTTCCAGCATCCTCTTCTGTTGAGGCCTTCCCATTCCGGAGATCTGGTCTCAATGTTATCCTCAGGTGCCAATTCATCCCGAGATTTAGAGGCTTTATCATCAGGAAGCTTTGATTTATCCAGTTTTTACACGTTTGATGCTCCTGTTCTTCCATATGATCATGCAACTGGCAGCCTATTTGGTGGATTGGGTGGTGTTGCACCACCACCATTGACAGACTATTCTGTAGGTATTGATTCATTACAGTTACCGGGACGGAGAGGGCCAGGTGATGCCCGGTGGACATTTGATGGGCAACCACAAGGAACTGCTCATGCTTCTGCTGTTGCAAATGCCATTGAGGAGCAGTTTGTATCCCATTTACAAAGTATTGCTCCTGCTGACAATCCTGAAAGGCAGTCTGAGGTTTCAGGAATTATGGAGAATCCACAAGGTGCCCCTCCATCCAATAATAGTCAAGTTGCAGTGGTGCATGGTTTTAGCAGTGGTGGACAAAGTGAAGGTCAGGGTCAAGACAATGGTGATGACACTGCACATCATTCACTCAATTTAGCAGCTGAAAGTGCTCCCTGTGAAGGACAAGTGGGACCACAATCTGTTTCTGAAGGAGCAAGGGAATGTCAGCAGGCACCTGATCCCATGTTGATTCAACCATCTTTGCTAAACAATATAGCAGGTGGTCATGATAGTATGGAAATTGGGGAGGGGAATGCGACTGTTATTGAGCAATTAGAGACTGTGCCTGGGTCTGCCAACTTAATTATAGGCATTTGTGCTGATCTACCACAGGATAGACTTTCTGTTGCATCTTTCAATTTCCATGAGGTTCCAGTGCAGGCGGTGGGCAGTGATAGATCATTTGTAACAGATGGTGAGGCCAGTAATGTGGTAGTGGATGCTGGTTCAGATCTGGCTAACTTATGTGACTCTAGTATTTCAGTTCCTGCAAATGTTGACATTGATATGAGTGGTATTGATGCTGAAGTAAATCAAAATGAACAACCCCTCCAAGATTCAGAGTTCAATATTGAGGAGTCACCATCAGTTCAAAATTCAGTAGTTACACCTGAGAATAGTCAGGCTGACCGGGGTAATTTGAATGACGAGGCTCCTAGTGCTAATGCAATTGATCCCACCTTCCTGGAGGCACTGCCAGAAGATCTACGTGCAGAAGTTCTAGCTTCACAACAAGCCCAGTCCATCCAACCTTCTACTTATGCACCACCTTCTGTTGAAGATATTGATCCCGAGTTTTTAGCTGCCCTTCCCCAAGATATTCAAGCTGAGGTTTTGGCTCAACAAAGAGCACAAAGGATTACACAACAGGTTGAAGGACAACCAGTGGATATGGATAATGCTTCAATCATTGCTACTTTTCCTGCTGACCTGCGTGAAGAGGTCTGCATCCTGAGCTTTCTCTTTGAAGTCTTGTTATGATGTGACAATAACCTTTTATCTCTTTCTTTCATGCCAGGTACTTTTAACTTCTTCTGAGGCTGTCTTGTCTGCATTGCCTTCTCCATTACTTGCTGAAGCTCAAATGCTTAGAGATCGAGCAATGAGTCATTATCAGGCTCGTAGTCTTTTTGGAAATAGCCACAGGCTAAATGGTCGTAGAAATGGGTTAGGTTTTGATCGGCAGTCAGTAATGGATAGAGGTGTTGGAGTTACAGTCGGCAGAAGGACTGTATCTGAAATTGCGGATAAATTCAAAGGGAAAGAAGTAGAAGGTGAGCCACTTTTAGATGCTAATGCATTGAAAGCCTTGATCAGGCTTCTACGGTTAGTGCAGGTAAATCTTATTGGTCCTTTATTTTTTTATTTTAATTTCTTTTTCCATCTTTTAACATTTTTGATGGACATTTCAACATATTTTTCAATCAGATTGCAGCTAGCCATTTTATTTAGTGTTTTACTTGAAATAAACATACTTCTTGTTATGCATGTTTTTAATACAAGAATAGGGACACAACTTTGCATCATGCATAGCATGTGTTCATTCATACTCAAGATGTTGTTCACTAGATTATTCCATTAACATGGTTGTTTTTCGTTCTGTGTGGCTAGCCTCTTGTTAAAGGCCTTCTGCAGAGACTCTTACTGAACGTTTGTGCACATAGTATTACAAGGGCAGTTTTGATCCAACTTTTATTAGAAATGATCAAGCCTGAGGCTGAAGGATCAGTCAACGGACCTTTGACATTTAATAACCAGAGGCTTTATGGTTGTCATTCAAATGTTTTTTATGGTCGATCACAACTATTAAATGGTAATGCCTTTTCTAATGGACAATAATCATCTGTGTGATTTTGATTTGACCCTTCAATTATTTTCTCACGTGTTCTGTCTCTATCTTATTCCTTTAGCAGGTGTTCCTCCCATGGTATTGCAACGGATTCTTGAGATTTTGACTTATTTGGCTACAAATCATTCTGCTGTTGCAGATATGTTGTGTTACTTTAATCCCTCACATATTCCAGACACAGTACGTTCAATAAATATGGATAACAAGAAGGACAAAGGCAAGGCAAAAGTTGAGGAAGGAATAGTTTCCCCAAAAGATCATGGAAAAGACCTGGATACAGATATTCCCTTGGTGTTGTTTTTGAAGCTTTTAAGTCGTCCTCTCTTTCTCCGAAGTGCTGGCCATCTAGAGCAGGTATATTAGATTATTTCTATGTTGAAGCAGATTATGAAATAATTCCACCCCACATTTATTTTTTCTGTAATATTTAGATGGCTGGAACACTATTCTCTGTCTCGACCCTCTTGAGCTCCCTTGGGGTGCCCCATAATATTTAATTATCTGATATCTGTTTATTCATTACAAACAGTGTAGTCTTGCTACGTTATCACTCCTAACGGATTTGATAAGTTAGAAATGTGTTGTTTAGACTAGTGCATACTATACCAGTTGTCAATTGGTTTTAGTAGCTTGAGTTCTTGCATGCAACTGTAGAAAGTTTCCTAGTGTTTTTTTAATCAAAAAGCAAGTTTCCTACTGTTGCTCAAATATTTTTGCATTTGCTCAGGTCATGGGCCTCCTTCAAGTAGTTGTGTGTAATGCAGCATCTAAGTTGGAGTCTCATGCTCATTGTGATAAGGAAACTTACGAATCTCAAAATGGGGGAGCAAATAAAGCTACCGAAGATGTGAAACATGATTCTCCCATCTTGGAGGCAGATCCTAGTCAACTGGGTAAACATGCTAGTACAGAATCATCTACTTCAGATGGAAATAGAGCTGAGAATATATTCTTGCATCTGCAACAATCTGATTTGCGTAATCTTTGCAATCTCTTGGGTCGTGAGGGGTACTAGTTTTCTGATTCTTACGCCTGAGCTTTTTAGTAGCTTTGATATTTTTGCATAGCTTTTTAAAGCTTTTGGCTTCCATATTTTATTTTTCCAGCCTCCTGATACGTGAGGGATAGTACTTGTGTTCTGTCTCTTGTGACTTACATCTGATCTTTGTAGTAACTTTGATATTTTTGCATAGCTTTTTCAAGCATTTTGGCTTACATGTTTTGTTTTTCCTGAATTCTTTAATCTTTGCAGCCTCCTGGGTTGTGTGGGGTACAACTTGTGTTCTGGTTCTTACTCTGAGCTTTTAGTAGCTTTGATATTTTTGCATAGCTTTTTAAAGCATTCTTAACTTCTGTATTTTATTTTCCCTGAATCTTTAATCTTTGCAGCCTCTTGGGTCATGAGGGGTACAACTTGTGTTCTGGTTCTTCCTCTGAGCTTTTAGTAGCTTTGATATTTTTGTATTGCTTTTTAAAGCATTCTTAACTTCTGTATTTTATTTTCCCTGAATCTTTAATCTTTGCAGCCTCTTGGGTCGTGAGGGGTACTTGTGTTCTAACTCTTATGCCTGAACTTTTTAGCAGCTTTGATATTTTTGCATGGCATTTTAAAGCATTTTGACTTCCACATTTTATTTTTCCTGAATTCTTTACTATAATTGCCTTTTCCAATGTGTCTTTATCCTCTT
This sequence comes from Hippophae tibetana, assembly GCA_037013495.1. Classification (NCBI taxonomy): domain Eukaryota; kingdom Viridiplantae; phylum Streptophyta; class Magnoliopsida; order Rosales; family Elaeagnaceae; genus Hippophae; species Hippophae tibetana. The sequence continues at coordinate 84,430,395 of CM072803.1, forward strand.
TTTGCACTGTTCTTTTCCCCCTATTTTGTTTCCGTATGCTTTGTTTTGAAGTGGAGATGCAAGTGTTTTACTAATGTGATCTTAATACTTGATTAGGCTTTCTGACAAAGTATATACACTTGCTGCTGGAGTTTTGAAGAAGTTGGCAACTGTTGCTGTGCCACAACGGAAGTTCTTCACTACAGAGCTATCAGAATTAGCTCATGGTTTAAGCAGTTCTGCTGTAAGTGAGCTTGTCACACTTCGAAATACACAGATGCTTGGTCTGAGTGCTTGTTCTATGGCTGGGGTAGCAATTCTTCGTGTTCTACAAGCACTTAGCTCACTCACATCACCTGGTGCTAATGAGAGTTCAGGTCTGGAGGAAGATGGGGAGCAAGACGAGCATGCCACCATATGGAAGCTAAATATTGCTCTCGAGCCATTATGGCAAGAATTAAGTGAATGTATAACCGCAACTGAGACACAGCTGGGTCAGAGTTCATTAAATTCAATAGTGTCAAATATAAATGTTGCAGAGCATGTACAGGGAACCTCTTCCTCCTCTCCTCTTCCTCCTGGAACCCAGAGGCTCCTGCCTTTCATTGAGGCATTTTTTGTTCTATGTGAAAAAATTCAAGCTAACCATTCAATTACTCTGCAAGATTATGCCAATGTGGCAGCAAGAGAGGTCAAAGAGTCTTCTGAAATCTCAGATTCATCAATCACAAAATGCAATGGGGATCTTCAGCGAAAGCACGACGGTGCTGTCACATTCGTAAAATTTGCTGAGAAACATCGTCGACTTTTGAATGCATTTATCAGACAGAATCCAGCTTTGCTGGAAAAATCACTTTCTATGATGTTAAAGGCACCAAGGTTAATTGATTTTGATAACAAGAGAGCATACTTCCGCTCAAGAATTAGGCAGCAGCATGAACAGAATCTGGCTGGCCCACTGAGGATAAGTGTTCGGCGAGCTTATGTTTTGGAGGATTCCTTTAATCAATTGCGCATGCGTCCTAGTCAGGACTTAAAGGGACGCTTGAACGTGCAATTTCAAGGTGAAGAGGGTATTGATGCTGGTGGCTTGACAAGAGAATGGTATCAATTACTTTCAAGAGTAATATTTGACAAGGGGGCATTGTTATTTACCACTGTGGGAAGCAATGCAACTTTCCAGCCGAATCCTAACTCTGTCTACCAAACAGAGCATCTTTCTTACTTTAAATTTGCTGGCCGAGTGGTACTTATCTTTCACTTGTGTGTTCTTGAGGGCTGAGGCTTGTATTTTATGAACATTTTGTCTAAATTTTTCTTGCTATTTTTCTTTACATTCAATAGGTTGCAAAGGCACTTTTTGATGGGCAACTTTTGGATGTTTATTTCACTCGCTCTTTCTACAAGCACATTCTTGGCGTGAAAGTGACTTACCATGATATTGAAGCTGTTGATCCTGATTACTACAAGAATTTGAAGTGGATGCTAGAGGTTTGTGATTTCTCTTATATGCAGTACAATTCAAACCTTGCTATGCTGGATGCAATTTTACTCTCATAATGTTTGTATGAGTGACACTTTTCTTTTCTTTGTTTTTGCGTATGCTAGAACGATGTAAGCGACATTCCTGACCTGACTTTTAGCATGGATGCAGATGAGGAAAAGCACATCCTTTATGAGAAGAACCAGGTAGGGAAACATCGAGTTCTGTTTTCGTATCATTATTTTAAAATTATTCTCAGACTCCTGTTTGTTTAGTTAATGGTTCAAAAATGAATTTTCAAAATTAAGAATATGATTTTAAATTTGAGTTGTATTTTTTATTTCTTAAAATCCGAGTCTGCACTTATTATTAAATTCAATAATTTGTATTTTATTTGGTTTTAAATTGCTTTATATTTGGTTACATCTTTTAAAAATGCAGAAAACCTTGGTCGTAGTTGAGTGTTATCAAAGATTTTATCTAAGTCCTATGTTTTTAAAATACTTCTAACAAAGGCCTAACTTAATATAATTTTCTCTTTTTTATTTTTTTATTTTGAAAGACCACTCCTGTAATGATTGGACCATAATTTACCAACAGAACTACCAAAAAATTTCAATTCAGTTTTATAGGGAATTAAATAGATTTTTCCTTTTCATTGAAATAGGTCACTGATTACGAGCTCAAACCTGGAGGAAGAAATATAAGGGTTACAGATGAAACTAAGCATGAGTATGTAGACCTTGTTGCGGATCATATATTGACAAATGCCATCCGTCCTCAAATTAATTCCTTTCTGGAAGGATTCAATGAATTGGTACTGCAAGAACTTATCTCTATTTTCAATGATAAAGAGCTTGAGCTACTGATCAGTGGGCTTCCTGAAATCGATTGTAAGTTGGATTTTCTTTCGCAATTTTTTTAATAGTTATTTGTTTATTATGTTATTGTGTTTGGGTTTCTCTGATAGTAGTTAAATTGCCGCCTTGTCCCTGCAGTGGAGGATCTGAGGGAGAACACTGAGTATACTGGCTATATGGTAGCATCCATCATTGTTCAATGGTTTTGGGAAGTGGTAAAAGGATTCAACAAGGAAGACATGGCAAGGCTGCTGCAATTTGTGACTGGGACATCTAAGGTAATTGGATGCAATTACATATAACGTCTGGAAGATATAGATTGTTGCCAGTAACATATTATTTCCGTTGAACCCTTAAACCCTCCCCTCAAATGTGGAAAAAGGGCTTTAGGTAGTAGATTTAGTGGCAGATGGTTGACCAGACTTGTTTTTTAGCCTCACACATGATGCTACAATTTTTCCCTGATCTTTTCTTGGCTTTATCAACTACCTGGGCTCTGTTTTTAATTGCAATTGTGTTAAGGGATGGTGAGGAAGTTTTTGCATGTAAGTAGAGAAAAAGTTGTTCTTTTTTATTTATTTATGTATTTCATAACCTCACCCCGTGGCTATGATTTTTCTTCTATTTAGTTTCAATCTCATAAGAACTTGTGATGAAGAGTTGTGTTCATCCATCCCCTTTATTTTCCTTTCCATTTGGAGATTTTTGTTTTTGTTTTTAATAATTAAGGTTATAAAGCAGTATATTTTTTTTGGGTTCAGTTTTATCTCTATCTTTTGGGTAAATGCATGGATCTCCCACAGAAAACACTGAACGCTTACGTTATTTTTGGCTTTTTATTCGGTAAAGATTTGCTATTTTTCCAGGTTCCACTGGAGGGCTTCAAGGCTTTGCAAGGTATCTCTGGTTCTCAGAGGTTTCAGATTCACAAGGCATATGGTGCTCCTGATAGGCTACCTTCTGCTCACACATGGTATGTATCCTTTTCGTTAAATTATAGACTCGAATAGAATTAATTTCTGCTTAGGGTATGAATTGACATACATTTGGAATTTCAGCTTTAATCAGCTAGATCTACCTGAGTATACCTCAAAGGAACAGCTCCATGAACGGTTGCTGCTTGCCATTCATGAAGCTAATGAAGGGTTTGGTTTTGGTTAACTGAAATATATAGGTGATGGTCTTGCCCCATCAAATCGGCATTCTACCCTCAAGTTACCTTATGTGTAAGTGCGCATCTTTTTTTCTCTCAGCTATTTGCTTAAAACAAATCATTTATTACAATTCATTTAACTTTAATAAATCAGGGTTCTTTTTAACGTTAATTTGCTACTGCACAAGATTGAGCCTCTGTTTTTCCGAGTCTCCCTGACTCAACCTCCCTCATCCCTATTTTTTGTGTAGATAGGACTGCTCTTGGGGCGGATAATTTTGAACTTCTGATAGATGGTTCGTCACTAGGAGGGACCGAGGGAGTATAAGATTTTATAAGATTTAGATCTTGGAAGAGATTCTGGGAATCCAAAGGACAAACCATGTCTTTATCAACTTCATCATGCAGCATGGATTTATCCTTGTGAAGAATTTGATGATCGGGAGCAGTGACTTTATTAATATTCTTTATTTATTTATTTTTGAAGTTGTATTTTTGCTCTCTCCATTTTGGGGAGGGTACAAAGATTATTCTACACCTATTTTACCGTCTATACTAGGTTTTCTTGGTTCTGTTTCCCAAAAGTGAAGTCATTTTGGACAAAATGCCTTGTTAGAATTAGCTTATGTAATGTGGAAGTTGCTAATAAGCTTTGGTGTATACGTTGTATTTGCTGGCATCATTTTGGAGAAATTGTCTTCACCTTTGAGATTTTATAATTAGAGCCATATACAATATACATGATAAAATTTTGGAGAGGTACAAAACAAAATTACATTTTGTTTTTCATCAGCATAAACTAGAAATACATTTATGGTGTTTTGATTTTTCTTCTTTTTTTATTAAAAAAAACGATGACTAGTGCAGTGCCTTAACAAATAACAAGTAACAACTAAGCACATATATGCTCTATTAGTCTCTAAAGGTGACGTGTATCCAGCAGACTATCAATTTTGCCAAGGAAAGGATAGAACACTGACTTGGTATAATGTTTCATTCATTCACTGTACAACTTATTTAAATTGACACATTATACTATAGTTAATTCTGTATCTTCTCTCTTTAGTCTAACGTTACAGAACAAAATAAAGAAATAATTCTCTCCAGATTCTAATTTGAGCTTCTTTTTAAATACCGATATTAGTGTGGAATATTCGATGTCAAAGTCTCCTGTCAATTATACTTGAAAACAAAGATGGTGAGGGTGGTTGGACAGTAAGCGTTTGAGTGTATCTTCTCTCTTTAGTCTAACGTTACAGAACAAAATAAAGAAATAATTCTCTCCAGATTCTAATTTGAGCTTCTTTTTAAATACCGATATTAGTGTGGAATATTCGATGTCAAAGTCTCCTGTCAATTATACTTGAAAACAAAGATGGTGAGGGTGGTTGGACAGTAAGCGTTTGAGTGTTTGACTAGAATGTGCGTTGTCAATATAAACTCATTTTTGCATGACGTGGTATTTAAAACGTGTGTTGTAGTCGGGGTAAATTAATTCAATATGATTTGTTTTTAAAAATAGAAATTTAACTAAATCAAGTAAAGTTGTAAAATTAATCTAAATAAAAATTTAAGTTGATTTGAATTAATTGTATTAATTTTAAATTTTTTTATTTTTCTTTAAAATGTTGTTAATATATATATAATTGTCTATGTTCAAGTTAAATAGTAATTTATATACCTGTATTAAATTAAAAACTCTATTTATATTGTACATACAAGTATAATTAAAAGAAAAAAAATACTTATGAATCAATCTATACTTTCCTTCATTGATTTTTTAGCATTTAAAAACAAATTAATCTGATAATCTTTTTTAATCGATAAAATTGGATTCTGTTGATTTAGTTAGGATAATTTTTACAGACACTTAATTGTAATAATTCAATTTGAAGTTATATCATTCATTCAATTATAAGAGAAATTATTTATTTATTTAGAATTAATGATCTCAGTTAATATTACGATGTTTTCGTAGACGAAGAATATAAAAATTCTTAAAAATAAATTTTTTTTCTTTTTTTTATTATTAAAATTTACATAAAAAATTACTCATTGATTTTACCACCATATCAAAATTGATTCTTTTCTCGTATTTTAAAACAAAAAAAGAAAAGAAAAGGTATTTATTTCTCACAGACTCTAAATGGCTAAGAAGTTACAAAATTATGGTTAGATATTGTCAACTAAGTACAATATTACTAGCAATTATATGTACATGACACAGAAGATAGTTAAAGCTTTGCTATGAATTAGGAGACCATGCAATTTAAGCATGAAACTCCAACATATAAACGTCTAATTAGTCTAACTAATCATTGGCACATAACTGCTTTCTTTTGTTTTTATTTCTATTCAGATTCCACTTCTACTTCCTATGAGTGGATTATTTGAGATATTTCATGATTTTGATTCCAACAGAGCAGAGGAGGAGGAAGCAACTTGAAGGTAGGCCAATAAGGGAACCAAATGAAGAATGTGTCTGAATCTATGTCCTCAGATTGTGCTTCATGATGGAGGCAAAGGGTTGTGGCTGACAGAATCTAGCAAGCGCAACAGGGATATATTCTGTCGACCGTTTAATTATATTTCTATATTAATATTTCGATTCTGAATTATGGTTATATAATTCAAACATATAATTGCTAGGTAATTTTTTTATTTTATCAAACTTGGAGGAAGTGACTGCAATTTGTATGCATCTCCAATGTCTTATTTCTATGACCATTTGTTGAAATAATAATAATAATAATAAAATGAGAGTGAGAAAAATAAATAAATTGTTTGAATCATTTCCACCGACTTTAACTTTTAAAAACAATATGGGTATATTAACATATAATTACAACAATTTTTTTTAATACTTTGTACATAAATATATGTTTTTTTTAATACTTTGTACATAAATTATAAATATATATACAAAAGAATGATAGTTTAATTTCATTATATTTAACAAGAATATAGTATAAGTTTATTTTGTAAAAAAAAAAAATAGATTTATATTATCTCACTTGTTGTCAAGTTTGAAACAAATAACATCACAAATTTATTATTTTACAAAATAAACTTAAAATCATCTTTGTGATAAACATTGATAGAATCTTAACATCTTTAAAGATTTGTTTCAATCTTTATTCTTCAAAAATATTGACAGCTGGACAATGTATGCTCTGACTCCGTACAAGTTTGTAATCCAACTGCGTTAATGTTTTAGTATTATATTAATACCCATTTTACATCAACTTATCAAAATATTTTACTATTTTACTGTTTATCTTTAATAAATAATTTGTTAATAGAAAGATGGGTTAAATTGTACATTTTTTAATAAATTAATTATATAATAAGTATGGGTGATTTTGTAATACTACATACTAATTATATTTACAATGTCACTTTCTAAAATTGTTACTAGATGTAATTGTTGATTGCATGTATTATTTTGAAATAATAATTAATTAATTTTCTCTCATTTTTTCCACTTATTTTCATTTCGTTATTTACGATTGTTATATTTGAATATTTATTTAAAAATAATTAAAAACTTAATCAAATATTTATTCTAATAAATTTTTAAAAATATTGATGTTATTTTTTTTATTTAATTATTTAACACTAAAATAAAAATATGAACGTAAGAATAAGAAAAAACAGTGTGTAATTATTAAAAGTATTTTGTCATCTCAGTTTAATATTAGAAGTATTTCTTATTACAAAATTATATATATTTAATTTTTTTTAATTTTCAATAACTATTCCCAACATACATCTAATCAGTTATCATTAGTTTTGGAAAAAAATATTTAAATTTTTTCAAATAAATTATCTAGCGATAAAATGAATATTCTTATTCCCAATCTATATCTTTTCCTTAATTAAAAAAAATCTCCATCTTTTCCGTCCCCATCTTACGCTAATTAATGGCAACGGAGCTCCCTATTCCCCTTCATGTTCATTTAAGTAAATAACGTCGTTTACACGAGAACCGTTAGCCTAAAATCCCAGTTGTACATGGTAATAGGCCCATTTCTGGCCCTAAAATCTCTCTATATGTATCTGTCTCTTTCCGTCTAATCTCTCTCTAAGTCATTTTCTTTTCCCAGGAAAATAAGTCCTTCTATTGCTCGAATTCATGTCGGTACGTTAACGCTTTTCCTTATCTGATTAAATATATGAAGAACTAATTTGTTTTAATAATTTTTTTTGTTTTTTTTTCTGATGCTTATGTATGTTTGGATTCGGTTACTAATTTTGATCGGTGGCGTGGAGCGATAACGCATAGATTTGGACTTGTTGATTTGATGCAAATGAATTGTGATCAGCTTGTTGTCGTTTTCTGTATCCATTACTTTTTGCAAAGTTCATGGGATTCTGATAGGTGGGGGACGGAACTGTATAACTGATGATTCGTCGATTTGATGAATTACACTGATATAATTTTGTGTTGTTGGAGCGAAAGAAAATTATTATCTTTTCATCTGGTTGTAGAGATCGTAGAATCTTGTTTTTAAAAAAAAAAAAGAATTTATGCAATTGGAAAAAGAAAGTAGTTTGGAACAATGGGCAATGAAACAGAAATGGATTGTGATTTTTAAAAGTTTACTGTTTTGTTGCTGTGTATATGCTTATTCATATGTTTTGCGGTCCTTTTGAATATGGAAATCAGCATGGTCGATAATATAGTTGTATTTGCTTTCTCCAGAATTACAATTTCAGTATAGATTTGATCAATTTTCTTTTTCTCCAAATATTTTGGAAAATGAAAGAGTTTAGAAGAAAGTTAGACTCCAAACATTGACAGTGATTTTGTGCGTAATTAGCATATCATCTTGTAAATAGTTATGGTGGATCTCAATGCCTGGATTGCATTCATATGTAAGGGTTGTGAGCTTATATTTTTTATCAGATTCTTGTTGGAATCAGAGAACAAGTTAGTAATTTCCCAGGATTGCATTCATAATTGGAAGTGAGCATTTTGCTTGGGATAGAGGAAATTAGTATTTAGCATGTATACATTAACTGGTAGCCTTGGAAATACAAAATAAAGAACTTGAGTCATCATGCACCTGCAAATAAAATGCTTGCAGCATAAGGCAGGTTAAGCCTGTACATGTGAGATTCTTGGACAATTTCTATAAAGGCCTTAGTAAATGCCTCTCTTTTTCGCACTCCTTGAGGCTGAATTGATCTGCATTATAGTTATTTGCTTGAAATAATCCAGGCATAGTTGGGTGCTTGCGCCTTTTTTTAGTAAATAAGCTGAATCAAAACACTGTTTTCCCCTGGTGAATGACTACACTGTATCTAATATGATTTATTATTTGTTATCTGGTTGTCATTTGCCTTTCCTAGCTGTCAAAATCACAAAAAGATGTTGATACTTTTTCTTGCAGGACAAAGGTCGGCCACTGCCAAAGTTTGGTGAGTGGGATGTCAATGATCCTGCTTCAGCCGAAGGATTTACTGTGATATTTAACAAGGCTAGGGATGAGAAGAAAACAGGTGGAAAACCTGATTCTCCAGGAAAGCTTGATCCTAATATCAAACCTACCAGACCTGGACTGGATCCTGGCAAGCCTCAGTCTGTATGTTGTTCTTAACTGAACTCTTTCTTTCTCCAATTGTTTAATACGGGGTGAAGGTGGCAGTGGTAACATTAATTTTTCCAGATAACTCAATATAGGCTTGGGATTTCAACAATTTTATAATATAGCTTGAGTTATGCTGTATGCGTATAACAAAATATAATTTCTTTAAGTCAGTAACCCATCTATGTAACTTGGTTACACCAAGGTAAAAATGTCATATTGTGAAATATTTGCATTTTCATACTACATTGTGAAATTGTTGTAACACCATGCCTAAAATACTTTTTTTGGGGGGGCGTGCATTGCATCAATCTCTTTGCATTGCAGATCTAATTGCAATGAAATGTTGATTTGTTAGCCACTCAGATTGGCTTTACACACGCTAATTACTGATTTAGAGATTACTTAAAGAAGTTTGCTCCAGGAAACAGAATCATATTTTTTTGGACTCATCTGTATAATCTGATTGCCTTGTGGCTTATAAAAGTAAATGGAACATGATCTTTCTAGTTTCTGTTTCTTTTACTTAAATGTAGCTCAAGACTAGAAATGATCTTTTCATCACATCATAAGCAACATTTATTTTACTCTCTTATTTGTTTGGGCATAATTCCTTACCATTTCCCTTACGTTGATAATTTGCTGCTTTTCAGAAAAAATGGTTCTGCTGCATTCACGAACCAGCTACACAATCTTGACAAGGATTCAAGTGCTTCCATGGAAGTGAATGTTGTTTCTATCAATACAAGCTCCATCATATTTTTCCATAGAAGGAAGGAGCTGTAGAGAAGTGTTGAGTCCTACCGAAGTTTATATTGTGTGCTGTAAAATTGAGTTGTGATGGGAGGATTGAACCAAACTAACACTTTATTGTATCTATATATTTCTGATATTATTATTATTATTAGAGGCCAATTTGTTTCTATCTGGATATCTTCCCTTGAACTGATCCATGAACTTCAAAGATTTACCATCACATTCATGTTCTCTCATTGTATCATCAAACGCTGTTGTTTGTGAAATGATTTTTTTAACCTTTTCTTGGCGAGTGTTAGAGAGCTTGTTTGATTGATATGCTAGAAAAGTAGCACTTGTTAAAGCACGTTAGTACTGTAGCTCAAACGTAGTAAAGAAGCAATTCTTTGAACTTGTTGTATACATGAATTTGTGCTCACTGTTATACCCATACTATTTTTATAATGGCAAATGTCAATATTTACATTATTTAGAAAAAAAATCATTTATTTAATTTTTAAAATAATTTTGACACGTATAATATATAATGTATAGGTATAATGATAGTCACAGTTTGTTTTGTTATTACTATAATAAAAGTGTGTTTAAATTGTTAATTTTATCCCTACAATTAATTATATTTTATTATCGTTATCCTAACAGTAAGCAATAATAATAATTGCAAATAGGCAAACCCATACGAATCTTTAGTATTTACATCCATTGCTTACAGATAAGCTCTTTATTCCTCCTAGAAAACGCTATTTCTTCTTTTTTAACGACACTAAAAACAAAACAAAGGGCAGTTTATATGGTTATTTTAGTATATTGCATACAATGTGAAGAAACAAAAGAGAACAAGAACAGAAAGAAAGTCTCAAACGGTTAACAACATTGAACTTGTATAATTCAATAAAAGCAATATCTAAAAAGAGCAGAAGCAATTAAGGCAAAAGCAACTGATTTAACTGCTACAGAGCTTGGCATCTTTCCTCTGTCTTTTCTTAAGAAGAGGCCTTGGTACAAAGGCAAGTTGATCAAAACCAAAAACCCACAAAGAAGAATCTGCAAAAACAATGTCTCGTAAACTTTTGAAATACTCTCTTTCAGAATAGCCTCCTTTACCACCCAAAGAAAGCAGAAAAGATTGAGCACAGCAATTGTTGATAATATTGTGAAGAATGGGGAGGTGGCTCCAAACTCCATCTTCTCATTCTCATATCTTTGGGAAACATCTTCACTAGCCACTTTGGTTGTGATTACAAATGCTGAATTTGAAAACCCAAGTGAGTTTAAAATTGCATCAATGAATGCAAATAGATAGGAGGTTGTTCTCTTGTAAAGCCACATCCTTTGTTCATTCCACCACCCTAAGATTGTACCACCTGACCACAAAAATTCAGCCAAGCTGAATGTGTACTTGCCCACTATCACGTACATAAATGGCATCAACCATGGACTTGAGATCTGAATTCACAAAATATAAGACATTACTACTAACAAACACAAATTGTGAGTTATTGAGAGAGGAAGGAGGAGAGGGAGGAGGAGGGGGGAGATAATGCTATACCTTTGGGAAAAGGGGAAGGCCTTTGAGGAGATAAAGTGAAGGGATGAGAATGTAAAATAGGGTAGGAAGAGAATTAGGAGCCCAAAAGAAATAGCAGCAGTATCCAAGTTGAAGGCCAAGGCTGATCTTGTTATGTGCAAACCAAGCAGGACTATACTTAGACAGCAAAATAATGAAATCACCTTCTGACCATCTCTTGTGTTGAACTAGTGAGTCAAGCAATGTGATTGGAGCTACCCCTAAGAAGGCTTTTCTTGTTGGATTGTAATACACTGATTTCCATCCCCTTGTTTGAATTGATATCCCTGTTATTACATCTTCAACTGGACATCCATACTTCAAACCCATCTGCATATTAAGAAAACTGTAAACATCACAAATTTGATCCTAAGAATTTGTATTCAGTGAGATTTTAACATGTTAGTTGTGTTTGTGATAAATTTATAATATATAGAAGTGTTTGCTAATTAAGTTAGCATTTATTACCCTCAACTCTCAACTAATATAAAATATCAAACTTTAATTTTATTAACAATATCTGCAAATATTTCTTATATTTTATATATTAGTATCTTTCCAAAAGTGAGAATATTATGGATATATCATGCATTTATCGTATTTTGATCATTGCTCTCAAGTGTGAGAAAGAGAGAGGAAGAGTTGTACCTCCTTCCCCCATTGAGTGTTTTCTTCGTAAGAAGAGCTTGCAAGGCCTATAGAGTTTTCTTCTAATTCATAAATACTTTCAACTTCTCTTCTACTCTCCCATTTCAATTCAATTTTGTAGTCCTTACTGAACTTCTTTGCAAGAAGAGTATCTCTTCTATGAAAGCAGCCACTTCCAACATAAAGAGGGCCTCCATATCCATCCAAACCATGAAAATCCACCTTAAAGATCACATTAACAACATCACTTAAGAAAAGATACAATCTATGTAACTTTTGAAAAACAAAACAAAACAACACTTACTTCACTGATTACTGTTAATGCAGCACTATACAAGTCATTCTGAGTGACATTTTCAAAATTTTGTGGAAATTGTACATATGCAATCTCTGATCCTTTCTCTTCATCCATCATGAAGCAAAGTGCATCTTGAATTGACTTTGAGTTGTTCGAATACATATCACAATCTACATTCAAAATTACCTGCCCATTGCTAATTTTTGAAGATACTCTAATCTGCATTTAAAAAAAAAGGAAAACATTTTCAGTAGCTAGTGGAAGCCAGACATATCATACTAAACATCACAACTTTGTAGAACAAGTATTGTTGGTGTGTGCAGTGAAAATGACAGACAACAATGTTTAGTGGAGCATAAAGTATGGATGTGCAACAGCTGTTAGGGTTAGGGTTTTATATTCGTTTTCTTAGTATACATAATAAGACTTTGTATAGAAAAATACAGAACAGAAAAATATATTTTGACATGGTATCAAAGCAGATTATGGTTGACGTAAAGAAATAAAAACGCTACGTTGCTACCTATCATACTATTTTCTGTTATCCTCGACATTGGTTTGATCTGGTGTATTGGTGTAGTTGTTGCGATACAAATCTTTTCCATTCTGTTGTGAATGGAGACCTTAGACTTCGAGTTTTCAATTTGGATTCTTGTGGTCTGAATATAAAACAAAGATCGTTTTTGTTGAACCCAGAGATTAAATTAATAATCAATTCAAAATTATTCAGTGAGAAAATGCAGTTGTTGTATACATAAAATCAGTATGAGGCATATGAAGTACCTTACTAGTAGCTATCAATAGCTACTTTCTTGATACTTTGGAGTCTTAAACCTTTCAGATCTTCGATCTTCGTTTCTGCGAAAACAGCTGGATTTGGCTTATCAGTTGTTTTACTAGGATCAGGGGTGACTAATCTAGCTTACTCTGTTTACTCCGTTCGTCTTCTCATCAACATTTTTTTGTAGAGTGATTGATCTGGCTTACTCTATTTACTCTGTTCGTCTTCTCAGCAACATTTTTTTTGTGGTTTTTTCTCTGTGCGTGTGGTGGTGTCACCTGGTTTGCCTGGATGATGCTTGCTGCCATAGGCATTGGAGCCATACTAATCTAGCTGCTCGTTGGAGCCGTTGCAGTTTCCTTGCGTTTTAAGTCTATCTGCACGTTAGAGCCGACGTAGTTTCCTAACGTCGCTTGCTCGTTGGGGTCGTTGCAGTCCCTCTACGTATCAATCTAGCTGTCGTCGTGGGCAGGCATGGAGAAACTTGGAACGCAGCAGAAGAAGAGCACCGCCCCAGAGAAAGGCTACGCGAATAGGAAAAAAATAGCTCCAGAGAAGGGCTGCGCGAATAGGAAAAAAAATAAATTAGGGTTACAGTTCTGAGTTTTATATATATATTCGCTGGTGTAAAAAAAAGGAAAAAAAATATAAGTGATAGATTCATGGCAAAATCTAGAGATTTAACCACCAACTCCATATTGAATGAGTTGACTACAAAAATAACTGAAGTTCTAATTAGAGCTCAGACCACCTCACAATCTTCGCTAACTAAAACGTCGACTACTCCGATTAGTATCAAGTTGGGAGGATCCAACTATGCCTTGTGATCCTAGGTGTTGGAGATATATATCTCTGGCAAAGAAAAACTGGGATATATTAATGGAGATTTTCCTCAATCTACTGAAATTGACCCCTCATTCAGGAGATGTCGTACTGAAAATGTCATTGTCAAAGGATGGTTGATCAATTCAATGGACCCCTCCATGATTGCAAATTTTATTCGATTCCCAACTGCGAAACAGGATTAGGATTCTACTGCTACCACCTACTATGATGGGACAGACACGTCTCAAGTGTATGATCTTCGCCGTCGAGTTACTCGTATGAAGCAGTCAGATGGATCCATTGAAAAATATTACAATGACCTTCAAGGGTTGTGGCGAGAAATTGATTTCTGTCGTCCTAATCCAGTGGAGTGTGCGAATGACATACAAAAATACAACTTTATCGTACAGGAAGATCGAGTGTATATCTTCCTCAATGGACTTGATGACAGACTAGATAAAACTCGAAGTGATGTGCTTCAAATCAAACCATTCCCATGTTTCTATGTATACCCTTTTGCTACTAGTCTCGCCTTGTATCGATCAACTAACCCATCTGCTTTATACTTAATGGAGAAAATCCACTTGCATCCTACCATTTTCCTCCCTTGAGGTAACTTGCTTAACACCCATATGTTATTCTTCTGCAATGCCTTAAATTCTTTTTTTATAGCTTGAGCCCATTTTGAATCAGATAAGGCTTCTTCAACGCTACTTGGAATTTGACATGAGGAGAGTGTTTGTGCAAATGCCCTAAATGGTTTGATTTGAAGCACATCACTTCGAGTTTTATCTAGTCTATCATCAAGTCCATCGAGGAAGGTATACACTCGATCTTCCTGTACGATAAAGTTGTATTTTTGTATGTTAGTCGCACACTCCATTGGATTAGGACGACGGAAATCAATTTCTTGCCACAACCTTTGAAGGTCATTGTAGTATTTTTCAATGGATCCACCCGCCTGCTTCATATGAGTAACTCGACGGTGAAGATCATACACTTAAGACGTGTCTGTCCCATCATAGTAGGTGGTAGCAGCAGAATCCAAATCATGTTTCGCAGTTAGGAATCAAATAAAATTTGCAATTATGGAGGGGTCCATCGAATTGATCAACCATCCTTTGACAATGACATTTTCAGTACGTCATCTCCTGAATGAAGGGTCGGTTTCAGCAGGTTGAGGAAAATCCCCATTAATATATCCCAGTTTGTCTTTGCCAGAGATATACATCTCCACCACTTAGGACCACAAGGCATAGTTGGATCCTCCCAACTTGATACTAATCGGAGTAGTCGACGCTTCAGTTAGCGAAGATTGTGAGGTGGTTTGAGCTCTAGTTAGAACTTTCATCATTTTTGTAGTCAACTCATTCAATATGGAGTTGGTTGTTAAATCTCTAGATTATGCCATGAATCTATCACTTCTATTTTTTTTTTAACACACCAGCCACTATATATATATATATATATATAATCAGAATGTAACCCTAATTTTTTTGCTATTTGCGCAGAACGACGCCCTTCTTCTTCTGATCTTCCTGTGCCAATTGATCAAGATGGTCGAACCCTAGCCGATTACAACATCCAGACGGAATCAACCCTCCATCTGGTCCTCCGTCTCCGTCTCCATGGTAACCCTAATTCCTTTCCTCAATTGGTGTAGCTTCCTCTAATGCGTTCCTCAATTCACGCAGTTTCTTCTACTACGTTCCATTTTTCTTCTTTCCAGCTTTGCAGGCTCTCTTCTCTAGAGCTTCGTTTTCTCTTCTCTTAGATCAACCGAAATAGTGCAGCCGGAAGTTCAGACGGAGTCAACCCTCTACCTGTTCCTTCGTCTCCGTGGTGGTATGCAAATCTTCATCAAACAACTCTTACTGGAAAGATAATCACTCTCGAGGTTGCGAGCCCAGACACAATCGACAACATTAAGGCCAAGATCCAAGACATAGAGGGTATCCTACCTGACCAACAGAGGCTAATCTTTGTTGGGAAGCAGCTTGAAGATGGTCGCACCCTTGCTGATTATAATATTAAAAAAAAGGATCAACTCTTCATTTGGTTCAACCAGGTGACACCACTTCAAGCATAGAGATACACTCCATAAAAAATGTTGTTGAGAAGACGAACGGAGTAAACCGAGTAAACCAAATCAGTCACCCTTGATCCTAGTAAACAACTGATCAGCCAAACCCAGCTTTTTTCACAGAAACGAAGATCAAAGATTTGAAAAGCTAAGACTCCAAAGCTTCAAGAAAATAGCTATTGATAGCTACTAGTAAGGTATTTCATATGCCTCACACTGATTATCTGTATACAGCAGCTGCATTTCCTTATTGAATAATTTTGAATTGATTATTGATCTGATCTCTAGGTTCAATAGAACGGTCTTTGTTTTCAATTCAGACCACAAGAATCCAAATTGGAAACTTGAAATCTAAGGTCTCCATTCACACCAGAATGGAAGAGATTTGTATCCCAGTAGCCACACCAATACACCAGATCAAACCAATGTCGAGGAGAACAGAAAATAGTGTAATAGGTAGTAACGTAGGGTTTTTATTTCTTTTGGCAAGCCATAATCTGCTCTGATACCATGTCAAAATATATTTTTCTGTTCTATTTTTTATGTACTAGAGTATAGTATTTGTATACTAAGAAAACAGAAAGAAAACAAATTAAAACATTATTATCTACCACTTTCATTCTTGTCTGCCACATTGATGCTTGTTATCTGGCACATATTACTGCATTGTTGTCTGGCACACTACTCACACATGCCAACAAAAAGGATATACATAGAAATATGAGATAGATTATCAAGAAACCTTCTCACCTGTGGCTAAACTAAAAACTGTTAGAGTTTTGTTATCTCTTGCATCAAATTTAGATTGGTCATTGCACCAACTTGACGTAAAAAATGTTTTTCTTCGTGATGATCTTGAAGAAAATATTTACATGGATATCCCACCAGGATATATTGTTACATCAGGAAAAAAAACTGCATGTAGATTACAACGAGCATTATATGGACTAAAATAATCACCTAGAGCATGGTTTGGTAGATTGAGTTCAACAATGAAGAAATATGGGTTTCAACAATGAAGAAATATGGGTTTCAACAAAACAACTCTGACCATACTCTTTTCCTAAAACATCGATTGGGGAAGATAACAGCCCTTATAGTCTATGTAGACGACATGATTATTACATGAGTTTGAAATGAAAAACTTGGGAAGGCTCAAATACTTCTTAGGTATTGAGGTAATAAGATCAAAACACGGCATATGTCTTTCCCAAATGAAATATACTCTAGACCTACTGGCAGAGACAAGACTACTAGATTGTAAACCTATTGATATTTCAATGGTTCAAAATCATAAACTTGAAGAATATGTGGACCAAGTACTAACAGATAAATAGAGATATCAACAGTTAGTGGGTAAACTCATATATTTATCTCATACTCGACCTGATATTGTTTATGTTGTGAGTGTCGTGAGCCAGTTCATGCACTGCCCAAGTGAAGACCATAAAAATGCCGTCATGTGAATACTTTGTTATTTAAAATCCTCCTCTGGGAAAAGACTTATGTTTTCAAGAAATAGTTAATTGGAAGTTATTGGATATACAGATTCAGACTAGGCAGGGAATATCAAGGATAGGAAATCTACTGCTGGGTACTTTACTTTTGTGTGTGTGTTGGGGAGGTAATCTTGTTACATAGAGGAGTCAGAAGCAAAATATAGTTGACTTATCTAGCACTGAAGCTGAATTTCGAGATATGTGAGCTTCTTTAGTTGGAAAAACTTCTAACTGATATTGATGTTACTCCTAACTCTAAAATGAACTTATTTTGTGATAACAAAACAGTCATTGGCATCTCCCACAATCCAGTTCAACATGATCGCACGAAGCATGTTGAAATGGATCGGAACTTCATCAAACAAAATCTTGAAGAAAAGATTATTCAACTTACATTCGTTAAATCAGAAGATTAATTATTTGATATACTCACAAAATCTGTATCTATAAAAAACTTTTATAACTTACTTAGACAAGTTTAACATAAGAGACATATATGTACCAACTTGAGGGAAATTGTTGACATGTGCAATAAAAATGATAGACAATAATATTAATAAAGTAGGAAAATGACAGAAAAAAATATTTAGTAAAACAAAAATATGAATGTACACAGTTAAGATTTTATATTTATTTTTTTAATATATATAATAAGATTCTTTTCCAGAGAAATACAAAACATAAAAATATCATACTAAACATCACAACTTTATAGAATAAGTATTACATTGAAAAAATAAGAAAAACGATCTGGCTATATAATTGGTACCTTTTGGTAATAATTTATATTAAAAGGTGGATCTTAAGATAAAATTGGATCCATTGCACGAGAGTTCTTGGACTGATAATTTAATTGTTACCAAAAGGTTAACCCTTAAACCGAGACTAATATTATATTAATTTTTCATCTTATTATTATAAAAAAATTGTTCATGTTATTAAATTATATGTTTAAAGTTAATTGTCACTACCAATGCATTCATAGCTCCAGCCTTAAAGTTATGGGGACGATGGGATCTCTTTTCTCTGGCCAAATAAACTAAAGTTGGCAACTGACACCCTGCTACATCTGTCGCATTTGGGTCACTCCCATTAATTAAATTCTGAAAGAACATAATAAAATAAAACAAAACGATATTAAACAGTTGCTTTAATATATATATATATATATATATATGACAAATATAATTATTATTGCTATTAATATAATTTTACTAAATTACAGTGTCATATAATTAATTATGAAAATATATTAAATAATTTATTGCGACAAATAACAAAAATTATTGTTAAAATATCATTATTTTTTTCATTAATCTTGAACTTTGTCCATGATTCCTATTGGACATGTTAATGTGATCAACAAATAACATACTTGTAGAATGGTGCCATGATCATGTCGAGAAGAATATGTATCCCACTGAGAGAACCCTTTATGTTTTGATCTTACTTCTTCTGGTATTCGGCCTAACTTAGTTGATGTTTCTATTTCATTCTCCATTTCCTCGTACAATTTCTACAAAAATAACTTAAATCAGTAAATTCCAAACAAAAAATAAAAAGACAAATATTAAATGATAATGAAAATGTTTATTCTTGTATTTGTTTTCATTGTAACTTAGTAATACGTTATAATATTCTTGTATAATACATTTTTACAATTATTATTTTTTTCGTTTAAAATTAAAATTTCATATTTTCAAATTTTAATTCTACTAAACAAAAGTTATCATGAATTATTTTTCTTTTAACAATATGCATTCGTCATGGATGACCTATTTTCAATCATTTAATATTAAGACATTAAGCTACTTTTGGATTCACGGACTTTTTAATTTACTAAAACAGTAGGATATAATTTTTAAAACAAAATGTGGACAGGAGCCGCCACACTTTTCCCTCATCAAAGGCTCTCACCCACTCATTAATGAATGAGGAATTATTTATTGTTTCTTCGGACTAAATGAAGCGTATTCTGATCAATCATACTAGTTATGATATTCTTATACAAAATAGAACACATTTTAAGAATTAGTCTGGAGATATAAATCAACAATAACAATGAATAATTTCAAAAATATACCTTTATGACAGACAAGTCATTGGAAATTTGAGCAGGCATTGATTTGAAATAAGCAGAAGGAGATCTTGGCTCCACATTGAATCTCTTACAAAATGGTAACCAATGCTTTGCAAATTTGGAAGCCTCAAAAAGAGCATAGAATGTGAGAATTGAACCACCATCATCAGAAAGATAAACACTCAGCTTCTCTGTTGGGTAATCATATGCCATTACTGATAAAACAGTGTTTATTACCATCATTGGTGGCTCTATTATTGGGTCTGCTGTGCATACAAATACATCTACTCCCGGCAACTCTTTCCCATATCTGTTTACATTACACAATCAAGATTCAACGTGCTATTGTGAAAAGTGATTTCTTTCAAAGACTAATAGAACTTTTTTATGTTTAATTCAGAAGTGCTTTTAAATAATTTAAAAAGCAAACAGAACAAACCAGAGTAAAAGAATGAACTTGAGAATGGAAATATAGAGAAACCTTTGCGAGAGTCTGTCTTTGAAGGTTTGTCTATAAACTTGATTCCATCGAAGGGCTTGAGTGAGAATCCAGTAAAAACCAAACCATAGTTCGGCACAAAGCAAACCTATCCAAACGCATCTTCCATCTTCACCTTGTTTTGGTACGTGACTTACTCTGTAGACCCAAATCAAACATATACCCACAAATATAGAAGCAGCAAAAAGCCTATATGTTACTCTGCCTTTGGCTTTTCTTGTCTCAAATAGTGGAAAATGCTTATCCTTTTCTAACTCCATATCTTCTTCTCCCTTAATTCTAACTTTGTGTAAATTTTGTTATCTTATGGTGTTCCTGCTGGGGATATATATGTCTTTTCACAGTGGCTGCAAAAGTTTGAAGAAATCTTATCTATTTAGTGATTTGTGATTATATTTATTTTATATGTGGTAATCAATAAAATTGAAAATAAACATGTAACGCCTTACTTCATGATTTATGTTACGAGACTTTTTTTAGATTAAGTAATAATTTTGTATAATTCAAATATATAATTTAAAACAAAATGGGAAATTAATCTTACCGTCGAACCACTAACAGAATTACATGTTTTATAAAACTTTAAAAGATAAATAAAGTTGTAAATGAAAAATTAGAAGAATTCTAAAAAACTTCAAAAAAATACTACAACAAAACACAGAATAGTTACGAGCTATTCAAGTTAGAAGTGTACATAAAGTTGATGACTTAACATTTTAAAAACTTTGTATATTTTTGTAACGCAACACAACTTATCTTGTAACACTTAAATTAAGACTTTTATTATGTTTAGTTATGTTAAGTTAATTTGATATTGTAATTCACTTGTAATACACTTGTATTATTTCACTTGTACTATACTTGTACTACACTTACTATTTCACTTGTACTATACTTGTTACAACTCTATAAATAGAGTTATCTATGTACATTCTAAAACACATCAATACAACATTAAATCATTCTTTCTTTTTATCTCTCTATACTCTTCACATGGTATCACAACCTCTCATATACCTATAAAATTTCTATCAAAATTTTACCTCTCTTCATCACAGCTAACCCGACTCAACCTAACTCGGTTCACTCTCAACCCGGCTCATTCCAACCCAGCTCACCTCAACCCGGTTCCAAGCTTGTTTTCAACTCCTCTTTTCATTTTTAAGGATATCTCCTTTATACTGTTTCTATATATTTGCTTTATATTTCCTCTATTATTTCGTTAAAATGGATCGAAATGATGTCCCAAAACCAATCTCTACCACCCTTGATGATACTAACTACCTAGTCTGGGCACAAGCAATGAAAAGTTTCTTGAAAGGACGTAAGCTATGGCGTTTCATAACTGGTGATATCTCTATACCCATCCAAGAAACCACTAAAAACAACTCCTTATTTGTTGATCGCCTTGAAGACTAGGAGAGTAAACATCATCAAATTATTACCTGGTTCCGTAACACCACATTACCCTCCATCTATGGTGAATTTGGGCGTTTTGACACTGCCAAAGAAGTTTGGGAATTTCTTGAGGCTCGCTTCACTACAACAGATTTGGCCAACCAATATCAACTTCTAACAACTCTTCGTACCAAACACCAAAGGGCTGATCAAACCATTAACCAATTTCTCTCTATTTGGGATCAACTCGCTCTCTCTGAACCAACTTGGACGAACAAGATTGATGCTGAGATGTTTGCAACTTACTGTAATCACCAGCGTCTTGTTATTTTTCTCATGGCTCTCCATGATCGATTTGAACCTGTTCGGGCTTCCTTACTCCATCAAAGTTCTTTTCCATCCTTAGATACTATTGTGACTGAGCTTCGCTCTGAAGAAACTCGGATGAGGGTTTTCAAAGTTCATCATACGGATTCTGTTCTTGCCACCCCTTTTTATCGTCCTAAAAGAGGTTCAAAATAGGACTTCAAACATCAAGGTTGCACCTACTGTCACAACCCCAATCATGAGCTTCTTACATGTCCTATTCGGGTATGTATATATTGTCACAAGAAGGGTCCAGGATACTTTAACAGAGATTGCTTTTGGAATCCCTTTCAACATTCCTCACAGAATCCCTCTCAATATTCCTCACGGAATCCCTCTCAGCATTCCTCACAGAATCCCTCTCAGAATCCCTCTCAGAATCCCTCTCAACATTCCTCACGGAATCCCTCTCAGAATCCCTCTCAACATGCTTCAGAACTTGAAGGTCTTCTTAAACATGTTCTCTCACAATCTAGTAATCCTCCTCCTACTACCTTGTCTCTCACATCAGGTAAATCTTTATGGTATTTTGATTCTGCTTGTTGTAACCATTTGAGTCATGATACTCACATCTTCTCTCCCACACAATCTTCCATCTCCAAACCTTTAATTCAAACTGCCAATGGTTCACATATGCATGTTAATGTTGTAGGACAAGTTTCCATATCTTCTATATCACTTTCTCACACTTTTCATATTCCCAACCTTACTCTAAATCTTTTCTCTGTTGGTCAATTATGTGAACTTGGTCTTACTATTACTTTTTCCTCTTCTGGTTGTCATGTGTAGGATCCACAGACAGGACAGATCCTTGGGATAGGTCGTAAGGTTGGACGATTATTTGAACTTATGGACCTTCATCTACCCAATTCTCCTCATACTTCTGTTGCTACTTCTACTACTCCTATTAACCTATGGCATGCTCGTCTAGGCCATACGTCTATAGGACGTCTTCGTCCCTTAGCATCTTCTGGTAAATTAGGATATGTTGCTATTTTTGATAATGTAAATTGTTTGCCTTGTCAATTGGGAAAACAACCTACTTTATATTTTAATAAAAGTGATTCTACTTCTGTCTCCCCTTTTAACTTAATTCATTGTGAGGTTTGAGGTCCATCCCCACATCCTACTATGTGGGGATGTGTTTACTTTGTCATTTTTATTGATGATTATTCAAGATTCACATGGATTTTTCTCATGAAACATAGATCTGAATTACCCAAAATTTATTATGATTTTGCCCAAATGGTTAAAACCCAATTTTCTCAAAATATCAAAGTACTTAGAGCTGACAATGCTATGGAATATAAAGAAACAAATTTTTAAATTTTCTTCGACAAAATGGGACTCTTTCCTAATATTCTTGTCCTAGCACATCTCAACAAAATGAAAGAGCTGAGCGAAAACACAGACATATTCTTAATACTGTTCGCACTCCCCTCATTTCTAGTTCTTGTCCTGAATGCTTTTGGGGTGAAGCAGCTCTTACAGCTATTTATACCATCAATCGTGTTCTCATGCCTATTATTCACAATCAACCCCCTTATGAGCGTCTCTATAGTACTTCTCCATCTTATGAACTGCTCAAAGTGTTTAGTTATGTCTGTTTTTCTCTTCTTCACCCTCATGAACGCAATAAATTAGAACCTCATGCTCGCCTTTGTTGTTTCTTAGGGTATGGAATAGAACACAAAGGCTATCGTTGTTGGGGCCCTATCTCTAAACGATTGTGCATCTCTCGTCATGTCATCTTTTGGGAACATAAAATGTTTTCCTCTATTTCCTCATTTCATGTCTCATCTCCTACCTTACTCTCATTTTTTAATGACCCAACTATTGATTTATTTCCTTCTGACATTGCTCCATTACCCTCACCATCGTCTACTACGGCTTCTCCTGATGTGTCTGCTCCTTCGGCTGATCCTACCATAACAACATCTTCTGAAGACCAACTACCTGATTTTCTAGAGTCATCACTTCGTCGTTCTACTCGTGTAAGTAGTCTTCCTTTTTCATCTTCATGATTACCAATGTTTTTCTATTATTTTGTCTCATCATGAACCCTAAAACTATAGAGAAGCTAGTTCTAACCCTTATTGGCAGCAAGCTATGACAGATGAATTACAGGCATTAACAAAAGCACATACATGGGATCTTGTTGATCTTCTATCTAATAAATCTTTGATTGGTTATAAGTGGATTTTCAAAATTAAAACTCATTCAGATGGGTTTGTGGAACGATATAAAGCTCGTCTGGTTGCAAAGGGTTTTACACAGGAATATGGAATCGACTATGAAGAAACTTTTGCACCTGTAGCTCACCTCACCTCTGTTCGAAGTATCATTGTTGTTATTGCTGCCTGAAATTGGAACATGTTTCAAATGGATGTCAAAAATGTTTTTCTCAATGGAGACATAACTGAGGAAGTTTATATGAAACCTCCTCCTGGATACACTCATTCACCTCATCAAGTGTGCAGACTTCGTCATGCTCTCTATGGTCTCAAACAAGATCCTCGAGCTTGGTTTGCCAAATTTAGCTCTACACTTACTGACTTTGGTTTCACTTCCAGTTCTTATGACTTCGATCTCTTTATTCGGAAGACCCCCACTAGTGTAACACTTCTACTCCTTTATATAGATGATATGATCATAACAGGGAATGACTCTAATGGAATTATTGATCTCAAGCAATTTCTGAGCCATCAATTTGAAATGAAAGACCTTGGTCGTCTCCACTACTTCTTGGGCCTAGAAATCTCATCTGATTCTCAAGGATATTATCTATCTCAAGCAAATTACTCTTCTGATATTCTTAATCGGACGGGCCTACTGATTGCAAAACTGCATCAACACCTCTAGAAACCAATGTCAAACTTACTCCATTAGATGGTACTATTCTCTCAGATGTCACATTATACAGACAACTAGTAGGCAGTCTTATCTATCTCACAGTCACTCGTCCTGACATTGCCTATGTTGTTCATCTGGTTAGTCAATTCATGTCTGCTCCATGGTCTACCCATTATACTGCGGTTCTTCGCATTCTCCGCTACATCAAAGGCACCATGTTTCAAGGTCTCCACTTCTCCAACAAGTCTAATCTTCTTTTTTCTGCCTACTCTGATGCTGATTGGGCAGGTGACCCAACTGATTGTCGCTCTACTACTGGATATTATTTCTTTCTTGGAAACTCTCTCATATCTTGGCGAAGTAAGAAATAATCCCTCATTTCTCAATCCAACACTAAAGCTGAATATGGTGCTCTTGCTGACACCACTCAAGAACTTATTTGGCTCCGTTGATTACTTGCTGATATGAGTGTTCTCCAATCAACTACAACCATCCTATATTGTGACAATCATAGTGCTATTCAGATTGCTCACAATAATGTATTTCATGAACGAACAAAACATATTAAGATTGATTGTCATTTTGTTCGTCAACATGTTCTTCAAGATACTGTTTGTCTCAAATCAATATCCTCCACAGATCAAATTGTTAAGTAAAATCTTAACTTAAAAATTTTCATTAAATAACTATCATTGTTATTATCATATATTTATCCTCCATATTTATTAAAATTGCATTAGATAGCTAACTCATTATTTTTTACACAAATACAATATTTTCAATTCAAATTATTGTTGAGTCAAAATGGGCTCACAAGTGTTTCCATTTTTATTAGAGATTTTTTATTCCTTTTCTAATAAGAGGTTAATTTTCTAGGATTTAATTTATTTTCTACCAATAATTTGAGAATTTTGTAATTATTTTATTAACTTTGGTTTTTATATTAGCTATAAAGGCTTGAAAATAATTTTTATGAGCTTTTTCTCTGGTTATTTTGAGAGCTTATCTGAACTTACCAAGAGCAAGAGCAAGAGCAATATTCTGGAATTCAAACTTGACATAACGCTCACAACTTTTTCTATATTCTTGCATATGGTGTCTATCCCTTTCTTGTAACTTTTAGTTCCTATCTTCTTATAGATAATTGGTCAAGAATCTTGTTTATATTTCTTTAAAATCTGATTTGGAATGATTCTAGTTAAAGATCTCAATATTTACCTTCAGATCTCACTTTTCTACATACATATATATATATATATATATATATATATATATATATATATATATATATATATATATATATATAGTTCATATCATTTAGGTAGGTTTCATTCTATTTAACTACAATATATATATTATTGTACAAAACTTTGTATCTTCTTATGTTGTTTTGGGAGTGTCTGGTCAACTACTAAATGTTTGAGATTTATTTAAGTGCTTCCCAGCTGTAGCTTCATACTAAATATTTGACTTTTTTTTCCCAGCTAGCCGAGCACCATTAAGTAATACTACGACGTATTCGTTTGGCTTAAGCAGTTTACTCCTGATATTATTATTATTATTATTATTTGTACATTTTATTTCTGTAATTATGAAAATCAGCCTTTTAGTCATGTATTTACGAAGGACTAATGGAATTATCTATTAAAAATTAATAATTTTATAATTATTGAAATAAAAATACTTTAATTTCAATAATTATAGAATTAAAAGTACAATAATTAAAATAACACCATTAAAATATTTATTTTTAAAAATAATAAGGTTGTTTGCTCGTATCTTCTTCACTTTTTAGATTCTTCGAGAAAGTGAACTGAACTAATTATACAAAACAAAATTATACAAAACAAAATTACTTTCCCGTTCATAAGCACCTTTTGTGATTATGATTCTTCGAGAAAACGCTTTTTTTAAAGCTCACTTTTGATGAAAACAATTTTAACAAATAATAATAATAATAAATAAATATATAAAGCAAACAAACCTTAAAATTCCACTCAAACTATGTGACAGTGTCCGTTTGATAATTTTTTTGCAACTGTTGTCTAATTTCTTTCTTACGAGGGCAGGACACGAAAATTACCAATAGAATATGACATCTCAAATGAGATTCATGAGCTCAGAATATGTGTGTCATTTTTTCTTTATTAATTATGAAGCTATTTAGTACCGATCGAGTTCCTGAACCAATCTCTATCTTGTAAGTAGAAAAGAACAATATCACCACTACTCTTGTTATAAATGTTCTTGATTACGCAAATTTTCGATAAGTTAGATTTATGAGAAAACAAAAATAAAAAAATAACACACAAATTTGATAACGGAGTTCGACCAATATTGTTTACGTCTCCGAACGTGCTGCAGATCTTTTTACTGAAAGGAGAGAAATTACGTAAAATTTTACAACACTGACAACCTACAACCCAATTACACCCAAGAAAATTACTCTCAATTTTCTCTCACAAAATTTTTTCTCTCAATTGGAATGAACACTTTGGATGATCAATTCATTACAACTACACATCTATTTATAGAAAAATTCACTTCTTGAATTTCTCCTTAAATTAATGGTTCCTTAAATTACTCCTTGAATTAAGCTCATTATTTTGCTCCATAAATTGCTCCATGTTTTGTTCCTTATTTTGCTCCTTAATTTGCTCCTTAAATTAAGGATCTTTATAACAATCTCTCACTTCTTTGACCGATTTCAATTTGTCTTCACACTTCGATCAATGCAGCAGCTTTTCTAGTCTTGTTACTCTAACAGATCAACTGAAGTTGAGCACAACTTTAATTTCATGGAAAACTCCCACTTGCCGGCATCTCGAGTCTGACAAGCTTCATTATAACATTCAGGCACTCCTTCATCAGTCAACAACATATAGTTCATATATCTCTTGTTAGACACATGAGATCGAGAAAACCTTCTCAATACAAGAGCTATAGTAGGAGGTTGTGGTGTGTCGGACTGTTGCGCACTGCTTTGTCCAACTAGTTCCTCTGGCTGAGGACTTGTTATAATTGGTTCCTTCACGGAACTATCTAGGACATCATCTGCATCTACAAATACTGACTCATTCTACTCTGAGTCCTTGGCGTCTATTTTATGCATGTCCTTATACATCACCCTTTCGTTGAAAATCACATCTCTGCTATGGATAAATTTCTTCTTTTCGTCATCCCAAATGCGGTAGCCAAACTCATCCTCACCATAACCAATGAATGTGCATTTCTTGGATTTGGGATCAAGCTTATTCCTGCCTTGATCACTGATATGCACAAATGCTACACAACCGAAAACTTTTAGATGTGATAGTTTCATCTCTTTTCCGCTTCATACCTCATCTGGTATTCTATGCTTCAATGGAACAGATGGGCCTCGATTGATCAAGTAAGTTGTCATGTTAACTACTTCTGCCCAGAACTGCTTCGGTAGACCTGACTATATATGAATGTTTCTGGCTCTTTCTGTCAACGTTCGGTTCATATGCTCAGCTACACCATTGTGTTGAGGCGTGCCTGGCACAGTTCTTTTCATTCTGATCCTATGCTCATAGTAGAAATTTTTGAATCTGGTGTCTTCATAATCACCACATTTATCTCTTCTAAGTTTTTTGATCTTCAAACCCATCTCATTTTCCACCATAGTTTTCCATCTTCTGAAAGCCTCAAATACTTCAGACTTATGCTTTAGAAAGTAAACTCATACCTTCCGAGAGTGATCATCAATGAAAGACACGAAGTAGTGTTTCCCACCAATGGATGAGACAATCATTAGTTCCCAAACATTAGAGTGAATAAGCTCTAGCCTTTCCTTCTTTGGGGTTCTACAACTTGTCTGAAAGCTGACTCTCTTTTGCTTTCCAAGTATGCAATCTTTGCACATGTCTATCTCCGTAAACTATAGACCTGGAAGTTTTCCCTTTGAGTTCATAATCTCCATCCTTTTCTCACTCATGTGGCCTAGTCTTTGGTGCCACAGATTTGGTATTTCATTGCCTACTGCAACTATGATTGAACAACGTGCCCTTGTTGTCATGTAAAGAGTGCCACTATTCTTACCTCGAGCAACCATCATTGCACCCTTTGAAATCTTCCAATTATCACCATGGAAGATAGTAGTGTAGCCTTCACTAGCCAATTGCCCTACTGAGATTAAGTTCTTTCTTAGGTTGGGAATATGTCTGACATCCTTCAGTTCCCAAATAGACTCGTTCAACTTAATCTTCACTACACCTTTGCCAATAATAGCACATGGTTGATCATCACCAAGATATACCTTTCCAAGGTTTTTGGGGACATATTTTTTGAAGAATTCTTTCTGTGAAGTAACATGGAACGATGCTCCAGAGTCTAATACCCAAGATTCTTCGTTGTTCTCCAAAGAGCATATCAATGCATCATCTCCTCCTGAGGTGGAAGTAATATTTGCCTCTACCTTCACTTGTTTTTCCTTCGGTGCACTTTTACATTGATTTTTGTAGTGTCTGGTTCTTCCACAATTCTAATACTCGATAGTCTTCGAGCTATGGGGATTATTAGGATTCCTGGATTTGGACCTCTTGTCGTTTGATCTACCTCGGTAGTTTGTTTTGCCATGTCCATTCCCTTTGGATGAATCTCTTCCACTTGACTCTGTATGCAATACTGAAGAGGTTGACGATTCACCCGACTCTCTACGTCGGATCTCTTCACTGAGAACCAGATCACGAACATCGTCAAATTTCAACTTATTGCTTCCTGACGAGCTACTCACACCCGTGACAGTAGCATTCCAGTTTTCTGGTAAAGAAGACAAAAGTATCAATGCTCGTACTTCTTCATCAAATTCAATTTCCATTGAACTCAACTGGGTTGTGACTGTGTTGAGTTAATTGAGATGTTGAGCTACTGATGCGCCTTCATTCATTCACAAATTGAACAAACACCTCATCAAGTGCACTTTGTTTGAGGCTGATGACTTCTCATACATATTGGAGAGAGCTACCATAAGACCTGTCGTGGTCTTTTCCTTTGCTATGTTGAAAGCAACATTACGGGATAACGTCAATCGAATAACTATGAGGGCTTGTCTGTTTAGAAGATTCCAATCTTTTTCCTTCATAGCCTCTGGCTTCTTCCGTGAGAGAGGTTGATACAGATTTCTTTGATACAGATAATCTTCTATTTGCATTTTCCAGAATCTGAAATCTGTGCCATCGAATTTCTCAAGTTTTACCTTTCCTTCATCTGCTGCCATTGCTCTCACTCAAATCTAACTTTCTCTCGATCGTTTTTGACTATTTCTGCAAACCACTGTGTATTAGAACACCTTCGTCGACAAACCAATATCGCCAACAAAATTTTACTATTCATGTAATTCATTATTCACGTAAATAGTAACCTTGCAGAAAATTGACAAGAATCACCACCAATAGCTCCGATACTAGTTGTTGGGAAAATTACACAAATTCCCGATAAGTCAGATTTATGAGAAAACAAGAAGAAAAAATAACACACAAATTTGATAACGGAATTCGGTCAATCTTGCTTACGTCTCCGGACCTCCTGTCGATCTTTTTACTGAATGAGGAGAAATTATACAAGGTGTTTACAACACTCACAACCCACAACCCAATTACACTCAAGAAAATTACTCTTAATTTTCTCTTACAAAAGCTTTTCTCTCAATTGGAATGAACACTTTGGATGATCAATTCATTACAATTACACATCTATTTATAGGAAAATTCACAAAAGCTTTTCTCTCAATTGGAATGAACACTTTGGATGATCAATTCATTACAATTACACATCTATTTATAGGAAAATTCACTCATTGAATTTTTTCTTAAATTAATGGTTCCTTAAATTGGTCCTTGAATTAAGCTCCTTGTTTTGCTCCATGAATTATTCCATGTTTTGCTCCTTAAATTAAGGAGCTTATAGCAATCTCCAACACTTGATCACTTCCTTGTTGTTCAATTTTATCATGTGCTTTAAATAAGAATAAGGTATATATTGTACAAGTATTCGGCTTTAATCTCCTTAAAAGTCTAAACTTGTAGAAAATGAATCTAACAATTTATTTATTTATACTCTTTAAACATTCCATTATTCAAGCATAATAAATATGACTCAAGTATATAGGTTGCTTACATTGCGAATGTATGCAAGGCTATCTAAGTCATGTAGCACATTTAGACTGTTTTGTTATGTTGCACATTAATTAGTGCACCTCAACTCGTCCTAGCCGATTAAGATTGTGATTATATGCTATTGTATGACTTGTATGTATAAATAGCACTTAAATTAAGTGTGTTTGACACGTTGATCAGATTAGTTAATGAGAGAAACAAGAGGGTTGTGAAGCTCCAAGAAAACACCAAGTTTTGTTCTTGATTATAAATTGAGGGAGTTATGCAGCCAGTTTCCATGGCTTGTCGATTGTGTAATCAAGTTCTCATAGTTAGGGTTAGTAGGGTTTATCCTCCCATGGACAAGGTTCACAAATTACGGTTGAACCACGTAAAAATACAGATATTTTTTTTTTATTTTTTTTCGCATGTTAGTTTGATTTTATCATTGTATTTACATGTACGTTTGTTACATGCATTTAATTATAGGATATTGTTCTTTGAAAATTATGTAGAAGTATCATACTTCAATTTTTTTCAAAAACTCAAATGTGTGTGAGGTAAATCTAATAATTTATTTTTACTCTTTAACATATACAAATATGATTTACCAGAATAAATTTTTTTAAGAATAAATAAAGAACTTGTCTTAATTTTGGTATATAATATATTCTTTGTTCTGATTTCGTTTTACTACATATAGATTATTTAGATATAAGTAAACATCAATCATCACAATGAGTTACGTTACATGCTGATAGGTTACCATGGTCTTAAGTTTTTGAACATGTATGTATCTGTCTGTATACGACTTACCAATTTTCTATAAATTTCAACAAATTGGAGTGTAATTACCCATACAGATTTCCATGTCATATCACTTAGCATTGAAACTTCACAAAAATTGAATAGTACTACTACAAGTCACGTAGACAGTGAGCAATCACAATACTTGGTCATGCATGATAAAAAGCTAGAGCAAAAATACAAGAAGCTTCTTGGTTCCCAGGACTAAACTTAACAAGTTAAGCAATGCCAGTGTTCCCATGCAGTAAGGTAAACTTTACACTTGAACTACCAAATTTCATTATCTCTTTGACAAGTCTTCTGTAACCAACTTATCAGTTATGGAAAATTCGGTTGAGATTGCGAGCCCCAAGGGCCTCTTAATGTTATCTAGGAAACTGAAGAAATATGAAGTACGTAGTTTTCCTTATTAATTATTAGCCACATTCTTAATTTGTAAGTTCCATCAGGCTTTAATTGATATTTTAGTTAATTAAAATTAATATTAAGATTATAGGATAAACTCCTACCAAGAAATTTTATTTTTCCATAATTTATATATATATTTTTTATAAGTATAGCTAACCGATACCAATCATAATTAAGAGAGTAGGTTGACACCAATAATTTCCATATATTCTCTCCCTTTTCTCTCCAACCTCCTCATGTTAGTCGTGGTCACGGACTCACAATTCAGAGCAGCCTCTGACCCTGATGGTTCAATTGACTTATGTGGCTCAACGATTTGGACTCATTCCTCGTGCAAAAGATTTTGTACGTTTGAATTTTCTCATTACATGCAAAAGACAGTTTTATCCAGAATTATAACCATTTGATGTGTATATAGAAAAAGACTTAGAAACTAGTACCCGCACTTGATTTTACTCTCTCCCTCCCTCCCGCACTATTCTCTTTCTTTGACAGACTCGCTCTGATACACAATTTGTCTCAAACACCTTTCGAATTTTCAAATCTCTCTCCAATAAGACTAAATCTTCCGTACCGTTTTCTATACTCAAGAAACTTGTGCCCATTCTAATTTCAAGCTCTTTTTTCTTTTCAAGCATTTGAAATTTTGAATTCCCTGGAAATTTTTTCTGATCGGGTGGAAAATTTAGAATTTTTTTCGGGAGTATCGTGTGTAGATAGAGTTGTTCGCTGTGGGTTTTGGTCTTCGCATCGAAATATTCAAGAGAGTTTTGACTTGTGTTGGACATGACGATCGGTGAATATTACCTTAAGCCTTTCACTTTGACCCCTTGTTATGCGACTGTCTCTGTTATGTTTCGTTTTTGAGCAGTGGTTATTTCTAGGGTTTGTTATACTAACTTTCTGTGCCCGTTTGATTAGGGTTTGTGGGGTAAGCGATTCTCTTGACTTTACAACTTTTGGCGTTTAATATTTAGTTTTATTTTCCCTCTTCTTTTTTCTATTTCTTGTTTCTTTGATAAGATGAACATGTTGGTTCTCTTCTATAGTTTACAGTTACTGAAATTAAAGGTCGCAGCTATAACCTCTCTTTTTTTATTTGGGTTCTCTCTCTCTCTCTCTCTCTCGTATCATTATCAAACCGGGTTTTTTTAGCTATATATAAAAACTGTACGGCATCATCATGTTCTTATTGATTGTTCAGGAAGAGCACTTGTATGTATTTAGTTGGAATCTCGAAACTTGTCCTGAAATTTATACCTAGGTCCCAGTGGTTGGTCGGTAAAAAATCAGTCTTCTTTACTATTGGAGATAATGTAGAGTATCTTTTCTTTCTCCTGCAATCATAGCGATTGTTATTTTTAAATAATAAAAATTGCCGCTCTCATTTATACTTGTTGCTAGATGGGCTATAACATGATCTGTGTCTAATCTCATGTACTTAATGTGCTCTTGGGCCCTTTTCAGTCTGGAACCTTTGTTAACTTGGCTTAATTATCCATCGACCATTCAGTATTGTGCCATTTTATAAGCCCTACACTAATGGTATCTACAAGCTTATGTATTTAGATGCATGTTATGAGAAACAAATATCTACTATGTTAATGTTAAAGAAGTTCAAAATTAAAATTGTTCATGGAAAGGAGATGGCACGATGATGCCATCTGGTGTTCAAGTAAAGGTGGATGTGTTGCTATTTCGGTCGGCTAAAAGGTTGCAATATGCATTTGCTATTATTTGTTGAAGCAATCAAAGCAATTCATATTCCATGATGCATATCTGAATGGTCATCTGTATTTTCATTTACTAAATTGTGTGGTTCTGCTGCTTATTTACTTACGTTTGGTTCAAGTTGGTGAAAATGTCCCATGGTCTTTATTCAAAGTTGGTGTAGGTTTCCTTCTTCATAGTATGTCTATTCTAATATGAAATCTGTTTTTGATATTGCTAATGATGACCTGTATGTTTAAGGTCATTTGTCTCTTTCTTGTCTAGTTTGAATTTCTTATTCTTATTGCGCCATAGTGTTTGTAAGAGTTAATTTTATACATATGAACTTCCACTTTGCATGTTGATACTTGAGAAATGTTGAACTTTTATTAGCTTATGGGTTCTGTATCTTCAATTCCATTCTCATTTCTTCTTTCTTTTGAACAACTATTTCATCGTATAAATTTAAAATATAATATATATATATAATGAGAAGTTGCATATTTTCAGCAGGCGGACATTTGACATTAAACAAAAAGGCAGTATGGAAGCAAAACATCAATATACTACAGGGTCATCTAACTCTAAAGTGACGGGAGAGATAGACACCAGTGCACCCTTCCAGTCTGTTAAAGATGCAGTTTCTCTTTTTGGGGAAGGCACATTTTCTTGGGAGAAACCTTCCATCAAGAAGCCAAAACCTCATTCTGCAGAGGTAGCTTGCTCTGCTTTAGTGTTGCTAGATATGCTATTTGAACTCAGCTGGAAGTGTCTGACATGGGTGCATTTCTAGGTCACAAACACACCTATTTTTCTCAATTTTTTGTAAATTGTCACCAATTTGAAGTATTGAGTACCCATCATGAACAATGAAGAATCAATGTAACATAGGTTGCTAGCATTTATATGTTTTAGCTTACTTCTTTTTTCTGTTCTTTATCAAACTTTGGATAAGTTATCTGAGGCAGTTTCTGTATTCCATTTTTTCATTGATACATATTTGAAACAGTGCACCCCTCTGAGGCTACGACAAAGATATGCTCATCTTACTTATGCATGTGACTTTTTTCTCTCCACCTTTTCCCAATTGCAGAAAGTATTGGTCAAGGAGACACAACTTCACCTCGCCCAAAAAGAACTGAACAAGTTGAAGGAAAAACTAAAGAGTGCTGAAACAACTAAAGTCCAAGCACTTGCAGAACTTGAAAAGGCTAAAGTAACAGCTGAAGAGCTTAGCAGTAGGTTGAAATCTCTCTATGAATCCAAGGAATCAGCTATAAAGGCAAATGAAACTGCAAAACATAAGGCAAAGCAGCTTGAAGAAGCAAACTCTGGAGATCCTTCTGCTGCTGATGGTGCTTGGGAAAACGACTTGGAAACAGCAAGGACACTGTACATGACAGTGGTTGATGAACTTGATGCTGCAAAACAAGAATTAAGGAAAATCCATCAGGACCATGAGGCAACCTCAGAAGCAAAAGTCGCTGCTTTCAATCAAGCAGTAGATGCTAATGATGCAACAAGAGCAAATGCAAATAGAGCTGCAGAACTCTCTAAGGAGATTTCAGCCGTTCAAGAATCAATTGCGCTAGTTAAGCTTGCAATTTTGCAGTCCCAACATGAGCAAGCAAAGATATTTTCTTACAAGGATGTACAGAAGCAGTCATATAAGGCTACCTTAGAGGAGTCTTTGAGGAGACTGCTCGCTCTGAAGCAAGGCTTTGACCCAGAGCTGCCACGAAATCTCGAAGCACAACTTAGTGAAAAATTAAATGAAATTGGGGCTCTGCAAAAACAAATGGAGAATGCTAAGGCTTCTGATCTAAATTCTGTGAAAACTGTTACATCAGAGCTCAATGATGCAAAGGAATCATTGCAGAAAGTTGCAGAAGAGGAGAGCTCCCTTAGAAGCTCGGTGGAAGCTCTTAAGATGGAACTGGAGAATATGAAGAAAGAGCATTTTGCACTCAAGAAAACCGAGGCAGAAACAGAATCCATAGCTGGAAATCTGCATATTAAACTTCGAAAAAGTAAGGTTGAGTTCGAAGCATGCCTTGCGGAGGAATCTAAAGCACAAGGTGCTTCTGATGAACTGATTACGACCCTGACCCAGCTTTCAGTAGAAACTGAAAATGCAAAACGAGAAACAGAAGAAATGAACACTAAAGCAGAGGAGTTAAAGAAGGAAGCTAGAGCTGCCAGAAAAGTCGTAAAAGAAGCAGAGGAGAAGCTCAGAGTTGCTCTAGAAGAAGCTGAGGAAGCAAAAACAGCAGAGGAAACGGCCCTTCACCAGATTAAGGTCTTATCCAAGCAAACTAATGCTGTGCGTGCCTCAATTTCAGAATCTGATGCAAAAATCACCATATCAAGGGAAGAGTTTGAGTCTTTAAGCCGTAAAGTTGAGGAATCTGACTTATTAGCTGAAATGAAAGTGGCTGCTGCGATGGCTCAGGTGGAAGCTGTTAAGGCTAGTGAAAATGAAGCACTGAAAAGGTTAGAGACAACTCAAAAGGAAATTGAGGATATGAAGGCTGAAACAGAGGAGGCTCTAAAGAAGGCACAGATGGCTGAAGCAGCCAAGAAAGCAGTGGAGGGAGAGCTCCGAAAATGGCGTGAGAGAGAGCAAAAGAAGGCAGCTGAAGTTGCATCTCGTATACTAGCAGAGTCTGACTCAATAGAATCGTCAGCGCTCCACTATAGAGTTCAAAGACAGAGCCCTCCTACCAAAGTTATTGGGACCCGGAAATTGGAGAAACATGAGATTACCGTTTCAAGAAAAGTACTTGTTTCTAATTTGAGCGGCATTTTTAATAGAAAAAAGAATCAGATTGAGGGTGGGTCTCCTTCTTATCTACCTGGTGAGAAGCTCCTCTGATTTATGCGTTTGTTGTTAGTACATATGAAATCATAAATGGTCGAAAATTAGAATGTCCCTATTTCTACGTTCGAGACGTGTGAAGTCATAATTTTGTTTGTATTTGGAAGGAAAGTGCTTGTCAAAAAGACAGTTTTGTAATCAATTATTGGCAATATCAGTATGATATTGAATGTGCTTGATACAAAGTACTTGCAGTATTTGTCAAGTTGGCTGTGCCCTTTTGATTGAAGCAGATATTTGTCAATTACCGGCAGTATCAGGCCTTACCACAGCTAGCCCTACTAGAAACTCTTATGAGTAGGACAAATGAAAATTTTATATACAAACATATTTGATATTTTATTATATTAAGTAAAAGCTCAACTCACAATTTATTATATAGAAATGTTATTTGAACATTAAATATATAAAATAAAAGTAAATGAGAAAACTAGAAAATTAATTTCAAAATTTCATGTTTAATCTAAATTTTGAATTCTAAATTTCTAGGATCAATATTGTATATACATATTTAAAAAAAGGTCTAACTATATAAATAAAATAAATTAAAAAATAAAGATAAACAATAAATTATTTGGTCAGTGTGATTATGTCGATTTTCTTTAAAATAAAATAAAAAAATCAAGAGAAGTTAAAGCTTTTTTTTATGGTAATTATAAAATTTATATTTGTTTTATAAGTGATACTTACGTCATGTATTTATTTTTATAAGTGATTAATTTTTGTCATTTTTTATAACAATAAGATTAAATTGTTATAAAAAATAAATATAAAATTTAAGTGTTATTTTTTGACAATAAATAAAAGATCAAGAGGATATTTTTTTTCCCTTCTCTCCCTTTATCTTCTTAAATACCTAGTCTTTTTTACTTGTATAATTAATAATTATTTAATTTTTAAATAAATATTACAAGAGTTATTTGGTGATTTTTTTCATTCTACCTATTTATATCTAGTGTGATAATTTTCACCTAAATCTAACTTACTTAATATTAGGCATATTTTGTTAAGTTTTGTCAATTTGTTTATTGGGATCTAAATATAAATCTCTCATTACAATTTATAGTTTTGTTGCGATTTAAAATTTAAAGAATTTAAACTATCAAAAATCAAATTTTGTTAAGATTTTTCGTATTGTCAATTAAAAAAGTCAAGGTTAGATGGAGACTACAAATAGTTAAAAAAGAATAATAATAAAAGTTTACTCTTTGAAGTCCAGATATGTTATTATAATTCTTATAATAATTTTAATAATTTGATTATCTTAGATTTTTTGATTTAGATATTATAGATGTATTTTTATTTTGAATCAATGAAACTTATTTTTCTAAAAAAAAAAATTAAAATCAACCAAAAATCATTGATTAATTAAAATCAAATAAAATCAATAATTTTCAAAGAAATTATAGTTGTTGTGTTTTAAATTTATGACTTGAAATAAAAAATATATGAATCTCACCATCAAATTACTAAATTAACCTAAGAATTTAGAATTTTAACTATCTCTAAATTTGGTTGATTTATCCATTTTATTTAGATTTGGTTATTTTTGACTCATATATTTTCATATCCACCTTTTTATATTTAAAATGATATAATAATTGATTGTATATTTAATAAATTTATTATTATATTTTAAATAGATGTTTATTATATTATAAATATTTGAATATACGGGATAAAAATAAAATGTTATATGCCTATTGCTTAATAATTTGATGTTTAAGTGGTGTCTTTATCTTTAATTATGTATTGTTTGAAATAAAAATTAAAAAAATAAATTTTTGATTAATTTGAAAAATTATTGTGCACTTAAATTTAATATTTATTTTACATTAATAAAGTTCATACTACGTGTTATATATTCATGGCAAGGAGAATGAGATTATTATTTAACATAGCTCATGAATAATTAATGTGATAATAATTACCTTATTTTCCTTTAACAATTTTTCAAAGGTATGCTAATAAACAAGCCGTTAAGTGCTTGAGCCTTGAGTATCAGTGTGTAATTGATTAGCAAAAAAGATACAGTGTGTAATTGATTAGCAAAAAAGATACAGTGTGTAATTGATTAGCAAAAAAGATACAGTGTGGTAAGAACACCTGACTATAGAGACTGTACCCCTGGTTGCCACGTGTCCCATGCCCTTTTCGGTGACCCAAGTCTTACCATTGGACATCCCACTTCCTCCAATACCACTGGAACAATTTTAGCCTCCACTCTTCTTTCACTCTCTCTCCTGCCTGCCCCCCCCCCCTCTCTCTCTCTTCCAAAGATTGATGGCAAGCAATAGAGACAGAGACGACCCTCTATCATTCGCGAACCCTTGTTCTTCTTCCTCACCAATCACAGTCTCCGACCCACTTGACAGTTTTCTTAGCGATCCCAATTCGCAGATCGGAAGTGCTTCTGGAAGCTTCCAGAACGAGGGTTTACTCGCCTATAACAGTGGTAGTGGCAGCGACGCCGAGTTCGGCTTCTCAAGGCCCGAGTTCCGTACTAATGAACTCGCCGGGTCTGTTGATTATTACGAGCGGCATGTCTTCTTGTGCTATAAGAATCCTCGAGTTTGGCCTCCTCGCATCGAGGCTGCAGAGTTTGATCGCTTGCCGAGGCTTCTCTCTGCCGCTGTGATGGCTAGAAAGGGTGATATGAAGAAAGAGGTATGTGATTTAGCGGTGTTTGGTTCGTTTTGTATTGTAGGTTGGATTTCAGATTGGTGATTTGAAATGGGTTCTTTGTGTTCGGTGAATTTCTTGTCTTTTTATTGACTTGTGACTATACAATTAGTTGGTTATTTGGTTTCAGTTTGGCTTTAGGGTATTAGATATCTTTAGTCGGACTCTATCTTCTTTGCTTTGCTTTTTTTTCCTGTTCCTTTTTTGGCTATTACTTAATAATTGTTACTTTGAATTCTTTGTTGGTTGGAATATGATCTGTTGTGTTCTTTATAGGTGATCTTATGGTGTTTTAGCTGCTGCTTCTTTTTGTCTATTAATGGTCCTTTGAATTGGGAAATCTTGTCTGATATGGGATGTGTATTTGGAGCCTTTTGAGTTAGTAAAATGGTTTATTTTGCTGTGTCCAATGAATTTGAGGTCAGCTGATCAGTTCTTTTGTTTATCAAAGGGTGACATTCTGGGGCTTAACTTGAAAAGTTGATGTTTTATTAACAATCGTGACTTATTGAGAATATAAATGTGTTATGTGTGCTTCGGATACAAGATTTGTGTTTTCTTTGAAAGAAGCTTCAGTGCTCCAAGAAATATAACTTCTTTATGGGAAGTTAGATTGAGTACCAACTATTAAGATGGGTATAACTGTGAACTGTCTGGTTTTAACCGCTGACAAGTTTGGAATTCTGTCTTTTACTCTCATACAAGACTTCTTATATTCCACAAAAAAAAAAAAGATATATGACCACTTATGGCATGATCTGCTGAACATCGGAAACTATAACCAAAGCATTTTTTTTAGTGTTGTTTGTATTAATTTTTAGCCATTGAGTCTTGTCTTTCATCTCATATCTTTTTTGGTAGTGGTTTGCTTTGGTCTTCATTCTCACTGTATCATCCTTTAACTGCATTATAGACCCGGTTGACAATATGTGAGGGGCATGATGATACCGAGACATCAAATGGAGATGTACTAATTTTTCCTGACAT
Organism: Hippophae tibetana; assembly: GCA_037013495.1. Classification (NCBI taxonomy): domain Eukaryota; kingdom Viridiplantae; phylum Streptophyta; class Magnoliopsida; order Rosales; family Elaeagnaceae; genus Hippophae; species Hippophae tibetana. The sequence continues at coordinate 84,470,702 of CM072803.1, forward strand.
GATTAGATACAGGTAACTCAGAGGATTTTTTTCACTTATTTCATTCAAATTTTCCTGCTATCTAACCAATTATTGACTAAAAACATGAGAATTTTATATAAAAATGCAGGAGATTGACACATTTTGATGTTGACACATTTGTTGAAGAAGTACTTGTGAAGGATGGTGAATGGTTGCCTGGATCACCAGAAACATTAAAGGGTTCATATGTGTTTGTTTGTTGTCATGGGTCCCGTGATCGCCGCTGTGGAGTTTGTGGACCAGCCCTGGTCAGTAGATTCAAAGATGAGATAGAATCATATGGTCTCCAAAGTAAAGTATCTGTTAGCCCATGTTCACACATTGGGGGCCATAAGTATGCTGGAAATGTGATATTATTTGGACCAAATATTAAGGGCCAAGTCACTGGGCACTGGTATGTGGAAAATCTTTCTTTAAGATATATTTTCATTGTCTTACTTTAAACTTTTTACGTGACATTTAAAAGCTTGGATTTAATCCAAAGTGTTATATAATGTATTTCTAACTGAGCTACAAACTATCTGATCATCCATATCTGCAGGTATGGGTATGTTACTCCAGATGATGTACCTGCATTGCTGGAGCTGCATATCGGGAAAGGAGAAATTATTGATAAGCTCTGGAGGTATCTTCTTTCCTTTGTTTATTTATTTTCTTCATGATCCTTAAGTTGAATGCAAAGCTGGCTTATTTCCTGATGGACGTTCTGATTGTTTCATAATACTTTCTGGGTATTGTTAAGTAAAGTTGCTTGCTACATCAATTCAATTTTATTAGGATTGAAATATTAAGTAGGGGGAATCGTTGGTCGAGTCTACCCTTTTAAAGTAGAGAGTATGATTGAATCTCACTTATCTCTTTCTTTTCTCCCAACCCCAAATTGGGTACTCATCGATTGAACTAAAAATTATAAAGTTAGGAAACAGAAGAATAAAGAATTTTAGCCCATATAGTATTTTTTTTAATTTATTTATTAGAAGCCCAATTAAGATCTGATTTTTTTTTTAATTAAACGGTATTTGGTGTGATTTGAACCTATAACTGAAACAAGGGAGGGGTGAGTTTTAACATCATATCACTAGTTGAACCTAACATTAGATCACTGGTTGAACTATCCAGTTAAGATCTGATAATTTATGAAAATAGCATCACTTTTTCATCTTATCTATTTTGTTCTATCTTGTATGCTTGGGATAGAGTTGAAAATATTTATTGGAGATACAATCCTATTCAGGGGTCAGATGGGTTTACCAGAAGAACAACAAAAAGAATTTCAAAAATTAAGGGTCCAGATGAATGGTGAGACGATTATTGGGAAAAATGATACAGAATTGGCCCAAACACAGAGTTGTACGAATGCTGTTGCTTCAACAACTCAGACTGATTCAGTGAGCTGCTGCCAAGAAAATGGAAACTCTTCATGCTGTCAGAACCCTATGTTACCTGAAAAAATACATAGTTCTGATGAAAATGAGATTGCAATGAAAGCAATTGCTGATAAGATAAAGAGTAACAGGAAATTGATCTCCCGAACAAACAGTGGCAAAGGAGCTTCCCCTCGCAAGGTTTGTACTCTACCAACATGGTTGGAAACTTGGGAACGTGAAGACACATATGCAGCTTTAGCTGTTGTTTGTGCAGCTGTATCAGTAGCTGTTGCTTATAGCTGCTATAGACAGTTATAGAATTTCCCCTAAAACTTTGCTTTATTTAAAGATGCAATGAGTTATAGGAGTGCTAAACCCTTCATTGAATGTGATGTCCCTGAGTGCCATTCTTGAACTTGAAGCATTGACCCGGCAGGAAGATTAATGATGTTTTCATGATTGGATAGGGTTTGGATAAAGCTGTTGAGTAGAGATGTAAAATATAGGGAGGGGTATTGTAATTGTATTTCTCTTTTCTTTTATAGAAGTTTGTTGTAATTGTGCGTATATGAATGAATGTTTTCCATATTTCTCAATTTAAGTGGATATCATATTGTTCCCTGTTAATTTAGGCAGTAAAATGTAACTTCCGGCCAAAATGTAAAGATAGAAGTACTTTTTTTTTGGGTCAAGAAAGATACGAAGTACTTGATGAATATAAATACAATTATTATCTGTTTACAAGCAATACGTTGGGAATTTAGTTTTTTTTTTTTTACTTAAAAACACCAAAGAAAAATTAGCGCAAGTAGATAATTGCAAGTGCAAATTATCCGATTTTTTGAAAGTAGTTAAGAACATCATATCAAAATGCTATAAGAAATAACGAAATATCTAGGACTTACCTTTTGCTATTGCGATAATTTGAAGTTGCAACAACAATAAACATTTGATTAACATAAAACTCTATACTTTTACATAGTCAACATTTGACATACTCTACTTCTTTCTCAAGCGGAAAGGAGAAAAAACGGACATTAGTCTTAAGAACAATTTAAAAAAAGAAGTTTAAATTACATAATCTTCTTTCATAGAATGTAGTTTTATTTTTAACCTTTTTCGGGGGAAAAATGGCCATTTAATATTGTGAAAAAATCTTCTTTTTTTATTGAAGAGTAATAATGATATTAGTTAAACAATTGGATCACAAAAGAAATTGAATTTCAGAAAATTATTTTGAGCAAGTGGCAGTAGCAGTACCATTACTGGGGGTTTTGTTACTAGCTGGCAGTGGCACGATAGGCAACCAGTTCCATGGCAACGGGGTAAAGGTTATCATGAATTTCCTGTTTATAAGATGCTTAAAAATTATTTCTCCAATGAGGTGCCGAGATTATTCAAGCCACAGAGCAATGGAATAAAATTGTCTCGTCGTCTAAAATTGGTGGGAACAAGCTTTATAAGTTGGGTTGTATTTTGTAAGTTGCAAAGGAATATCCTTGAAAATGATTTTATTGCACTAGTATTTTCTATAATTGGTTTAAACACCAGTAATCCTTGCAGGAAAAAGTGATCAGTCTAGAGTGAAGTTTCAGTCCAAAAACTGACTGATCAGTTCAATAACATCAAGGTTAATAATAAACAACTAAGAGTGATTTGGCCACAGGCTCATCAAAAAAGAATAAAGAAGCAAACATAAATATTTCAATTCTAATATTATAAACTTCAATTCAAATGTTCTAAAAAAAGTCAAGTAAAAGATAAGTCATACATCATGGAAAATTCTTCTAAGTTAAATAAGCTAAAGAGATTTGAGGTCAATCTAGCTTTTGATCAGCCAAAACTTTCCATCTGAATTCCAGCATCAGCAATTTAGCATGATATGAATGCCCCAGCTACTTGCATGACTCTAAACGTAGCCATAATGCTGGTGACAAAGGCTCAATTACTTGAACAGTCCAGGATTCAGCCAGTCTCTGCAAAAGAAGTGTGATTGGCCAAGAAGGGCTACATTTAGAATAAGGTAAAGGCATGTATGTATATGGAAATATGTTAAAAAGTGTGGAACGATGATCATGGCGTATGCAATACTGACTTGCTAACATCATCAAGGTGATTATCAAAATCTACAATATCCCTCCATTTTTCAGTTGAAATATGATCCATTAAAACTATATTTGTTGATGGGTCCTTCATAGTTAGTTGGATGTTCCCATCAGATCCAACAAGCTTCCAGTTTCTGGATGTGTCCTTTATGTAAAGCTGCTTTCAGGGAGAGAGAGGAAAAAAAAACACTAGTAAGAAAAGTCAGGGCACGAATTTCCAGGAAAAATTAAGACATAAAACTATAGAACCATATGAAATTTTGGGCCAGTCGTGCCCAAAAGAAGATAGGTTTCTCACAAGGCAATGAGAGTAATACATGCAACAAGAAAGTGACAGAATACACCACAAAAATATTCCTTTACAAGAACTACACAATACTTCAGTAAAAGGTAATCCAGGCACTCATATGCCTTTGTTTATGTAGGACTAGGGCAACCCACCACTTTACACAGCCAGCAGAAGTTTCACTGATAAGAGTTTTCACAATATGACTTACAGTAGTGTAACAAAAATTGATACAACTGGATTAAATTTCACAGAATTCTAACCAACAATCATTCCTTACTTACAATACATAGTAAGTGAGTTAAAAAAAATCAATTTTTTGTACGGATATCCATCAATCGAATGTCACCTTTTACTGAAGTATTGTGTAGTTCTTCTAAAAAACAAAACTTATTTGAATTTGTAGTGCAAATACACCTGCCTCTAAGAAGTGTTAAGAAACTCCTTTTATCCATCACTTCAAAGTAACAAAGCTCCAATAAGCACTATCTCTAAGAAAATAAGAATCCTTAAGTAGGTAAGCACAAAAAATCATTAACTTCATCATCCTTTACTAGAGCTAGCAACCAGAATTGCAACAAAGTTTCTGCCGTTATTTCATAGTTTCTGAGCTTAAAACAATCCCTACTATAGGAAATGTGTAATTATTTACTAACCAACATAAGTGGAGTCCATATTCTCTAACTAAAGATAACAAACTACACCAAGCATCATCAAACCTGATATAATGATATTGCTAATACAATACCATACTAACCTGCACTGCGGGGCTCAGGTCCTTATTCTTTTGTATTGCTTCAAGCTTTTTGTTATCTAACTACAAATTTCCAGAATATGAACAAAATGAAATCAAAAACCACCCACCAACTAAAACAATAGAGCATCAGTTGGCACCAAAAGACAGCAAAACAAAGCTCAAGTCCATACCAAAAGAATCGGGGCTTGAGAAAAATAGCGGTAAATATGATCGCCAATGTTCTTCGCCACACCAGCAAGCTCGTTATCATCAAACCTTTCATTTGCATGAAAGTAGCCAACAATGTCCAAGCCTTTAGCAGAATAATAAGCCTCTATCTGACCCAATTCACGAAAAAAAATCCAAATTAAAGACTCCATTTAGGCTCAAAAATTTCCCACAACAAACTGTGCCGACGTAAGTAACAAATCGAATTAATTTTGACTAAACAAACACAAAACCCATCGGTAAGAAAAACCCAGACGAAGAATGCTAAAACGAAAGAGATAAAGTGATTACGAGGATAAGGGAGATCTCGAGTTGAGGGAGTAGGCCGATGTGAGAGTGGAAGAGTGGGACTGAGTCGGTGATCTCAATGACGTCGTTGGAGGATGAGACGCGACCCAGAAGGATTCCATTAACGGCGGATGTCTTGTGCTTCAAGGCATGAAGAATCAGCTTTATGTACGCATTCTGTGAAATCTCGTACTTTAAATCGCCACCCATTACTCACTGAGTCCCAGAGATCACGGAATCGCCGGCTTAAGGAACTGGTTAAGCTGATACGACAGGAAATGACAGCATAGCTTCCAAAGTTCACTGTTTTGTAATTTGTTCCAAATTAGGCGTATCGTTGAGGAATCTTTTCCTAGATCCTGTACGATGTCGTATTTAGCTACTATTGTCTTCTTCAATCTATACAGATCTTTCACTTTCACAAAAAACTCCTTTTTTTGTGTGTGTGTGTGATAGGATTTCTTTGTCGTATCTATACAGGTCTTTCACTTTCACAAAAAGTTCTTCGTAATTTTGCATCATATCTATAAAAAAAGACGACCTAAAACTTGAGGTTGGTTTTTATCTTTTTCAATGGATTAATTAACTACATGTATAAAATTAAATTATATATTATTGATAGATAAAGTAAATTAATCAATGTATTTATTTAATTTGTTTGTATAAATTTATAACATAATTTTAAATTTTAAAAATCTACTATTAAATTTTCATTATTAATAATATAAATTTATCATTAAATTTTTTATTAATATTATAAACTTAATATCAAAATATATAACGATAGTAAATTTATAATCCTAATAAAAATTTAGGAAAAACATATAACAACTTAAATAAATGTTCAAAATTCTAATGTTACATTTATTAGTTTCCACTTTCATTTAATATCTCGACTCATTTTGGGAGCTCTAATAAATAAAGGAAAAATGACGGAGATCTATTTGGTTCAATTTTAGAAATTATTTAGTTTTTTTTATTTAAAAAATGTATTTTAATTATTTTTTTTGTGAAAAAATTAGGATAAAAATAACTTTATTAAATTTTCTATTAAATATAATGAAATAATACCTAACATATGTTTTTATTTTTTCAATAAATATATCTAATAAAGTTATTTTTAATTAAAAAAATTAATCAATTTTTTTTAAAAAATATTTCGATTAAACTTAAATTAAATTTTCATTGTTTAATGTGTGACTCGTATATTAGACAATAAAAAATTTAAAACAAAGTTTTTTCTTAATTTTTTTAGTAATTTTATATATATATATGCCTATCAAAACGTATAAATATATATATATATATATACGACACATGTATTATTCTATTATATTTAACAAAAAATAAGATGAAAAGTTAATTTTTACCCTTACTTTGTTCCTTTTTTGATTTAAATGATACGTTTTTTATAAACAAAAAGATCTAAAAATACTTTTAAACTAAACAAAATGATTATTTAGACACTTAACACGTGAATAAATGTTAGTTTTATGTCACAAAATATGTTACAACATTCCAAGTAATACCGCATGTCATGTTTACATTTTATACATTTTTTTTCACTGAATGACTATTTTTATACATTTTTAAATTTATAACTTGAAATTAACGAAATGTATGTATGACTTACCGTAGTACCATTAAATGAATCACATTTTGTATATTTCACTTTACGCATGTCATGATAGACGTTTTGTACACTTCAACTAAAGGCATGTCATACTGCCTTGAATGTAATATACCCTTCCTTCCCATTTGAGTTTGGCATTTGAGTTATCCTTTCTCATTTCGAACTGAAGTCATTAGTTAACTCCCCATTGACATCTAAAATTATAAAAGTTGACCTAGTATCTCATTTCTAACTCCGCCTAGGTTGTTTTAAAAAAAAAAACAATTAAACACGTCATGTTGCAATAGTATCTTATCATAATTTCATAAAATATTTAAAAGCTGCAAAACTGGATGCAATTACAACTTATCCATTCATTAACACGTTTAACAATTTAGGAACTACAATAATTAAATAAAAGAAATAAAAGGTGACGACAATATTTTCAATCTCAATTTGATATTCCCAAAACAATACTGCCCAAATTTAATTTTAGGGAGAAAAAAAAAAACTAACAGCTGAAAATTCACAATGTTGTTGAAATTTTATTTATTTTGTAATTAAGATTTTCAAATAATTCACACTCATATAACTACGTTACTACTACATTACTACATTACACGTGCGTAAGAGACTAGATGTGCTAGCGTGACCAAAAATGACACTCAAACTAGCTAACCTACTGTAATAGGCAGACACTAAACCAATATAGTATGATGTTTCTACCTGCATCAAACTAAAACATAATAGCCACCAATACTTAAGAAAACATACTAATAATCAGACTTAAGTAGATAGTAATAAATGCCAAAGAAAGAGACTTATGTAGTTCAACTAAAATAGACAACCAAGTAGACACTAAACACTAGCTTAATCATTCTATAAAAATTGTCTAAGCCAATGCAAGATACAGTCTAATAGATCTCTTCTGATCATCCAAAGCCTTCATGATTGCATTTTTGGAAATCTCTAGCAGGTGTAAGAATGTGCCTATCAGTGCAGTAGAAACAAAACTAGAAGAACCTGTGACAAACTTCTATGGCAAAGCTTAAATATCAAGCATAAAGCAGCATTCATTACTAGCTGTCTGAAAAGGTACTGACTACTTCCCTTCATTTCTACCTTGCATAGGGATGGTAGCGACTACTGCCACCATAGCTGCCCCCCCTTCCGTACATACCACCTGCTCTGCCGTAACTAGGACCACTACCAGAATCATAACCACCACCATAGCCTGAACTTCCATATCCTCCATAACCATCACAATTGAATTCACTTAATGTATTTACAAGGTCCCTAATACTGAAGTTCAATACATGTATAAATATAGAATAAAAGGAATCTGCTTTTCTTAAAAGCACTTTTAAGAAAAGATATATTAGTTGCATACAACTAATATACAGCTTATAAAGTATATTAGTTGCATACAACTAATATACCATTTATTAACACTCCCCCTCAAGTTGGCGCGTAGATATCAATCATGCCCAACTTGCTTAGTGAGCCATATAATGACTTCTTGGAGACTCCTTTGGTAAGTATATCTGCAAGTTGCTCTTCTGTGGGAACAAAAGGAAAACTAATAAGTTTGGCATCTAACTTCTCTTTTATAAAGTGACGATCAACCTCTACATGCTTAGTGCGATCATGTTGTACTGGATTTTGTGATATATCAATGGCTGCCCGATTGTCACAATACATCTGCATAGTATTTTTGAGTTCGAAACCCAAATCTAATAACAAAGTTCTTATCCACAGCAATTCACAAACCCCATGAGCCATACCTCTATACTCTGCCTCAGCACTAGATCGTGCCACCACTTTTTGCTTCTTACTTTTCCATGTAACCAAATTTCCTCCCACAAAGGTGAAATAACCCGATGTTGACTTTCTATCTGTAATACTTCCTGCCCAATCTGCATCTGTGAATCCACAAACTTCAAGAGGATTGTTGTGTTTAGAGAACATTACTCCCCTTCCTGGAGCCGATTTCAAATACCTTAAAATTCTAACAACAGCATTCATATGGTTCTCACTTGGATTGTGCATGAACTGACTCACCACACTTACTGCATATGCAACATCTGGTCTAGTATGAGCTAAGTAAATCAAACGTCCAACCAATCTCTGATAGCGGGCTCGATCAGTTGGTATCTGATCTGGATACTCTGCTAAACCATGGTTTTGCTCAATAGGAGTGTCAATAGGTTTGCAATCCAACATATCTGTCTCTGTTAGCAGATCTATAATGTACTTCCTTTGACAAAGATATATTCCTTCTCTTCCCCTGGCTACCTCAATTCCTAAGAAGTACTTTAATTCACCTAAGTCCTTCATTTCGAATTCAGAGGCTAGCTGTCTTTGTAATTTATCCATCTCAATAGTATCATCACCAGTGATTACCATATCATCAACATAAATGATTAGGGCTGTTACCTTCCCTCGTTGATGTTTGAGAAACAGAGTGTGGTCTGAATTACTCTGTCTGTAACCAACCTTTTGCATGAACTGTGAAAACCTTCCAAACCAGGCTCGAGGGGATTGCTTGAGGCCATACAAAGACTTCCTCAATTTGCATACAAAATTACCAGGAGAATCAACTACATACCCAGGTGGAAGACTCATGTACACCTCCTCGGCTAATTCTCCATGAAGAAACGCATTCTTGACATCAAACTGCCGAAGTGGCCAGTTTAGGTTAGCAGCAAGTGAAAGCAGAACCCGAATTGTGTTCATTTTGGCAACAGGAGCAAAAGTCTCATCGTAATCTACACCATACGTTTGAGTAAACCCTTTTGCTACAAGACGAGCTTTATACCGATTTACGGATCCATCACCATTATGTTTTATAGTAAACACCCATCTACAACCAACTGCCTTTTTTCCTTGTGGTGGTGACACAAGTTGCCAAGTATCGTTCTTCTTTAATGCATCCATCTCTTCATCCATTGCCTTCCTCCATATTGGATCTCCCAACGCATCCTGCACTTTGTTAGGTACTGATACACCAGATATTTGATTCACAAATGATTTGTATGACTTAGATAATCTTTTAGTGGACATGAAATTGGCTACTGGGTATTTTGATTTTGCATGAATATTTGGTTCATACCTTTTGGCTGGTTGACCTCGAGTAGACCTATTTGGTAACACATACTGTCCAATATTAGACACGATGTTATTAGTATCAGTAGGTGTACATACCTCAGATGAGTGACCTTCAGTACCAGGGAGTTGTTGATCAAGGGTAGGAGTAATGCCTGAGGGTACAGTTCTGTCTTCAATGTCATTTGCTGTAAGTGAATTTGATGCTTGAATACTTGAAGCATCTGTTTCTGCAATGACTGGATTCAATGAATTAGAAGTCTCATCTGGTCTCATTGAAACATCAGTTGGTGACTCACCTAATGCCTCCCCTTCACCATGATACAGTTCTTCGAAATATGTATTCTCCCCCTGACGAGCAGTATCAGGTGAGGAAAAATAACTCATGTCCTCAAAGAAGGTAACATCCATAGTAACATAATACTTTCTGGTTGGTGGATGAAAGCACTTGTACCCTTTTTGATAACTTCCATAACCAACAAACACACATTTAATTGCCCGAGCATCTAATTTAGAACGTTGATTTTTAGGAACATGCACAAAAACAACACAACCAAAAACTCGAGTAGGAAGATTATGAAAGGATGATAAGGATACGTAAGATGCGAGAATCTGAAATGGGATTTTTCCGTTAAGGACACTAGACGGGAGACGATTGATGAGATGGGCAGAAGCCTGTACAGCATCACCCCAAAGATATTTTGGCATATAAGCACTAAATAAGAGTGCACGAGCCATATCAAGTAAATGACGATTTTTTCTTTCAGACACTCCATTTTGTTCCGGTGTTTGCGGACAAGTAGTTTGGTGAATAATCCCATGTGTTTTGAAAAAATTTTGAAAAACATGATTAACATATTCCCCCCCATTGTCAGAACGGAGGATCCGAATGATGCCATTATATTGTCTCTGAACAAAGGTATGAAAATTTTGAAAAACAGAAAAAACTTCATCTTTTGTTCTAAGAAGAGAAATCCATGATAACCTTGTACAGTCATCGATAAATGAAACAAAATATCTCATACCCGATATAGTGGGTTCTTTAGATGGTCCCCAAACATCAGAATGAATTAATTCAAAAGGAATAGTACTTTTATTAGAAATGCTAGAAGAATAAGTAACACGATGGCTCTTGGCCAAAACACAAGTCTCACAATGCAACACAGTCTCACTAACACCAATAAATAAAGTAGGCATGGTTTTTTTCATAAGACTAAAAGACGGATGCCCTAAGCGGCGATGCCACAACCAAATTTCACTTAGCTTATCAGAACTAGAAGTCAATGCAGTGCTTGCCCGTGCTCCTGGTTTCTCCCCTCCGTAGTTCTGATCCAAGCGGAACAATCTGCCCCTCAGATACCCTCGACCAATTATTTCCCTGGTAAGAAGATCCTGGAAAATCACATACATAGGATAAAAGGTTACAAAGCATTTAGACTCAATATTCAACTGTGGGACAGATATTAAGTGATGAGATAAGTCAGGTACATATAAAACATTATGGAGCTGTAAAGATGGAGTGATATGAACTGACCCCTGTCCTAAGACAGGAAAAGCCTCACCATTAGCATTTGTAACATAAGACACTGGTGGGGGAGATAACTTATTAAAATAAGATTTATCATAAGTCATATGATCAGATGCACCAGAATCAATAATCCAAGTATTAGACCCAACAGAGTGAGAAACATTTAAGGTCATACCAATCTTACCACGACCAGCTATTGAAGCTGTAGGGATACCTCCACATTCCAAAGGATGATTCTGTCCATAGTAGTCTGGTTCTTGGACAATTTGCACTGCAGCTGCTTTTGCTTTAGAACGAGGCACCTGTTGTCGTTTTGGTTTCAAGTGTGGATATAGTTTCCAACAAGTGTCACGGAGATGCCCCTGTTCATTGCAATAAGAGCAGAGAGAACGAGGGCGATTGGTAAAACCTGGTGAAGGGCCCTGCTGATGAGATGAAATTGAATTTTGCTGCTGGAGGAAAGGTGCCTTTGATTTAGCTTGAATGACTAGGCTTGATACTTCAACATGTGCCTGATGAAGACTCTCTTGCTGAGATTCGTCTTTACGGATGTATGTAAAGGCGGTAGTCAAGCTCGGAGGATCTGACATTCGAAGCAATTCGCCTTTAGCACTATTATGTTTTATATCAAGGCCTCTTAAGAAAGCATGCACTCGTTCAAGCTCCTTCTCCTTCTGGTACCACAGAAGATCTTCTGGATTTTTAATTTTGCATGGGCGTTTCTGGTCAATTTCAGCCCATACATTTTTCAGCTTGGTAAAAAAAAGAGATACTGGTTGCCCATTTTGCTGCATGCCAGCAGCTTTGCACATGAGTTCATGAACTTGAATAAAGTCAGACTCATTTGTATAAAGATCGCTTAAGGTATTCCATATACCCTCAGCAGTTTCATATTCCTCCACTATTTGTAATATATCATCAGTGATTGCTCTAAATAGGATTGACATGACAAAGCCATCATCATCTTCCCACCGAGTATAGGCTTCTACATCATCTTGACTAGGAGCCCTGATTGATCCAGATACATGTCCCATCTTATGCATTCCACGAAGATAAACAGACATAACCTTTTTCCATGTTCGAAAATTTGTACCATTAAGTTTAGTACCCCCGAAAGAACCAATTTCTGAACTCTTAACAGAAACTTCAAAATTTGGAACTTCATGAATTCTAGACACTTGATGTTGTCTTGAATCTTCCATTGAAATAATAATAAAAAGTATATTGTGCAGCGGAATAAAAATTTTGGTTTTTTTTTTTTTTTTTTTTTTTTTTTGACGGGTTGGGCTGATAAATGGGCTGTTTGAATGTTTGGGCTGATGGGCTTGGAGCAGATGGGCTAGGAGCTGATGGGTTTGGATCAGATGGGCTAAGAGTTGATGGGCTAGGAGCTGATGGGTTTAGATCAGATGGGCTAAGAGCTGATGGGCTAGGAGCTGATGGGCTCGGGTTGGGCTGAACTGGGCTAGGAGCTGATGGGCTCGGGTTGGGCTGAACTGGGCTAGGGTTTAAAACTCTGAAAAATAAAGAAACTGCAATGGCTGATAATTAACACTCTGAAAAATACAACTGCATCCAAGTTTTGAACTAAATTTTTTTTTTTTAAAGAAACTGCACACCAGGTTTCGGCTGGACGCTGTGCAGGGGGCTGGACGGCGCGCAGGGGCTGCGCGGGGCTGAACGGCGCGCAGGGGCTGCGCGGGGCTGAACGGCGCGCAGGGGCTGCGCGGGGCTGAACGGCGCGCAGGGGCTGCGCGGGGCTGAACGGCGCGCAGGGGCGCGGGGCTGAACTGCGTGCAGGGGTGCGGGGCTGAACGGCACTTGGGGCTGCACGGGGCTTGAACGTCGCTTGGGGCTGCGCGGGGCTGAACGGCGCGGGGCTTGAGCGACGGCGCTTGGGGCTGCGCGGTGAATGACACCGGTTTGAACAGCGCGGACTGGACAGCGCGGGTGGACGACAGATCTGCACCTGCAGCGCGAGCTAAACAGTGCGAGAATACGGAGGCGCTTGGCGGCGCTTGGCGGCGCTTCTATTCAGAAACCGGTATAATGTGTTTTTTTTTTTTATTTTATTTCCTGCTCTGATACCAAATTGAATTCACTTAATGTATTTACAAGGTCCCTAATACTGAAGTTCAATACATGTATAAATATAGAATAAAAGGAATCTGCTTTTCTTAAAAGCACTTTTAAGAAAAGATATATTAGTTGCATACAACTAATATACAGCTTATAAAGTATATTAGTTGCATACAACTAATATACCATTTATTAACAATCACCACCTCGACCATACCCACCTAAACCACTTGCTCCATAACCACCACCATAGAGTCCAAAGCAACTAGAATAACCAAAGGCAGAATCACCTCGATAGCCACCTAAGCTACTGCTGCCAAACCCCCCATAACCACCCCCAAATTCATCACTACCACTTCCATAACCATACCCACCACCAAGCCTACCTCCAAGACCACTTGTCCTATTTGGATCAGAGCCATAACCCCCATCAAACCCACCATAAGGACCTCCATATCCACCAAAGGGATCATTGAAAGAACGAGCCCTAGAGTTGCTACCACCATATGCAGGATGTGGGGGAGGATTTGAGGCTTTCTTTGGTTCAGCTTTCTTGATCTCCACCTACAACAAAACAACTTAGTTAACCTAGGCTTCCTTGGAATACACCTAATACGATAGCCTTCCTCGGTTGATCTATACCTGTAACATTCTCAGTCTATTATCAGTCATGACAACTAAAATACTTATTTAACTGAATGTCTAACTAAAGAAAACTCATTATAGGTATGCTCTTATAAATTTGGAGAATGCAAAAAATGCATGCTCGCTGATGGAAGAGGGGTCTGTCTATTAGCAGATTGTCTTGGACTCCAATCAATCAAGCTCACCTGGGTACTAGCCATATCAATCATATTTCCTTTGGATAAAATCTCATCTACAATTTCCTCACTGTCAAAAATTACAAATCCAAAGCCTCGAGAACGATTGGTTTCACGGTCCCGTATTATCTGATGTTCCACCACCTTCCCGTACTTTGAGAAGAAATTCTTTAGCTCATCTGAACAATGAAGGAACCAATCATAAGAAAACAATATATAAACAACTTCCATACTGAGATTAAAACAGAGCAACAAAACAGCAAGATGTAAAGGCCCTACCTTCTGAGAATGTTGCTGGAATGCCACCTACAAATATCTTCTTTGTTTTGAAATCTTTTGACTGACCTTGTCCTTTAGGAATGGTTCTTTTAATTTCAACCTGACACATTAACAGAGAGAATCACGGACAAACACAACAAGCGGAAAATCATCACAGAGATACTCTACCTCCTTTCCATTAATAACGTGGGTTTCCTCAATAACCCTGTCAACCACTGAAGGGTCAGCATAAGTGATGAATCCAAAACCTCTAGGCTGACCCGTGAAGCGATCTTTCATTATAACCGAGTCAACTATCTCTCCATATTTCCCAAAGTGCTTGTTGAATGTAACTAGAGCAAATAAAATTAAAAATGAAAATAAGGAAAGAGAACCAATGGACAACCTAAACACCAAATCACAAGAAACTTGCATAATTAACTTATTAAGCTACACAATTACTTTCGTGGATGTAATTACAACTAAAATATATGCCTCCCTATGCTTAGATCATTTTATCATATCGATCAACAAATGAGACGAATGCTTCATAAAGAAAATAAAAAATTGTAGGTATAGTGCACGGAAGAAAACAAAAAGGAAAGAAAGATCCTTTATATATTTTGCAAGAAAAAAAATTTCGTTTTAAAAGTAGTCAATCCCAAGTTTATTTATTGTAGTAAAAATATTACTGAATTAAAAACAGTCCCTCAAACAAATAATATGATAATAAATAAACAGGAAAAAGAAGAAGACAAGCAGCTAATACTCACCGTAAGTGGTATCTTTGGCTAATCCGCCAATGAAAATCTTTCTGCGCTTCATAAAACATAGATCAAATAAAAAGAATGAAAACCATGAAACAATTCAACGGAAAAGAAATTCTTTTTAAGTTAAGGAGCTCAAAAAATTAGGAAAAGAAACAAAAAAAACACGAACAAGCAAATAAACCAATAAATAATACGTTGTAGGAATGGAAACGAAATATGAGTAAATCAATATTAGAGAGAAGAGCTTATGACAAACCCTGGGCTAGCTCCATCCCCACTGTGACGATAGTCGCTCTTCGATTTCAAACCCATGATTTTTGTTTCGTCCTTCCTTTTCTTGTAGTTTGTTTCGAGAAATATATCGGTTAATTCTTAATCTTTATTTTTCTATTGACTTTTTTCCGATCAAAGGAGTAGACAACATATATCACTATAATTTTTATTATCTTAATAAATTTAACTGAATTTATTAATAAAATCTTAATTATATTATTTAAAATATATTCTGAATTTTAAATACATACATTCTTTTCTTATAAGTTACAATTCTTTTTTCCCTACGTTATTTTCCGCATTTAGATTTAAAAAAGGGGGAACTTTCCGGAAAAAATTAAAATTTAATTTTGGATAATTTTTTATTTTTTATCAAATTCTTTCTAAGAAAAAGCTTGCTACAGCTTATTATTGAAATTCAATATCACGGTAATATTTATCACGATAATATAATATCTATAATAATAATTATAAATCTTATATTAGATATTTTGGTTAAAAAAAATATGGAAGTGATAAGTTTTCTTACACTACATCAACACATTGGATAATTATAAACTTTACATCAAAATGATTTTGGTAAATAAAAAATATAATCTAAATGTTTACTAGTTTGATAAATCAGTCTAAATTTACACCATAAATTTTAGGATAATTATATAAAAATATTATATTTATTTTATTTATAATATCAAATTATTTTTGTAATATTATATTATTTTATTAGTTTATACACACAAATTATATTATAAATTATTATTTTAAATATATTATTTAATTATTTAAATTATTATAAATTTAATACTAAAATATGATATTGTTATACGAATACTACACCAAAAATACAATTTAACAAAATCATCTAAATTAATGTTTTCTTAAATATATTTTAGTAACAAGTTATATGTTATCAAATATTAAAAATTATAATGCTCAATCACATAGGAAAATATTAGTTATTCATATCCAAAAATATGGATGATTATTATTTAAATATATACAATATTTATATAAAATAAGTATGATTATTAACCTAATCATTTGTAATCGTCCGAATCCATTCATAAAAACAAGTAACATTTTGAGATGTTTAGCTAGCAAGCAAGCAAGGGAAGTAAAAATAAGAAGAAGAAAAAAAGAACGAAAGGTAACATTTGTGATTTTCTGTAGATCAGTTTTTGTCATTCTATTATTATTAATGGATTTTCAAGGTGTTGCTTATTCCCAAAGTCCTACCCATTGCCACACAGAAACACTCTCATAGAACATGAACAGCGGCGTTGGGGTGTCTAGGGTTTCAATCCCTAACTATGCACGGAAAACAATCCAGAACATAAGGGAGATCACTGGCAAGCAGCACAGTGACGATGAAATCTACGCCGTGCTCAAGGAGTGCTCTATGGATCCGAACGAGACCGCCCAAAAGCTTTTCTATTTAGGTATAAAATTTCCTAATGTAGGTTTGTGCATATTTATGTATCTTTTGTTAGGGTTTCTATTTATGTGGTCCTTTCAATTGATCTATTGGTTGTGGAAGATTTCGGGTTTTGTTCTTATTGGGTCTATGATCATTGATCAGTAGGGTTTTCTGGGTTTTTTGATACATGAAGTAGTAGTGTATGGTTGCTGAGAGAATGAAGAAAATCAAAGAAAATGGAAAACCTGGAGCCAACATGGAACAAAGCAGGATCCTTTCCGGATACTTGCTTAGAAGTTGATTAGCTTTTGTTGGTAGTTTGGGCTCTTTGATTTATTTAATTGTGTAAAAAATGTGTCTAAGAGCATGAGTTTTTATGAGTTATTTTTTGGTAATCCACAATCCTATTATTTATGATGTAATGAAATAGAAACCCATACAAAGTTCACGAGGGATGCATTTCATTTGTTATGATACTTCCCCTTCATCAAACTCTTCTTAGTTCGTGTTTGCTGGAAATTCACAAAATATATAATTTTGAAGGCTTAGTTGAGGTCCTTGAGCAATATTGGAATCCGAAAATCTTGACCTACTTCAGTGTATTAGTTGTTTAGTGAAATAATTATTTAAATATGTAATTTATCGTATTTTATGGCCTCAAACTCTACATTACATTCATAGTTGTATCAATGCCATTATTTTTGGCTCTCTTTTTTAAATGCACTATGCTGTGAGCTCTTTGTGGACTGTAGTTGTCTTTGCTTTGCCGATGTAGTGTTCTCAATCTATTTATTTCCTTTTTGAGTTTCAGTTGCTTTGGTTGGATGCAGCCGCCAACTATTGTATTGAAGTGTTTTAACAATTTATAAAACAATTTCTGACATAGATATCTGTCTGGCTTGATATTTAAATTTGTTATTTGTAACTTAGATGGTTGCTGTTGGCCTATATTGATGTTGCTTTATTATACCATTCCCGCCTATGGTTTCAAATAGCTTATGCCTTGTGTATTCTCATTTAAATTTTTTGCTAACTCTGGCCCATGTTTATGGATTTCAGGCTGCAATCGACTTAAGATAATTTTGGGTTTTTATCTTGTTTTGTTACATGCCATCCATCATCATGCATTTGGATTAGTATTTATTGTGAATTTATGAGATTATCTGCCCTTTTTCATGTTTCTTAATCTGAGGAGTATTTTGTTGGCAGATACATTTCACGAGGTCAAGAAGAGACGTGATAGAAGAAAGGAGGTAGAACATCTCGTGCTTTGTTAATTTGTCTGAGATAGTTCAAAATTCAATGAAATGTCACATTTAATTTCATTTGGTGTTTCAAACAGTAATGAACAAAAATGACTTTAATATGCTGCTTCTATGAAGTAGGCTGTTTTTAAATTTTAGTTAAGTTGAGTTGAATAAATTCTCTGACTAATGCTTCTATAATTGCAGAATTTTAACAGCAGAGGACCAGATGAATCAAGGTTAGGAACTGGTGTCCAGAGGAGGACTGCTCGAGGTGGTGGTCAAGGTAACCATCTTGTTGTTCCTGTTATTATTTTCAGTTTGCTGAAAGACTTAAACTCCTGTCATTCATGAACCCGTTTTACTTTGCTGGTATATGGAATTATACACGCATAAGAGAAATTTGTAATTCACAGATACTATATTCCATCATGTATATCCTATTGAATATATTAGGTTATTTGCTGTTATGCTTCTCGTGATGGTCAGAAGTTTAAAGCCTGTTGTGGTGGGCAATTGCTAAGGCTAATGAACCTCCTGAAAAAACTACAGGACCTGTAAAGTTGGTATTTTATTTTCTCTTGGAATACAAGTTTTTCAGAAAGAAAAATAGAGTTGTATATGGTGCAGGATTTGCCTTTCTTATCCTCTAAATTTTTTTTCTTCCCTATAATTTTCCTAAAACCATTTTTCTTCTCTATTATTTTGCAAAAATACACCAGTAGAAAATTCTTGCTAGTTTATTTCAAAGGTTAGAAGTGAATTTTGCAATTGATTTGCTTATCTGATCCAAAAGTGTATCTTGTCCTGGTCATGTTTGGGACTTGCATATCCACTTATCTTACTCCATGGTTACCTTTTAATTCATGAATAGCTTCATCATCTTTTTGTTCTTTTAAATGCTTTTTATAGATGTTGCTGGTGGGAGGAGTTCTGGTCGTAGAGAACATGGAGCCAATAATATTAAAGAGAGGGATTCCATGTCTTCTTCATTGAAAGTTCCACCCAAAAGTAAAATTGGTGCTGCATCTCATATCACAATGTAATTTTGTCACGTTGTCTTTAGATTGGACACATGTTTTCATAGGATAGTTTTTTTTTCAATTATTATAATTTTGTTTTTATTGTTTGCAGATCTACTGGCATGCCAAATGGTACAACAAACTTATCAAATGGGAGTTCTAGTTGTGTTAATGCCCCAAAATCCTTTTCGGGCTCTGATGGCTGTTTGGCTGATGTATTGAAGCTGGGAGTCATCGCTACTCAGTCTGCTGTTGTTGCTGCTTCCCATACCTTTGATTCATTGGGAAATAAGCAAGAAAAGTCTCTATTAAAAACCGATCAACTTTCAACTTCTGCCACTCCTACATGTGCGTCCTCTGTTGCAGAGTCTGGAGTGGCACCTTCTCCATGGATCCGTTCTGTTGGTGTAAGCTCAACTGTTGGCGAAGGAAGCCAGCAGAGAGTTGAACCTAATCATACTCATGGAAACGTAACTATTTCTAAAAGCATTGACATGGAGTTGAACAATGAAAAAGCAGTCCCTATGGCTACAAGTTATATGCACAACAAGAAGTCTCCAAGCAAATCTAAGACATATGAAAGAAATGAACTCCCTGAAAATTTTCAATTATCTTCTTTGTTGAGCTATGAAGGAAAGTATGTTGGAAGACCTTTAAATGCAGATGGTCAGTCACCTCTAGATTCTCTTGCTCATTGTAAAGGTACGGCACTTTACATGGTTTTTACAAAGTAGGTTGTTTTAAAAATTGAAAAGCATGCTTTTGCATTCAAGTATACAGCTAAATTCTAAAGGTCTTTTTATCTGTCATCTTATATTTATAGATGAAACTCTTTGTTTTCTTCAAAGCATTTGTTAGTGATAGTTTTTCATTACTAATACGCATTATTGCATTAGTCTAATCCTATTTGGACTTTGTTTTCCGAATCACTGATGTTAATCAATATTTACCAACATATTGGGATGCAAATTATGCTTAGTGTCTTTTTTAGAGGGTCAATTACAAATACCTACCTACATAACATAAGCATAAAAAAACCTAGGTTCAAAAATAACAATGATATTCATTTTAGTGACATTTTCGAGCTTTTTCCATGGAAGTATTGCAATTTTCTATTTTCCAAAATTGATTGAGCTTTATACAATTTCAGAATACCTTGAGCGGTTATGACGTAATTTTCTCTTTTACTTATCTCTGGGGTACTCACCGTGTTTCAGAAACAGTTGTTACATCAGAGGTTGTAGGTATCACTGTTGGAGCTGTTTCTAAGTCACAACCACAGTCGAATGTCTTTGATGATCAGCATGTTACTTTCCCGAATCACTTTCAAGTGCCAGAGACTATAAAAAAAGGTTTGACCTTTGGAAGCTTTGATGCTACGTTTGGGCTAAAAATGGACGCATTCATTGTTGATGATGATGATAGCAATGCTGCTCAATCTTCTCAGGATAATGGTGAAAGTTTTCAAGAGCCATCTGGGTTGGTGAACTCTATAGCATGTCTACCATATGTTTTGGCTTGGTATTTTGTGTTGTACTTTTCAGAGACTTATTTTTTTGGCTTGTTTGTCATAATATTTTATGGCAGTGGTGGGTTGGTGGGCTAAATTCTGGCCTACTAGCTATGATTTTTTATTCTTGAGGTCCATGTTTCATGGGTGGTTACCGCATGAATGTGGTAGCTGTTTCTGGATATTTAAGTTTAGACAGTTGCTGTCATTGGCACATGGCTGTCTGTTGATATTGTGTTTTGTGTGTTTGTGTGTGTGTGTGTGTGTGTGTGTTGTGTGACAGTGTGAGAGAGAGGACATTAACATGTTTGTGAGATCGACTTTCTTGAAATGCATGTGGATTTTTCATTTGGTCTATAGTTGCATACCTTGTGAGTGATTGGTCATTTTCTGTGTTGTATTTAATGCAGTGATAAAAATACATGCTCATCTTCAGATGGAGTTTCCCTTGATCATTCACAGTGCTTACCTCATGCACTGGAAGACCCGTCTTCTTTTGAAGGCAATGCCCCTGCCAGTACAGTCTTGAAAACTGAACCACTGAAGCAGGAGATTCAGTTACCTAGAGAAGGCTCTCAGAATCCCACTGTTGTAAATGATTCAAACTATAGTATTGGTATAGTGCCTTCCATGGTTGGAAGCCTGCTTGTTTCATTTGATGGACATGAACATCAAGCTCATGAAAATCGGGTCCCAAACTCATCTGTAAGCTTTTCAATTTCACTTTTCTTTTTATTTATCAAATGGACACTTTAGGTGTAGCCTCTTGCTACTTTCATAATAAAAAACGTTATAACTGAATTTTATCCTTGAAATGTGATATTTGTTGTTTTCCTTGTTGAATTATGATTTCTTTCTAATGGTGTCCATTGTTATAGGGGATGTCTTTTCAAATGTTTGGAATTATTATGAATTCATGTAGTTAAAACCAAATCCATCTATTCAAATTCCCCACGGTTTTTTTAGCTTGTTAAGCTGATTATGCAACATCCTTCTACTTAAACTAACATGGAAAATTTTATTCCCACTTTCTGTACTTTTGGCAGTTATTATTATTCAGTATACTTGGGTCCATTTCTTGTATAACTCTAATGCTTTTCTTTGTTTTATTTCAGAGTGTAAACTCCCAGGCTCAGTCTCCAGCAAGTTTAGCTTCACCTGCTCCTAGATCAATACCTTTATCTCCACATTCATATCCTCTTTTCAGGCAGACTTATCCCCATAACTTTTTTCCATACAGCCAATACATTTCTCCGATTTATATGCCACCGATCCACCATAATGGGTTTCCCCCACAGCCCTCAAATGGAAACATGTTTCTACCACCATCTGCTGCAGCAGCTGCAGCTGCAGGGATTAAATATTCACTTCCGCAATTTAAGCCAGGAACCAATGTTGGAAACCCTACTTATGTTGGCATTCCATCTGGTAGCTCATTTATCACTACTCCAGTGGGTTATGCTCCTGCTTCTGCAGTTTTGTCTGGAAGCTCTATGGATAATGAAGACATTGTGGCATCTCAATTGAAAGAAAGTCAAATTTACACCACAGGACAGCTGGTTGGTTTTACTCTTTTACTTATCTTTTGTTGAGATTTCAATTCTTGTACGCTAATATTTGGCAATTGAGTTTAAGGGCATTAGTACTCGTGAATCTTTTTTCATTGCATATAACGTGAGCTGTTTTCTGGTTGCATTTTGCAGACTGAAGGTTCAACTGTCTGGCACCATGCACCACCTGGACAGGATATACCAAGCTTGCCAGTCAATTCTTTGTATCATCACCTCCCACCCCATGGACAACATATCATTCTCTCTCCTGCACAGGCAGCTCATGGTGCCTTTGCCGGAATATATCCATCTGGGCATACAATAACTGCTCCTTCAACTCTTTTGCAACAGTCACAGGCTATGACTGGAGCTGTTGAAACTGTAGGACCTCTACCTGGTGCTTATTAGCAAGCTCAACGTGCACAAAGTAACTGGAATTCTGCTTTCTGATTGGCAAAAAACTTATCCAAGGCCACTTTGTAAAAAAAGGCTTCTTATGGATGAAGTTAAGTTAGTAATCTGATGCACCTGCCTGTATGAGTGTAAATATGAAATGCAGCGGAAGTTGTTTTGTTATAATCTTGTGGGGGATCCTGACAAGGGAAAGTCGTTGGGAACTGGTATTTGTCTTGTTAAACTTTTCCCCCATGTTTCTCATCCTTATTTCCTATGTTCTTTTTCTGGATGGGTTAGTGATGACATAGCTTATTTAAACTTAGTAATTCCCTCCAGATGTTATAGAAAAAAAGCCCAATTTACCAATTTAACTTTATGATATCTCACCTGTATATTCTGATAGTGGCAGTGTTGAAGTAAATATACCGTTGTAATTGATATATGAGAGCTTGCCAAGTTGCATCTCTCCCCTTTTTTATAACCTGTGCGTGAAGTTTTGTTGTTGGTTTTTATGCATCAATGGGAATTGAAAAAAAAAAATTGTCACGAGTCTGGTGTTGCCCGTTTTCATTGGTTTTGAATCAAACCATTGGAACCTCGTGCAAGTCAAATAATGAAATGAAATGGTACTTGCCGTTCAATCTTGAAACAATTACTAAAAGTCCACTGGACACATTGCTCTGAATTATCTGTATAAGAATGCTTATCAAAGCTCGAGACAAGCTTTTCTCAATAGTAGAGATAAAATGTCAGTAGGCTGTGTCTGACATTTTGTTCAAGAGAGTTACATATGTTCAAGTAAAACCAACACGTTTTCTTAGCTAAGAAAAGGAAAGGAAAAAAGAAAAAAAGAGGGAGACGTTCTCTGTGGTTGAGTAAAGCTATTAAAAAAAAGCAGATTTACTTCCTCAGTTTTAAAGTTGAGTTTTCTCCTCTTTCTATTATTAGGTTAGTTAATTCAGACAACATTTGTGGTTTCCTTGACATCTGAATCTGTGTTGTCCAAAACACTGCTTTTGGGTTTTGACAAAGGTAAGTTTTGCATTTGATGCACTTTGCTCAAATTTTCATTTGAGTCTTTCATATTAAGTGAGGTATAAATTGACATTCCACATAATGCTGCAATAGCTCCACATAGGCTCACAAATCCTGGATCTGAATTGAAAATGAAATAGCCTCCTAGTAATAGTACACATGTTTTGAACTGTCCAAGGACTACATGAGAAGTTGCTGAGGTTGCTCTGCACAAAGAGAAGCATTATGTTGTGAGTCACCTTAAACAGTTTTTGGAAAAGTTCCTTGAAAAGGATATTATTGCTGCCCACTCAACTGAGGGCATGTTTCCTTATGTGTTTGAAACTTTGAAAATACTTCTAACAGTGTTTAAAAAAAAAACTGATGAAGCAAACAGACAAACACAATTTATGATTAGTGCTTCAGGCTCAGGAAGCACAAAATGGGATTCCTGATAAAAATACAATTTATGTGTTTCTTTCTGAAAGCACTTTCAATTAAAACTACATTTTTGATATAAGTACAAACAAATATACCTTAAGGCATCTATTTTATAGTAAATATAAATGGTATTGCATATAGGGAGTTCCAAGTTGGCAATGAAGTTCGTATGAATAAATTAAGCAGTAGAATATAGTCTCACCCAAGTGCTAAAGCTCCAGACCACTGGAGAAGAAATCCAAGGGCAGCAGATACCAGAATCGCAGTTGTATTGTTAAAATCCCACTTGAAGGATAGAAAACCAGGAGGATCAATCCATGGCATCAGAGTAACTAGGAAGAATACTGTGATTGGTGTAGTTTTCCACATTAGTCTGCAATCAAGTACTGTCAAATTATAGCACTATGTTTAATCTACTTCTTAATCTCCTTATCAATGGATGAAAGAGAGTTTACTTACGCCAGAGCGGTCCAATTTTCTAGCTGTTGCAGATTAGACCATAAAATTTTATTTATGGCACTTGGGATTATCCATGCAATAGCAATTAAAGCACCAAACAAATTAAACTCTAAATCTGTTACAGTAGCTACTGCTACACCTGCTGAAACAAAAACAAGAGCCAAAACCTGCAACAGACAAAAAAAAACTTTTTTTATTGTTTTCATATAAACAGATTTATATAAAGATGTTTAGGTAAAAAAAAACAAGAAGACTCCAAAGTTGCAAGTTTTTAATACATAAGGGGGTAAGTGAAAGAAATGTCTCTAACTCGCATGCTTTGGCGATGTACAAGTTGTACACGAGTTATGTAAGGCTGCACATGAGTTAGGTAAGGATGCACATAAATAAGGAGCGTGTAAATAAATTATGTAAACCATTATGGAACATATTTACCAAATCTCCAAAATCCATCTGTTTAGGGACCGAATTGCAAAAATGCCAAGAAGAAAAACAATAACAGACATGCATATAATGTTTTGAATTTTAATAGTGAATGGATAAAAAAAGAAGATTGAGAAATGTTACCTTTTTAAAAGAAACAGTTTTGTGGAAAAGAAGAAACTCTGCAAAAACAATTGTAGGTGTAACAGCAATTTTAGCCATCTGGTAGAAACCAACACTGTATATGAAGTGGATGGTTAGGATGGAAAATAAGTAACAAGTTAGTGATATAAAGAAAGAAAGGAAGAAAGAGGGAATGAGAGATAATTAGAACCTGTTATACTTGAGGCTGGTATTTGCAAGACCTGAGGCAAAAGCCATTACAGCACCTAAAGAGAAGAGAGAAGAGAAGGGTGTAGTTTTAGAAGGTGGAGAAACAGGAAGAAGCGAAAATGTCTTGAAAATGACAAGTAGAATCCATGCTGTTGTATAGTGGATTAATGTCAAAAAAATTGGGAAATTGAATCCAATTCTTCCCATTACCTGAAAACCAAAATATAATTAAATGCAAGACGATTAGAAATCTACAATACTGTTAGGTGTTAGCTATATATATAAATTTCTATTTAATAGCAGTTAGAGCTAATATGTTAAAAGTGATTTCAATCAAAATTGTTTTCGGGGGAAATGCTTCATGGAAAAAAGCCCATTATCTGTGCTTCTATTAGGAAGCATAAATCTGTGTTTTCTAAGCCTAAAAACACTATTAGCTTTAAAATGAGTGCTTTTACGGATCTCAGAAGCATCAACAAAAGAAAAATTCATACTAATTTGTTTGCAAGAATAATCCCAACAGAGACTATGAAATTGAAGGTCATAGCCACAAATGGTCCACAAAAGCGTTGTTGTTGACGCTTCGCTCCTTCTGAAGTTCGAAGGTCATTGTAGAGTGAACTTCTGAGTTCCTCCAGTGCTCTACCTGTGAAATGAAACCTAAGAAACCGCTAGAAAATTCTAGAAGAATATAACATTATGAAAATTTCTTATGAATTCATCAACTTAATTTTGTACAGTTTCGATTTCAACATATAGTACGAATTCAAATAATTTGCAGAGAGTAGATTTTATTAGACAATTACAAAGGGGTACAGAAATTTCCAGATAGAATAAAATTCAAAAGAACATGACATCGGAGACGTTGGGTCTTTCATGGTGAGATGGTTACTGCATTTTTATCGAATGCAGTTGCTGAACAAATAAAAAATCGATTAAAAATTATAGAAATCGGTTACAAATTTCAAATTATCATCATCAATATATTTCCCTGAATCAACAAAAACCCACATTTCCTCATTAAAAAAATTATATATAATATACAAATTTGTTGGCAAATTAAGATGATTTCAGAAATGAGGAATGAATTAAAGTTAAAAATAAAGGACCTGCTTCTCCTGCGTCACTATTTTTTCTCTTGATAAACTTTCGAAAAGCCAGTGAATCAAGAAAACCCATAAGAATGCCAACAAAAAAGAGTTTATTGGATGAGATATAAATCAAACCGTTCCAACATTGACGCTGAAACACTCCAAAAACATGGAATTGAATATTTTGAAACCACACATCATTATATGTGAAAGAAATTTATTTATAGACGAGAGAGGGAAGTTTTGTATCTCCTACCAGTTATTCTGAACAAGTTAAGTAGTGTTCGATAAAAAATAAAAATAAAAACTTTTTCATTTTTATTATAGGTTGATTTATTATTCAGCAATAAATCGTAATTATACTATAAATTATAATAAATATACTTTTTCTTTATTATTAGTCCATGTAAGAGAAAAGCAGAGCGTTAGATGAACCTGCCAATTGTCATGCTTTCTAATTCCTACGCTGTAAAAACAGTAAAGCAAGGAAGGTAATGAATAAAGTTGTAATAAAAATAAAAGAAAAGACAAGAAAAGAGCAGGGTGATGAATAATGATGCTGGACTCCAACGTTAATTACAAATACCATAATACCATTTGACATTCATTTACGGTTAAGCTAAGATACCATTATTTTCTGTTTTTTTATAATATACAATGATCTACTGCAATCTTATTATTATGGAAAACACTTTATCTCTACACCGGTTATCCCATGTACCTAATCCAATCAACTTTTTTACATTTTTCATTTTTTTTTTAATATTTTGAGTATTTAAACTGATTGGGGGCATACGGGAATGAAAAATGATCATTCCCTATATAGCATTACTCTATTATTATTATTGTTATTAAACTTTTTGGGGATGAACTTATGATGTCATGGGCTTTAAGTATGTCATTATGCTGCTAAGATAAATCCTTACAGCCATAGTAAAAGGGTAAAAAAAGGACGAATAATTTCGCTTGTTAAATAAAACATAACTGTAATCTGGAATCTACAGTATACACAAAGTATAAAGCAGCAATCTGGAATCCAAAGTAGAATGAAATAAGATGCTTCCATCCCAAGAAATTGAAATGGAAGTTGAGGTTTCAACAAGAAGACTGATATCGTTAATCTGTCTTAGGTTTTCTCAGCTTTTGGCCTTTTTTCAACCACCAAGGTCCCTTAGTTGTTGGGATACGTAAGTACTAATCACCACTAACCAATTTGACAGTGCACCTTCCTTTTCATGTTACTTGCATATATAACTTGTCTCAGTTAAATCTTTTCTTTATTGGCCAATATTTCCCCTTTTTTTCTTCAATCTGTTTATATTTTGTATACCCATTTAAAATTGGATTAAGCTTGTGTCAGTATTGAGGTAGATCCGACCCAAAATTTAAAGTCCGCTTGTTTTGAATCAGAAACCAACACAAAAGTACAGTTTAGTTGTAGTTTATCATTATCTGCTTCTTTTTTTAATTTTTTTTAAAGGGAACTAAATTACTCTTTTTTATTAAATAAAAAAAATATTACATGTTGAGATTCAAACTTAGATTCATAGTGGTGGAGTTAAGAATCATATCACCTTGAACACAAACAAATCCACAAATATTGTAAGATGAAATTCGAACTCTCATCCATGGTGATAAAAATGAAGAATCATATCATGTATACCACAAGTTAATCCTATAATCATTTTACAATAAAGAAAATATTATAAGGTAGGATTCCAATCTAAGTTTATGGTAGAGAAGGTAAAAAATTATATCATTTGGCCCACAAACCCATATATTATATGGAAGAGATTCAAACTTAAGTTTATGGAAAAAGTTTGGAAATCTTATCATTATCCACTTAATTGGTGCAATTGTTATAAAATAATTTCATTATCTATATTTGAGAATAGACCAAACTTACTAGCTCTTGTGTAATTCTTAAGACTTTTATGGATCGAATGGGCATGCGTGTATAATATGACTGCAATAATTAGACCAAGATAATTTCAGAAGCCTCAAGCAAAATAAATAATTGAGGCAGTTTGACAAGCATTTCAAGAAGATCAGATGTTGCTTTCACTACTTTCTCATAATCAACGAATACAATCTAAATGAGTTTACTTCCCAATAATACAATTAAATTAGCTGAAAGACATTTTACATTTCCAAGAGGGAGGAGGACAAAGTTTAAAATCTCTTTAAATTTGTATCAAAAAGCACAACCAAAGTAGTGTACATGATAAATTAATTCTTGCTACAAGGGGTTAATAGCTCATTTGAGGTTGAATGTTTTCTATAGTGTCCCATTTTCTTTCCTGATGGCATCAAGATCAGCTTGCAATTTGTCTATTTCTAAGTGGCGCGTTGCCATGGCAGCTAATTTCTTTTCTCGTTCATTCACATCTCTTCGCATTCTATCGGTTTCCAGGATTTTCTCATAAATTTGTTCAAAGCTCTCATGGATGCTTGTTAGGAGCCTAAAAGCTTGCTTTGCTATTGGATCTCTCTTAGCTTCCCTGCAAATGAGACATACCCCTTTTCAGTAGGCGAAGCAATGCTCTTGATTTTTTGTTTTTATTTTAGGTTTGAAGTCATACAATTTAAACGATAATTAATCTATCAACATTGATTCAATTGATCGTTAGCACCCTCACCGAGGGTAAGAACATTTTGCAAGAGAGCGGTGAGAACAAAAATAATATACCTGAATACCATCTCATCTACAACAGCATAAGTCCTATTTAGCCGTTCTTGGATGGAATTACTCTCTAGCTGAAGCTCCCTGGTTTCTTTCAAAATTCGCTCTATGTCAGCATCTTGCTTCTTACTATTCTTTGTGATCTCCTTTATCCGTTCAATATAGGATTTCCTTGATGCCACTTTGGGAAGTCTTTCTAGATCTTTAGAAAGTTTAGAGAGCTCATTCTCCCTGCAAATAGGTAAGACATCAATGTAGGCAGTGTACATAGAATGGATACCACTTGCAAAAAGGTAAGACATCAATGTAGGCAGTGTACTTAATGGTACCAAACACTAATCATCGTCCACTAAAGTGATGAGATATTTGGCATTTTTTGAAAAAATACCCTAGTTTTGTTACCCCAAATGCAAGTTTTGCTTGGCAAAAAAAAGTACCAAAAAACAGAGATTTTTTAATCAACGGTGTATGGTGTTTGAAAAATGCAAAGTAGCCAATGGTATTGTAAACCAAGCTATAATTTCTCTAACATCTAGTCACAATTACATATCATTGATAATGTATAAAAATACGGATAAAATTATTATCCTAGTAAAATATTACGGATCATAACATACAGTCACTGATTCTATAAGTACAGCAGTGAAAGGGAAAAAAATAAAAATAAAAAATAGAACTTTTCAGTGCATATCCGCATACTTGCTTTGGTGCTGTAAACTACATACCTATTACAAATTTCAGAAAGAATTGACTGCTTTTCGTGCTCTACTTCTCTCAGCTTTTGAAGCTTTTCCAGTGCCTCTGGGTTTTCTGCATACAGAGACTGCTCAAGACTTTCTTTTCTCATTTCCAAAGGCTTTTTAGCAGCTTCCCTGTGAAAATCATTCCCACGAGGTTAAATAAACTAGTACATACTTATACTTTCAGAAGCATGTTTCAGATTTGATTTTTGGAGTTTGAAAAAAGGAGGATGTTAGCCATGTATGACTATTTTTTCATATAAAATAAACTAAGCAGTTGTATCCTACCACTGTGACTTCAACTCTGAAAGGTGATGATTTCCAGTGTCTAATCTTTCGTTAAGTTTCTCAAGGTGAAATTCAATGGGATGCTGGTCATCAAATGCCATTTCTACTGCTGCTTTTAACAATTCAAGCTCTTCTTCAAGGTGCTGCAGTTCTGAGGTCCTTGCATTAGATGACCCCACCAACAGTTTCTCTAGATTTGTTTTCTTTTCAGTCTGAAATTTTATCTTGTACAAGAAAAAAAATACCAAATAGCAAAACAGTCAGGTTATATCTGTACTTTCCTATCTTTACATGGTTAATTCTGAAATAAATATATGTATATGTGTGTATATATATATATATATATATATATATATATATATATATTTCATTTTAGCATCCTTCATATCTTGATGCTATGTTTAAAAATTAAAACTTTAATTGCATTTTGAGATATTTTGATTGCATTTGAAGCACCTCATTTCTTTCGGTGTCAGATATTTAGACCACAAGGTCTATTTAGTTGCATCAGACTAGAACAATCATATTCACTTTAGTTCAAAATACCTTAGAAGAATGCTCGTTAGGCAGTGCCATTTGCTGTCCAGACATCAATAAATGCTCATCATCTCTCAAAGCTGCAGTGGTGCTATTTCTTGAGGTATCTCTTTCATTGTCTGGAGGATCTTCAGTTAAACTCGATCCATCATTGTTGATTTGTCTCATGCTTGAGCTTGGCACACCTTCAACAATCATTTCATCCATTTTCCAAGGAGTAATACTAGAATCATGAGACCTGCTAACAGAGGCATCTCCTGGTGAAGTCATCAACCTAAGATCATTCAATGTCGCTTCAATTTTCCGAAAAGTAATATCTACTCCATTATTCTCAATACTTTCAATGCAGTCCTCCAAATAGCCATCGCAATTATATCCTTTCACTTTTTTTCCTTCATCCACATTGTTCCCATCAACGTCTTTTCCAAGTTCACTCGATTCAGAAAGCCTTTCCACCAAGAATCTTATCAGCTTGTATAAGTCCTCTTCAGATGGATAAAGGAACTGCCGTAAGCAACACATATAGTCTGTTTCTAAGCATAGTTTTAGAGAAAAAAATAAGAATAACAACAACCACAATCAGAAGAAACTGGAAGCAAACAAGGCAATATTAATCAAAAACGGCAGATGAAATTAAAAATCTGCTCATTCACCAAGGAGGCCCTAAACTTGTCAAGAAATTCTCTTTGTTAAGTACATGACGCATTTATAAGTTCCACACTTTCCGTTTACAGCTGATAAATTAAAATTTTATAGATTAAGCTCATTTCCAGCTTAGTCTCAAAACAGTTCACTTATAAGCAGTTACAGTAAAGTATCCGGCTTTAAATAGCTTAAGATGAAAGGAGAGAGGACAAATATAAAGCACAAAGTTCACTTACAATCACTTATTAACATGTATAACGAAAATGGCTATATGCTCATAAAAATTGTACAAAAAAGAAATTCAACTCAATATAACTATATGATTGTTTCATTTACGAGAGTAAAAATAATGAAAATAATACACTGGCCAAAAAAAAAAAGAGATTTTCTTCCAGTTTTTAAGCAACAAACATCAACCCAGATAGTCCAAATAAAAACAATGAAAAACCCAGAAATAATTTACATAAAACACACCTGTTGGAAGCTCAAGTCACCGTGGTAGCCCAAATTCTTGATCCCAGAAGCGATCTCCGTGCAGATCTTGAACTGATCGGCTACAGAGGAATCGGGGAGGGAGTAAGGAAACGAAAACGTTTTGTCGATGAGATTGAGGGACTGAGCACAAATCGAGATTAAAGTGGAGGACTTCAATTCTCTAATTGAAGAAACGTACGGTGGAATCCGAATTCCGCAGTTTTCCATTGACTTCAGTAGTATATCCTCCGACTCTTCCATTTCTTTTTTCAAAATTAGATTTTGACAAAGATTGGTAATTTTTCGCGTCTGCTTTTGTTTCGTTGTTTTTCACAGTGCTGCTAACGGAGGCTTCGAGGTAGGAGATGCTACCAAGCAATCTTCACTATTTTCTTTCTTTATTTTTGTTTTTTCTTAAGTACCAAAATATTATACACTATTCAAATTTGGGTTGGTTGCTTTCTTTGTCCCTAAATCCTATCCTTCTCATGAAAACGGTATCGTAAAGTTTGTGTTCCCTGGACTCCTCGAATGGCGTGATTCTTATAATTGTTCGACAAGCGGAACATGCTTATTGCCAGCAATAACAATACTTAAAATAATATTTAGTGAAAAATGTTTAATATAATAGAATAAAATTAATTATAAATATTTAAAATAATTTATATTATAAAATTTATTTAAATTAATATTAATTTTTTTATAATTTAAAATAAAAAATATTTTTTAATTTGATTAGAAATAAAAATCAAAATACTTAATTTTATAATTAAAAATTTAAATATATTAAGTTAACTTTATATTTTAGAATCACATCTCATAATTATATTAAATTTTAAAAAAAGAAATTATTAATTGTATACTATATAATATATTTTAATTTTATAGTTAAATGCATGAATATAAAAATTAAAAAAATCAAATTTTTAATAATATGTAATAAATATGTCATTAAAACATTCCATTATTATTGCATCCTCGTTGAATTCTCACTAAAATATAAACTAATTTTTTTATTAATTATTATTAATCATAATTAATTTAATAATAAAATTTATTTATAATAACTAATAAAATTTATTCATTAAAATATCTCATTATTATTGCATTTTCACTAAATTCTCGATCAAATATTAAAATATTCCATTATGTATCGACCCACAATTCTCACTAAAATATAAATTAATTTTTTTATTAATTATTATTAATTTTATTTAATTTAATAATAAAATGATAACTAATAAAAATAAGGAGTAAAAGTAGCGTCTCGAAGACTTTAAGCTTTTTTTGTTTTAAATACTTGTTTATTAAATTATAAGATAAATTTTTAATTGAAACATTCTGAATATGTTCGATTTATATAACTTATGTCATCAAAATTTTCAACCAAAATGCAAAATGATATTTTTGAACAATTTTTATTATTATTTTAATATTTTTTATTTTTATTCTCAGTTAAAACAAATAAAATATCTTTATTTAAATCATTATTATATTTTTTTAATCAAATTAAATTATAATTTTAATAAATTAAGATAGTTTAAAGGTATTAGTTATTATTGATTACTATCAAAATATATACTAATAATTTAAATTAAGATATTTAATGTATCTAATTAAAGATAAGATAAAAAATACACCAAGAATAATAATTATGGAAAGATATCGGTTGAGATTATTCGATTTTAGATGAAAAAACTAAAAAATTGAGTGAATTGTTTAGATATATATTACATTATATATACATGTGTCACTTATATAGGAATACGCGTCACAACTTATCAGATGGTACATCAATAAAAGCATAATCTAATTTAAGGTTGACCATCTTGATAAACCAAGTTAATGGTTGGTCCTCAAGTACTTCAAATTATTTTACATAAGCGAGGACATCTTACAATTGTCACTTTAGGTGCAGACATATCATATGGTCTTAGGTAAGGCATATGATGGATCGTGTTGTTCATAGTTCAGGCTATAGGTCAAGCGTTGTGCTCAAACATTAAGTTTATATACTCTTTTAGATCGTTTTTTCAACTAAGGTGAAAGAGTAACCACTAGTCGATTATAATAATTGGGAATATGAAACATTTTGGCACACAATAATAAATATTTGTCAGTTAATTATAGAGATAAAATTTAAACCTCTATATAAGGATAAGTAAAGGCATTGTCGATTTCGTTGTTTCCAAGATATCCAACAAAATTTGAACAAGAATGCTTTACCTTTTCAACTTGTGTTATGATTTCTTTGCTCTAGTTGTAAAACTAGTAAGTTGACACATGATATTTTTCCTCGAGCTTTTGGGGATTTTTCATAGCACCTAACAATTTTTATATTCATTCCACATCTTTTACTTTGAAATCTCCTCTTAGGTAATTTCATTTTCTCGTATTTTATTATTTTTCTTTTCTCCTTCTGTACTTTTTTGTAGAGACCACGTATAAAGAGATATCATTATAGGTTACTAGTAAGGTAGTCTTATCTTCGTGCTCCTCGGGCTCCTTTTCTTGGGAGAGCCCTCAAAACACGAGTTATTTAGGGTAAGAGGAAAGTAAGGGATCATGGTCCACAATTAATTGAAGCAAGTACCTCGGGTGAGGAAAGGATATCGGAGCCCCTTTCCTCTTCTATGCCTCGACCTTAAACAACCCCAACAATCAAGTTGAGTATACCTTTCACCCAAATATCTATTTCTAGAACATAGAGGAAGAAATCAAGGAATAAAGAACCGGTGAACCCATTGGTGGAACCAAAGGTTGGAAGGCCAAGTTTAAGCCAAGTGGTCTAATTCCACAGGACGAGGAAAGGCTAAGACGGATGTACAATATTCCCTCCTCAGTTCAAATAATGATCCCTAGTTTGGGTGTTTTTGATAGTGTACCACTTCCAACTGGATGGATAACCTTCCTTCCCTGAGAAGGATTTATGGTTAGGAATCAAGTTTCCATTGTACCCTTTATAAGAAGGTTCTGGGTAACGACGTAGCTCATGCTAGGATAATTGATGCCAAATGGATGGAAGTACTTGCTTTGTCTCACCTAAATATGTAGAGAGCTCGGGGTGGATCTAGAAATACTCGATTTCATTGAGGCATATGTGTTGAAACAAAATCCTACTGACACTAGGGGAGTATATATGTCAATCGAGTAGGATCGAGGCATAAATGTGATCCTCTCTAAAAATGAGAAGAATTGGAAAGAACACTTCTTCTATGTAGCTGGTCAACATGAGGTATTTAATAGTGATGAAAGACTGGTGAAAAACACTTAGGTTGATATAAAACTTGTGATAAGGAATTTGGGTTCCTTCATCATGATCTTGAGCTTAGAAAAGAAGCAAATGTTGGCCAATATTCAGAAATATCTACCCCGAAAAGACACATTAGAGGAAGTTATTGAACACCTCACGCTTTATTACTTATGGGTTAATGAAACCAGGCTCAATGGAGTCACTCCATAGGATATTTTGAAAACATCAAGCACAAAAGACACGTAAGACCCTTTATTCTGATTTTGGGGAAGGTTTAAAATCATTCAAGATGATGGTGAATGAGCTCACACTATAAGTTTAAATTATTTGTTTACCACATGCTTTGAAAATATGATTTTTTTTATAGATTTCATGAAGTTTAACCCCAACACCTTACTAGCTTAACTTCAAAACAGAATTACAAAATAAGGAATGAGCTCCCAATCCTAAAATACGAGCTCATTTAAAAGAAAAAAAAAGAACAAATCTTCTGATAAAGAAGCCACTCGTTACAACAAAGAAAGACAAAAAAATCTGACTATTGAAGAGCTTAATCTTATGCCAACTCCATTGAATTCAATGACAATGGTTAGACCTTGCCAACATTCCCAGGCCAATAGATTTCCACATCTATAACCTCGAGCCATCAAATACCTCACTACTTGTAAGATACTTAATGAGGGGAAAATGCATTATTGATGACCTCACCACAAAGGTTGAAGGCATGTCCTTATATAAGGGTATGACACCAAAAAGGCTAGACAACTATTTGGATAACCTTCATTTCATGATGCACGAGAGGCATCTTAATGCTATGAGTAAAGATGTTGATCATACGATTGTTCTAAGTAAACTCTTGTATCAAGTAAGTATCACCTAAAGATTTTTTTTTTTACTCATGACACTCCTATTTGTAATATCTCACATTTTGTCCATCACTTTTAGGCACAAATTCTTCACAAGCTCAATAAAGTTCAAGGCTTAGAGAAATTGAAGTATAGGCTTGAGATTAAAAAGGAGAGTCATGCCTCTACTTGAGCCAAGAATTATGTATTATTGGTAAAGGTGAACAAGTGGGAGGGTGAGGCTATTGACAAGGAAGAGAAACTATCCAAGGTTATAAATAAGCTGAATGAGAATGTGAGGTTGTTTAAGGTACTCGAGGAAACTTAGAGAAAATTTAAGGCTGAGATTGATGCTTGTAAATGC
This sequence comes from Hippophae tibetana, assembly GCA_037013495.1. Classification (NCBI taxonomy): domain Eukaryota; kingdom Viridiplantae; phylum Streptophyta; class Magnoliopsida; order Rosales; family Elaeagnaceae; genus Hippophae; species Hippophae tibetana. The sequence goes on from CM072803.1 coordinate 84,506,908, forward strand.
AAGTTGAATTATGCTAAAGGTTAGACAAGTTATTACTTACATGTATTTGCGGATATAAGAGTTAGTATGTATGTAGATAGTAAACATGTATTCATAGAAAAACTCTCAAAACAAGCACCAAAAGATTTAATTATGAGAATTGCTAACAATATTATTATAAATCTTACACAGTCTTAAAAGATACATATATAATGATAAAAGGAGAGAAATTTTATAAGCTTATATGAACCTTTTATACAATATTTAGATAAAATGAGTTTAATAATATGAGATGGTGAAACCATTTATATGTCAAAAATAAGAATTTTTTTTACTATATCAAACCTAGCTTTTATGTAACAACATAAAAATGTGAAAAGGTGATGAGATAGACACAAAGTAGCAAACATTATTTAGAAAACATTTCATTAAACATAGAAAATAAGCAAAACTCTTTTCATAATGAAATCAAGGAAAAAAAACTTAACAAGTATCAAAAAATTATTAAAAATAATAACCTTAAAAAATCCTTTAGACCCAAAAGTAAATAAATCTAAAATTATTGCTAACATAAAACTTAATAACCATAGTAAAGTCATTAAAGTAAAACTCATGATTTATACTCTAGAAGACGGGATTGAGATTGAAAAACAAATTCAAAAAATTTTGAAACTAAAAGTCATCATATCAAGTAATTCATCTCACTCTGGTACAACATTCTTAGTCGAAAAAGTCCAAGAAAAAAAAAGAAAAAAAACAATAATCAACTTCAAAATATTGGATAAAGAAACTATTGATGATATATATTTTATTCTAAATAAAAATAATAATTGTTATCATTAATAAAAAAAATACTTCCCAAGTTTTGATTACAAATTGACAAATAAGTCTGGACGAGGAATATCAAAAATGAAAGAGTCCTTGATCGAATACATTATTAGGATAAGAAGATGCAAACTCCTTAAAGACTCAACCCAAACTTCCATAGATAAGAAATCAAACACTTACATAGAGTATATTGTAACATAAATACCTTAAACTCAAATTGTATTAACATAATATCAGATTTTTCATAACAAGTGATATAACGAGATAAAATCACATAGAAACTATATCTATGTGATAACATTCTCAAGTTGCTTAATGCAACTACTCAACAGTAAATAATTCACTAAACAATAAAACTGTTACAACTCTGATAGATAATAAAACTCGTATTAACTCTGTCAAATGGGACCTTTATGCTAATAGTCTATTATTAATCTTTACTTGTTGCTTCTGCAATGATTTAGTTCTAAGTCAATTAATGATCTTAAATGATTAAATATTTATTTATAATATTTATAAAATTAATAAATAAAAAAAATAAAAATAAAGAAACTAGACTCATGTTTGTATATAAATAAACATAAAAAAATTATAAAAATAAATCAATGTTTTAAGAAATTTAAAAGGTTGCTTTTAAATAATAATTTACGTGAAGTAATAATTACTTATAATTTGGTATCAAAGCCATAGAAAAAATACATCATTGGTTAAAAATTTAACATCGTTAATTATTTATAAATATTAATGATATTAACTATAAAATTCTAAAATATTAAAACTCTTTTTATAAAAGTAAATGACATATGTTAAGATAAGTTGAATGTTAATGATATTAGTGATAATTTTCTTTAACATATACCACAATAACTAATGCGTGATAAGTCGAATTAGTCCGGTTAATTTTAATTTTAAAAATAAACAATTTATTTTCATTAATATTGAGTTGAGTATAATTAGTTTCAAAATTTATAAAAAAGAATAAAATAAATTCAAATCATGATTTTCGTTTAAATAACTTAGAAGAATACATATGAGAGAGAATTTGATATTTTTGTAAGATTCGTGTTTCATCCAAAATTTCATAAATTAATCTAATATTCAAAAAGTTTTTATATCGTAACCAAACATTCAAAAAGTTTCAATTTAGTTTTTTGTTTGGAAGAGTAACAGACAAAAAGTTAACTAGAGCTGTTTTGGTAGAGATAAAATCGAAATTATACAACTTCGTACCACCTATTTATTACATTCTAGGTCCACTTAGCGCCAACTTTAGATTATTTAAGTCGCAGGAAAATAGAGTACTCTTCATCCCCTCATTCTTTCTGTCTTATATATCTTATACTAACGTTAGTTTCAATAAATATATTTTCGTTACGTAAATTTCGGTAACGTTATCATTAAAGTAAGTATTTTACAGTCATGATGAGATCTACTCTACCAAATAAGTAATAATTAATTAAAACGTAAAAAAAGGTTGAATGTTTATGTTACCCGTAAAAGAAAGAAACGGCGACGTGTAGACTTGTACAATATAAAGAGAGACCGTCACCGTGAAGGATTATAATTTACAACTGTCTTTGAGGTAACTATCAACAATCAACGTCGTCATGCTCTCACAACTGGCGAGTCCCAACTCTATCAGATTCGTACTCAACTTTCTCTCTTTTTGTATCTTTTTTTAAGTTCTAACGCCATCATCATCCCTAATTCTGCTATCATACAGCCTCCTCACCTCTGCGTTTATAGGTAGATTCAATTTTCTCTTCTTCTTTTTTACTCTACTATTCTTCAAATTTTAAATCATTCAATTCTTTTTAAAGCTTTGATTTTTTTTTCAATTTTTTTTGAAGTGTTAATTATTTTAGTTTAATTCTTCTCAACCTCTGGGATTATTTTTTAAATCTGCGAAGTGGATCACTGTGCTTCGTTGTGAAAATTCTCTGTGAAGTTTGGTTAACTTGGTTGAATTTAGATTCTTAAATCAGTAGCTTCTGGGTTGGATTAGTGGATTCTTTATTTCCCCTTCCTTTGCGGATACGGTTTTGGATGTTTTAGTTGTCGGACATTTACCAATGATTATACTAGCGTTGCCTGTACTAATTATTTTGGAGTTAATAGTTTTAGCTGAGCCTTTTAATAATTGGAATTTCGTTATGCGATTTCTGATGTTTGATTATAGACGATTAACGAGAAATTAAGTATTCATTTTAATTCAGGAAGACGCAAGACATTTTGATTGTTTTTTTATAATTGCTTTAAGCTGAAAATTTTATTGGACAAGTTTGATTGACATGAGTTACTGATGGTCTTGGTTCATAGACTTGCTGACTCTTCGACATTAGTTCTTCCTTTGATTGCATCTCCATCCCCCAAAGTTTATCTTATTCTCTGTTAACATTTTTCTATTGTTCCTCTATAAGCAAACTCCTCATTACCCATCTTCTCGTGTTTCTCTTTAACCAACCTATTCTCTCAGACACACGTGCTTGAGAACTGATGGAAACTTTTTTTTCATGAACTTATAGTTGTATTTTTGCAGATTATGTTATTGACTATGAGTAGATCATTATACTTCTTTACAGTTGCAGTCCAATAGTTCATTAGCAACTTGCATCGCAAAGTTCTTATGCTATAAAATATGATGCGTGTGCCAGTTGTTTATTATAGTACTCTTGTACCTAAACGTTCTTTTTTACATTTAGTTGTAATTATATCTTGTGCAATGTAATTTTTACACTTGCAATCCATTTTTTCTTAACAGATAGTGTTGGCTGCTCAATTTTTGTCAGACATCAGTATTGTGTTTGGTCAACAGTAGGAAATGGTTAGAAGGTTTGTATACTAGTGAACTTTTTGATTTCTTCATGCCTTTAAGGATCTCAATAGAATTTCTTATCCAAATTTTTATTTTTGAAACAGGTATGGAGTGTTTTGATTTGCAGAAAATATCATGTTGCAGTGCCTAGAGGGGATCAAGCATTTATGTGCTTCCCTAGTGCATTGTTGTGATCTCGAGTTGTACAAACAATCTAGGGGTTTAGAAGACCCTGAACTTTTGGCAAGGGAGACAGTCTGTAAGCTATTTACCCATTCTAATTATTAACTTTTTATACTTACAATGAGAATCTTGTGTTACTAATATTCTATGTTAAAATGGATGAAAACTCAAATTTTCATTTATGTCATAGCACTTTTGGATTTCCAATGCTGTCAATTTAGTAGATTCTTAGTTCTTAGTTACATGTTATCTCAGCTTGCTTGTGTCACTTGAAGAACTTGGTCCATCTAAATTGTAATTTCTTTTATGCAGTCAGTGTAAGTGAAATTGAGGCACTATATGAATTATTTAAGAAGATAAGCAGTGCAGTGATTGATGACGGCTTGATCAACAAGGTATATCATTAAAAATTTCTCACATTGGCAGAACTGTAGTCAATGCAATGATTCATAATTATGTATTTAAGGTTAAATTTTTCTATGCAGCACAAGTCCATCAACAAGAACCTTTTTGGAAAATATACTAACTTAATCTTTTTTTACTATTTATATTCTAAGTTGACCTCCACATGTATTAAATATACAAGTGGGGTGTCCATATTAGAATAACATTAGTGAGAGGGGTTATATTTAGCATATTTCCCAAACTTTTTTATTTTATTTTTTATTTTGGGTTTATCATGGGTATTCAAATTCTTCTTCTTAGTATAGATGCTCTTTCTTCACGATTTATGTCAAAAAATTTGGGTTATTATTTCTATGGTAGGAGGAGTTTCAACTTGCATTATTTAAGACAAACAAGAAAGAGAGTTTGTTCGCTGATCGGGTAATTTATTTTGAGTTCTTACATTTTACATCTTTTTTAACCCCTCTAAACAGGCTACTGTCTTGTTAATTCAACCACCTATTCTTATCAATGCTGCACTTTAAATCAGGTGTTCGACTTGTTTGATACAAAGCACAATGGAATATTAGGTTTTGAAGAGTTTGCCCGTGCGCTCTCTGTCTTTCATCCCAATGCCCCTATTGATGATAAGATTGAGTGTATGTATCTTGAAGTTTAACTCCCTAACAATTTTTTTTTTAATTTCTACCTCAGTACTAAAGATTTTTGTCTTGTCATCATGACAAACACGTGACTTATTGTACTGAGTAATCTGTTAGTGACTAAATTAATGATTGCATATATTCACACGAATCATATGCTAGAATCTATCTTTTCATAATGGAATTTGAACTTTTAAGTGATTGCATATATCTCTGCATTATTTGAGGTGCTTCTATTTCAAATTAATGAAATTGCATTGTGTTTCAGTTTCATTTCAACTGTACGATCTGAAGCAGCAAGGTTTTATCGAAAGGCAAGAGGTATTACTATTGTTTCAGAGTAGCCCGTCATCTCCAATTTGTTGTTTTAGATTTTTTTAGTTTTTTGCTTCAGGCAGTTTGTTTACCTTTTGTTTTGGTATTAATCAGGTGAAGCAAATGGTAGTGGCTACCCTTGCAGAATCTGGCATGAATCTTTCAGACGATGTCATTGAAAGCATAATTGACAAGGTATTTCCTGAAATAAGATATGTTATTTTGCCTGTTCTGAAGGATGTTGCTATTAGTTGGTCAACCAGACAGTTGATTTTTTGTAAAACTTATGTACATTTTATTTAAAATTTAGACGTTTGAGGAAGCTGATACTAAACATGATGGAAGAATTGACAAAGAAGAGTGGAGAAGCCTGGTCTTGCGCCATCCATCACTATTGAAGAATATGACACTTCAATACCTTAAGTAAGTTCCAACTTTGATGTTTCATCTGATGATGCTTGAGTAGAACTTTACTAGAAATTGTCTTTCGTTTAATATCTATCTTCACTTAAATGTGAATATTTTTTACAGTACTTGATGTTATTCTGTTCGTAATTTAATCATGAATAATAATAAATCAACACTAAAACTAGATAAGTTTTCGAGTTTAATCTTCATAGTGACTATTCATTGATTTCATTCTAGTTGTTAGCCTAACATGTTGAAATTCTTTTCTGATTTTATTTTTTTTTGGGGTGAGCAGAGATATCACCACAACATTCCCCAGCTTTGTGTTCCACTCGCAAGTGGACGATGCCTAAGGAATGCAGTTTGTGTTAAGTTCTATGAGGCATGCTAAGCACTGCTTGCAGGTTTCAGAACGAAATTTCGCTCCCCCGGGTGAAAAGCCTAGAAGAAAACTTTTACATGGTTTTTTCCTTAAGAGATTTTTCGTGGTGTGTATTTATTTTCAGTTACGTACTTTTCAGCAATACATATGGCTTTTCAGCTTGGAACTCTGGGCATGCTTTTGTTGCTTTTATGTTTCCATTCGTTAAATTTCCCAAATTCAATTGAATGAAAGTTGTTGGCATTTAACATTTTGAGTCCATCCTATACACCCCTTCATTGGTTTATTAAGGAGGAGTTTAGAGAAAGCCAGTTTGTATATGAGTTATGAGATGCCTTTCCGGTACGAAAGGTTCAACTTTGATACTTACAAATACAGTGCAAACTTATAAATTAAAATAAGATAACGAGATTCATGAGATAATAAGTTAATTTTTATAATTCTATCTCGTTTAAATTAAATGAAACGAGATGATAATAAAATGATACTAATTAAAATCTTGTTGGTATTTAATGATGAAATAATTAAGAATACAAAAATAATAAAAATAAAATAATATTATATTATGATTTTAATAAGTGCATTTAATGAAAGATAACGAGATAGTCTTCCTCTAATTTTATCATAGGATTAAAATGTAGCAAAAAGTCATTGAATATGTAAGCAATCTTGCTTAGCAGCTTACTTTGCTATATACGATATAAGCACGTAAAATGCTGCTGGGGATGTCGACTTCTGACACCGGGACGAATGCTTTTGTGTGAGAAGGGGTTGGGTTGGTTCACCATTCTACCTCAGCCTATTTGATTCCCTTTTAGTTCCTTCAAAAAAAATACTATAATTTTTTATTAACTTAAATTAAATTGTGTTACTTAATTTAACTTTAACAAAAAAAAAGTCAATTAAAAAAACACATTCTTTTAAAGATTGTTAATTAAAAGATATTTTTAAATTATTTTAATATAAAAACATTAAAATAATATATTTTATCTCATCAATTTTTCTAAAATTAAAAAATTAAATAACAGTATCTATAATTTTTCAAAAGTTAAAAGAATTAAATAACAGTATTTATAATCTTATAATCGAAATGACATTAATAATATAAGTAACTTTTGTATTGAGATTTTTAAGATAAATTAAATAAATAGTTTCATCCATGAATAAATAATTTAATTACTAAAATATTATAATGATCGTTAAAAGAACTTAATTAAAGCTACTCTGATTTGGCACTACACCCACCATGGCATATACACCTTGAAGATTGGCTATAAATTGGCTTCGGAACTCCGTGAAGCTCAAGCTGGGTGGCATCTCCTCATCTTCAACTGAAGCTACACGGCAAACTTGATTTAAATTCCGATAAAACTGCAAAATATATATATTTCTCACATACTTGCTGCCCTGGAGGAACTAAGCACAGATAAATTTTACCGTTTATGGCAACCGTGGAAACAAACGAAACAAGAAACACCTACATAGTTCTCATTATGTCAAAGACTGAATTATGCAGTAGTTTTAACACTTGAAATTTTTCAATCATACAACCACAAGTTCCCGCAATGAAATGTTAATTTTACTTTATGGTAGGTAATATAAAATATTCCAGTCTGAAACATAAAAGACTAAAAAACATCAGGGAAATGAAAACAATGGGGGCATATAGAGCAACCCGAAACCCATATAGAGCAAGGGGTAAAACAAAAAGACTTCATAGTAAATAAAAACTAGCACTAGATAGATATCAGGGTAATGAAATTAGTCGACTTCCTCCATCTTGCTGCCCTCAGCATCAGCATCAGCATCAGCTTCTTCCAATGGGGGCATCTCTGCATCAGCTTCACTGGCTTCCTCATCAATGCTCAATCCAAGCTTCAACATTCTGTGGATCCTGTTGCCGAAAGTGTTAGGATCATCAAGACTGAAGCCAGAGGTGAGAAGAGAAGTCTCAAATAAGAGCAAGACAAGGTCTTTCACAGACTTGTCATTCTTGTCATCATCAGCCCTCTTCCTAAGTTCCTCCATGATGGGATTCTCCGGGTTAATCTCCATTGTCTTTTTGCTAGACATATAACCAGCCATGCTGTTGTCCCTCAATGCTTGTGCCTTCATAATTCTCTCCATATTGGCAGTCCAACCATACTCACCAGTAACCAAACAACAGGGAGAATCTACCACACGGTCAGACACCACTACCTTCTCAACCTTATCACCCAATACTTCCTTCATTACTTTGCAAAGCCCCTCAAACTTCTCCTTTAAAGCTTCCTTCTTAGTTTTCTCATCTTCAGTCTCATCAAGCTTCAAACCTTCCTTGGTAGCAGAAACAAGCTTCTTGCCTTCAAATTCCTTGAGCTGACCAATTGCATACTCATCAATGGCATCAACCATGTAAAGAACCTCAATCCCTTTCTTCTTCAATTTCTCAAGGAAGGGAGAGTTCTCCACAGCCTTCTTGCTCTCACCAGTGATATAATAGATGTCATTCTGACCCTCCTTCATCCTAGTCACATAATCCTTCAGACTGGTCATTTCGTCACCACTCTTGGTTGAGTGATATCGCAACAATTCGGCAAGCTTTGTCTTGTTTTGAGAGTCCTCATGGATACCTAGTTTAAGGTTCTTTGAAAATGATTCGTAGAACTTGTTGTAGTCTTCCTTGTTCTCAGCAATCTCAAAGAAAAGCTCAATGCACTTTTTGACCAAATTCTTGCGGATAACCTTCAAGATCTTGTTCTGCTGCAATGTTTCTCTTGATATGTTTAGAGGAAGATCCTCAGAGTCAACAATACCCTTCACAAAACCAAGGTATTCAGGCATCAATTCCTCACAGTTATCCATAATGAATACTCTGCGAACATACAGCTTGACATTGTTGGGCTTTTTCTTAGTGTCAAAGAGGTCAAAGGGGGCCCTCTTCGGAACAAATAGGACAGCCTTAAACTCCAGTTGACCCTCAACAGAGAAGTGCTTCACAGCAAGGTGCTCTTCCCAGTCGTTGGTGAGACTCTTGTAGAATGCAGAATACTCTTCCTTGGTAATTTCCTCAGGCTTTCTCATCCAGATAGGCTTTTGCTTGTTAACCAAAGACCACTCATGTGATACTTCCTTGATCGTCTTCCTTTTCTTCTCTTCTTTCTCCTTCTCTTCATCTACCTCCTCAACCTTTCCCTCCTCGTCCTTCTTTTCCTCTTCCTCCTCATCATCAGAAATCTCCTTCTCAGTGGTCTTCTCCTCCCAGAGAGAAATAGGATAACTGATAAACTCAGAGTGCTTCTTTACCAAATCCTTAACACGGCGGTCCTCAAGATACTCAAGTTGGTCCTCCTTGAGAAAAAGGGTAATTTTTGTACCCCTGCCAATGTTCTCAGAGGTGTCTCTGGTAACAGTGAAAGACCCCCCAGCTTGGGACTCCCAGATATATTGTTCATCATCATTGTGTTTTGTGGTAACAACCACCCTATCAGCAACAAGGTAAGCCGAGTAGAACCCAACACCAAACTGTCCAATCATGCTCACATCAGCACCCGCAGCCAAAGCTTCCATGAATTCCTTGGTTCCAGACCTTGCAATGGTACCGAGGTTATTTACCAAATCTGCAGTACACATCAATCAAGTTAGTACGCATTAAAAATACATAAAAAGAAAAACCGTATGAGATAAGGCAGGCAACATACCAGCCTTGGTCATGCCAATACCACTGTCAATAATGGACAATGTGTTGTTGGTCTTGTCAGGAATAATGTGAATGAAAAGCTCAGGTTGTGCATCTAGTTTACTCTTGTCGGTCAAACTCTCAAAACGAATCTTATCAAGAGCCTGGACGTTAAAATAAAGATCATACACAATGACGTCTAAATATAAATTCTATTTAATCGTAATTACATTACAAATTAATAAAAAGTTTAGTACTGTGCCGGGTTTCAACTTCTAAAACAAAACATTTTGGTCGTTTTCCGAATCAGTCAAAATGATAATGAAATATTGACCTCAATGGACAACTAAATTCAGAGAATGTCTGACAATTAAAACAAAACTGCATAATAACACAGAGCTTATTGAATGAAAACGTTACTACTAGAACAATTTTACAATTAAACGTTTGTAATTACTATTCAAGCATAAAGGGGCATCAAATTTAATAGCGTTTTAATTGTATAAACATGTAACCGGTTAAATCGGATGAGCCCTCGATGTACAAACTAGTAAAAACTCAAAATCAAATAAAACAATCACATCCAGGGGCAAATCTTGCTACAACCATATTGACCCTAAAATGTGAAATCTAAGATATAACAATGTAACCTAACATCAACTACAGAACGTGCCAACATACAAACGCATAATAGAAAACATAATCTCCAAAATAAAATCAACCGAAAAAAGCATATCACATGGAACAAAAATAGTTATAAAATAATAAAGGGAAAACCGATCTTTAAAGCGTAAATAAAAAAGAGAAACGAACTTACATCTGAGGAATTACTAATGAGCTCCCGAAGAAAGATCTCCTTGTTGCTGTAGAAGGTGTTGATGATAAGACTGAGAAGCTGGTTGATCTCAGCCTGGAAAGCAAACGTCTCTGCCTCAGACATGGCTTCAGCTTTCTCAACGAACTTGTGCTGAAGGGATTTTGATGCGCAGTGGAAGAAGAAAAGGGGCAGAAGGTATACTCTTCTTTAAGTGAGGCAGCGGAGGTTTAAATAATGAGATTCGCTAGGGTTTCTAGATCCTTCTATTACTGATTAATGGGATCTAGATAGAAAATTTTGTAACATAAGGTCCTTCAGAATAATTATAACCTTACCCTATACTCGGCTTCGAGTGATGCCACGCTTGCAATTTGGGGTTGGCCCATTGGGTCTGAAGTTTTTTTAAGTACTTTCAATTACTTTTATAACCTCGCAAGTCAAGTCTCAACTTGTATGTTTTCGTTGACCGACTTTCGGGTCTCATCTACTATAAAAAAACAAATGAAGAAAAATACCAATATATACATCATGGCAAGTTGGCAACAATAAAGTAGTTTATATATCCCAATATAACAAAAATTAAATATAGTTTTAATCCATCTTCTTTTAGTTATAAAATAATCTCTTATTTATATAATTTTAACTTGTATCTTTTAAAAAAATTCAAAAAATATAAAATATAAAATTTCATAGATAAAAAGATTATGTTATATAATTAAAATAATAACTTATTCTCTACTTTTTAAATAAAATAGTTAAATAAACAATGCAGTCATTTTTTTTAATTTACAACAATTTAATATATAGTCTTTTAAATTATCAAGGATAATATATAAGATTCGAGGAGGATAATATATAAAGTATGTTTATATTCTTAATAGAATAATAATATGTAATTACGTTGTTAAGTTTAAGTATAATAACGTGAAATTATCCTTTATCTCAAAAATATTTATTTATAGTTTTATTTACTTTTTCTTTAAAATTAAAGTGAATAATACTATGCAAAAGGATTCTGTGTATAAGCCAAGTTTTCTACTTAATTAGCGTTGAAATTAACTTTTAAGTTCACCATATATCTTCCTATTTAATCCTAAAAATAATGAATAAATATTTAAAAAGAATGACAGCAAGTCAAATAATTTTAATATATAAGTCAATTATTTTAAAAAAATTATATGAAATAATAGAAATTATTAAAAAATAAGTATATTATAATTATATTATTATGTTGTTTAAACGAGTTAAATAGATACAAATAGATTTATAAAATATATTAAATTATATAATTTATATATTAAATAATTATCTTGTATAGAGAATATATTTTTAATATACTTTTGGTTCAAATTTAAACCTATCTACTAACTTTGTATTCTGAATATACGATTATCATATTTTTGTTAACTGGTTAAATATGATGTGATCCATAAAAAGATGTCACATTAGTGGTAAAAAAATTCACCAATATTAACGACAAAGCTTTTTGAGTCATCTTTGGAAGGTTAAATGGTCTAAATACTTTACCTACATGCAACAACGTAGTTGTGGACATCTTTGTTATCTATGTATTTGATATCTCTTTTATATAGTTGCAATCTAATTCTTTCAAGCTTTCTAAATATTGTTTTATATGTATCAAACAAAATTCATATTGAAAAATTATAGTCAATCAAAGGTTTTATATGAAAGGTAACACGTACTTATGAATTATGACTCTCAATCCCAATAGTTATATAATTAAATTCTCAATTATCTCATTTCATTTGAAACTTTAAATAATAGGTTAAATGAAAGGATGGGATTAAGTTTTTAAACATATATAAAAGTCTTATTATCTTATTCATCTTAAATCCATTTAGTCTCTTTAGAGATAATGTCTTGCAAATACTCTTTATTTTAGCAACTATTTGATAAATAGATCAAAACTCTTTTCTTTTTATTTATTCTCTTTGATTTTTCTTAAATTTTACATGAACACTAAGAACACAAAAGACAATTTTTTTTTCATTTTCATACCATAATTGGTAGGCCAAGAAATTGTCTAAAGGGTGTACTCTTTATAGATGCAATGTTTTGTTATTATAAATTTGATTATTTCTCTCGTGAGTATTCTAGGTCTAGCAATAAAAAGCCCAATCATAATAGAAAAAACATAAACATATCTCCTTAATTTGTAGTTCATTGAAATCTTGTTAAACTATATTTGGAGAAGAAAGATTCATTCAGAAACTTTACTCCATTCTCACGTGGATTGTCATTGTGAGCAATCAACAATTATCGAGAATGTCACTTATTGGTGACTTTATCCTTCCTTTTCAATTCCTAGTACTTTTCATGTTTCTCATTCTATATGTGTTTTGTTGACGATCCATATTATACTTTGTAATATTTTTTTGCTTTTCTCTATCCTAATTCTCATGTTTTATCGTAGATATGCCTTTTATGGTATCTTGCTTCTTAGAAGAATTCATCATCTAATACATTTTGGTTCGTTTCTTAGCACACGAGGGACGATTTAGAAAGCCAACCAAATGGTAGTCGAGTGCTAGGGAGGAAGAAAACGCTCCAGAGCACAACTCACCATACCGAGGTGACTGTGACAATTGTAACACCTAGTATTTTTCAAGTCATCCGTCTAGTTCTTACTTCAATCATAAACAACAAACAATATAGTAAGTCAAACCACGTTAAGAGTCTTAATTTAATAAATAAAAAACCAAATATGAAACCTAAGGTAATATGCACTTTGGAATTTTAGTATATTTTAGTTTCTCCATTTTTCATTTTTGAAACATGCTTGTTGTTAATCATATTTATTATTTATTTTATGAGGTAAAAGTTCTCTTAATTTGTAAACAATTACTTCAATTTTTTTTTTTAACTTTTAGCATTTATGTCATGTTTAATTTGTGATATACTAAAGAGCAAAATAGTTATTCCTTTTTATTTGTGTTTAGACATCTATATCGATCCAAAGCTCGAACCTTGTAAACTAACCAAGTCAACGCCATCCCAAGATGGAAGATGAAATACCCTAGACATCCCACTCATGGGACAGGCCAAGCCCAATGGTAGCACGAGTCTGAGTGAAGACCGAGCCTAATGATAGCACGAGCTTAAGTGCAGATCGAGCATGCCCAATAACAACACGTGTAAAACTCAACCTGAATTTCTGACATATTGTACTTTAGGTTAATGATGTCTTCTTAACATTTAATTATGTGTACATATTGTATAACTCACGTCTATATTCATAAATGTGTTATAAATAGATGAATCTTTTATGAGAATTCAGACATTCAACCTATTGTACTAACTTCTCTCTATAACGTACTTAGTCTTAACAATTTATTTTATTTTTAAGCGCATGAATTGTAATTTTTTTTCTTTTGAGAATACCAATTTTGTTGTTTTAATGAATTAGACTATTAGTATTCTTTTCTTTTTTTTAATAAGTGACTATTAGTATTCTTCGTCGTATAAAAACAAATTATTCCATCCCTTAAAGAAATTGAATTAAGTGATTTTTTGTTAAAAAAAATAGTTTTCAATATATATATATGTATGTGTTAGTATGTATATCATATTTCTTTTAAGAGGATGATTTTGGAAACAAGAAAAAATAACTTTTTTATACACAAATTATAGGAAATTAAGCAAAAGAACTTTAGGGAAACAAAAGTAATAGAAATAATAATCCCTTCCGATTTCAGTTTCTTATTTCAAATAGTATTTATTCTTAATCAACTTGTAATTTTATTATTTGGAACAAATACACCCTTAATTCTCATTAAAAAAACCAAAAACTTGCATTTTGGTTTTATATGGGGTATAAAAATCATTTTATATTGTATAAAGTTGTAAATATAATTAATCTTGATATAATATCCTATGATTTTTTGGCTTTAATTTGATTCCATCTTATCAATACTTTGTTTTATAATTCTAAGGATAAAACATTTTCGTGGATAATAAAGTACAATTTTCAGGGAAAGATTTGCAAATAAATACAACAATGAAGTATAATTTTATTGAAGGATAAAAGTATAGTTAAAGAAACAAGTTGTGGCTCAATTAGACATTTAAAATGAAATGTGAGTCTCAATTATAAATATATATAAGTATTTAAAAAAAATTAAACCAAACATAAACTTATAACAATACCATAAACTTAAGAATTATTTAGTTCATATTAATTAAGAATTATTTAGTTCATATTAATAGAAGTACTAGTATTTCAAATTCACTTCTAAAGTTAAAATATATATTAATGAAATGTTCATGTTAATAATTCATTTTCAATAATATGAAATGACATTCAGGCATTAATCTTTTATTTAGTTCTAGCAACCATTCATCAAATATAAAATTCATTTAAGAGAGAACAAAAATGTGAAGAGAGCTTATTATGTTAATACCTTGCGATCTTTTTTGTCAAAATGTTTATACCTTGCTTGATTTAGCTAACAATGAAGATTGCGTATGATTAATAAATAAGGATGCCAAAGGTGACTTAAGGGAAGCTTTTGTCCTCTTTCTTTATTTCGTGCTTCTATCGAATCTATATGTCAATTAAATGTTTTTTTTTGCTACATTATACATTTAATTAAATAATGCCTTTCATTATTAAGAATATGTCATCTATCATAAAAATATTATGATGTATATACTCCTCATCAATTATGTTATTTTATATCTCTATCTCTTATTAAGTATTTGTTATTTTTAAATAAAAAGTTATATTAATTTTAAATTAATTTTTTTATCTATAATATCACATTATCACATATTTTAAAAATAATAAATAATATCTCGTCATCTATAGTCTTATGTACAATTTATTTAGACATATTTTGTTTGATTAGGAAAACACAAAAATCATAAATGATCAACATAAACATTTTTGTCTATACCAATATCTAGCTTCATATTAATTTTCATAATTTTAACAAGCCTTTTGTACTAAATATATATGATACTGCTAAACATAAACTAGAACACTTGATTACATAACAATCTAATTTTTCTTTTGCTATTAACTTTATTGGATATCTTATTATTGTTCAACAAAATTAGAATCAAAATATTATTTTTGTTCATTCTCAACTTAGAGATATTCTTATATAGTATTATAATAAATCTATATTGTATGTTGTTAAGTCGGGTTATTTATTAGTAGTGATTTTTAAGGAAGAAGAGGTGATTGTTTAATTGAGCAAAGCAACACTAAGTGTAATGATAAAGTTTTTTTAAAGTGATTAAGATTCCATAGATTATTTGGTAAATTAAAATTGTTTCTTTGAGAGTGTGCTTGATATATTATTGTTACTAATTGCAATCTCATCAAAAGGAGAATGCAAGTAAATTTTGTATGCATGCAAAAAAATGAAGATTTTAGATATTTATTCATAGATTGTATATTTTTTTTTATTGATGTTATGTCTCATATGTTATTATTGGGAGAATTATTACCTTTTAGTAGTTATTTAATTCAAATTTTGATAAAGTTTCAAGCAAAAGAAAGAAAAAGTAAACTAGACGAGAATAATAACTTAGAAAACTTATCATTACATGATGTAAGGTTTCAAAAGTGAGGAATGAAAAAAAAATAGAATGTTTTTAAATTGAAAAGTTTTATTTCTCATCAACCATCAATTATTTGAATTTGATTATGTTTTGATATAATTTTTTTTGTTTTTATTCTATCAAAATTAATATTTAGTTATTATTATGTATATTTACCTTTTTTAAAAAATGCAAAGAATTCTAAGAAAATGAAATGAAAAATCCTTAGGAAAAAAAGAGAAAATTACAATCACCACATATCTCTCCTTATATTGTCCAAACTATATAGTATGTCAATATAATTCTAGAATGTCTTCTTAAAGCACACATTTTAATTACTATCTTCGTTTCACTCTTTACAAAATATATTATTTTTAATTTAAAATAAAAAAAATTGAAAAAATAATTTTAAATTTTTAAATTTTTAAATTTTTAAATTTTTAAATTTTTAAATTTTTAAATTTTTAAATTTAAATCTATGATTTTTATTTTTATATTTTGATATGGTTGTAGTTTTTAATCTTTCAACACTACAATGTATTACAATTACAAACATAATTAATTTGATATAATTATATTTATCATTATTTTGTAAACTTAAATGTATTATTAAATTAAACTCCAATAAGTTATTTAAAAATATCACAAATTTATTTTGCAAGTAAAGTTATATTGGTATTTTTACTCTTATAAAAGATATAATTTAATCAATTAATTTTTAAAAAATAATATTTAATCAATTAATTTAAAAAAATGATACAAAAAAGAGAAATTTAATAATTTTAAATTTATTTAAAAATAAATAATAATATTCTCACTAATTATATTTATAGATTTTTGATTTAATGTGAGTAAATAATCTAATATTTGTTTATAATTTTTTATTAATAAAAATTTTGCGAATTTTTTATGAGTAAAAAATTAATAAATAATTTTTAAAATTAAATAATTAAACAATATTTTTACTTAAATATATGATCCTCGTGATATTTATTTATTTATTTCATTTTAAATTTTCATTTGACCTCTTATCCAATTCGGGTCTTTTTACATAGTCATCCTTACAAGATATTGAAGCCCCTTCCCTAATTCATGGAAAATTGTATGGTTAAAATATCAATAATTATAAATATATTATATATCATAATATAATATAATATAATTATAAAGATTTTTCGTTTGATTTTATTTTTGAAGTAAAAAATATATAATTATATTATATTTGTAATATATAATAAATATATATTATACCTCGGATAATTTCCCATTAATTCATAGATATATCCCTGCTGAGTGTCTCTGCTCTCCATTACATCAAGCCACTAAATGCTTCAAAGAAAGATATCGGGTTGAGCCTAACATCTCTACCATTCCCAACCTGAATATTTCCATAGTACCCGTCCCCCGTGCTCATTGTCCAGTTCTAGCAACTCTTGAATTACTTGCAAAACTTAAAGAATGGAAGCTTTCTCATCTAAAACCTTACCTGTTCAGCTTCAACTACGACAATCCTCTAGATATCCCAGGCAAAACTCTAGCCTTTTGTTTTATGCGCCTTATCATCTTCAAAGTTGTTCTCAATTATTGTTTTGCTCTGACCTCATCACATTGGGATTCTGCTAATTGTGGCACGTGAAATTTAGTTCAAACCACTTTCTATTATTCAAAATAGAGCCCTAACTATTAGTTAATTCCATCAAGCTAGCGGTGGTTGACTCAGTTTTTCTGTTAATTGTTGTAATTTGAGTTTGTTTTGTCAAATTTTTAGTTTGGTGATTCACTATTTTGGTTTAATATTCGACGGGAAATAGAAATTACGAAAATATACCTAGACATTGTCGTGCATTCTATACATTCTAATGTACGCATATTGTGAAAAATCTATATTTTACTATTTTGAAATTTGAATGTTATATGTTTTGGATATGTTGAAATCTGAACCTTTTTTTCATAAACCAGCTGTGTTGAAAAAGAGCAATTCAAATATGTTATAGCAGAGAAGTTGATTAAAAGAGTTCGTCCAATATCTGTCAAAAAGTGGCCAAGGAGGCTCCTTTTGCAGTTTGTGGTATTAAACCCAATTCTATTGTGTCCCACTTTTGCTGTACCTATGCCAGAGATGAAGGAAACTGATATTGTTCGGTAAATTTTTGTATATAGTAATGCAATTTAGTTTTTAATCATTTTTATCTTTCATTATTTGTTTCTTTTCCTGGATGTTTTTGTTCTATGTTGAAATTCCAAAAGTGCTTTTAAGCTCCTCTTTTCGGTATCAGTTCTTACATGTGATCTATTTTGGGGATTTGAAGTGTCCAGGACCTTAAAGCTTCCAAGTGGTGTTAGAATTCAAGGTGCGAAATTGCAATTGCAATCATTTTCAAGGAAGATAATGTAGTAGATTTATTTGTTGGGATGAATGATCAATATGGTATGGGATAGTTGAAAAACTTCCATTAGATGAAGAGGCCTCATTGCGGTGTGAAAGAAAATCGTGTGCATTATGTGTATGTTTGCTTCAGAATTTTACATTGATCTTCGGCTCCTCCTGTTCCAGAGATTGTTGAAGGGGAAGGACCAGAAGCAATTGATGGGGATCAAGTTGAGATTAATTATGTGTGCAGGCGTTCAAATGGATATTTTGTTCATAGGTAAAAATTGAATAATATTTGACTTTCACTTTGGGAAGTAGTTCGAATTTCTATTATTTCTGCTTTTGAACCTTTTTTAAACTTATTAATTATTTATCCCATTTCCTTACCCATTCTGCAACTTGTATGTATATCAATATAGCACTGTGGATCAATTCAGTGGAGACAGTATCCCTGTAATTCTTCCTTTGGACGAGAATGAGGTCAGTTTCTGATTCACCTTAACATGTTAAGCTCAAGAATACTAGAAAATGGCAACATGGTGACTCTGAGTACTTGTATAGATGTCTAATCTGACATTATATATATGACAACAACTTATCGTCCCTTCTGGCAGATTATAAAGGGCTTGAAAGAGGTTCTTATTGGCATGAGGGTTGGAGGTATATCAATTTGCTACAGGTTTCATTTTCTTTGGATTCCTTACTTTGTCATGGTTTAGTTTATACCATCATTCACTCACTGCTTAGGTGAGACCTTCTATGTAAAGCCATTTTCCGCTCTATGAGAATCAAATACAACTATAATAAAGGAATTTGACCAATAGGCGAAAATTGTGTTCGTCTTAATGTATTGGTATTCTGTGGCATGCAGCAACTATGAAAACTATCTAGTGAATGCAGTTATTACCTCCTTCCGTTTGCTGTCAATTGTAGTAGAATTACTCATTTTGAAGGAATTGATCTTCAGGTAAGAGAAGAGCATTGATTCCTCCTTCTGTTGGATACCTGAATGAAAACTTAAAGCCAATACCTGAAGAGGTTACTCTTTAACTCATCTATTCTAATGTACGAAGCATGCTGATTTCTGTTAGCTAGTAGTTTGAGTTCCCGAGACTAAAGAAAACAAAGTAGCTTATAATTTCGATATATTGAATAAAGAAAACAGAGTTGCTTATAATTTCGATATATTAACTAACTCCCTCCATCATCATTCTTATGATTCTGATTGCAGTTCGGCCCTCGACGTAGCCTCTTATCTCACACAGACGAGCCTTTGATATTTGAAGTTCAGCTCCTCAAAATTCTTTGAGTTAGTATTTTATTATTTGTATCCATGCTACATTATGCAAACAATAATACTATTGCTCTTTTGCATTGAGCTTTCGTTCACGTCGATTGACTTATTTAAGCCTTCTCGTATATTATTGTTCTGTAAAATTACATTGAATGGACACCGATTCATATAAATGCAAGTTGAGGATCTGACATTCTTGTGTTTATGAAATGCATTAAGATACAATATTCACGTACACAAATAGAGTTGTTTAAGCTTTTTAAAAGCTTGAATAAAAACTATTGGATATTAGTTCTTAATTCAAAGAATAAACACAAGGACCTTAATTCAAGGAATAAAACAAGGAGCTTAATTCAAGGAGTAAAACAAGGAATCCTTAATTCAAGGAGTAAAACAAGGAATCCTTAATTCAAGGAGTAAAACAAGGAATCCTTAATTCAAGGAGTAAAACAAGGAATGCTTAATTTAAAGAGTAATTGAAGGAATAAAATTTCCTTATAAATAGCTATACAATTGTAATGAAAATATGAAGAAAATAATACAAACTAGAGAACTCTTTTGTGTAGAGTTATTTCTTGTTTTTTCTACATGGTATCAGAGCAGGAAAATTAACTTGCTTCTGCTTTATTATTATCTTAGCATCTTCAATCTTTGAAATGGCTGAAGATAAGCCGCTAGGATCAGAAGCTGAAAGATCATCAGTGCTTTCCTTCATGAATATGCATGAGGTGGATGTCAACCCAAATCAAAGATTAAGCTCAGTCTTGTTGAATGAGTTTAATTACTTGCCTTGGTCAAGAGCAGTGTCTCTGGCTCTAGGTGGAAGGTCCAAGTTGGGGTTCATAAATGGAAGCATCGAAGTACCTGATGTTTCCTCACCAACCTATGAATCCTGGCTTAGTAAGGATCAGCTGGTTATGTCATGACTCCTAAATTCCATGGAACGTAAATTAGCTGAAATATTCAGTTACTCTGAATCTGCATACCAACTATGGGAGACGGTCAAGGAAATGTATGGCAGTCAAAATAATGCTGCACGAGTTTTTCAATTAAAGAAAGACATCTCAGATCTGCAACAAGATGGCAAGCCTTTTGTACAACTCTTAGGAAGCATGAAAAGCATGTGGAATGAGTTGGAAATATATCGTCCTCATACAACCGATGTAGCTCTGCTACGAAAGAGAGCGGAAGAAGATAAGATATTTCAACTTTTGTCCAGTCTGGATTCAACATATGAAGATATACGATGCCATATACTCATGAATACTGAACTTCCTTCCTTCACCAATGTATGTGCGACAATTCAACGTGAAGAAGTAAGAAGGAAAGTCATGAACAAGGATACAATGGCTAGTTCACCTGAGGCAAGAGCCTATCTAACCAACGAGAGGAAGTACAAAGGGAAGCATCCAAACTTGAAGTGTCAACATTGCAACCATACGGGCCATGTTAAGGACACATGTTGGATTCTACATCCAGAATTAAAACCTGATTTTATAAAGGATAAGGGTTTACAGAAAGTGAATCGTACTGGACTCCGTGCTAATCATGCTTTTGCCTCTACCTCTAATGGGTCTGATCCATTCAAGAACTTCACAGCGAATCCAGCTGAACTCATGAATGAGTTTATGTTGTATCTTCAAAGCAAGACAAGAGGAGCTAGAATTGACTGTGTAGATAGCATAGAAGAAGGAAACTCGACAGCATTGCTAGGCAAGTTTGCGGGCTTCTTGGCAGATACAAAACTCATACCACAAGAGGACATGCAAGGTATCATAAAAGCCTTTAAAACTGCTCTTAAAATAAATATGTTGCATGATTTTTGGGTTGTAGATTCAGGTGCCACAGATCATATGACAAACCATGTGTCAAAGTCTCATAAGTTTGAAAAATTAGCAAATCCTTCACAAGTTTCAATTGCAAATGGTGAGAATGTAAAGGTTTTAGGAAAGGAAAAAATAAAATTAATGTCAGATGAAATTGAGTCGGCAGTTTTATATGTACCTTCCTTTCCTTTCCAACTTCTGTCTGTAGGAAAAATCACAAATACCTTGAATTGCTTAGCCATTTTTTCTCCTCACAATGTCATTTTTCAGGATTGTGTCACCAAAAAGACGATTGGTGAAGGGTTTTACTTAGATGGTCTCTATTACATATCCAAGAGCAATCCCAGAGGGTTTCAAGCTAAGTTTAATCCTATCCAAGATAATCAATTGTGGCATCAACGTTTAGCTCACCCTTCTCTACCAATTTTGTCAACTTTATTTCCAAACTTAGGAAATGATGAAATTGCATGTGAAACTTGCCACTTGTCTAAGGCCACTAGATTGCCTTTTAATTCTTCCTTGTCTAGGGCTAGTAAGTGTTTTGAACTAGTTCATTCAGATGTATGGGGACCAATTAATGAATCTTTTGATGGTTATAAGTATTTTGTGATTTTTGTTGATGATTTCTCTCGAGTCACATGGTTATATCTTTTAAAGTCTAAAAATGAAGTTATGGAAGTATTTAAGGACTTTCATAATCTTGTTAAAAATCACTTTTCTTCTAAAATTCAAACCTTAAGGTCTGACAATGGCACCGAATACATGTCCCATATCATGAAACAATATTTGAGCATTCATGGCATTATGCATCAAACAAGTTGTGTTGGCACACCTCAACAAAATGGTGTAGCTGAACGCAAAAATCGGGACTTACTTGAAAAAACTAGAGCATTAATGCTACAAATGAATGTACCAAAGAGATTCTGGTCCCAAGGGGTTATGGCAGCTGCTTACATCATCAATAGATTACCCAGTCGAGTCTTAGATTTCAAGTCTCCTCTAGAGGTCATGAAAGAAAGGAAAATTAACCTTTCACACCTTAGAGTCTTTGGTTGCATCTGTTTTGTACATATTCAATCTCATCATCGAGATAAATTGGATCCTAGAGCTGTTAAATGTATTTTTCTTGGTTATTCATCTACACAAAAGGGATATAAGTGTTATGATCCCCAACTTAGGAGATTAATTGTGTCTAAAGATGTTCGATTTTATGAAACTAACCATTTTTTTAGCAAGTCACATGAAATCACAAGTCAAGGGGATGACATCTTGGATGTGTTTCCATTACCAAGAATCGAACTTGAGGCTCCACAACAACAAGATCCCAGCCATGTCAACATTGATGCATCTCTCACTGAAAGTAACAATGAAGGGTCTCGTCTTAATGGTACACTGCATGAAGATGGTGATAATCAAGATGATCCTCACAATATGGTACAAGATGTGAACGAGTGTGAGATAACTCCTTCTGCTCCACGACGTAATCCAATGCGTGTTAGGCAACCTCCCACAAGACTTCAAGACTTTGTCACCTACAAACCCACACATCCCATCTCAAATTATGTGTCATATAAGAGAGTGACACCAACCCATGCCGCATTCCTCAGCACTATATCGAGTTACAGTGAGCCTCAAAACTTTCATGAGGCCAACAGCCAAGAGGCGTGGAAGGAAGCCATGCAAGAAGAACTTAAAGCCCTAGATCAACACAACACATGGAGCATCACCAAACTTCCAAAAGGCAAGAAAGTTGTGGGTTGCAAATGGATCTATAAGCTCAAATTCAAGTCAGATGGATCAATTGAGAGGTATAAAGCAAGATTGGTGGCTCGGGGATTCACTCAAACATTCGAGGTGGATTACAAAGAAACATTTGCACCTGTTGCAAAAATGAACACGGTAAGAGTGTTACTGTCTGTGGCTGTAAACAAGGGGTGGTCCATGTACCAAATGGATGTGAAGAATGCATTCTTGCATGGTGATCTCAAAGAAGAAGTCTATATGAAATTGCCACCTGGGCATCCTCAAAGCAATGAACTGGATTTAGTGTGCAAATTGCACAAATCCATTTATGGTTTGAAACAGTCCCCACGAGCTTGGTATGCCAAGCTAAGCTCAGTTCTCACTAGTGTTGGTTTCAAAAGCAGCAATGCCGATTCCTCACTATTTGTTCGCACAGGAGCTATGGGCAAATTGGTTGTGCTGATTTATGTAGATGATCTGATAATTACAGGTGATAATGCTGACAAGATTTTCAACCTCAAACAGTCCCTCAAACAAAGGTTTGCAATTAAAGACCTTGGGATATTGAAGTACTTTCTTGGTATAGAAATGGCAACCTCGCACAAGGGACTATTTCTTAACCAAAGGAAATATATCCTAGATTTGCTTAAGGAAGCTAACATGAGCGATGCTAAACCAGCCATTACCCCTCTTGACAGCAAGCTCAAACCTAGCTTGAAGGGCACGCCACTCAGGGATATAAGTTATTACCAACGACTGGTTGGTAAGTTGATCTACCTAACAATCACCAGACCTGACATCACATATTCTGTAAGTATTGTGAGCCAATTCATGCACTCCCCAACACTTGAGCATTTGACCCTTGTTAAAAGGATCTTACGCTACTTAAAAGGATCAGTGGGTCGTGGTATTATCATGAAGAAGAATGACAACACACAAATCATGGGGTATTGTGATGCTGATTGGGCAGGGAATGCAATTGATCGCAAGTCCACCACTGGCTACTGTACATTTGTCGGTGGAAACTTGGTCACATGGAAGAGTAAGAAGCAAAACTGTGATTGCCAGATCAAGTGCCGAAGCAGAGTATCGTGCAATGGCTTCAACTGCGTGTGAGTTGATATGGCTTAAAGGTCTTCTGTGTGATTTAGGTGTTCCTACAACTCTTCCTATGTCCTTATTTTGTGACAATCAGGCAGCTATGCATATAGCATCAAACCCAGTGTTTCACGAGAGGACGAAACACATTGAAGTTGATTGTCATTACGTTCGTGAACAAGTTCAATCACAGGTGATTCAGACACATTATACAAAAAGCTTCGACCAACTGGCTGACATCTTCACCAAGCCCTTGGCTTCTCATCAATTTCAACGACTTTTGTCCAAGCTTGGATCCATAAATCTTCTGGATCCAGCTTGAGGGGGAGTATTGGATATTAGTTCTTAATTCAAAGAATAAACACAAGGACCTTAATTCAAGGAATAAAACAAGGAGCTTAATTCAAGGAGTAAAACAAGGAATCCTTAATTCAAGGAGTAAAACAAGGAATCCTTAATTCAAGGAGTAAAACAAGGAATCCTTAATTCAAGGAGTAAAACAAGGAATGCTTAATTTAAAGAGTAATTGAAGGAATAAAATTTCCTTATAAATAGCTATACAATTGTAATGAAAATATGAAGAAAATAATACAAACTAGAGAACTCTTTTGTGTAGAGTTATTTCTTGTTTTTTCTACAAAAACACGTGTAAGGTTTTCTCCATATTAATGTCACTTCTTTCTCGTGGTTGGTAAAAAAATTATTTTGGAGGTAATTTGTAATTAAATAAGCATATTAATCCGAGTTAGGTATTAAAAGTCCCATAATTTTTTAAAATTAACACTTTAGTCCCGTAATTTATGAATTAAGCACTATTAATTCTGTTATTAAGAAAAATAAACATTTTGTTATATAATTTATTAAAATAAGTACTTTTAGTCATCAAAAATATAAAAATAAGGATCTCTAAAGCCTAAATTTTATAAATAATAAGATTATAGGTGAATAACTTACCAATTACGAAACTAAACTGTTTAATTAAATAATTATAGGAACTTTAGTGCCAATTTAAAATGTGGTTGCATATTTAACAAAGGCATGCACTAATATACGAAGAGTTAAGTGTCACGACCTTAAATTTCAAATAGCGATTGTGCGACACTTAGTATGATCCGTTGTACTAAGTCTGCCTTTTATCCGAACGAAACTTTCCAAAGAGATTAGAAAGAGACTTAGAGATTGAGATGATTCAAGAATAAAGCAAGAACTAGAGAGAGTTTGTAAAGAATACCTTGTATTGCTCTAGAGAGAGATTATCTTACAATTTCTCAAGATGAATCCAAATGAAGACTAATAGGTTTATTTATAGTGTGGTTCCAAGCTTAAGACTATGCCATAACTTTTTAGATCCTTCTAAGTCTAGAATGTACAAGAGTGTTCAAGTTTTATCTACAATATGCCACAAGATTCTAGGACCTTCTAGCCAACTCTAGAGTCTTCTAGGAGTGTCCAGTTCCTTCATGCACGTTCTAGGATGTTCCGTAAGCTTCTAACGACTCCCACATCCTTCATGAACCATCTGACACGTTCTAGAATATTCCAGCACCTTCCAGCGCGCTCTAGAACATTCTAGAGTTTTCAAGGTTTGAGTTGAGTCCATCCAACTCTAACTCTTTCTAGACATCTCTAGGACATTCTAGAACTTTTCCATGTAGAAAAGTCTAGATCCTTTAGGCAACCACCATTTATTTGGATTATAAGGGACATTTTAAGCGGGACATAACACCCTCCTCCACTCAAGTTCGCGATGCCCTCATTGCGTCTTCAAGCTTGAACCTCTCTATGTCATCTTTGAATTGCCACAAAGAGTCTTCAGGTTCCCAACTTGCTTCTATACCTGGGGCATTCTTCCAATTGACCAAGTATTCCCGATAACTTGGTACACTCCTACGTCGGATTAGGCGATCTACCAAGATAAAGTCCATTCCTTTGTCAAAGGAGGTTACTACTGCAGTGGGTGCCCTCTTTGATTCTCCCCGACTTATGTCTTCCTTATTTCCATGATAAGGCTTCAGCATGCTTACATGAAAAACTTGATAGATTTTAAGTTTCGGGGGGAGTTGTAACTTGTAGGACACCTTACCAACTTGCTTGAGGACTAGAAATAACCCTTCATACTTCCGCACTAACCCTTTATGAACCTTCCGCAAGGACTTAAACTGTTGGGGCAATACTTTGACAAGGACCAAATCTCATTCCTGAAATTCCACCATCCTCATTTTCTTGTCACATTTTCTTGTCAGCTCATCTCTTCATCTTCTTAGATGCGTTATTTAAATAGGTTCGGGCTATCTCTGCTTGATCATGCCATACTTTGGCAAACTTGAAAGCAACGGGACTTTCCCTTCATATCTTGTGGCTAAAGCATGAAGAGTCATGGGTTGCTGTCCCATGATGATCTCGAAGGGACTCTTCATTGTAGACTCACTTATCTACAGATTATAAGAGAATTGGGCTACATCCAGCAACTTAGCCAAATCATGTTGGTTGACACTAAAAAAGTGTCTGTCGTTTTGTGGATGAAAGCTTGTGGAGAAGTTCAAGTCTGATCCCAATAACTTGAACAATTCCGTCCAAAACTTCCCTGTGAATCGTGGGTCTCGATCGCTCACAATATTGGATGAAATTCTCCAATGCTTCACAACGTGCTTGAGGAATAATCGTGTCGTCTCATCCGCAGTACAATCTGTTGAGGCAGGTATGAATGTTGCATACTTATTGAAGCGATCAATGACTATAATGATATTGCCAAAGCCTTCTGATTTTGGAAAGCAAGTGATGAAATCCATTGAGACACTCTTCCATGGTCTCTTTGGAATAGGCAGCGACTCCAACAAACCTCTGGGTGCATGCTGCTCTGTCTTGTCCTGTTGGCATACAAGACAAGTCCTTGCATAGGCTTCAACATCATCTCGTAGTTGAGGCCAGTAGTAAATGGACTTGATCAAAGCAAGGGTACGTTCCTTAGTGTCCAGCCCATAGCGAATCGTGGCACTCTTTCCTTAAGTTCCCTCACTTTGGTACAAAGATGCGATTTTGCTTGACGTAAAGTAGTCCATCACTCAACCAAAATTGCCTTATCTTTCCTTCCTTGATGAGGGCAAAAATGTTTTGAGCTAGGGCATCATGCTCAAGCCTTTCTTTGATCCTTTCTAACAAGGGACTGATAGGTCTACTCAAGGCTGTCAACTCCACCTTTCGACTTGGCGGGTCAACCACCACGCTTCTACTGTGCCACTTTGATTTTTCCACCTGATAAGGGTTTATTTTTGGTGGTATTGTGTTAAGATCCAACTCAGTTTTATGGTCCACCTCCCTCCTTGGAGATAACCGTTTGGGCAATGCTTTCAGCATCCCATCATGGAACTTATTTAAGACAACTTGCACTTTCGTCAGCAAGCTTGGCCAGTCCAAGCACCAAGACTGACCTTAACTCCACGAGAAACTCCTTGTAAAGGTAGTGTTATCGAGTTAACTTCTTTGAGCGATCCTCCTCCATTGACAACCTTAAGGCCGAATCTCTTTACTTCCTCTATTGAGAAAAAGTTATGAGATGCACTTGTGTCAACCAAAGCTTTGGCAACCTTCCCGTTGATAGTTGCATCTACAAACATCAAGCGTTTGGCGGTCTTTGGGGCGTTCTATAATGCACTAAGTAGGTGCAAAGAACCCATCTTTGCACCTTCTTCCATCTCGCCTCCATCCTGGTCATAAGTGGAAGCAACTAAGGCATTCAAGGCCTTTCTTTTCGGACATTCACGTGCCCAATGCGGTCCGTCACATATGAAACACGTCACACGGGGTTTCGAGGCACCACGATCCTCCCTTTCCTTCCCCTTATCCCGTGATTTTGAACTAGGAGCCTTATTTATGATTTTTGGAACCCTGACTTTTGGCATGGCCTGCACTACTATTTCCTCCACCAAACTTTTTATATGTGGTTTTTGAGTTTTCTTTGTTTGTGGAGTAGTCAATAAAGCTCTCAGTAACCGCGATAGCCGAAGATAGGTCTTGAACACCTCGTCGCTTGAGTTCAAGGTTAGCCCACGATTGGAGACCATCCATAAACAAGAATAAGACATCCTTGTATGAAGTGTTGGAGACTTCTAGCAGTAAGGTTGTGAACTATTTCACATAGTCTCTTATGCTACCTGTTTGCTTTAACCGTCACAATTGGCCCCTTATCTCCTCTTCAGCATTTACAGGAAATAATTAGCCTTTGAATTCCCTTTTGAAGTCATCAAAGGTGTCAATTGTGCATACCCTTCATTGCACATCGCTATGCCTTCGTCTCTACCATAGCATAACCATGTCAGACAAGTACATGACAGCAGTTCGGATCTTACTAGCATGGTCCGTTATGTCAGTAGTCTCAAAATATTGTTCCAGCCCCCATAGGAAGTTCTTACCTTCCCTAGCATTCCTAGCACCATTGAAGGTCTTTGGCTTGGGAATATCCACCTTCTTAGCCTCGATGATGGTAGTTGTACTAGTTCTCGCGGCCATAGCCCGCTTACAAAGAGCTAGGTCACCTCCCATATCCTCCATTCTAAGTAACACATTAGCAAGTTCTTTTTGGACTAGATCTCGTACCTTGGCAAGTTCGACCTTTAACCCATCGATCTCTTGCCTTAGCCCATCATCTAGCTCGTTGAGGGACATCTTAACCGCTGCATGGATCTCCACATCCTCGGCATCCAAGCCGTTGCAACGTTCCTCCAAGTTGTCCACCCGATCGAACAGCTCCCCTATGCTATCCTACGCACTCCTCACACGTGCTTCCAAGCTAGAAATAATGTCTTTAGACTTGGCTCGAGATTCCTTTGGTGGTTTCCGAACTTCCTCACGCCCACGTTCCATTGGTGGAACGTCCATTCTTGGTGTAGCTGGGGCAATGTTCTTCATTATGCCAAGGATAGTAATGCTTCAACCTAAAGCTTTGATACCAACTATCACGACCTTAAATTTCAAAAAGCGATCGTGTGACACTTAGAACGGTTCGTTGCACTAAGCCTGCCTTTTACCTGAACGAAACTCTCCAAAGAGATTAGAAAAAAACTTAGAGATTGAGAGGATTCAAGAGCAAAGTAAGAACTAGAGAGAGAGTTTGTAAAGAATGTCTTGTATTGTTGTAGAGAGATATTATCTTACAATTTCCCAAGATGAATCCAAATGAAGACCAATAAGTCTATTTATAGTGTGGTTCCAAGCTTAAGACTATGCTACAACTTTCTAGATCCTTGTAAGTCTAGAATGTATAAGAGTGTTATAGTTTTATCTACAATATGTCACAAGATTCTAGGACCTTCTAGCCAACTCTAGAGTCTTCTAGGAGTATCTAGTTTCTTCATGCACGTTCTAGGATGTTCTGTAAGCTTCTAGCGACTTTCATATCCTTCATGAATCATCCAACACGTTCTAGAATATTCCAACACCTTCCAACGTGCTATAGAACATTCTAGAGTCTTCAAGACTTGAGAGTTGAATCCATCCAACTCTAGCTTCTTCTAGACATCTCTAGACTATTCTAGAACTTTTTTTTATATAAAAGAGTCTAAATCCTTTAGACAACCACCATTTATTTGGATTTTAAGAGACATTTTGAGCAGAACGTAAGATAAGGCTCTAAAAATTATAACCAAATTATTTTAATACATTTTTGTTTAAAATATAACTAAAAATAACGAATTATTGATGTTATGTGAAGCCTTATACCAAAGTTGAAATTTTTTCCTCTAGTTTTTATAAACACAAAAACATTAAAAGAAAGGAAAATGATATTGCTACTTATGCATGTCTGAACTCCGATATCAATAACAAATTTTTCTCTAGACTAATTAGATCATGTGGACGTTTTAATACTGACTTATATATGATGCCCAATAAGTCAATTAAATTTGAAAAAAATGAGTTAGCGTCAATTAATTTGATAGTTTGATCAACATTACCTTCTAAACATCTCATATTATAACTTTAGAAGTTGCGTTAAGAATCTCTTGGTTGAACTAATCATGTCCTAGTGGATTTTCATTGTTCTATTTCTCATTATTAGATCATTGGTGTGTAAATTTGGGTCGATTTTGAGCTAAAATACCAATCAATTTAATCTATTCGATTCATAAAAAATAGAAATAAAATAAAATCTATTAAATGTATAAAACTAATTCAAACTCAACTAAAAAGTTTGGATAGTTTTTAAATTTTTTATTTTTCTTCCTAGACGGTAACTATATATTTTTACTCCATAGAGTAAATTTGGTTATACAAAATTTAAACTTTATAGTTTGTATTATATATATAATATCATAATTGTTAATATCTAAGTTAAGTATATTTAAACCTAACTTATAAAGATATATATTAATTTAAATATTTTTAACTATACAATACAATATAAGTATAACTATAAGAAGAAAAAAAGTCAGGATTTTAAATGATTAACATTATTTGTTAAGATTTTGGAGTTTTAAATTAAAAAAAATACAAATAATTTATAAATAAATAAATAAAATTAAATATAGTATATATGTGTTGGTCCAGGTTTTTAAAATTTAAAAATCAAATCAAATTATACTTAATCAATTTTTAAAATTTAAAGCCAAATAAATTCAAAAATATTTTAAAAGATATAAATATATTAGGTTGATTCGGATTAATTCTTTTGATTTAGTTTGAATAATTTTTACGCATTTTTTATTTTGAGGTATTATTCCAAAGCTAATGGATTGAAATCCAAAATTAATAGATTGAAATGTTGGACTAAGCAAACCTAGTTGTCAAATCAAAAAGCATAGATGACTTATATCTGTTACTAATGCAATATAGACACCTCACTTGAGTTGAGATATAGTGTTCGAAAATAAAAGAGGAGAATTGATAAATTTCCCCTAAAACGGTAATAACGTTGTCGTTTCATCGTTTAAATTAGACACAGTTGTGACACCGACTCCCCCCACCCTCCTCCTTTCTTTCACTGAGCAACCTTTTACGGTTTTACCCTTCCTATGGTTTCCTGGCTTCATAAGTTCTTCGGCGACGGTTATCAAAGACAGGCAGACAGAGACGAATAACACAATTTCCTTCCCTAATAGAAACGTTGCGACAGTAACTCCCATCCAGTCCACAAATTTATTTTCATTTTAAATTTTAATTAATTGAAAAGTTCTATCAAAGCTCAAAAGTGAGGTGTGTGTTTGGAAGCCGAGAAAAGGTAAAAGAACCATGCAAAAAATCACTCAGGGATGGTTTACACAGGGAAGTGGTGGCGGTGATAGCTCAGAGATACCTCGATCTTCGTTATTAGCAGATTGGAATTCATATGCAGCCTCGCAAGATGACAGCTCCTCTTTGGACCTCGGCTTCGATCTCGAATCTGCTGT
Source organism: Hippophae tibetana (assembly GCA_037013495.1). Taxonomy (NCBI): domain Eukaryota; kingdom Viridiplantae; phylum Streptophyta; class Magnoliopsida; order Rosales; family Elaeagnaceae; genus Hippophae; species Hippophae tibetana. The sequence goes on from CM072803.1 coordinate 84,538,618, forward strand.
TCGATCCGCCAACGAGACCGTTTCGGGTACTTTTAACGTGTAAGTTTTCTATGATCTCATCTTTTGTTACGTCCAATTCAGTGTTTCCCGTATCAGATATATGTTTTCATAAATTTATAGTATGTAGTCGAGCTTGCTGGATTATGTATGTGAGTAGGGTTTTAATATTTGTGCAACTGTAGCAAGTCTAATAAAATTAAATATATTGATTGCCCGACTGATTGGTGGTTTTCTTGAGTGGGTGAAATTGCAGAATGAGCTGATCTGTTCATTGAATTTTCGATTATAGGTAGTTGTGTACGTAATCCTGTACAGTGGGTGTCTCTATGTTGCAATCTGGTATTGAATGTAGGAATGAGTATTTACATTATCAAGTCATTTGGAGACTGTACGTACCTAGTCTAGTCATGAGAGAGATTCATCTGCAAAATTGGAATTATGCATGAATAATATCAATTGCACTAACAATTAGCTTTCAACTACACTCATCACAGAGATGGTGAAAAGACATCTTTTAGGGACTTTTTCGCCCTCCATATTCCGATCTCAGTTATTCCGACCATTTGGAAGTAAAATTGAGCACACCATACACCATACACCATACACCATACATGTGCACAAGCACGCTCTCACACACACATATGAAAAGCCACGATTGGGTCCTTAGTGGGGTGAGAGTTATTTCTTTCATGTTTTCAGCAGTTAAGTGCGAGTTATTTCCAGCAGTTAATGTATGCATATTTTTAGCAATCATGCTTGAGTGGGGTAGTTATACATGAGTGGTGGGTGGGTGGAATTATATTCAGTTTATATGCAAGGTCTCTGCCTACTTAAGGCAGCCACTAGTATCAATGGTAAAATACAAAAAAAAATATTGAATTTAGATTGGGTACCTTTCTTGTTATGATTGATTAAAAATAATATTAGTTTTGTTAGTTAAAATAAGAGGTGACTAATTTAGAAGAAAATTCATGGAAGGTGGCTTACCATATTGTCAAAGATGGAGGTGCCTAACCTTGTTTGAATAAAGAATAGGAAAATTAGGTAGCCTAATTTTATTGAATGAAGAAATGTTTGGCATATGAAATAAGAACTTGAAGGCTATAAATATGACTTCATTTCTTCATTATTAATCATCCCAAAAATAGAGAAAAACTTGTATGAGAAGTTCTTGAGTGAGAGAATTTTGTGGGAAAATTCTCTTGGGCTTGTAGTTGCTCTTGTCTTTTGGGTGTGAGAAAATTATTGAGAGTGCGGTTGTAACAATTTTCCACATAGTGAATTTTTCTCTGGTTGTCTTTTGACAACGAAAGTGGTTTTTTTCTAATTTGGAGTTTCCACTATAATTCTTGTGATGTGTATTATCCATTTCTCTGTTATTTGATATTCTGCTAAGGAAGATCTTGGGAGTGATTATATCATTTTATCCAAATTTCCTAACAACTGGTATCAGAGCCAATTTCAAAGAAAGAAGGAGAAATGTCAGGAGTCAAGATTGACATTGAGAAATTTGATGGGAGAATCAATTTTGGCTTGTGGCAAGTACAAGTCAAAGATTTGTTGATCCAATATGGGTTACACAAGGCGTTAAAGGGGAAACCAGCCCTTGTTACTGGTATTGAGTCCAGTAAAATCAATATAAGTGATGAAGATTGGGAAGATCTTGATCTAAGAGTTGCAAGTGCAATTCGGCTTTGTTTGGCCAAAAATATTCTTGCAAATGTGCATGGAATATCTATGGCCAAAGAACTCTGGGAAAAGCTTGAAGAATTGTATCAGGCAAAAGGCGTTTCAAATCGGGTATATTTGAAAGAGCAGTTTCATACTTTGTGTATGAATGAAGGAACTATTATGTCTGACCATCTCAGTGTTCTCAATGGTATTGTCTCTGAACTGGAAACCATTGGAGTTAAACTTGATGATGAAGATATAGCTTTAAGGCTCATCTGGTCTCTTCCATCTTCTTATGATCACATGAAACTTATCTTGATTCATGGAAAGGAGAAAATAATTTTTTCAAAAGTTACTAGCAAGTTGTTTTCTGAAGAAAAAAGGCTGAGTGGTGGAAGAAATGTTTCGTCTGAAAACTTAGCATTGGTAGCTGACAACCGAAAGAAAAACAATTTCATGAAAAAGAAGATAGTGTGCTGGGGGTGTGGACAATCTGGGCACCTCAAAAGAAATTATCCAAAGGGTGGAACTGATTCGGCAAGAAGCTCAAATACCGATGGTGACGCTAATAGTATGTCTGTTTTCAAAGACTATAGTGATGCTCTTTGAAAAGAGCGTGTACATCCTCATGGCATGCCGCTAGTCTCTAAATATTGCCATGAAAGAGGGTGTGTTACTGGTAGCGGGTCCACAAGTTTGCACACGGGCATTGACTTGGTATAGATGCAAGATGTGTGGTGGAAAGGATGTCGATGGCTGATGAACTCTCGGGAAAACCAAGTGTGAGAGTTGTATCATAAATTTCAGCAAGTTTTTTTTTTCGACATGAGCCGATGTGAAATTCTTAGAATTGGTGATTAATTCTAAGTGGGTGTACTCTTTATGGTGGAGTATGATAATTCTCGGTGTAGAGAATTATGACTGTTGGAATAGACAGTGTTGTAGTGATAACCATGTTTATTTTTAATCAAGGTGGAGATTGTTATGATTGATTAAAAATAATATTAGGTTTGTTAGTCAAAATAGGAGGTACCTAATTTAGAAGAAAATTCATGGAAGGTGGCTTACCATATTGTCAAAGATGGAGGTGCCTAACCTTGTTTGAATAAAGAATAAGAAAATTAGGTAACCTAATTTTGTTGAATGAAGAAATGTTTGGCATATGAAATGAGAACTTGAAGACTATAAATATGGCTTCATTTCTTCATTGTTAATCATCCCAAAAATAGAGAAAAACTTGTATGAGAAGTTCTTGAGTGAGAGAATTTTGTGAGAAAATTCTCTTAGGCTTGTAGTTGTTCTTGTCTTTTGGGTGTGTGAGAAAATTATTGAGAGTGTGGTCGTAATAATTTTCCACAGTGAATTTTTCTCTGGTTGTCTTTTGACAACGAAAGTGGTTTTTCTCTAATTTGGAGTTTCTATTATAATTCTTGTGTTGTGTATTATCTATTTCTCTGTTATTTGATATTCTGCTAAGGAAGATCTTGGGAGGGAAAATTTATGATTATATTATTTTATCCAAATTTCTTAACATTTCTCACTCAAAGAGAAAAACAAGCTGCATTTGATCATTGGTATCAGAGCAAAGGTTTAGTATGGGAACCAATAAGGAGCGAATTGAACAATTGGAGGTTGGGCTCGGCGAAGTGAAGGATGGGCTATACCAATTGGGGCTTGGCATGGTGGATAGGCTACGGAATTTGGAAGAAACTCTTAACCGTTTCTTTGATGTATTCCTTGCAGGCCAAGAGTCTCCAAACCAGGGTATAACCCAAACCGTGAAGGCCACCAAGGGAGGCGACTTGTTGTATCCTCCAAAACGATGAAACTTGAATTTTCCCTATTCTTAGGAGACAATCCAACGGAGTGGTTCAACCATGTGAATCAATTATTTAAATTTCAGAACACTCCTGAAAACCAAAAGATTACTTTGGCTTCTTACCACTTAGAAGGAGAGGCCACTAGTGGCGGCAATGGATCCGTCGGACATTCCAAAAAGAAGGACGAGTTCTCTTATGAGCAGCTTTTGAAGATGAACTTTGGGCATACTTTGAGCTCTCCGATTGTGAAGATTTTAACGAAGCGCTTTCACGGATCAAGCAAACTGGCTATCTGCGTGAATATTAGCGGGAATTTGAACTAGGCAATCGAGTCAGAGGATGGACGCAAAAGACTCTTGTGAGTACATTCATGGGCGGCGACAGAGATCTCAGACGAAATCTGCATGTTTCAACCTTAGACATTAAAGGATGTTATTCGCTTCACGCGAATGAGGGATGATCAACTCATGAAACAGAGGAGATTCACACTGCCGACAACACCAGTGTAAACTCCCCTAGCTCTTCCACCAACAAATCGAGTAGTGTCCGTAGTGCCTGTCCGACGATTGAGTTGGGAGGAAATGCAACGGAGGAGAGCCCAAAACTTATGTTTCAATTGTAATGATTGTTTTATTGTCGGACACAAATGTCTGGGACCACAGATACTCCAATTGGAAGGTTACGTGATAACGGCGACTTGCTATGCAAAGATGTCTCCGGAGAACAACTGCTGGATAAAGCAAGACACAGCTTGTTAAAGAAAGCTTGGTGCGATGGAAGCACCTTCCAACCGAAGAAGCAACATGGGAACCAACAAGCCAACTACGAGAGCTATTTCCAAATATGGACCTTGAGGACAAGGATCCATTTCATGGGGAAGGTATTGATAGACCATGATTGGTCCTTAGTGGGATGAGTGGAGTGCAAGCTGATGTATTTTTCTTTCATGTTTTCAGCAGTTAGATGTGAGTTATTTCCAATAGTTCATGTATGCATATTTTTAGCAATCATGCTTGAGTGAGGTAGTTATATGTGAGTGGTGTGTGGGTGAAATTGTATTCAATTTATATGCAAGGCCTTTACCTATTTAAGGCAGCCACTAGTATCAATGAAAAAAAATCAAAAAAAAATATTGAATTTAGATTGGGTACCTTTTTCACCCGAAGAGAAACACGATCTGCATTTGGGACCTATCAACATATAGTTGAATATTTTATTATATAATTATCTATCTTTCAAGATTTTTTCCACTCCTTGTTTTTAAATTATAATGGGCTAATGTGAAAAGAACAAAGTTGAGTGGAGGGTCCTGGGCAGGTGTAGGCAAAGATTTGGTAAGTTGGTTCAACTTGGGTATTAGTCAAAATAAGAGAAAAACGAACTCCACTATTTTAAAGCGTATACCATTAAGGAAGTTATCAGCAAGCATATTGTGTTGTGAATTTCGGAAGCATTAGTTAAGAAATATTTTGGTCATTAGATTTCATAAGAGGAGAAAAAAGTGGTATTTAATTCAAGTGAAAGAAATACATACCGACCATGGCTGGAAGAAACTGCTTCTTCATGCCAGCCTGAAACTATCAAGTCTTAGTTCCAATTTCAGAGGAACAAAACCATGTGATTGTGATATGGAATGGCTATAGTGGTGGTGTTTTTGGAAATTCATAATTTGGCAAGCCTTATAATTAATGACTGTGTAAAAGTTTTTGTTTTTGAGAGATTAGTAAGGGGAAAAAGGGTCGTGCCTATTAATAGTGAAATAACGCTTAATAATGTTGTAATTTAACAGTGGATACATTTAAATTTCACATTTCATCCCTCCATCTGACCCCCTTTTTGTCGGTAAAGAAGTTCGACATGCATGGATTGAACCGAGAGCATGGACATGGATCACAATGGGTAACCATGTGCTCTATACGTGGCTGAATGTTCATACTTTTAAATTGACTGTGAAGTAGTTCACTTTACGCTGATGCCTTCTTTAGTTTTTCATGCAGTCATTCTTTGATTTGTTTAAAACCACTTTAGGGTTTCTAAGGGGGTGAGAGATCTACCTGGGAACTTGCAGACTGCAACAAGCACGATTCCATCAGGAAAGGCTCTCATGTACTTTGGGCTGTTTCTGGCCACTGGGGTGTTTTTTGTGTTCATCGCATTCACCATGTTCCTCCCTGTCATGGTGCTTATGCCTCAAAAGTTTGCTATCTGCTTTACTATAGGATGTTGTTTTATCATTGGGTCATTTTTTGCACTAAAAGGTCCAAAGAATCAGCTTGCTCATATGACTACAAAAGAGGTATCTGTACTCGATACACGTAAATGATTTTGTTAAGCTAAATAATTATATATGTTCATTGACTTATTGTTTTTCTTTTCTGTAATGAATCCAGAGGCTCCCGTTTACATTGGGATTTGTAGGCAGTATGGTTGGTACCATATATGTCTCTATGATACTGCATAGTTATGTTCTCTCTGTCTTCTTCTCTGTATTGCAGGTATTTTTGTAACTTCCACCCTTTTCTCATCCTCTTCTGTTGAATTTCCGGGTATTTAAATTGCTATCTCCATGAAAATTTCAGGTTCTTTCACTTGCGTACTATGCTATTTCATACTTTCCTGGTGGATCTGCGGGCTTGAAATTCATAACATCATCAGTGACCTCTTCAATTTTGAAATGCTTTGGGAGGTGACTTTGACTAGAGAATTTTTTTCAATTTAGCTGAAACCTGGGATTAACAGATGTATTTTAAAGTTAAAATCAACTGTTGGATTGTTCAGTATCTTCATTTCTCAGGAAAGCTACTTGTAAAAAAGAACTTGGGATTAACAGATGCATTTTAATGTTAAAATCAAGTGTTGGATTGTTCAGTATCTTCATTTCTTAGGAAAGCTACTTGTAAAAAATAAAATAAAAAATTTGCCAAACAAGAGATATTGAATCATTTGGCAGCATGAGCGTGCAAAACATGGCGGGTTATTATGCCCAGGTCCATATTCAATCCCAAGCATAGGTATGAATGGTACACACGCTTCTAGCATTTTGGGCCCATACTTGACAAAAGTAATTGGCCGGTATGATCATTCAACGTGTAGCAAATTTATTACTTACTCAATATATTCCTTACAAATTAAATTAAATTAATTTTTCTCTTTATCTCATATTTGGTATTTTTTTTTTTAAATCTTAAATTTTATTAACTTACATATATTAGAAAAAAAAAATTTCTCTCAATGTAATACTACTTCATCACTTCAAATATATCTCATGTAGAGATGGGTAACACTACTATAAAAAAATGTTAGATAATATTGATTAAATAAGTAGTGACATATGAAATGCACTATCATTTTATGTACGAAGACTTGAAATATATCTCAAGTAGAGATGGATAACATTACTACAAAAAAATAAAAAATGTTAGGTAATATTGTTTAAATAAGTAGTGACATATGAAATGCACTATCATTTTATGTATGAAGACAAATATATCTCAAGTAGAGATGGGTAACATTAATATAAAAAAATAAAAAAAATGTTAGGTAATATTGTTTAAATAAGTAGGGACATATGAAATGCAATATCATTTTATGTATGAAGACTAAATATATCTCAAGTAGAGATGGGTAACATTACTATAAAAAAATTGTAAGGTAATATTGTTTAAATAAGTAGTGACATATGAAATGCACTATCATTTTATGTATAAATTTGTGATTGAATAATGTATTTCTTTCTTTCTTTAATAAAAAAACCCACTAAAGTCTTTCTTTAAAAGGAGTTATGATTCACTAAACTATATATCAAGTAATAAATATGAAATAAATTATAATGATATATTTTTAATTGTTATTAGACATGTAAGTTGTGATAGAATCATTAATTTATTTAATAGTGTTATATATCAGATTTTAAAAAAAAATCATAAATATTAAGAAAAATCAGTCATTCATATCGTTCTTGGTATGAATATTGCTCTGCCAAAAACAAATATGCTAGTTATAGAGGTTCACTCGTGTCTGTTCGAAATTCTCTCTTTGGAATTGAAAGTAATTTATATGAGCCAAATATTTCTAATGGTAAAATCACTTTTAACGTTTCATGTCAAATACTTATGTAGTATTATGGAATCCAGTTCAATTCAAAGGACTTCCTTATAAACTACTCTCGGAAAAAGTAATTAAAAATGTCCTCGATTATGTTGTTAGCCATATGATGGTCCGTACGAGGTAAATCAGCTAGAGATACCTCAATTAATGTATTCATATCCTAAATCTTTTTTATTTTTAAAGTATACCTTTTATCATTTATGAAAAATAATCATTTTTTTAAATATCTTTTGATCCTTTAAGGATTTTTATTTTTTATTATTTTAAAAAATCAACTAAAACTTAAAAAAATAAAATAATGATAATAATATTAATTTTCAAAAAAATATTATCAAATACAAATAACCATTTTATCAATTAAAGATATATACAATAGATACAATTTGTTATATCTAGGAGAGTTTTAACATTTTTTTATACAAATAATTATTTTATTAATTAATAATATTTAATACATACATGATTTGTTATATCATTTTATCAATTAAGGATATATATTATAGATATGATTTGTTATATCTAATCTAGTTTTGATATTTTTTAAATGGAAACAAATATTTTATCAATTAAGGATATATCTATTGTATACATTATTTGTTTATGATTTGTTATATTTAGTCGAGTTTTGACAATTTTTTCTCTAAATGTTTGGTTTTTACATTACCTACTAAAAAATCAATAAATTTTATATGATCTTTGTTAAAATAATTAATAATCAAAAATTGTAACATTTGTATGTCTTCTTAATTTATCTCTCTTAGTTATCTATCAAATATATTTTCATCAACATCATATCTTAATAAAATTGTTAGAAAGTTATAATTTTTAGTACTTATTTATATTATTTCTTTTTTTAATATTTTTTAGTAAAAAGTGTCTAACCCAACCTCAAATGAAAACATATATATCATTTTTTAAACTATAGTTAATCTAAAAAAAAAGTTCATTAAAAGATTAAAAAGTTATGTTAGACAAAAAAAATTATTCTTATTCAAAAATGATATAAATGGTACTAATACTTGAATTAGGATACTAAAATATAATATTTTAATAACATGAGACACAAAATATACTAATATATTATGTCATTTTAACTCGTAATAAATTAATCAGATAATAATAAAATGACATAAAATTGGGATCATAGTATTAATTATCATGACATATATTATGAGTAAGTTAATAGTGTAAAATGAGCAAATCAACCTAATTATTTTATTTAAAATTAATCTAATGTACTTAATTAAGAGTTAAAAAAACTTAGCTCGTGTAGCTCATAAATTTAAATGATTTATCTCACGTAGCTCACCACCATTTCGCAAGCTCTTTTAACAAAGATATTTTGTTAATAATAATATTTTTATACTTGTAATAATGTTATTATGAAATATAATAATTAAAATATACTATTTTTATTTCTTTTTTATTTTACAAAATATAATAAAAATGTAATATTTTACCTACAATTTTTGTTCATAAAGAAAATTATAAATATTTTTTGTTTTACTTCTTAAAAAAGTAAGTGAATTAGTTTATTTAAAAGTGATTTGAGTTAAACTTACTCATATAATTTAAATTAACTGAATTGAATTATAATTCAATTAAGATGAATAGAAACTTAACAATCAACTCAAATTCTTTAACACCTCTAATAATATCTTTATCCAATGTTAACAATTTTTTTTAAACTTGATGTAATTTATATGTTAATGTAAGTTACAACTAAGATGTGATGATGTGATTGATCATGTAGGCATATCAATAGGTTTGTTATATTTAATATAAAAGTATTATTATTTTTAGGAAAAAAATTAATTTTAAAATAATTTAAAATTTTACATAAGGTTTAATATTTTAAGATTTCAAAAAATAAAATTATTATTATAATATTAACAAAGTATAATGCTAAAAAAATAGCTTTAGTTGTCGACTAATTTGTTTTTCTTGTAAAAATATTTAAGTTTTCACGAGAAAAATAAAAAAAATGAAAAATTATTAAAAAAATATTAAAATATAATTTTTTATGATCAAATTATATATTTTTAGTATTAAAAAATATGATATATCATTTTATATTGAATGCTGTATAATTAAACGTTATTCAAATTAAAATATGACTATTTAAATTTATTTATTTAAATCCTCTTAAATAATTTTTATTATTATAAAGTGAAAAATACATTAAAGGTCAAATAAATTAGATAAATTAGACAATTAAATTCATTAACTTTTATATGATATATTAGAATCACACTAAGTTTAATACCCATGATGCTAAAAGTCTAATAATATCTCTAATATCCTATTTTTTAAATCTAATGAACCTCTGATGTCATATTTATCAAACTTAATGGACTTTTGGTATGCAATTTATGATACATTAGAGGTCAACAAAATTTTAAAAATAATACATTATAAGTTTATTAGGAATCATAAGTTCTACTTTACAAACTTAACTGACATTTTGGATATTGCTATCTATAAATTAGTGAAATAAAATGTTCATTTTAACAAAGATAATAAACTATTTCGATGCTTCCCACTATTATAAATATGAAGGTTTTATTTTTAATACTTCCTAAGATTCTATAGATCCATCTTCCATGTTATTTCACGGTTGTTCACTACCGTTACATTCAAACTTTTCCACCAAATAATTACAATATTACTTATATTTTTAAAATTAAACTGTATTTAAATTCTAATTAATTTGTAATTTAACTACTATAAAAAACGGTATTAAAATAGGTTAAAAATGACTTTATATGAAATGAATTAAAATTTAAAATCACTTCAACGTGTGAACTGATTTAAAAAAAAATTTATTACAAAATTTACTCATTTTCTATTATATACAAATTAAAACTTGTATTAGATCATTAAATAATAGCAGAAAAAAATTAGTTTAACAAATAGTTTAAATAATACAAATAATTGAAAAATAAAATATTAATTAATAGTAGAAAAATTAGCATGATGTTGTTCTATGTTATTCAAAATCATCATATTCTTCTCATAATGTTATAATATAAACCTACATATATAATACAAAAATATATACACATAAATAATAACATATAATAACAAAAATATAAAAATTTATACACATAAATAATAACATATAATAACAAAAAAATATGAATAATAAGTGCGTAGAATTAATAGAAATATTTACAAGAGTAAATGAAGTTATAAAATGAAGGAAATGAAGAAAAAAAAATCGTGTTTTATAAGTGAGAAATGAGTATAATTTTTTTTGAGTATTTTGCTAAAAAAAATAGGAGATCTAAAAGATTAATTAGAGAGGAAGAAAACCCACTAACCGGCACTAGAATTGGTAGTCGTAGGTGGTCGGAAAATGAGAAAGAGTGGAGAAGAAGTGAAAGAGATTTTGGAATAATTTTTGTTTGGAGAAGAAAGAAGAAAAAAGAATTTATCTACGTGTGTAGCGTCGGTTGACGTGTCGAACAGACACTACACGTGGACGTAGCGTTGGTTTTAGGTGTCAACCGACACTATGTCTTACGTGGATAGTATCGGTTTTACACCGAACCGATTTTACATATTTACTTAAAATACTTTTTTGTAGTAGTGTTTGGAACATAAAAATAATAAATATATATTATTATATTTTAACAAAAAAAAACCTTTACTTTAGTAAGTAGCTCTTCGGTACCATTTAATGCAAAATAATTTTTAATCTATTTATCATGACTTTTTTTCTATGATTACAAGCAAAGATACCATAGAAATGCTATTATATATCTAGTATATATATATATATATATATAGAAAATAAATAACATATCAACGCTCAAGGCATACTTCGAACTTCCATTCTTAAGTCTACCAGTCTAGCTACGAAGGTAGCAAGTATATATTGTTGTCCGACTGTTAACATCTCTTATTAAGTGTGATCTCAAAGTTAAAACAAGCATCATTTTGCATTCCATATAAAGTCTATCAAAGATCATAATTGAATGTAGCCCTTTTTATCACCTAGAGACAAGAGAAAAAACCTTAATTTGGTAAATCCTTAGGTTTTTTATTTTTTATTTTGGCCTAATCATGATTTAGTACAAGTTTTCTCCATCTTCTATTATTCATAATTAAGATCTCATAAAATAATACTCATTCAACGTCATTGTCATATATATGTAATCATTCTTACAAGCTCACTCCCCTACATCCATTAATAAAAAAAAACAGCGAGAAATTCCAAAGTTTAAAGAGGCATTCACATTCAAATTTTGACTGTTAAAAAGTTGATTGAATTATTGTCAGAAAAATTTGTGCTATAGGTAAAGAGTTGAGTTTAATAAGCTTATTATCCGAGAGCTTTCCTCCAAACTAATCTTTTTATTATATATGGAACCAATTTCCAGAATTTAAGGAAGATTAGGACAGCAAGATTGTAATTAGGCGACAAAGACTTGACCTTTATTTTAATTAAGCTTAATTAAGGAAGAAATTCATTCAATATTTTGTTTTTTCTCATTAAAATAGATCGAGAAAGCAAAACCTCATCTTCTCCACTAAGTATTAAGACAAAGCAAACAACAAATTAAGAAGCAGAGTGATATGGTTCAAAGGTTAAATTACATGATAAGGATTAAATATATATCAAAAACCAAAAGGTAGCAGAGCCATGATAGGGTTTAAATCAATAAATATTGAAGTTTAATTAATTATTAATACAAAAGAGCATCACTAATGCAACAACTTCGATAAAATATCAAATTCAAAGGATTGAAAGCAAGAAAAATAAATATTTAAGTCAAAAGATAAATAAAGTGTTATTGGTAATTTAAATAAAAAACATTAATAAAAATAAGTGCTAAATTTATTCTCTTAAAATTTTGTATTGCTAGTTTATAGTGTTTAAACGAAGAAAAAATTATAATTAGGATTTGATCCTAAGGGCACGTAGGAGGGGAGAAGATCTAATCAATTGTGGTTTCGCGAGTGCACACCATCGATCGAACGAGTCGAACCAAGTCGAACTTGTGTGCGTGAGGTCGTACTTTATTTTTTGAAAAAAAAAATCATTTTTAAAACTATTTTTTTCAAATGTCAAAATTTTTGTTCTTATCCAAACTACGTCACACATAATATGATTGTTATTTTATTTTGTGATTGTTATTTGTAAACATTGACGTTCATATTTTTTTAGCTATAAAAAAGGGTCATAATTCTCAATTTTAAGACAATTAAAAAAATGTTCTTCATAACAAACCTAAGAAAATAAAATTCAAAATTATTTTTTCAATTTTCATTTTTTTTAGTTTTTCAAGCAACATAAATACTTTAAAGATGTAGCATTTCAGACTTCATTAGTGTAATAAAGCTCTGAGACAGAAAAATGATTTGGGTTATTTTATCCTGATGACGACGAAACTGTATTTGCTTACACATATTTAGGCAAAATTGTAAAACGTCTTTAAGAGGGAAACTTAGTGTGTGATTCAACCCAAACAATAGTTTTTAGTATATTGATAATTTTGTTTATATCTTGTTATTACATATCAGAATAAACAAATTTGAGATGCTTTTTTATGTGTCATGTCTATTGAAATGTTAATTGTTGATCTTAACAAACTATTTCGTAAAAGATGGAGACAAAAGATGTTATTTTTCTTAACCATGAAAAATGTTGCTTCTGCTCTTATTGCTAAAAAACCAACATTATCTAATCCTCCTATTGAAGCTACAACTAAGGACTTAGACACTTAGATAGAAAATGATTTTCTATGAATTTTTTTTTATTCTTAATGGTTTAGCTAATGATTTGTATGACTATTATAATTATGATAAATTAGTTAAGGAAATTTATGATGCACTTCAAAAGAAGTATGACACCAAGAAAGCTGGAACAAAGAAGTATATTGTCAATAGATACATGAAGTACAAAATGACTGAAGAAAAATATGTGAAAGCTCAATCATATGAACTACAAAAGATAGCACATGAAATAACTTCTGAAAGGTATGTCTTTAAATGAAAAATTTCAAGTTGATATTATTATAGATAAATTACTCCCTGCATGGAATGATTTGAAGAATGCACTTAGACATAAAAATAAGGAATTTCCTTTATAAAGTTTCATAACTCGTCTACGAATATAGGAAGAAGCTCGAAAATAAGATAAAAAATATGAAGTACTCATTGTCTTAAACAAAAGTGCCAATAAGAAATCATCCTCTATAATTCTGAAACTTAAAGGAAGAAATATGAAAACTCATAATCGAAATAATAACCAAAATAGAAACAGAAATCCTTCATGGAATGAACCTCAACCCCCTTAAGAAATAACACATTCATGTGTTATAGTTGTAACAGGCCTGACCACTTGGCTAAGAACTACTAGAATAGGATTCGTCCTGCCCTGTAGGCAAATCTTACCAAAGATCAGCTTATTGCTATGATATTTGAAATCAACTTAATAGAAAAATAAAAAGATTTCAAATTGATCGAGACACTGAATATGATTCCAATATTTTCAATTTTTTTTAAACTCGTGAAATCATTTATGAAAAAATTGCACCTTATTCTCCTAAAATGAATGGCAAAGTTGAAAAAATAGAACTTTTACTGAATTAATTGTTGCAATTTTATTAAACTATGGTGCTACTTTCCATTGGTGGAGAGAAATTTTATTAACTGTTTATTGTGTGCTAAATAGAGTGCATAAATCTACTAGTAAAATTCCACCTTATGAAATTTTGAAAAATAAGAAACCTAACTTAGCTTATTTTAAAACTTAGGATTGTTTAGCCTATGTTAGAATCCATGACTCTAAAAGAAATAAACTTGGATGTTAAAACTTCCTTCTTAAAAGATTTATATGGACCAACTTGAGGACTTTGTTGTCCTAGGTCAAGAAAATAAAGTTTGTAAACTAGATAAATCCCTTTATGGTATAAAACAAGTATCTAAGCAATGTCATGAATTTTTTTTGATAATCTAGTTATCTCACGTGGATTCAAAATGAATGAAAGTGACAAATGCATTTATTATAAATCAGAAAATAACATTTTCACTATTATATGTTTACATGTGAATGACATGCTTATTTTTGAGTCAATTATTTATGTTATGAATAATGTGAAAATTTTATTGTGTACTAACTTTGATATGAAAGACTTCGGAGAAACGAGTGTAATCCTTGGTATAAAGATTAGTAGGTCTAAAAAAGGATTTTTTTTATATCAATCTCATTACATTGAGAAGATCTTAAAGAAATATAATTACTTTAACTGTAAACCTACATGTACTCCTTATGATCCTAGTGTAAAGTTGTTCAAGAACACCAAAGACGGTGTTAGACAAATCGAGAATGAAAACATCATTGGTAGCTTACGTTATGCTACTGATTACACTAGGCGAGACATAGCTTATGTTGTGGAACTACTACATAGGTTTACTAGTAAACTTAGTATAGAGCATTGGAATGCAATTGAAAGGGTCATGAGATACCTTAAGATAACTATGAACCTTGGATTACATTATAAGAAGTTTCTCGTTATTCTAGAAGGTTATAATTATACTGCTTAGAATACCCTATCAGAAGACTCCAAAGCAATTAACGACTATATATTTAGTATTATTGGTGGAGCTGTTTCTTGGAAGTCTAAGAAACAAATATTTTTGACTCAATCTAAGATGGAGTCTGAAATGATAGCACTAGCTACTATTAGTGAAAAAGCAAGTTGGTTAAGAAATTTGTTAGCTGAGACCCTTTTATAGGGAAGACCAATACTAGTTGTCCTGATCCACTACGATAGTACTGCGACTATTGCAAATATTCATAACCATTATTACAATGGAAAGAGACGATAGATACGTTGTAAGCACAATATTGTTAAATAATTTCTCTCTACATGAGCTATAAGAGTGGATTATATACATATTGATGAAAATTTGGTTGATCCTTTGATGAAAGGATTAACAAGAGAGAAGGTTTTCAAAACCTTGAAAGAATGGGATTGATGTCTTTAGAATGAAGAGTCACTCATGATGAAAACCCAACTTATAAATTGAAGATCCCAAGAAATAAGTTCAATGGGTAATAACAAGTTATGAAATGATATGAGATAAATCATACTATTTTGTTAGAAGTACGAAGTCTTAAAGCGACAAAAATAGTGAGTTGATTATTAACTCTTAATGAGTTTTATACTCTACGTGGAATGAAATACATAGTTACAAGAATACTCTTGATAGACTAACCTATATGAATTTTTTGGAAAAAAATTATTAGAGCATTCACTATACTAGGATACACTTACATGGTAGAAAAACATAATTTTTTTGAACTATACCTTAGAAAAGTTGTATGTGTAATGTTGTTAGAGATATAGTTCAAAACTATGAGTCATTCTAGTATATTCTAAAGCATCAATACTATGTAAATGTTCAAGTCGATAAATACATTTTGTTGACGTACAATCTTATATTTTTAATTGATCGGTTATTTAATAAAAAATATTTTTATATAAAATTCAAATGGGAGATAAAATTTGTAAAAAAAATAAAAAATAAGAACAAGTGTAGCTCTTAATTAAAAGGACTTAAAATAAGTTTAGCTGCTTCTATTTGTCTATTTTTTTTTCTATACTATGTGCATGTACTCCCTTAAAAATAGATGTAAGAGAAAAAAAAAAGTGGGTGAAATCAACAATATATGTGAGTTTAGAGTTTTCGTTATATATTTATTATATAAATATTAATTTTTCAATACTTTAAAAATGTTAAAAAAAATTATAATTTGTCAAATAATATTTCATCTATAATATAAATGCAAGTTGTTAACAATTGTGAATTCAAGTTGATTATTGATGTTTAAGTGCTTAGAGAAACCATGGTTTAATGCCCACTTACATATATCATTGACACCAAACATATTAAGTAGTACTATTTGGAAATTGCCAAAAAGAAATAGCCAAACAGAGAAATAAGAAAAAAACATGTATTCTCACTAAAACAGCCTTAAAAGTCAAAGCAATAAGTAAAAACCAATCAATTTGCACGTTTGATTGGATGTAATTTTATTTTAAATATCTTCAAGGGCCCTAAGGATTTGAATAATTTGATTATAGATTTGATAGATTGACAAATCTTGTTTTTGATTTCTTCATTGGCTTTTATCACTTATTTTAAAAAAAAATAAGTGAACTGTTCATGCATTATAGTTGGGACTTATAATACAAACAACCTATATGCCGAAATAGCATTGAGATATAACTCGTTAGAACGTGTTCGACTATTGGCCAGAAAAAGAAGAAGAGCATTTTCTTTGCATATATTTTTAAATACTATGTTTTAGTATAATATCTTTAAAATATGAAGCAGACTATTTTGTATTAATTAGATTTTTTTATCTCTATTTTTTATTTAATATTTATTTTTTAAAAATTATTTTTATATTAATTTTAAATTTTATTAATTTAGAATATAATGTTATCACATAATATAAAAATAATAAATAATTTATGTTAAAATAGATGTAATTTAATCTTATAAGATTAAAATTATATATTTTTATAAATATATTAGATTAAAGATTATTATTTTTATATTATAAAGTAAAGTATAATCATATCATAAATAACTATTAATTAAAATAATTAAAATAATATTTTATTTTTAACTTAAAATTAATTACAATAAATAGATTTTTTCCGGGACAGAAACTTCATTTTTGTTCAAATTAATGTAACCGTGGGGCATAGATTTTGCGGTTCCCATAGCACGTGTGCCAAGAAAGTACCAATCAAACACAAAAGCTCATTTTGATGATACACCATTCCAAAACGTCCATATCGCTATACATTTCCAAAACTCACTTGCAATTTTATATTGAATAAATGTGATATGCGTTAATTAAATATTGTAATTATAATATTTAGTTTGAGTTTTTGAAAAATCGATATCAAATATTTAAATTGTTAATTTTCAGATTTTAGAAAGAAAAAAAAATTATTTTTTTAACTGTACTTGAAATTAATTAACAAGAATAATTGGTGCAATAGTTTTTTAAATAAAAAATTCCAAAAAAAAAACAAAGAAAAACATAAAAATTTATTATTTAGATTTAAAATTAATAAACTAAATTTTCACAAAAATATTCAATTTCCAAAAATTAGTAAACAAAACTATTATATATAATTACTGTGCATACAACACAAGATTCGAATTGGATTTATATTTCAATGCCTTAAAATCCC
Organism: Hippophae tibetana; assembly: GCA_037013495.1. Lineage (NCBI taxonomy): Eukaryota > Viridiplantae > Streptophyta > Magnoliopsida > Rosales > Elaeagnaceae > Hippophae > Hippophae tibetana. The sequence continues at coordinate 84,556,442 of CM072803.1, forward strand.
ATTTTATAAAAGTTTTATATCATTATCCATCACAAACTAAAAGCAAGTAATTCTTTTTCTACTTCTTCCCACCAACTTTCCTTTTTCTCTCTGTTAAAAAACATGTGCAAACTCTCATGCCCAAAAGCCAAAACTTACCCAAAAAAAAACCATTAATAAATTACACCTAGTTGAAAGGCAATGGCACTTTTGAAAGTTTGGAAGTGATTCTAAAACGAAACCAGAATAAATAGCTTTTTCAGAACTGCTGAATCATGAGACCACTATTTACCTTCTTTTTTTTCCAATAGACTTTATTCAATATGTTATCACAACTACCCAGCAGTGTCATGTCATGTGCTTTCTTTGCTATTTGTGCTGACCATTGACATTAATAATTTGGTGAGATCTAAGATCTAGACTATAATGTGATTTGGATCTAAATCTTATGATTTTTATTATGTTTTATTTAATTTCCTTTTCTAGTAATTTTATTTCATTATCAATCTTATGTTTCTTTAAAGGGTGGGAAAATAGAAATCCTAAACACAAAATAAAATTTATAATCATACATATAATATTATTTCTATTTATTTTATATATTTTTACCAAAAAAAAAAATTAACACATACATTAGCTATTAAAAACTAGTCACTTACAGCATCACACCCAAGTGTGATAGAGCACGTGTGTCTCGACTTTTTGATAACATTCTTTTTCCTGTATTTATAAATATTTCACTTTATTTTATAAAAATACATAACAATATTCTATCTTAAGTTTATTATTATTTTTTCTTTTATCATACTATATATTAATTTACATTCCTCATATTTTTATTTTTACTCTACCATTATACATTTTTTTACTAACTAAACTCTAATAAAATAATAAAAGTTTATTATTTTTTTTATAAATTTTAGAAAAAATATATGAAATTGTTAATAAATCATTAATGGTATATTAGTTGTATGCAACTAATATACTTTATCAGCTGTACTTTTCCTAAAAAGCACTTTTAGAAAAAACAGATTCTTATTTCTTGTATTTAAACATGTATTAGTATTCATTGTATTTCAAGATTGTAAATACATTTCCAATATATTCAATTTGGTATCAGAGCAGGAAAGAAAAAAAAACTTTTTTTTACCGGTTTCTGAACAAGCAGCGCCGCCGCCAGTATTTATGCAGTGTCGTTAACCTTCTCGCACTGTTCAGTTCGCGTCGCAGTTGCAGATCCGTCGTTCAGTCCGCGCTGTCCAGTTCGCGACGTCCAGCCCGCGCCATTCAGCCCGTGTCGACCAACCTTGTGCCGTCTTGCCCTGCGTTGTCCAGCCCTGCGCACCCCTACGCGCTGTCCAGCTTCTCCCTGCATTTTCTGTGAGTCCGCACACTGTATTTTCAATTTTTGAAATTTTTTCCCTTTTCTCAGTTTTATCTGCCGACTCCCTTCCTGCCCTAATCGGCTCCTTAAACAGCCCATTAGTTTTAAGTTCGGCCCAAGCCCAACAGCCCATCAGCCTAAGCCCAACAGCCCATCAGCCCAAGCCCAACAACTCAAGCCCACTTTTCAGCCCACCCCGACCAAAAAAAAAAAACCCCAAAATTTTTATTCCTCTGCACAATATATTTTTTATTATTATTTCAATGGAAGATTCAAGACAACATCAAATTTCCAGAATTCATGAGGTTCCAAATTTTGAAGTTTCTGTTAAGAGTTCAGAAATTGGTTCTTTCAGGGGTGCTAAACTTAATGGTACAAATTTTCGAACATGGAAAAAAGTTATGTCTGTTTATCTTCGTGGGATGCATAAGATGGGACATGTATCTGGATCAATTCGGGCTCCTAGTCAAGATGATATAGAAGCCTATACTAGGTGGGAAGATGATGATGGCTTTGTCATGTCAATTCTATTTAGAGCCATCACTGATGATATATTACAAATGGTGGAGGAATGTGAAACTGTTGAGGCCATATGGAATACCTTAAGAAATCTTTATATGAATGAGTCTGACTTTATTCAAGTTCATGAACTCATGTGCAAAGCTGCTGGCATGCAGCAAAATGGGCAACCAGTATCTTTTTTTTTTACCAAGCTGAAAAATGTATGGGCTGAAATTGACCAGAAACGCCCGTGTAAAATTAAAAATCCAGAAGACCTTATGTGGTACCAGAAGGAGAAGGAGCTTGAACGAGTACATGCCTTTTTAAGAGGCCTTGATACAAAACATAATAGTGCTAAAGGCGAACTGCTTCGAATGTCAGATCCTCTGAGCTTGACTACTGCCTTTACATACATCCGTAAAGATGAATCTCAGCAAGAGAGTCTTCATCAGGCACATGTTGAGGCATCAAGCCTAGCCATTCAAGCCAAATCAAAGGCACCCTTACTCCAGCAGCAAAATTCAATTCCACTTTATCAACAGGGACCTCCACCAGGTTTTACCAATCGTTCTCGTTCTCCCTGCTCTTATTGCAATGAATAGGGGCATCTTCGTGAGACTTGTTGGAAACTATATCCACACTTGAAACCAAAAGCAGACTACTATGCAGCAAAACAACAAAATGGGTATCGTTCTAAAGCAAAAGCAACTGCCGTGCAAATTGTCCAAGAACCAGACTACTATGGACAGAATCATCCTACGGAATGTGGAGGTATCCCTACAGCTTCAATAGCTGGTCATGGTAAGATTGGTATGACCTTAAATGTTTCTCACTCTGTTGGGTCTAATACTTGGATTATTGATTCTGGTGCATCTGATCATATGATTTATGATAAATCCTTTTTTAATGAGTTATCTCCCCCACCAGTGTCTTATGTTACGAATGGTAATGGTGAGGCCTTTCCTGTCTTATGAAAGGGGTCAGTTCATATCACTCCATTTTTACAGCTCCATAATGTTTTATATGTACCTGACCTATCTCATCACTTAATATCTGTCCCACAGTTGAATATTGAGTCTAAATGCTTTGTAACCTTTTACCCTATGTATGTGATTTTTCAGGATCTTCTTACCAGGGAAATAATTGGTCGAGGGTATTTGAGGGGCAGATTGTTCCGTTTGGATCAGAACTACGGAGGGGAGAAACCAGGAGCACGGGAAAGCACTGCATTGACTTCTAGTTCTTATAAGCTAAGTGAAATTTGGTTGTGGCATCGTCGCTTAGGGCATCCGTCTTTTAGTCTTATGAAAAAAACCATGCCCACTTTATTTATTGGTGTTAGTGAAAATGTTTTACATTGTGAGACTTGTGTTTTGGCCAAGAGCCATCGTGTTACTTATTCTCCTAGTATTTCTAATAAAAGTACTATTCCTTTTGAATTAATTCATTCTGATGTTTGGGGACCATCTAAAGAGCCCACTATATCAGGTATGAGATATTTTGTTTCATTTATCGATGATTGTACAAGGTTATCGTGGATTTCTCTTCTTAGAACAAAAGATGAAGTTTTTTCAGTTTTTCAAAATTTTCATACCTTCGTTCAAACACAATATAATGGCATTATTTGGATCCTCCGTTCTGACAATGGGGGGGAATATGTTAATCATGTTTTTCAAAAAAAATTCAAAACACATGGGATTATTCACCAAACTACTTGTCCGCAAACAACAGAACAAAATGGAGTGTCTGAAAGAAAAAATCGTCATTTACTTGATATGGCTCGCACACTCTTATTTAGTACTTATATGCCAAAATACCTTTGGGGTGATGCTGTACAAGCTTCCGCCCATCTCATCAATCGTCTCCCGTCTAGTGTCCTTAACAGAAAAATCTCATTCCAAATTCTCGCATCTTACGTCTCCTTATCATCCTTCCATAATATTCCTACCCGTGTATTTGGTTGTGTTGCTTTTGTGCATGTTCCTAAAAATCAAAGGTCTAAATTAGATGCCCGGGCAATTAAATGTGTGTTTGTTGGTTATGGAAGTTATCAGAAAGGGTACAAGTGCTTCCATCCACCAACCAGAAAGTATTATGTTACTATGGATGTTACCTTCTTTGAGGACATGAGTTATTTTTCCTCACCTGATATTGCTCGTCAGGGGGAGAATACATATTTTGAAGAACTGTATCATGGTGAGGGGGAGACATTAGGAGAATCACCAACTGATGTTTCAATGAGACCATATGAGACTTCTAATTCATTGAATCCAGTCATTGCAGAAGCAGACATTGAAGACACAACTATACCCTCAAGCATTACTCCTACCCTTGATCAAAAACTCCCTGGTACTAAAGGTCACTCATCTGAGGTATGTACACCTACTGATACTAATAGCATCGAGTCTAATGTTGGACAGTATGTGTTACCAAATAGGTCTACTCGAGGTCAACCAGCCAAAAAGTATGAACCAAATATTCATGCAAAATCAAAATACCCAGTAGCCAATTACATGTCCACTAAAAGATTATCTAAGTCATATAAATCATTTGTGAATCAAATGTCTGGTGTATAAGTTCCTAAAAAAGTGCAGGATGCGTTGGGAGATCCAATATGGAAGAAGACAATGGCTGAAGAGATGGATGCGTTAAAGAAGAACGATACTTGGCAACTTGTGCCACCACCACCAGGAAAAAAGGCAGTTGGGTGTCGATGGGTGTTTACTGTAAAACATAATGGTGATGAATCCGTAAATCGGTATAAAGCTCGTCTTGTAGCAAAAGGGTTTACTCAAACGTATGGTGTAGACTACGATGAGACTTTTGCTCCTGTTGCCAAAATGAACACGATTCGGGTTCTACTCTCACTTGCTGCTAACCTAAACTGGCTACTTCGGCAGTTTGATGTCAAGAATGCGTTCCTTCATGGAGAATTAGCCGAGGAGGTGTACAAGAGTCTTCCACCTGGGTATGTAGTTGATTCCCTTGGTAATTTTGTATGCAAATTGAGGAAGTCTTTGTATGGCCTCAAGTAATCCCCTCGAGCCTGGTTTGGAAGGTTTTCACAGTTCATGCAAAAGGTTGGTTACAGACAGAGTAATTCAAACCACACTCTGTTTCTCAAACATCAACGAGGGAAGGTAACAACCCTAATCATTTATGTTGATGATATGGTAATCACTGGTGACGATACTATTGAGATGGATAAATTACAAAGACAACTAGCCTCTGAATTTGAGATGAAGGACTTAGGTGAACTAAAGTACTTCTTAGGAATTGAGGTAGCCAGGGGAAGAGAAGGAATATATCTGTGTCAGAGGAAGTACATTATTGATCTGCTAACAGAGACAGGTATGTTGGATTGCAAACCTATTGACACTCCTATTGAGCAAAACCATTGTTTAGTAGAGTATCCAGATCAGATACCAACTGATCGAGCTCGCTATTAAAGATTGGTTGGACGTTTGATTTACTTAGCTCATACTAGACCAGATGTTGCATATGCAGTAAGTGTGGTGAGTCAGTCCATGCATAATCCAAGTGAGAATCATATGAATGTTGTTTTGAGAATTTTAAGGTATTTGAAATCAGCTCCAGGAAGGGGAGTAATGTTCTCTAAACACAATAATCCTCTTGAAGTCTGTGGATTCACAGATGCAGATTGGGCAGGAAGTATTACAGATAGAAAGTCAACATCGGGTTATTTCACCTTTGTAGGAGGAAATTTGGTTACATGGAAAAGTAAGAAGCAGAAAGTGGTGGCACGATCTAGTGCTGAAGCCGAGTATAGAGGTATGGCTCATGGGGTTTGCGAATTGCTGTGGATAAGAACTTTGTTACTGGATTTAGGTTTCGAGCTCAAAAATACTATGCAGATGTATTGTGACAATCGGGCAGCCATTGATATATCACAAAATCCAATACAACATGATCGCACTAAACATGTAGAGGTTGATCGTCACTTTATAAAAGAGAAGTTAGATGCCAAACTTATTAGTTTTCCTTTTGTTCCCACAGAAGAGCAGCTTGCAGATATGCTTACCAAGGGAGTTTCCAAGAAGGCATTATACGGTTCACTAAGCAAGTTGGACATGATCGATATCTACGCACCAACTTGAGAGGGAGTGTTAATAAATCATTAATGGTATATTAGTTGTATGCAACTAATATACTTTATTAGCTGTATATTAGTTGCATACAACTAATATACTTTATCAGCTGTATATTAGTTGTATGCAACTAATATACTTTTCCTAAAAAACACTTTTAGAAAAAACAGATTCTTATTTCTTGTATTTAAACATGTATTAGTATTCATTGTATTTCAAGATTGTAAATACATTTCCAATATATTCAATTAAAATAACATCTCTAAATTTTAAAAATAACATTCTGATAATATCGATTAGATTCAATTGAATTTTTTTTAACATTAAATGAATTTAAATAATCGTAATTCAATCAAAACATCGTTTAATTATAAAACTATTTATTATTATTTATATCATATGATAAATATATAACTATTTATTTGTACCAAATTGTAACATTGTTCCTACCATTTGTTACATGTTTATTATAGTTTATATTATTTAATTTTTTTAATCTTTTTGATAGTTTCTATAAATATTGAGCTATGTTATTTAGTCTTTATTTTTAATTTGTTTTACATAGAAGGTTATTTTAGTCTTTTTCAAATGCAGTTAGAATAATAAAAACTAAAAAGATTGAAAAAATTTAAAATTTAATCATTTGAACTAAATTGTCATTTTTAAAAATTAATAGAATAAATTATTACAAATATATATATATACACTAAATTATTACATATATATATATATATACTACATTATTACATATATATATATACTAAATTATTACAAAATATACTAAATTTAAATACTCTTGGTCTAATATTTACTGAACATGTCAGACATTTCTATATCTTGGATATAGAAGACTTTATATGATGTCACAAATTTAAAATACAGTAATTTTCATTTAATATTAATTTAAAATAAATAAACCCTTTCTCTATGCTACTTTATAATTTATATAAATTTTTTTTACAATAATTAGATCCCGAAAAAAAGAATGTAGTTTTAAAAAAAGCACATTAAGTTATTTTTTTATTAAATAAATAAAATATTATAGAATAAAATTTAAACTTGAATGATATGATAAAAGTAGGAAATAATACCACAAATAGCACAAAATAATCCCAGATAAAATTATTATTTTTATTATAAGGACTAAAAAACAATGAAAAAAAGAAAATTTGATAAAATAAACTCTAAGTTATATTATTATTCACAATTTAATTTAAATTATTTATATTTTATCATATGTTACATACATTTGTTTACTTTTTTTTCCTTTTAAACTTTCCCACACATATTTGTGTAATTTTTTTTTATATATATATAATAATAAAATTTTAATTAAATATTTATGTAAATTTAATTTATAACTTTTATTCCCACACAACACAATTGTTTATCATAATTCTACCAAATCTTCCTTACAAATTTTTCCCAATTTAAACTACATTATAAAATATATTATAAAACTCGAAGAGATTTTAGGTTATTAGCCTCAAAACTTTTGCACCTAATGTGGCCCGAGTCTTTTTCACTGTTTTATTGCTAGTCAGCAGTCAACCTACATTTTCTCTGCTACTTTGGCAATTTGATCTTTATATCTTTCTTTTTTTACCCACAAATCTTTTATTTCTAATCCATCGTCCCAAAAATTTAAAAAATATTTATTTTAAATATATAATTATAAATAATATTATTTATGTTAATTTTATATATTTGTTTATTAAAAAAAATATGACATGATTTTATTTTTAATATTGTTCAAATTAAACTAATATCACTTAATATTATTGAGGTATTAATTTTTTTGTTAAAAGTTTTAAAGGTGTTATTTTTTATTATTAAAACATTTGTTATATATCAAACAATATTTCCCTATAATTTAAACTTGTAATTAAAAAAAATTAAATCTTATCACCAAATTACTAATACAACCACAATTGTTTTTATAACTAATTATGAGCATTATTTTGAGATGTATTACAAATTTAGGATAATTTTTTTTATCACTTATGGAATCTATAAATGAAAATTTCCTTCTATTAAATTTTATAACTTAATATAAATTTAAATAAAAAATTATCATATAAATGATAAATTATAATTATAATAATTTTATAATATATAGAGTGATTAATTATCTAACACATGTAATTTTTAATTGTACAAGTAGGAGTAGAATACATAACTTTCATGAAACATTTCCTAGCTTGATACTTAAATTATAAATATGGTATGGTACAGAAAAAAAAAAACTAAAACTAAAGGTTTGACCACTAAAGTAAAAAAAGAATCAATAAGTGTGTTTTACAACTAGAATAAAATTAAAAATATTATATATTATCTTAATACTCATGTATTCAGTAAAATTTAAATAATATAATATAATTGTTATTTTTTTTAAATAAAATAAATTATTGAAATCATTATTTTTTTAAATAATTATTACTTAAAAGTAAAATATATTATTCAAATCATTATTTTTTTAAATAGTATTTTAGGTTTTGAGGTTTGGTGTTTGAGATATAAAGGTTTGTGGTTTTTTTTAAGATTTAGGGTTACATTTGTGGGTTTAAGGTTAATATTATTATTTTTCTAAATAATGTTTAGGATTTTGGGTTTAGGATATAGAGTATAAGATATAATGTTTAGGGTTTAGGATTCAGTGTTATGTTTATGAGTTAAGGTTTAGTATTTAGGATCGAAGACTTAAGGTTTAAGATTTAAGATTTATGACTTAAGGTTAGGATTTAGGGTTATATTTGAAATTAGGGCAAAATAAAAATAAAAAATTAAGATGGAAATGAAATAATGATTTTTATAGGAAAGACAAGGAATGAGAGAAATGATTACATTTTATTCTAACCTTTTAATACAAAGAAACATAAAATTAGAATGAATTAATCCAAATTTTATTACCTTGAATTAAACATCAAATAAGTGTTAGTTTGGTAGCTTATAAATTATTTATTAGTTTTAAAAAGATATATTATTGATGTAGGACAATTAAAACTGAGAATAATATTTTAAAAGAGAGAAAAATGATAAAAATCGTATCTTTCTAATTTTTACTTATGAAATTCATCATCATCTTATTAATCAGGACCAACATGTTAACTTATTACAAAACTAATAATTACTCATCGTTACACGGGCTCATAGGTTTAAACTAAAGATAGAATATTGTTATGTATTTTTACAAAAATAAAAAATAAAAAATTATTTGCTTAATATTTATCATAGTTTGAATCCTAGTCACTAGTGTTAATGTATATCTAGTAATATATTAATATATATATCTGTTAATGTATATCTATTTACTTCTGATATATCTATATCTAGTTACTTTAGACATATCTAATTTACTTGTAACTCCTATATAAAGTTACCATGGTATCAGAGCCACTATTATTGTCTTTCTAGTAGTGTTTTTTTTGTGTGTTACTCAACCCTTATAACTTCCGCTGTCACAATAGCCACTGCAATCATTCACCGTTGAACCTCCGACGTCTTTCAGCCGTTGTCCTTAGGTTTCGAAACTACAATCGCCGTTATTAAGGAGTTCTGCACCATACAAACAAATGCAATCACCGCCGCCACCGTGCATATTGTTCGGAATTTTTTTATGCATATACCACTATGATCAGCTCGATCGGATCTACACAACCGTGGTAGTATCGCAACCATCGGACACCGCACGCTCCTTCACGCGCCACACAACCAATCTGCACGTCCTTCACGCACCACCGCCACCGTCGTTAATATTAACCCGATGAACTATCTGCAGATACCATTGTGATCGCCGCGACCCGATCTACATAACCGTGGAAGTATCACAGTCATAAGCCTCCGTACGCGCTCTCACGCGCCGCCACATCACCTACGCGTGGATCTGACACGCCAAAAACTTGATGAACGAAAACCGGCATCGCCGATTCCCGCAAATACTTTGGTTTTAATATTTATAAAACTCTCGCAAGTGCACGAATCATTTCGAAGAAAATGATAAGTATACTCCCAAGGTCGATCTAAGGAAGGAATGTATGTGGTTTTTAATTTATTATTCAAACTTTTAAAAACGAAATTAAATCCTAAACATCCTGTCACGATAGTTTGGTTTTTGTGTTCCTAATCTAATAACATAAAATAAACATATATACAGATTAATTAAATATAATCTAATAACATAAAAATAAACATAGATACAAATTCAATAAATAATTATCTAAAAATAAACATATATACGGATTCAATAAATATTCATGCAAATTTTTATCATTTATATTAGCGGAGTATTTATGGATATAATAACTAAATTAATTATGCTTGCTCATATTAACTAGGTTATTAAAGATATAAATTGATATTTTATTGATTCTCTTTTTTTTATATAAATACCACCTTTGGTGGGGTTAGATATTCTTTGTTAACTAAACAAATCAATTAACACCTATGGGTGGGGTTGATAACTAATATGCTTAATTAAATTAATTCCTTTTTCTAAGAGATTGAAAATGAACCATTTAAATGCCACCTTTGGTGGGGTTAGACAATTTAAACATTATTCAAGGTGTCCAAATTAAACTTAAGAATTTAATTATCCGAGTACTAACTTTCAAGTTTTAAAACCACTATTGAAAACATGTTGTCAATACATTTTCACATAATAATTCTTATAAAAACTTTTGAAATAGAGTTTCACTCTAACTACCGGGCGATTGTACCAACAAATAAAAGAGCACTACTCTAAATTAGACCGGATAACTAAACCTTAAAATCTAATTTTCGGGTTTAAGTTTGTAATGAAAAATAATATATTTCTCTCTAACATTCTTAATATAAAATCTTGAATAAAAACAAAATCAATTCATTTTAAAGATTTTTACCTATTTAATATTTCGCAAGCATAACAACGTCGTTATTACATCATTTTTACTAAACAGCTAGCATAGTTAAATTTAACCACAGACAAGTTGAATATAACATGTAAGAATAAAGCATAACTGTAAAAAAAAAAAAATCCTTACAGAACTTCGACGCTATTCCCGTTGCTAGAAAACCTCCGAGCGGAATTTGCACTTCCATATATTGAATCAAAAATCTAAATTATTACAAAAACATTACAAGTTCCTCTCAAAAAGAGAAGAACACTAAACCTAAGAGAATTGAACTAAAAACTAAGAGAAAAACTAAGAAAAGCTTAGAAACTTAGAAAGAAACTAAGAGAAACTAAAAACTAAGAAATGAGAGAAAGAAAGAAGAGAGAAGTGAGTTTTGAAGGTGTGATTTGAAGTGAAGGGAAGGGGGGTTTTTATAGGTGAGGATGGAGAGAAAAAATGAGTAAAAAAATGTTAAAAAAATATTAAAAAATGTAAAAACGCGTATTGGAATTGCTGATGTCATCAATGACGTCAGCATGACGTCACAGGGGCGGCTGTACGTGAAAAATGGGGCGAAAACGCGTTGGGCGCGCGGAGGGGGGCTGCTGGGGCGCTGCGCGCGCGCGTGAACAGTGCCAGCGCGCGCGGAGTGGGGCGCTGGGCTGTGCGCACGGCTGGGCTGCGGCGCGCGATTTCCGTCTTTTTGACATTTTTGACCTTTTCGACCCATTTCGTCCAATTTTTCCATGTTTGTTGACCTTTTCTCACTTATTTATTGATATATTTGTGATGTATTGCTTCAAATATTCCTCTTTGAGTCTTTACATTGCGTTTTTAAGCCAAAATACCTGAAAAACAATAAAAATACCCATGATTCCGAAAAAGACAAATTTATATAAATATATGATAAAACATATAAATATATGTATTTTTAATCAATTAAGGTACATAAAATCATGGTTATTTTAGTGCTTTTTGAGCACTCATCAACCACCGCCACCGTCGTTAATATTAACCCGATGAACTATCTGCAAATACCATTGTGATCGCCGCGACCCGATCTACATAACCGTGGAAGTATCACAGTCATAAGCCTCCGTACGCGCTCTCACGCGCCGCCACATCACCTACGCGTGGATCTGACACGGCAAGCACGCCGCGCTCTACTCGTGACGCCATCAATACCTTACGTAGGGCTGACATCATCATCACCTCCAACTGACGTCACAAAACCCGATGACCGTGACCGGCATGACCGATCTGACCGTTGACCGGGGTTGACCGTATTGCCTGTTGACCCCTGACTGGATTTTCGCAATATAGGTTCACCCTACTCAATTTTTTGCGTAGATCTCATTTTTGCAGTCTGTTTTTGCATATTGTGTTTTCAAATGGATAAAAATGATATTTTTGTTTCTTGCCCTATCAATACTATATTGGAGGGGACCAAGAATTACTTGTCATGGTCTCAAGCTATGCACATTTTTTTTAAGGGTCGTATGCTCTGACATTATTGTACTGGTACAATTATCATTCATGTTAAAGAAGCAAGTGAAGAAGATGTTATCTTTCTTCGTCGCATGATTGAATGGGATAGTCACAACCACATGATCCTCACATGGATTCGAAATACTTCCATTCCATCCATCTCCAATCTGTTGGGCAGCTTTGATGATGCCAAATCAACATGGGATATGTTGGCCAAAAGGTACTCCATTACTCACAGATCCATGAAATATCAACTAATAGTTGAATTGCATAAACTTTAACAGGAACTGGGGCAATCCATCAATGACTACTTTGATCAACTTCGCTTCCTTTGGGACCAAATTGACCTTTGTGATCCAATTTGGGCATGCTCAACAGATGCTCAGCAATATGCTACAATTAGGGATGAATTTCGTCTCTATGAGTTCTTGATGTCACTCCACAAGGACTTTGAGCCAATCCGAGGTCAGCTTCTTAATCGTAGTCCTCATCTCTCTCTCTTGATACTGCTGTAAATGAGTTGGTTAGAGAAGAAGCTCGACTTGCAACCCTTCAAGCCCAGAATAAGCTCAATGTTTTGGCTATTACTCCTCCTGCTCCTGCCATTGAACAACCTCGACAATAAGGTGATTCCTCTAGCTTTTACAATCGTCGCAGGCAGAGCAATAAAAGGTTCTACAATTATTGCAAGCATCATGGCCACACCATTGAGACTTGTTACCGTCACAAAAAATCTACTGTTGTTGTTGCTAATACTGAGCCTACTTCGTTGATGCCTTCTAGTTCAGCAGAGTCCCAGTCTTCTGAATCCACTATCAACCTCTCCTCCACTGAACTACAGAAGATCATAACTTAGGTTGTTCAAATGGTTGGTAATGCATGTCTTTCCACTACCCTCTCAGTTTTGTCCGGTAAGTCTCAAACTTGGCTTTTTGACTCTGCATGTTGCAATCACATGACACCTCACTCATCTTTATTCTCCAAACTTGACCCTGCACCACATCCTCTTAATATTCATATAGCTGATGGTTCCACCATTCATGGGAATAGTCTAGGTTTTGGTTCACCTTATTTTTGACTATTCTGGGTGTATTGTGTAGGATCCGAGGACGGGGCAAGAGCTTGGGACCGGTCCTAGGGTCGGGCATATGTTTCCCGTAAACAATCTTCATCTTCCACCTGTTGCTCCTGCCTCTGTTGTTGTTGCAACTGTTGCAACTGTTGCAGTTTCTTCCTTACCTTCTCTCGCACTTTGGAATTCTCGTCTTGGTCATGCCTCATCCTCTCGGGTACAACAGTTGGCTTCTAAAGGTCTATTGGGTTCTGTGTCCAAAGATAATTTTGATTGTACTTCATGTCAGTTAAGAAAACAACCAACTTTACCTTTCAATAATAGTAAATCTATCTCTAATAGTATTTTTGAGTTAATTCATTCTGATGTTTGGGGACCTTCTCTTGTTACTAGTATTGGTGGATCTCGATATTTTGTTGTTTTTACTGATGATTATTCTCATTATAGTTGGATCTTTCCAATGAAATCTCGTTCTGAAATCTTATCAATATACAGTAACTTTGCAAAAATGGTTGAAACACAATTCTCCAAACATATCACGACTTTTCGATCTGATAATGCTCTTGAATATACTCAAAATGCTTTTCAAACTCTGTTACACTCCTATGGCACTGTACATCATCTAACGTATCCAGGAACCTCTCAACAAAAATGGTCGAGCCAAAAGAAAACTTCGTCATATTCTTGACACTGTTCGTGCTCTTATTCTCTCTGCCAAAGTTCCTGCCCTATTTTGAGGTGAAGCTACGCTTCATGCTGTTTATGCCATTAATTGCATTCCAAGCGCTATCATTCATAATCAGACTCCGTATGAGCGCCTTTTTGGATCATCTCCTAACTATCATTACCTTCGCTCATTCAGATCTGTTTGTTTTGTTCTTCTTCAGCCTCATAAACACAACAAACTTGAGCCTCGATCTAGACTTTGTTGTTTTCTTGGTTATGGTGAAACTCAAAAAGGGTATCGATGCTATGATCCTGTCTCACATCGTCTCCGTGTTTCCCGTAATGTTGTCTTTTGGGAACACCGCTTATTTGTTGAACTTTCTCACTTTCGTTCTTCCCTAACTAATTCAAATGTTTTAGAAATTTTTCCAAATGAGTCTCTTGTTCCTTCTACAGATACTTTTAATCCATCTTTGGAGTTCACTATTCAATCTTCAGATATTTTTGATGATTCTCCTAGACAGGTCGTAGAAAAACAGGTTGATAATGAGCTACCTCACCTTGAACATAGGTCCCTTGCTCCTGCTCTGCCTGAAGATCCTCAACAAGACATTCCACCTCGCCACTCAACCTGGGTAAGATCCATTCCTACACTTCATGAGCCTCACACCTATCGTGAGGCATCTACTAACCCTTCTTGACATATTGCAATGAAAGAAGAAATTGATGCATTAACCAAAAACCATACTTGGGATCTTGTTACTCTCCCTCCTGGTCAATCTGTGGTTGGTAGTAAGTGGATCTATAAGATCAAGACTTGCTCTGATGGGTCTATCGATCGCTACAAGGCTCGTCTTGTAGCAAGAGGTTTTACACAAGAGTATGAGATTGATTATGAAGAGACTTTTGCTCCAGTTGCCCGTATTTCCTCTGTTCGTACCCTCTTAACTGTTGTTGCTGCTAGTAAATGGGGCCTTTTTCAGATGGATGTTAAAAATGCATTCCTTAATGAGGATCTACGTGAAGAAGTCTATATGTAACCTCCTCCTGGTCTTTCTGTTGAAACAAATAAGGTTTGTCGCCTTCGACGTGCACTTTATGGCCTTAAACAAGCTCCACGAGCATGGTTTGCCAAGTTCAGCTCCACCATCCTTCGCTTGGGTTACACTGCCAATCCTTACGATTCTGCCTTATTTCTTCGTCGCAATGATAAAGGCACCATTTTGCTTCTTCAATGGCATTCAAGAACTCAAGGATTTTCTTAGTCAGCAGTTTGAGATGAAAGACCTTAGACATTTAAGCTATTTCTTGGGTCTTTAGATCACTCGTTCCACAGATGGTTTTTACATTACTCAAGCAAAGTATGCATATGACCTCATATCTCAAGCTGGACTCACTGGCAGCAAAATTGTTGACACTCCAGTTGAACTTAATACGCATCTGACACCATCAGAGGGGTAACCATTGTCTAATCCCTCTCTTTATAGATGATTGGTTGGCAGTCTGGTTTACCTTACAGTTACTCGTCCAGACATCTCTTATGTTGTTCATCAGGTGAGTCAGTATCTGTCTGCTCCACGATCGACTCATTATGTTGCTGTTCTACGTATTCTACGATACTTGAAAGGCACTGTCTTCCATGGCCTTTTCTACTCACCTCAGTCTCCTTTAGTACTTCGTGCATTCTCTGATGCTGATTGGGTATGAGATCCTACTGATCACACGTCCACTACATGTTATTACTTTCTCCTTGGTACTTCTTTGATTTCTTGGCGAAGTAAGAAACAAACCTTTGTGGCCCGCTCCAGTACCGAAGCAGAATATCGTGCTCTTGTTGATACCACACCTGAGCTTCTTTGGCTATGGTAGCTTCTTAAGGATTTGGGTGTGTCCACATCTTCTGCAACTCCTCTTTATTGTGATAATCAGAGTGCCATTCATATTGCTCACAACGATGTCTTCCATGAACGGACTAAACACATCGAGATTGATTGTCACTTTATTCGCTCTCATCTTATCCATGGTGCTCTCAAGCTTTTCCCCGTTTCCTCCAACGATCAACTTACAGATATTTTCACTAAGGCATTCCCAAAGGACGCACTCGTAAATTGGTTGACAACCTCAAGTTGGTCTCACATCCACCTTGAGTTTGAGGGGGACTGTTAATGTATATCTAGTAATATATTAATATATATATCTGCTAATGTATATCTTTTTACTTCTGGTATATCTATATCTAGTTACTTTAGACATATCTAGTTTACTTGTAACTCATGTATAAAGACACCATATATATTCATTTATTTACAGAATAGAATATAATCATTAAGCATTTCTAACAACTGGAATTTACAACTAGGTTGTGGGTGACAATTAAGAAATATGAAGTCGTTTCTTTTATCATTTATGAATGGGTCTTAAATATTTATCAAGTGTATTTGTAAAGAGACCACTATGATTTTGTTGCTATCAACAATTATAACTCTTATATATGTCTTTTTTACATTGAATTAAATATAAAGAATTTTTTCAATTTAAATAAAAATTAATCAAAAAATAATATTTATAATATTTTTTAAAATTTATATTCATAAAAATTATTTCTTTGTATCATATTTATATTATTATAAAAGAATTCATACTTTATGGTTCATTCAAGTTAAACTCAGATCAATTAAACACCATTTGATGTAATTAATATATTATTTAACATAATTATTCAAATTTATTTTCACAATTTATTACTTTAACGGTTGCCTTTTCAATTAAATCGTCTAAACTAATTGTCATAAAAACTAATGTTAGCGCTTAAATTCCTAGTTTTTTTTTTTACACGAGAAATGATATAAACTAAGGGTTGCCTTGTACTCGAATATTTGTTGGGGTTATTATGATAATTTTATTAATTTGATTAATTTTTTGTTTAAACATTATTAATAAATTTTTATTTTAAATATTTTAAATATATTTTTAAAATAAATGATTATATGTATAAATATATATGTAATTTTATATCTTATTAATATTTTTAATAAATTTTTATTTTTAATATTTTAAATATATTTTTAAAATAAATGATTATATGTATAAATATATATGTAATTTTATATCTTATTAATATTTTTAATAAATTTTTATTTTAAATATTTTAAATATATTTTTGAAATAAATTATTATATGTATAAATATATATGTAATTTTATATCTTATTAATCTTTCTTTGGCATGTATAATTGAATCCGATAAATTAAAAACTCGTGATAAGCATTCAGCTCTCTTAACGTAGATTTATCGTATTTACAACGAAAGCTAAGCTTTTGTCCAATAGGCGGTTTCGGCAATCTTATTATTTCGTTTTAATACTTCAATTTAAATGTTATTAACATTTCTATTATTTTTAAATAATAATTAAATATTTTTATCTAAAATAATATATTTTTAAGAAGGATTTTTTTATTTTTAACAATTAACTAGAGTTAAAAAATAAA
Source organism: Hippophae tibetana (assembly GCA_037013495.1). Taxonomy (NCBI): domain Eukaryota; kingdom Viridiplantae; phylum Streptophyta; class Magnoliopsida; order Rosales; family Elaeagnaceae; genus Hippophae; species Hippophae tibetana. The sequence continues at coordinate 84,574,000 of CM072803.1, forward strand.
ATAAAATAAATTGTCAACTTTTAGAAGCTATTTCTTTGATAGCATTAATAATGCAAATATTTTCAATTAGTTGTTCATAATTATTTTTTTATTATTATTCCTACTAGTTAGTTATGAAAAATATTTTTATCTTATCTCGATAAAATTGTTGGAATGTTATGATTTTTAATACTTATTTATACTATTTTTTGTTTAAAGGTAGAAATTTTTATAATTTTTATTTTTTCAACTTTTAGTAGGAAATGTTAAACAAACCTTTAAAAAAAATTATTTTTTGACTCTAGTTAATTTCCGTAAATAAAAAAGTTTTTCACTAAAAAGTCAAAAGAGTATTTTAGGAAAAAAATTGATTATTATTGAAAAATGAAAAAAAAGTATTAATACTTAAATTAGAATAATAAAACAAAACTTTTAATAACATGAGATATTTGAATTATTAATGTATTAATTAAGATACTTGTAAGGTACCATTCCTCGATATGCAATGGGGTCATGCAATTACGTAATCATGGACTAAATTAGTCTACTTTGATTTTTTTATTTTTAAATTGAGTTTAATTGATTTCATAATTTTTTTAAAAATATTAAATTAATTTAAATTGTAATTTTTTATTTAAATAAAACAAAAAATGCATATAAAGTAGAAATGGTAATTCAGGTTATGTTTGGATTAACTTGAATTTAACTCGACCCGATATACACTAATCCGAACACGACTTGAAATTTATTAAGGTCATGTTATGTAAACTTGAACCTAAATCCAAATCCAAACTTCACTCAAATCCAAACATGAACCCATAACCCTACCCGTAATACAAAATACAAAATCTTAATCCAAACACGAATGCGAATATTTTAAGTATTTTTAACAATTTAAAAAAAATAAACATACAATTGAGAAAGTATTCACAAATGTGCGATTCACTTCTAAATAAAAAAAATGTCATATCTACGTACTTCAGAACTAATCAATACTAAGATAATTGAACTCTAAAAATATGCATTAACATGTTTACTTTTGTCCATTTTATTGGAAAATATGAAACTATATACAAGAGTAAAAACATGTTTTCCTCTTCTAAAATAGATATTTTTCATATACTATGAAAAGTTTATCTAAGATTAACTATAGCAGACAAGTATCTAAGGTGTAGAATTCATAAAAACTTGGGTTTCAAGGGTAAATACATTATTTGGAAGTTTCAAGCTTCCAACAGCTTCCATGCATAACATATATCTAATCTAATACTCAGGATAATATGCACATGAAATTAAGTATATCTCATATGGCTTGATTACCTAATTCATCAAAATATTAACATAGATACAAAATTGTTCTAATTTTAATGGTCAAAGACCAACAGGTGAAAAAAACACAAGAGACATGCATAGGAAACAACATCTTTATAAAATCATAAAGCAGTGCCTAGTGCATATAAGATGTGCTACTTACATGAAGTATCTAGTCAACATGGCCTTTTTGATGTTGACATAGTAGTCTCTTCTATTCAAATCAGTATTACATAATTTGATGTTAAATCGAGCCATTATAAGCATTGGTTGTTGTCTAACATTATTTGACGCCTTCAACACCCTATGGTTGACAAAATTTTCATAACACCAAGATGGATCCTCATCTACATCATGCACACAAATATAACAAGCACTCACAATCAAGACCATCTTCAAAATTAACTAAAGCTAGACAACAAAAGACAAAGATTACATATTTATTGTTTTGTATTCATGGTACATGTTCAACAATGTGAGATGGTCTTTATCAATGTGCTCAAACCTACATTTTGCTTCATTTGCAGCTTTTTGAGCCTCGTTAGGACGTATAAAACAATTGGATACTAAGAAACAAATTGGTTATCACAGAGAAGGTCAATTGTAGGTTAGTAGATGCATAGAGGCAAGTTAACATCATTTGCTTCATGAGTTAATACTGAGAAACTTAAACTATCAGCATCAGCACTTGCTTATAATTCCTATGATGCATGCCATGGTACTCAGCAAGTTGATGATGACAACCTATTTTGACACAATATTAATCTAACTACATATATGTGTTATGTAAACAACCAATCACAAATAAATGAGTTTTAAAACCGGGGGAACACTATGGACCATTCTAAATCTAGAGATTTAATATAACCGACTAACTAGACATTCATAATTGACATTAAATATTATAACTGTATTTAACAAGATTAAAATACTATCGTCAACCAAAATATGGACCAACTTATGAGAAATTTCTATTTCTATTATTATTAATTAAGTCTCCATATTATTCTATCCTCTTATTTGTGTAATGTCTTAATTCTCCATCTTCATTTTATTACCTCAATGTTTCCACCCTCACCATTGTCACCTATTTTTTCTTTATCTTTCTAAGATTAAGTATGATTAATCACTTTGAACGTGAAAAACATGAAAGTGAAATGAAAGAAAAAAATGATAATATAAATCACCTCTCAAGCTTTTCTTCATTTACAATTTTGTTCATAACATATTCTACTAACTCATCCAAAGTTGATCTATTATCTACAAAAAAAAAATGTAGAAAAACTTAAAAAGATCATAAAATATATAGCCTTTATTTAAAAATTTTATAGTACCTTTATCACCATAAAACTAATATCTAGTACAAACTAATGCCTCAAATGTGTTAGGCAAAATTGATGTGTGGCATTCATTTAGAACTCTCCCACTAACATTAAACGTAAAATTTGAAGCAACTATTGAAATAGGATTAGTTAGGCTATCATGAGCCATGAAAATAACTTGAGTTGCTTGCCATTTGCTTGGGCCAAAGAAGAGGATTCGATTTTCCATTCATTTACTTCACTAAAGGTTCTTCCAAGTAAGTCTCCAAGTGATTATTTTATGGAGTGTTATAATTAAAAGAATCAAAGCTCTAAAAATAAACAACAATACAAAAGTTAAAAAACAATATGATCAACTTTTAATAATCAATAAACAAGTTAAATGAATTATTATAAATGTACCTCTAATAGATCTTCTTCTCTCATGTAAAAGACATCATCTTTTGAGTTGTTGTCGTAATCCATTAATGTGGTTGTCGATGTGGATGCATTTTTAGAAGTAGCATTTTGAACATACCCTATAAATTTAATCTAATTTACTCTTAAGATTTCTTAAAGAAACAACACATTGAGAACTTGATTGTCCATATATCTTTTGGTAGGTGAATTACACAAATTTCAACTTGTATCACAGGTTCAAAATAAAAGCTATAGATAAAATAATATGAAAATCAAACCAATTTGTTTTTCAAACTTTGTAAGCATCTTAGCCATGTCATTAAGGTACTCATTATCACTATATTCTTTTTTCTTTAGGGTAATATAACATGAACTAACATTCATAAAATACAAATTTGCAATTGTGTACTTGGTTCCCAAAAATATGTGTTATCTCATAAAACAAGACCAAAAAACTATAACTCTTATTTACCTTATCTCATTCAAAATTAGTACAACAATTTACATAATTATAACCAATTAAGTATAATCGTTGAAATACTCGAAGATAGCATAAATCCCTTTTAAGCATAAGATAAGTCCAGTTTCACCCAATTACAACATCTAACTTAAATCCTTAATTGGAATCCAAATTTATCAATTTTATTGGCTCTTTAAAATTTTCCTTTCTTATATATGACACCTTAACATATTTAATGTTATCACAAATTTTACCAATATCATCATCTATATCTTTAAGGTCATCTTGGACAACTAAATTGATTATGTATACACAACAATCAATATGATAGAATTCATCATTGCAAACAAGAGATTCATACAAACTCAAGTTATTGACCAATTTATAGAAGAAGCATCGTCAAATCTCATTGGAAAAGTTTTTTTATCAATTCCTCACTCATGCAACATAGAATGAACATTGTTACATAAAAATGTGACATCGCATGGAGGTGGTACCAAAGAGAAGACCAACAATCAAAGGTAAGGCAAAATCTAATATTAGATTTTTTACTTAAGTACATTTTAAACAATACTTTTACATCAAGATGAAGATATTCAAAACAATTTCTAATATTTTCATATTCAACAAATTGGTGTAAATATGTATTTAGGCTTTTAGGTATTTTTACTTTTTATCTTGCAACGTGATTTTGCATTTTTTTTAAAGAACACGTCAAACAGGTTGATTCGTTTTAAACTTGAACTTGACTTTTTTTCAAATTTAAAGGAATTAACCTTATTTTGATTCAAAATTGTAATGGTTCGCATTCAAGTCGTGTTTTTTTGTATTGGGTTTTGTATCATGTTAAAAAATTAACACCCCTATGAGAGGCATTCCATCTTAAGAAAAACTTTTAATATTTATGAAAAGCTCACAATAAAGCTTGAGATTTATAAAATTTATAGCATACTTTCAAATATAAACAACATATAAATTATTTATATTATTATTAATATTGCAACACTACACAAATATAAATAATATGATAGGATTGATCGGGTTTGGGTATTAATGTTTAAAAATTGATACTACTTTTTGTTCATATTTTTAAAAAGTTTCAATTTAATATCTTGTTTATTAAATGATTATATAATTAACAATTTTAAACATTATATGAGTGTAATTTAAAATTTTTAATTCATACATCATACGTGCCTTAAAACAATAATATATTTATCTTTTAATGTGAGTTGTACTTGAATTCCCAAAATTAAATTCATATACTATTCAAAATTATTAATTTTAAAAATATTTAACAAATATTATATTAAATTAAAGCTATTTAAAAATATAAATAAAAAAATACCAATGTCTAAATATGAATTATGTAGTACTAAACCCATCATCTTCAAGTTTTACCTGATCATTATTATGTTTAATAGGTCTTGTTTGGAGACTTAATTCAAATAAAAGTCATAGAAATAAGGAAACAATAACAATTACTAATTTTTTAAAATTTATAATAATAAAAATAATATTGAATAAAATTGAATTATATAATATTAAATATTAAATAAATTTAAATGATCGTAGTTAAATTTAAATTATATATAACTAGATAACGTTAAATATAAAATAATATATAATATTTTTTTATTAATAAAAATATATGATTTAGACATAAAGTAAGAATGAATAAATAATAAGATTGATACGTTTAAATTGAAAAATCATATCCAATCTATCGAATTAGATCAAATTGGATTTAGAAATTTTATAAATGAATCTAAATCGGATTGAAAAGTATACGTTTTATTCAAATTTAGATTAATAATTTTTATAATATGTTCTATCTGAATTATTGTTAAATTATAAATAAATAAATATTTTATTTTATAATATGTTATATTTAAATATTATATATATCATGATATTTAAATATTATATATATTATAATTATATTTAAATTAAACAAAAATAATTTAGTTTCTTTATTTAATTATACTATAATAATATTATATATATATATATATATATATTTTTAATAATTAATTTACAACTCATAGGAGGTGGTGCGATGTTGTCGCTTCCACTGTACCTTTCATTTTCTTTTCATGTTTATAAGCCCGACAAGTTATTCAGGTTTTTATGACGTGCATATATATTTTTTAAATGTAAATATTTAAGGAGAATAAAAAATGAAACAATATTAACTATTCATATAAAACAAGATTATATAATTTATAATAATTATAATAATTTTTTTTCCAATAATCCACTGACTATCATGTGCTACTCACTTCTCCGTCAGATTCCACACAAAATAGATCTTAAAATAATAGTTTTAAAATTACCATACATACCCATTCTGTTTCTATAGAATAATTAATTCATCCAGATCCCTCGAAATGAGATAATTCTTGGTAAATATATAAATAAATTAAAAGCATTAGAATTACCTTGTTAAAAACAAACCTCGAGTTGACCTTTTTTTTTTTAAGCTTCTTCAATAATTAACATCACCAAATTCTTTACCTTTTCAACTACCGGTTAATTTTTAACTTAAATTGATTAATTCAATATTACTAAAATGAAGATGGAAAAAAGTACTTTTTGTTTTGTTTTTACTGATTCCACCTAAAAACCTAATTAAATGAAGATGTTAAAATAGCACATGCATAGTTGTCTTAACAATTGTGACCACATAATTGAATGGACCACTTTAAGGCCTCTAATGGTTTTATTATTGAAGAAGATGCAGTTACACAAGTTTAATTATTTACAGAGATGATAATTATCAATCAGTAGCAAGTGTTTATTTGGTTTCATGATAAAACAATTATCAACAACCATCACTGTTGTTAATTTTTTTACACAAAGTAATTAATTTTTACGATAATATTATCACAATTTAAAATATCATTATCATATCAATTATTATAATAGATAAAAATTTGTTACAATTACGGTTTTATTTACTTAGTTTATTATGAGTTTGAGTTGATTAGTTTTGTCTCTGTTTGATTTACACAAATTAAATAGAATTATTAGTATATCTAATATTTCACAACTTAAGTTAAAATAAATAGATTTTATTATAAATATTTTTATTTTATATTGAAATAAAATATGGTGCCTAAAATTAGGAAACCAAGATGTAACAACTGTCAAGTCTAGATAAAAAGAGTTATGCTCTTTCATGAAATTTAGCACCACCAGTTCCATTCTACAAGTTACTCAAGTAAGAAAAGAAATACCGTACTCAAAAAGCAAAATTTCCATAAAAATCATTTAACTGATATATATATATATATATAAATAAATAAAGGAAAAATTAGACAATTCCAACCCCTAAGTTATAGTTATATTACATTATTTTTCCTTGGATATCTAATTTTATCATTTTATTTTCAAACATATCCCTTAAAGGGAAGTATTTGTAATTTATCCATAAAAAAAACTAATTTTTGCATAGATAACTAAAAACCAATATCACATCTGCATCATGTCTCAATTAAACAACAATACAAATATTGCTTTAATAATAGTGGAGAAAGTGCTCTTGGATCTAGATCTCCTCAATTTTTCTACTATAAACAAAACATGGGGTTCCTCCCTCTACAATCCCAAAACAGACCACTTGTTCTCTTCTCTCAGCAATGCCTGTTTCTCTAAGTAATCTCTTCTTCCCCTTAGCCTTACTGTTTTTCGTTAACTCTCTTCTCTTTTCAACTTCTTTCTCTATTGATGAACAAGGCCAAGCTCTTTTAACATGGAAAAACAGTTTAAACACTTCTTCAGATGCATTAAAATCATGGAACCCATCAGACGCAAGTCCATGCACTTGGTTTGGGATTCATTGCAACTCAAATGCACAAGTTTTGGAGATAAGCTTAAAATCATTAGACTTACAAGGCTCATTGCCTTCAAATTTTCACTCTCTCAAGTCCTTAAAGACATTTGTCCTCTCTTCAACTAATCTCAATGGCACAATCCCAAAAGAATTTGGAGATTATCATCAATTAAGTATAATTGATGTTAGTAACAATTATCTTTCTGGGTCAATTCCAGAGGAGCTATGTAAGCTAAGCAAACTACGAAGCTTATCTCTCAATACAAACTATCTTGAAGGAGAAATTCCATCAGCTATTGGAAATCTATCTAGTTTGGTTTATCTGACTCTCTATGATAACCAACTTAGTGGTGAAATTCCAAAAAGCATTGGCTCACTAAAAAGATTAGAAATTTTCAGAGCAGGTGGGAACAAGAATCTCAAAGGTGAACTTCCATGGGAGATTGGAAACTGCACCAACTTGATCATGCTAGGCTTAGCTGAAACTAGCATTACAGGAAGTTTACCTTCTTCAATTGGAATGCTGAAAAAGATTAAAACCATTGCTATGTACACTTCTTTGTTATCAGGTCCTATACCAGAAGAAATTGGTAACTGCAGTGAGTTGCAGAAACTGTACTTGTATGAGAATTCGATTTCGGGTTCGATTCCAAGGCAACTTGGAGGGCTTACCAAGCTTCAGAGTCTACTTTTGTGGCAGAACAGCTTAGTGGATATAATCCCAGATGAGCTATCAAGTTGTAGAGACCTTAGAGTTTTGGATTTATCAGAAAATCTTCTCACAGGAAGCATACCAAAAAGTCTTGGTGAACTATCTAATCTTGAAGAGCTTCAGTTGAGTGTCAATAAGTTATCGGGTACTATACCTTCAGAAATCTCAAATTGTACAGCTCTGACTGATTTTGAAATTGACAACAATGACATTTCGGGTGAGATTCCTGTTCATATTGGAAACCTTAAAAGGTTGACTCTATTATTTGCATGGAAAAATAGGCTAACAGGTAATATTCCTGAGAGTCTCTCTGATTGTGAAGAGCTTCAGGCTCTTGATCTTTCTTATAACAATATTAATGGTCCAATACCCAAACATATTTTTGAATTGAAAAACCTCACTAAGCTTCTTTTGCTTTCAAATGATTTATCTGGTTTTATACCACCAGATATAGGCAACTGTACAAACCTTTACAGGTTGAGATTGAATGGAAATAGGCTGACAGGTACCATTCCATCAGAAATTGGGAACTTGAAAAGTTTGAATTTTTTTGATATAAGTGATAACCATCTTGCTGGAGGAATTCCTCCATCAATTTCTGGGTGCCAAAACCTTGAATTTCTTGATCTTCATTCAAATGGGTTAACTGGTATCGTCCCTAATACTCTGCCCCAAAGCTTGCAATTTGTGGACATTTCAGAGAACAGACTAACAGGTGGATTGACTCATAAAATTGGGTCATTGATTGAATTAACAAAACTCAATCTAGGTAGCAATCAACTTTCAGGGACAATTCCAGCTGAGATTCTTTCTTGCAGTAAACTGCAGATGTTAGACCTCAGTAACAATGGTTTCTCAGGTGAAATTCCAAAGGAACTTGGTCAAATCCCATCACTTGAAATCTCACTCAATCTTAGCTGCAATCAATTATCTGGTGAGATCCCATCTCAATTCTCTGATCTTACTAAGCTTGGAGTCCTTGACCTTTCTCACAACAAGTTCTCTGGAGATTTAAACACTCTCTCAAACCTTCAAAACCTTGTCTCTCTCAATGTCTCATTCAATGATTTCTCTGGTGAATTACCCAACACCCCATTTTTGAAAAAACTCCCTCTTAGTGACCTTGCTTCAAATAATGGCCTCTATATTTCCAATGGTGTTGTAACCCCAGCTGATGGCATGAATTCCAGTAGCAACAGATCAGCCATGAAGCTTTTGATGTCTATCCTCATTAGTGCTAGTTTGGTGCTAATCCTGCTTGCAATATATGTGCTTGTCCGTACAAGGATATCAAGTAGAAATCTAATGGAAAATAACAGTTGGGAAATGACATTGTACCAGAAACTTGAATTTTCAATTGATGACATAGTGAGGAATTTAACATCATCCAATGTGATTGGTACTGGAAGCTCTGGAGTTGTGTACAGAGTAACGATTCCAAATGGAGAAAGTTTAGCAGTGAAAAAGATGTGGTCTTCTGAAGAGTCAGGTGCATTCTGTTCTGAAATTCAGACACTGGGTTCGATTCGACACAAGAATATAATTAGGCTCCTGGGTTGGGGTTCAAATAGAAATCTGAAACTACTATTCTATGATTATCTTCCAAATGGAAGCTTGAGTTCTTTATTACATGGAGCTGGAAAAGGAGGAGCAGATTGGGAAGCTAGATATGAAGTAGTATTGGGTGTTGCACATGCTCTTGCTTATTTGCACCATGATTGTGTTCCTTCTATTATGCATGGTGATGTTAAAGCCATGAATGTTTTATTAGGTCCTTGTTTTGAGCCTTATCTTGCTGATTTTGGGTTAGCTAGAGTTGTGAGTACTAACACTGATGATGAAGATCTTTCCAAACCAAGTCAAAGACCTCAGCTTGCTGGTTCTTATGGATATATGGCTCCAGGTATATATAAGTATTAACTATCGTGATCAAAAGTTGACTATGATCATGTATTTTTCATATTTTTTTTATTAAATTTGTGAATTGAATTTTGGTAATAATACATTTTTATGATCTGGGTTGTTATTACAGAACATGGTTCAATGCAGAACATAACGGAGAGAAGTGATGTGTATAGTTTTGGAGTTGTTCTTTTAGAGGTGTTAACAGGAAGACATCCACTAGACCCAACTTTGCCAGGAGGTGTACATTTAGTTCAATGGGTTCGTGATCACTTGGCCAGCAAAAAAGACTCAATTGACATTCTTGATCCAAAGCTAAGAGGAAGAGCTGATCCTACAATGCATGAATTGCTTCAAACACTAGCAGTTTCATTCTTATGTGTTAGCAATCGAGCTGATGATCGTCCAACTATGAAGGATATTGTTGCTATGCTTCAAGAAATTCGACATGTTGAGATTGGAAGGTCAGAATGTGATGTTTCAAAGCCAGGCTTAAGAGTAATGACTCAGTCACAATCACCTCCTGTTGCTAGAAAGATGGTTTCAAGTACACAAGGATCTTCTAGTTGCTCTTTTGCTTTCTCCGATGATTCCATCACAAAATAATACCAAAGATGCCAAGTATATTAATTGCTTCATCTTTGTGTATATTCCAGTTAGAAGTTCCATAGTATTAGCAGAGTGCATAGAAATTTTAATTAGAACACTTTAATCCTATATTTGTATTGTAAAATGTGCAATTAAGTTTCATTTATGAAGTTATAAGACTAAAGCGAGACAATTAACTATAAGACTAACTGCTATTTTGCGGACTGCCAGCGCCTTTCACCATTTTTTTTTTATAATTATTATTTGACTAAAAGTGTTTATTTCCAAATAATTGTAGTAAACTAATGTAAGTGGGACAGTGGGACTTGCTTAACAATGATTGATGATATGTTTGGATTAATGTAATTAGAATTATTATAAGAGAATGAGATTCCTTGACGTTTTCTATATTTCTATTGTGTTTTTTGTGTGTAGAGACGGTCTTTTCCAGCAGTGTTCACATGGTATAGTGCTAGAACATCACATGCCCATGTGCTGTCTGAGAAAGACTTTAATGTATTTTATACTCCTTTTAAAGAATACTAATAAACTTGGCTTAGAAGTCTCTGAATTCACTAATCACAAAAGGCACATGTAGATAGAATTAGGATCATTGTTTTTTTTTTTTTCTTCCCTTTTCCTTCCTTTGCTTATTTTGTAGGGTATCTTAATCTCAAAGCTGGGCTTTGTGTTGTACCATTTTATCAGAAAAATAAATACCAAAATCAAATATTTATATTAAAGAGTTTTTTTTTGTCTTGTTGATACTCATTATGATATCATATAGAATTATTACAACACTAATTCTTTCAAAAATTTAAATTTGTTGAAGATGATCTAACAATTTATTTATATTTCTTAACATTTTATTTAAGTATGAATTAATTTATCTTTGTAAAAACTCATCCATTAAATTTTTCTTGATAATATGTTTTTCTTTTCTTTTTACAAGATTAATGAAAATTAAAATTTTTAATTAACATAGAGGATTGTCATAAAAATTCAATCTCATGACTTTATTTCTTAGGTATAATATAGAAATATCAACCACAAATTATCCCAAAAACTCAAACTTATAAAAGGTAGACTAAACAATTCATATATAATCTTAAATTTTAGACTTTTTAACGTTCTAACGAATATGACAAAAATGAAAAACAAGAACCCAAAATAAAGTAAGAAATAGGTGGAATTGTGAAAATATAATCTAATTCAAATTAATTTTATTTTATAATATATTTTTGTACATTATTCATATTATATTTGATAATTTTTCTCAATTTTCGTTTCTACCAAATTATAACATACATGTAACTATAACAAGTATGTCTAAAATTTTCATAAACATGTGATAATTGTATGAAAGTAAAAATTGAGAAAACATAATAATGACAAAACATATTGTAAAATAAAATTAATTCAAATGTCTATACCGAATATTTCCAAAAACTAGATTTATCCAAAATTAAATTTGAGTAAATTTTGACATATAACTTATTATAATTTTCAACTTATATAGCCTATTTTACAGTAGCGACTCTAAACAAGAATATACACAAGTGACTTTTTAGAGTTGAAATAACCTCCTGATAGAAGTTTTAAATTCACTTTTGATGGAGTTTTTAGCAATGGCTATTAAAACACTAATAGTTGAAGCAGATTATCAAAATGCCATTTCATTTCTACAAAATAATTAATACTTAATAACTTGGGATGCCATTCTATTCTTGGAAGAAGCTTTTTGTTATATATTAGGTTCATTTGAACTTATATATGTAACATCATTGTTAAAACTTAAATTTTATTAATATATGCATGGTATGTTTAAAAAAGAAAAAAAGTGAAAGTAATTGGTCTCCCTTAAATTTTCTAACTCCCTACCCCTTCCTCCAATAATCCACTTATCTCGAATGTTTATTTCACCAATCAATAAATACATATGCGTTATAATTCACTTATTTTTACAAATAAATCATTTTATTTATTTTCGTTTTTAATAGTTTAACTTTTAACGATAAATTTATTTTAATTTATATTATTATATTTAAATTTGAGAAAAAATACAAATATGATAAAAGGTATTATTGAAAATCAAATCTTTTTTCATTTTATGTCATTTTGTTTAATATCCATGTAACTTAATGAAGTTTGTTTTTTGGTTATAAAACTCGAGTTATTTGTATTGTTATGTAAAAAATAATTTTTAAAAAAACTAGCAAAAAAATAATTAATTGATTTATAATAATATAATACATCTTCTTACGTGCATATATTTCTCCATTATATGTTTACTTTAACAGAGTAATAGGGTACGGTGAGGTGTAGAGTTAGTTTTAAAGCTGTTAATAAAATCTAAAGTTCAGCCAGCACTTTGTAGCTATAATTTAAATCTCCACCCCCAGTTATCATTTTGTAAATAAAAAAAATAATGTTTTGAGAGCGAATAAATATGATGGGTGTAAAGGGATGCATATACCAGTACGATGCCCCAAGCAGAAGCAATTTCATCGATGCAATGAATACACGAGAAATTTCTATTATGAGCCAGAGCTATGTGATCCCACCATAACATCTTTTTCGTGTCCTTTTCTTGCCTTTGCCTCGCAGTTCTGTCATTGATTATAGGTTTCGTCCCACAAAAACTAGGTGGTTCCACTGCCAGATAGGCTGACGCACAACAAATGTTAACAACACTGACATGGGATCAACCTCATTCACATTACATCACGCAAAAAGAGATTGTTATTATGGACCACCACTAAAACTCTAAGCGTATTCATGCTGCTCTAACTTCTGAAGCCACCATGCTGAAGGTTGAAATTTAGGTTTGAAGGTGAGGCCGAAATCCTAATTTACGAGGAGCTATTCTCTATCTTTTTTTTTTTTTTTCTCTTTCGAAATAAGTTTTTGATAGATCATGAGTTTTATTAGGTAACAAATATTAACTTAAATTAAATTGTTATTATCACGAAAATATTTTATTAATAATAGTAATTTTATTTAATAATAATGATATTAAAAATAAAAATTCTCATTCTAAAGTCATAAAACATCATCTATTACTATTTAAGATATCTATCTTCTCCGTTACCCCACTATCAAACACTAACACATCTCTTTATTGGTTGATTTTTCGTGTAATTACTCTTAACTTTTATGACTGACATGAAAGTTTAGGATTGATCTTTATAATCATACTTGTCACATTTTCACGACTTATTATCTATCAAATCAAATTTGGGTACATAAATACCAAATTCATTAATTAATTAAATAATAAAAAAATTGTTTAAATTTAATCAAAATTTTTTGTTAAAAAATTTAAATAATTCTTTAATTAAAAAATTATTTCATTGTAAAAAAACATAAACATAAATATATATGTGTGATATTTTATTATGCAAAGCCCAACAAAAAATATATTATGGAAGATATTTTGTTTCTGCTAATGCCTTGCACTGCAACACAAATATGCAACCAAATAAAATAGGCTCGGCTCGGTACCATGTTGGTACCCTTATTAATGTAAAGACAGTCTTTTGTACTCGGTATTTTATTAGTAACCTTATTTCCATTAATTTAAAATTAAACAAATTTAAAGAAAATTTTGCACGTAAATAACATATTACATTTTAAGATAATTTAAAAATATTAAAATTGAATCACGGTAAACATTTTCGTGCAATTCAGTTTAAGTTTTCCACAAACTTATAAGTCTCGTACACGTATAAAAGAAAGAAAATAATTTTTTTGAAGTGTAATCACATTTTATAAATTCATTAAATAAATAAAAATATTTTTGTAACTAAAATTTAGTCAATTACGTGACTAATTTCTAACTACATACAATGTTTTTGTATTAGAGATACACACCAAAAGAAGATAATCAAAGCAAAACCAAATAAATAATTTCCTTTGATAAAAAATAATGTTGTGTGAGTGTAAGATATTATTTTAGAAAAATATTTGAGATAATTTTTTAAAATAAGAGTAATAAAAATAATAAGTTTGGGAAATACTTATGTGTTATTATTTTAAATTTATCTTAATTTGTTGTATTATCTCTCACTTTTTATCTATTAATTTTATTAATATAAAAAATAATTTTCGAAATTTATATTGTTGATGTACTCCAAATTAAAATATAAAACACCTTAAATTATAGATATCATTATTTTATTCTATTAAATTTATTTTCTTTTTACCCGTACTAATAAAACTAACAAATTGAAGTAACCTTTTAAGAAATCTTTTCTTTTTTTACCGAGAGAATCTTGCAAGATTTGAGTAAGTTTGCTATTTCTATAAGGAATGTGCCGACTCTTTTGTGCAATAACATAAATGACATGTCCAAGTGCAGAAACTAATCTATTTATATGTTGAGCTTTCCTTAGTCTCTCACCAACAGCCTCAGACTTATCCACTCTCACACTAACAGCTAGGTCCACAAGGTGCAGGCAACTTTAAGAATAGACCCCGAAACCAACTCTTTTCCGTGAACATGAATAGTTAAAACACTGCAACATGAAAATTTGACAGAAGAAACATTGATTAAATAATTTAACTCAAAGAATTGTACTAACAGGAAAAAAAATTCTTAAACAGAAGGCCAAAAAAAGCTCTACCTGTGAGAACGGCTGCTTCGCTCATTTAGAGCTGTAGCACCCACTGCGCCATTCCTATGGCCTATCCTCATTAAATCCAGAACATCTTGACTACATGTAACTGGAACCAAACTTGCATCCGGAACACTAATGCCATTTGATTGAGAATTGTTTCGTATATCTAATTTTCAAGTAGTTAAGGTACAGGCTAAGTATTTCACTTAATCATAAGACTGATATTCAAATTGATGTTGTCTAAGAGATTATAGAAACAAATCTTGAAAGGATATCTTCTAGTAGAAAGTGTTAAGGACTATGCCAACACATTCATGGATCAGTTATATTAATGATACTATGTCAGCACCTTCATGTACCAGTTGTAATGATATACTGCATGTGTCAATGTGAAGGCTTGTTGTTATTTTCTTTAATCATGATAACCTGTATGTGTCAATGCATACTTTTTTGTAAATGAATTGTCATTTTCTTTTAACCTTTTTGATTACTTTATATATCGGTTTGTAAGTTCATTTATTAACATAACATTACAAAAATGCATAAATAAAAATAAAACAATATTCAGTTTTCATTTGTTCTCAAATTCTATCATGGTATCAGAACATACCTATCGAGAATTAAAATAGCCATCAGTTCATTAGTTTTCCGCCACTAGTTACGCTACCAGTTCCGTCAGTTTCCATACCCATAACCGCCACCCTTTTCATACCCAAAGCCGCTACCAATTTTTTAGTTTCCATACCCAAAGTCGTCACCCAAAACCGCCACCCAAAGCCTCTATCAGTTCCGTCAGTTTCCATACCTAAACTCGTGATCTTCGGCTTATCAAACCAACGCTCTACTAGTTCTTGATCCTCCTCGGCGCAGTTCTTCTTCCTCTCTCGTCTCAGAGAGGACTGAATCGTAGAAATGAGTAACGTGATTTTTCCTTGATGCAATACTTAATATATATTTGGTTGTTAGGTTTTTAAAACAAAAACAAAACAAAACCACAATGAGCACTAGTGAGTCCACCACTTCTGGGATTCCTTTAACATTCTTAAATAGTGCAGGAGTTGTGGTTCAACCAAAAAATCAACTTATTTCTCTTAAATTAAATGATTCAAACTACATTCTTTGGAAACATCAAGTGCTCATTGCTGTTAGAGGGTATAGACTCGAGCATTTTATTTCTTATACTAATAAAGCTCCAGTAAAGTTCAAAGAGAATACAAAAACAAGAGAAAAAGATATTAATCCAGATTTTTTAAGCTGGACAAGGCAAGATCAGCTCCTTGCCTCATGGCTTCTATCCTCTCTATTTGAGAATCTTTTAGTGATGATGGTCCGTCTAGAATCATATTTCCAAATCTGGGAAGCCCTAGAGATAAATCTCTCATCCCAATCTGCAGCAAGGAAGATGCATTACAAGCTTCAACTCTCATCTATCAAAAAGGTTTTTTTTACCTATGAGAGACTATTTGAACAAAGTAAAGTCTTATTATGATTTGCTAGCATCTGCTGGTCAACCAATCTCAGATGATGATCAAGTAATGCAAGTTCTTGTTGGACTAGGAAGTGAATTTGATCCTATTGTTGTTGCAGCCATCTCAAGGATAGAACCATGTAAACTTAGAGAAGTTTATGCTATGCTCCTAAGGTATAAAACCAGGCTTGAAAATACTGGACATCATTTTGTCAACATTGAAGGCTCAAATCCCTCTATGAATGTTATCACTCAATCCAACTTTCAAAGAAGATTCAATAGTAGTGGAAATGACTATCAAGGAGGTAGAAGGAGAAGCAACTTTCAGAATTCAAGAGGAAGAAGCAGGTTTTCTTATAGAGGAAGAGGAAGAAGGAGTTTCAAAAGCTCAAACAGGAGTAGATGTCAGATCTGTAACTACACAAATCACACTATTGATAAGTGTTATTACAGATTTGATGCAAACTATGACTCACCTTCAAATACTCAGACTATAGCTTATAACTCTCAAAACTTCATAGCATATCCAGTCACAAAAATAAGCTCTTATGAATGAGAGATAAACATGTCTCGGTATGTAGATTCTGGAGCATCTAACCATGTGAAAAATGAGCTTGGCAATCTCAATATTGCTTCAGACTTTCAAGGTACCAACAAGGTTCAAGTAGGGAATGGATCAGGTTTGTGCATTAATCACATTGGTAGCTCACAAATCAAGTCTCATAATTTCATAAAAAATTTCTCTTAATTGATCTTCTTCATGTTCTTGAGATAACTAAGAATTTGATTAGTGTCTCACAATTATCCAAAGATAATTTTGTGTATTTTGAATTTCATCCCACCTTTTGTTCTGTTAAGGATCAGGTCACACATCAAACACTCCTCAAAGACACTCTTAAGGATGGACTCTACAAGTTTGATATTCAACCACTCAAGTCTCAAACTGTTCAATCAGTCGCCACTCAATTACCTTCTTATGTTTCAACTCTTCTTGTCAAGAGAAATAATCAAGACATTTAGCTTTGCCACAATAGATTAGGTCATGCTTCAAATAATGCAGTAAGAACTGTTCTTGGCATAGTTATAAAGAATTGTAATTTCTCTGATATTTTAAATAAAAATATTTTATAAATATGATCCTTGTATGAAGTCTATTCATCAATTTCCTTTTCCTATGTCTAAAACTGAGTATCATCATCCTTTTGAACTTATTCACACTGATGTTTAGGGTCCTTCACCATAAAAATCCACTAATAACTTTCAATACTATGTTACTTTTGTTGAGCATTATAACAGATATACATGGTTGTATTTTCTTAAATAAAAATCTGAAGTTCAAAATGCTTTCATTCATTTACAAAACATTGTTTCCACTCAATTTCAAATCAAAATTAAAATGGTTCAAAGTGATGAAGGAGGTGATTTCATAGGCCTTACAAAAAAATTTAATGACCATGATATTTTACATAGAATCTCTTGTACCTATACACCTCAACGAAATGGTCTTGTTGAAAGAAAGCATAGACATGTTGTGGAGATGTGATTATCCTTGTTAGCTCACTCAAACATGCCGACTCGGTTCTGGGATGATGCATTGACTACATTAGTCTATATCATTAATAGGCTTCCAACAAAGATCCTAAATCATAAAATTCCCTATGAGATGCTTTTCAAATCTAAGCCTACCTATCTTCATCTAAGAACCTTTGGTTGTCTCTACTATCCTTTTATTAGACCTTTCAATAAGCATAAGTTGGAATACAGATCACAGCCAAGCACCTTTCTTGGGTCCAATAGCAAATACAAAGGCTATAAAACACTATTGCCAAATGGTAGAGTCATAATATCCAAAAGTGTGGTCTTTGATGAAAGCAGATTCCCTTTTGCTCAAGCTCCTAAATATCATAATCCTCACTCACAATCATCCATTCTGGCACCTCTAACAGTCACTACTTTCCCTTTACCTTCTCAATTACACTCCAACTCTACCTTATCCCAGCATATCTCACTTGTTAAAACTTTCCCTTCTCATTCTACTCAGTCTTACCAAATGTCTCCTCCATCTCATCACTCGCCTATTTCTATTCCTTCTCCAGCTTTAAGTCATACTTATACTCCTCTTATTGATGAGCTACCAACTAAGTCTAATGCAACTCTTTAGTCTATTAGTAATACTAATGTGAATGATCCATCTCCAGGTACTCTTAACAAGCATGCTATGGTCACAAGGTCAAGAACTGGGAACTTAAAGCCAAGAGTCCTCAATGCAACAGTGACTGACACACAAGAACCATTTTCCTATAAGGAGGCTCTTCTTAATCCACACTGGAAAAAGGCCATGAAAGATGAGTATAGAGCTCTCATGAAGAATCATACATAGACCTTGTATGACCTACCTGCTAGTAAGAAGGTTATTGGTTGTAAGTGGGTATTCAAGGTCAAGAGACACATAGATGGGAGTATAGCTAGGTATAAGGCTAGATTGGTAGCTAAAGGTTATGATCAAGTACATGTCTTTGATTTTTCAGAGACTTTTAGCCCTGTTGTGAAGCCAACTACCATAAGAATAGTGCTTTCTATTTCTGTAAATCAAGGATGGATAATAAGACAACTCGATGTTAACAATGCATTTCTAAATGGAGATTTGGACAAGGAAGTGTTTATGAGTCAACCACCAAGATTTGAATACAAGAATGATGGTGATAGTAAAAATTCCTTGAAAGTATGCAGATTGGCCAAAGCATTATATGGGCTTAGGCAAGCCTCTATATCTTGGTAAGATAAACTCAAACATACTCTCCCCAGTCATGATTTTTCTTACTTAAGAGCAGATAACTCACATTTTTTTTCAAAAATACCTTTTTTGGTTGCATCTGGCTTCTTATTTATATTGATGATATATATTGGTAATAGGAAGCGACATCAAAGGAATTCATTCTATCATAACTTATCTTGATAAGCAATTTTCTTTGAAAAATTTAGGTAAAATCCATCAGTTTTTTGGATTAGAGGTTACTTACACCAATTCTGGTCTTCATCTTAGTCAAGGGAGATATATTAAAGATCTTCTCACTCGAGCCACAATGTCTCAAGCTAAGGGTCTGCCCACACCAATGGTTTCTTCACTAAAATGATCTAAGTTTCAAGGTATGCCTACAATTGATCCTACCTTTTATAGGAGTATAGTTTATGTTCTCCAATATGTTACTCTCACTAGACCAAAAATTACCTATAGTGTTAATAGAGTATGACAATTCATGCATTGTCCTTTAGATGAACACTGGAAGGCAGTGAAAAGGATTCTTAGGTATTTGGCTGGCAAAATCAATCATGCGATTTATTTTACTAAGGGACACAGTCTTGATCTGGTAGGATTCTCAAATGCCGATTGAGGAGCTGATATTGATGATAGAAAATCCTTCATTGGTTTATGTATTTTTCTTGGTAAAAATCTTATCTTATGGTCTTCAAAGAAACAATCCTCGGTATCTTGATCTAGTACTGAAGTTGAATACTACAACTTGGCTAATGCTACTTCAGAGATAATATGGCTTTATGCTTTGTTTAAGGAGTTACATGTCACACTCCTTCATACTTCTAAAATTTGGGTGGACAATCATATTACCATCTCCCTTGCTTCAAACCCTATACTTCGTGCTAAAACTAAACATATGGAATTGGACATATAATTCATTTGTGACCAAATTCAGAAAAACCTAATTCAAATTATGTTTATACCATTCTGTGACCAAACAACAGATAACTTCACAAAACCTTTGAGTGTTCAATTCTTCTCTTGGTTGACACTAAAATTTACTATTTGGTCACTCACCTCGTTTGACTTGAAGAATTGAACACTCATATGTCAATAACACATACTCAACTGATCAGTAGTCTGGTGATATGTTTCAGCTTACATATCTGCATCATCTGAACCCTGTTGGTCATCTTGAACATTTTGTTCCATCTGTACTAATAAAGGAACCGGATCTAGGTCAATCAAATCATCACTATACTAATGGACTCTTTTTTCTATCTTCTCAACATCTTGTATAGTTTGATCTTCTATAAACATAACATCATGACTCCTTACCAGTTTCTTCTCAAATGGATCATAAAATCTGTAGCCAAATTCATCCAGACCATAACCAACAAAGATACACTGTCGTGTCTTCACATCGAGCTTAGATCTCTTATCTGTTGAGAAGACCCATGTGATTTTCTTCTCATTTCTTCATTCAAAACATTGCTCTTAGCCAGATGCATATTGATTACACCATTTGGAGCTGAGTTACTTAATGACATTCTAAATGTTTCCCAAGAGTCCGACAATGTAACCAATAAACACAACCCTTGAATCTCATCATCAAACTTGATACCCATTCCAGCTGACTGATTGATTATTCCTTGGAATGTATTCAAGTGATCTGTCAACGGAGTTCCATCTTGGTACCTTAAAGCCATCAACTACTTTATAAGAAACATTTTATTATTTCCTGTTTTTTCGAGCATACAACTCTTCAAGTTTATTCCATAGTGACCGTACATGTATTTCTCCACTAATATGATTCAAAACATTATCATCTACCCACAGACTTGTCGATAAAACAAAGTTCATTCTTCTTCAGATAACTTTTCTGGTTTCTCAGAGGCAAACACCGGTAAATGAAATTGTTTGACATAAAAGAGATCTTCCATTTTTCCTTTCCAAGTGTGATAATTATAACCATTCAACCATTCAAAGTAATCATTTTACTCAATTTTCTTCCATTATTCAACACAAGAAATTTCACAAAAATAACCACAGCTCTGATACCACTTTTTTAGGAGAATCACAATTTTAATTCAAACTTAATCAAGCTCTAAACAGCGTAATTAAACTTATTCTTCTTCTTTGTGTGAATCTTTTAGGAAACAAATAATAGAACTTAAAATGAAAAACATGCACAAAATCAACACAAACAATTTACGTGGAAAAACCTTCCTGGTGTAGGAAGGAAACAACCACGTTACTCCTCTCTAAAACTTCCACTTTCAAGAAATAATTGTACAAAAGTTCTCTCTAGGTAAAACTAGAGGCAAACAATCAACAACATCATTAAGAATACACTTCTTGGAAACTAACAATTATTTCAAGAAAAATGGAGAGATCTAACCCAATTCGTAGTCACTGTTCAATGCTCATAATGTCTCAAACCGATGAGCCAAATCCAAATCCCACCGCACAGATTAAAGAGTTTTGAGTTGTGAACCTGTCTGCAAAATTTCAGCCTAATCAGACCACAAACGACCTTCGATCATAACACTTTATGAAGACTTGGTGGAGAAGGAAAAACTAAAAAACTGCTCTCAGTGTTTCTGCCCTAAATGGGTTTATTAATTATAGCAATGAAATGACATAATTAACTTTCTTACTCCATGGGCTTTTAAGTCACTTAGACTCCTCCAAATAAGAGGAAAACCCAACACATTCGTGACCTAATTCAGAAAAACCTAATTCAAATTATGTTTATACCATCTTGTGATCAAACTGCACATATTTTCACAAAACCTTTGAATGTTCAATTCTTCTCTTGGTTGACACTAAAATTTAATGTTTGGTCACTCACCTCGTTCGACTTGAGGAAGAATGTTAAGGATTATGTCAACACTGCAAGCACCTTCATAAATCAATCAATTGTAATGATACTATGTTAACATTTTCATGGACCAGTTGTAATGATATCATGCATGTGTCAATAAACAAGCTTGATGTCATCCTCTTTAATCATGATACACTTCATGTGTCAATGCACTAAATTCATTTATTATCATAATATTAGAAAATGCAGAAACAAAAACAAAAATAAATTTTCATTTGTACTCAAATTCTGTCAGAGAACACGTATAAATATATGAACCATTGGTTAACAATAAAGGCCCAAAAGTTAGGACCTTGGGAACAGCACCGGTACTGACTTTGTTGAAAACGTTGCAGAGAATGAGACCATTGGGAAGTGCAAAGCAGAATTCTTCTTCGGATGGTTCTTTGGGCAGTGACTCTGAGGCTTCATAGTCCATCCGACGCAGCCATTCTGTTGCTTGATACCTCCTTGAAGCTGCAAACACATCCAGTTTCTAAACCGTAAAACTTTTTGTAATCATCGTCATTACACATGTTGCAATGAAGTTTATTCTTAATCTCCACCACCGAAATTAGAGGCAGTTCTTAATCTTAGACAAAGATATGTTTAGGAGTTAAAAATGAAACACTAAAAATATAATGTTTTCGTATATTCAAACTATAGTTGAAAATGTATTTTTTTTTATAACTTAAAAAAAAATATCTATTGTTAGATGAGTTTAAAATGGAAAACAACTTAATAACTAAGTCATGTAAAAATGCTGGTTTTATTATCCAAAGAAAATTGTCCTTTTGTTGTTGAATTCGTATTCCCTACTTCTTCGGCTTAAATAGAAAATGTGTATAGTCAGTAGAATCAGAAACTGCTTCTTCGACTTTTGTTTGGGATAATTCATAGTCATTGATGATTTCCTTAGTGAATGTATATGGAGCTTCATTGTTGGGCAATAAAGCCTTTAGTCCTCTCATGTTCTTGCAAGGTGATGTAAAAATTGAATTAAAGCTTGTTTTTTGTGACATTTTGGAGTCTCCTAATGCTCTTTAGTAATTAACGTAATATACTGTCTCTGTTAAAAAAGATGCCACCGTAAAAAGGCAAACGGATTGGTACTTGTGGATAAAACCCATTTACCAAATTCATATTGTGATCGATACATGTGCTCATATCAGATTACCAGGTTAATGAATATATATATAAACAAAGTGTAGAAAGACAGCAAATAAACTACCACTTATTTAAATGAGAAAGAATAAGAAAATTTTTGGAGAGAAATAGAAGAAAGCACAACATTTTTTGCAAACTTTTGGAAATTAACATGGCGGGGTTTGTTTATTATAACCTTAAAATAAAATAAAAGTAAAGAAATAAGGTTGAAAAGTGTGTGTGACATGACTAATAAGAATATAATAAAAATCAAGAAAAAATTATAAAATCTCCTTTTATATACTCAAAAACGGGAAAAATTATTTGTATCGTAGGATAAAAATAGACAAAAATATTAGAAACACTATTTATTTAAAGTGTATGTGTTATTTATATATGAAAATTATATCAAATTAATATCTTTTATAATTATCGTATCATTAAAGTATCATTTGAAAAATAAGGATAAAAAATACCAAAAATAAAATTATAATACTACTAAAATACCGAACTTCATTAAACTCATAGTTATAGAGACAACATTATTAAGACAAAAAATGTGTTTCACTTAGGTAGTATTTGGTTAGTAGAAATAAGATTAAGAATGAAGTTATTTTTATACCTTTTTATGTTTGATTTAATTATAAATTAGAAATAGAATAAATATAATTACTAAAGAGATAGAGTTTTTATTCCATTGTCACTGGAATCGTTACTACATTCTCGTACTCATTGTATAATTATTTTTTATTCCAATGTTACCTTAAAATCCTAATTGTTGCTCAATTTCCATATACATTGTATAATTTTTTTTTCATTATATTATTTTTAAATACTAAATTTTAAATCATAAATCATAAACCATAAACTATAAACACTAAATCTTAAATCTAAACCCAAAACACAAATACTTAAACGCTAAATACTAAACTCAAAATCCAAAACCTAAAAACTAAAAACCATTAACACTAAATCTTAAAATCCTAAATCTCAAACCCTAAAATCTTAAAACTTAAAACTTAAAACTCTATATCACAAATTTTAAATCTTAAATATGTTGGATCAACAATAAAACTACATTACTATATATTAATACTTTAGTACTATTTTACAAATAATATCAAAAAAATATCAAAAATATTTTTTTAATTTTTAATTTTTTTAAGTAATAATTATTTAAAAATACTAATAACTTTTAATAATATATTCTTTCAAATAATAATAATAATAATTAAATAATATTATTTAAATTCTACTAAATATATGAATATTAAGGTAATATATGATATTTTTTATTCTATTTTAATTATAAAACAAAAATTACAATATTTTTATTTTAATAATTAAATCAAATATTATAATATTAATACTATTTTTTTACATTCAATTTCATTATTATTATTTTATTCTACACAACAAACGTGATTTTAAAATATTTCTGCAAAGTAACCTGCTATTAACTAACCCATATATCATTCATGTTAGGTCCATTATGTTCCCTTGCGGGACCCTTTGATTGTTGAAGTGGATGGCATGGCATGGCATGGCATGGCATGGCATGGCTTGGCCTAAATCATGACATAGCTATAACATATGCAAAGGAACAATGTTTTCAATAATTATATAACTACTTGAGCAAAATATCAATTATATGACTTGTAAATTACATCAAGTTATAATAATAATAATAATAATAATAATAATAATAATAATAATAATAATAATAATAATAATAATAATAAATTCTTTTAGAAAAGTTTTGCTTAACAAAATTATAGATAATGCTTCTCTCTTTTTAATGTAAAATTAGTGTTTTTTATAAATTAGAAATTAAATTAAAGAAAACACTTGTGGTATAACTTTGTATCTTATCATGATTGGTTTAAGTTTCAATGGTATTCAAAATTATATATATATATATATATATGTTTCAAAATTCAAAAAAGGAGAAACAATTACACAAGTGGTTGTAGCATGTGACTAAGCAGTGCATAGACAATACAATTAGAGACAAATAGCAGATAGGCGCGATTAGATTTAATTTTTTTTTTTTTTTGTAAAAGTTTAATTTATTAGTTTTAAAACATTGATATTTCATTGAAATGCTTAAATTTTAGGTTTTAAAAGAAAATCTTAATACGAATATTTGTTAATAAACTTTCTAAAATAAAAACATAAAATTAATTATTTAGATCTTATTATCACTTTTTTAAAACTAGAACTTAATTATCACAAAAAGATTATTTTAACCTAAATGATCTATTTTGAAAAGCTAACAAGATCTTAAAACAATGTAAAATATGTTGAAAAAAATATAAATTTAATGTGAACTTTTGAGGCATATTTAAGATGATAAAAATGATTGTGTATAAGTATTCAACTATGACGAATAGCTCAGTTTTTTCCAACATCAAAATGCAAATTCCTTTGTTCCAATCACATTCAGAATGGAGGTGCAACTTTAAAAAGCTGGGAAAGAGGGTCATTTTCTTTATCCTATCTTTTTTGGGATGAAATCCTATCTTGTTTATGGAACACAAATACTTGTAATTTGTAATTGAAAATTTCAATAGTTACTCTACTTAGTTTGTTTATTTATTTTAACTCTGAAGTTCAATAATTCGTATGTTACTGCTATACATACAAATATATAGTAATTTTAATTGCTATAATAGATTCGTTTTGTGGGCACAATTTATAGGTGTTTATTAAAATATCTTATTAATTTATGATATAATTTATAAATTTTGTAAATATATTTTTATCTTATTTCACTTTTATTTTGATTGTGATGATAATGTATTAATACATAATAAGATATATTATTTGTTTAAAATAGTATTAAATGAAACAAGTAAAATTATAAAAATAATGAAAAAAATGTCACACTTTTAAATAATATGAAATGATATAAGATAAGATAAGATTTAAATAAGATGTGATAATTTTAACACATGAACCTATTAGAGACCTTAAAAATATGCTTGTTATACAATATTAAATACCGAGATGGTATAATTTTATACAACTATGTATTTAACTCTGAAATTTAGTACGATTAGGAGAGGTGGGCTAAACTAGGGGTATCCATAAACCGGATCGGATCAGACTAAATCGTAAAATCGAACCGAATCGGACTGGATCGAATGGTTTTACAAATCAAACGGTTCGGTCCGGTTACAATTTTTTAACCAAAATCGGACCGGATCGGTGGACACCCCTAGGCTAAACCATACTGGATAATTAATTTAGTCATTTTTAATTTTTAATTATAAAATTATATATATTAATTTTTCTTTTAATCTCAAATTAAACATATTTTTTATTTTAAAATGTAATAAAAATATAAAAACTAAATATTTTTTTAAATAAATTTTATAAAATATAAATTATTAAATTAAAATATTTATAATTAATGTTGTCCGATTATATTATACAATTTATACTTTTTAATAATAATTACGATACAATGAAATATTTTAGTCCAATATAATATAATTTAGTATAGTTAAATCCAATATAATTATACTTAATTTATCTAATATAAGATATGAAATAAGATAATACAATTCATTTTACATCTCTAAGACAAATGTAATTTTTAATAATAATCTTAAACATTATTTAAAATATATAGTATCTTCTAAATAACTTGGATATAACAATTGCACGTAATTTCCTTTAATATAATATTTAATGGATAGTAATTATTAAAAAGAATAATCTAATTATATATATAATTATTTAAATAATTTTAATATTTATTAAATATGATTATAAATATTTTTATTTTTAATATAAATTTTATAAATTCAGAACATATATACATGATTAAACAGATATATTTACAGAAAATATACTCACAAATTCTTCGATGAAGGATCTCCAACCTATCCTTGCAAAAGGATGTACCGCACTTGCCTTTGCCGCATTGAAAACATTAGTTGTGTAACTAATTAAAAAGTCTTTCGGCAAAATAAAAGAAACAAACATTAAAAAGAATAAAATAAAATAAAGCAAAATGAGAATGAAACAGTCACCGTTAACTTGATTATGTGCAATAACTATGGTACTCTAATTAATGACTAAAACTTTCTGTAAATTATCAGTATCCTGCAATATTTTAGAGAAGCTGCTGAGTAATTTCGATCTCATAGAACAATACATAAACTCATAATTGGATTCAAAATAATACATAAAATATATCATTAACAATATTAAAAAGCTATAATTCTCATTAACAATATTAGATTTGTTTATTCACATCTCCTTATATGCATAATTTCATTTATAAACAAATCAATATTGACATGGTTGATTTTCTTGAATTGTTAAGAGAGAGTTATTGAATTGATTTTGGCTTAATATCTAATGTTATATTTATACATTAAAAAGAAGAAACTAGTCATTATTAAATTAGTCGTTACTAACTAACTGTTATTAAACTAGCCTTTATAATTTTAATTATTCTCACTCCCCCTCAAGTTAGGTGTGTAGATATCGGTCAACCCTAACTTGCTTAAATTTTCTTCAAATGATTTCAGATCTAAACCTTTGGTGAAGATATCCGCCAATTGTTTTTCACTTCTCACAAATGGAGTTTCAATTTCCTTTGCTTGAATTTTTTTCTCGAATGAAGTGTCAATCCACTTCGATGTGTTTTGTTCTCTCGTGAAACACTGGATTTGATGTTATATATCGCGTCGCTTGGTTATCACAAAACATTTCATTGGTTCTTGAATTTTAATTTTGATACCAAAAGAAGTTGTTTGATCCAAATTAGCTCGCTTGAGGTTGATGCCATGACTCGATATTCTGCCTCGGTGCTTGATCGTGCCACAACATTTTGTTTTTTGCTTTTCCATGTGACTAAATTTCCGCCTATAAACATGCAAAAACCAGTGGTTGATTTTCTATCAAAACTATCAGTCCAATCTGCATCGGAGTAGCCACACACTTCATTAGAATTATTACGTTTCATGAGAATTCCTTTACTAAGTGTCCCTTTTAAATATTTTAAAATTCTATGTATAGCCTCTAAATGTGGTGTTCTAGGTGTATGCATAAATTTACTAATTTGACTTACTGAAAAAGAAATGTTTGGTCGGGTTATCGTTAAATAAATTAATTTTCCTACAAGTATTTGAAATTGGCTTATGTCTTCTAAGGGTTCGTCATCCTCAATATTTAATTTGCATTTACTATCTATTGGTGTATATGTTGGTTTACTCCCTAATTTACCATTTCTTTCAATAGGTCAAGTGTATATTTTCTTTGTGAAATAAAGAGTCCCTTGGGTGAATGTGTTATTTCTATTCCTAGAAAATATTTTAGTAAACCTAAGTCTTTGATATCAAAATTCTCCTTTAATTTCATTTTTACTTTTTTAATTTTTTCCAAATTTTTTCTGGTAATTATTATATCATCTACATATACTAGAATTATGGATGTGAAGGTACCATAATTTTTGGAAAATAATGAGTGATCAACATTACTAATTTTAAAATCACAAGAAATTAAATAAGAGCTTAGTTTTCCATACCATTCCCGTGGAGATTGCTTTAGTCTGTAAATAGATTTTTTTAACCTACACACTAGACTAGAATTATTTTCTTTTTTATGACCAGGTGGAAGCGTCATATATACTTCTTCTTCAAGTGCTCCTTGGAGAAAAGCATTCTTGACATCCATTTTATGTAAGGTCCAATTTTGGTTTACCTCTATGGAAAGTAAAATCCTAACGGTATTCATTTTGGTCACGGGTGCAAATGTTTCTTAATAATCTACACCATAGGTTTGAGTGTAATCTTTTGCCACTAATCGTGCTTTGTACCTTTCAATAGTACCATATTAAACTTAATCTTATAGACCCATTTGCATCCTACGGGTTTCTTTCCTTCGGGTAGTTGTACGACTACCCATGTTTCATTTTTTTCAAGTGCTCTAAGTTCTTCTTCCATTGCTTTGCACCATACCAGTTGGCCTATTGCTTCCTCATAGTTATTTGGCTCATTTTCTTTGGAAATTGAGGTCAAATAAGTCCTATATTGTGGTGTAACATTTTCATAAGATAAATAATTTTGGATAAGATATTGTACCTCATATGTTACAAAATCCCGTAATCTAGTTGTAGGTTGTAGAGCTCGATTAGACCTTCTCAATGGTATTATTTCAGTAGTACCATCTTCCCCCTCACTTTGAGAAGTTTCTTCCTCTTCATTCTCATTGATTATTTCATTTTCATTTTCTACTACTATATTTCCTTCTTCAGAATAAAAAAAAATGGAAATATAAATTCATTTGGTTTATCTTGGTTATTAGTTTCCTTTTCTACTGTTTTGTAATATGGCTCATTTTCTTGGAATGTCACATCTCTTGAAATATAATGTTTTTTGTTAACCGGATCATAGCATTTATAACCCTTTTTTTAGATGAATACCCCAAGAAAATAGCTTTGATTGATGTATAATATAACTTGTGTTGTTTATTTTTGTGCACATAACATGTACATCCAAATACTCTTAAATGATAGATATTGAGTTTTTCTTGGTAGAGGATTTCTAGTGGGCTTTTGAAATTCAAATTGGCACTTGGTAATCTATTAATTAAATATGTTGCGGTGAGAACTTCATCCAACCAAAAATTTATTGGAACATTATTTTGAAACAAAAGTACTCTTGTTACTTCAAGTAAATGTCGATTTTTTTCTTTCCGACACACCATTTTGTTGGGGTGTGTAAATACAAGTTTTTTGATGTAAAATTCTTTTTTGCTTGAAAAAATTTGTAAAATTTTGATTTACAAATTCCGTTCTATTATCACTTCTAAAAATTTTAATCTTTACATCATATTGATTTTCTACAAATTATAAAATTCTTGAAATTGAGAAAATACTTCACTTTTATTTTTTAACAAGTGTAACCATGTGGTTCTTGAAAAATCATCTATAAATATAACAAAGTATTTATAACCACTAAATGACTCAATTGGAGTAGAGCCCCAAACATCAAAATGTATTAACTCAAAAGGTTTTTTGCTTTTACAATTGGATAAACTAAATGGTAACCTTGTGTGCTTTCCTAATTTGCAAATTTCACAACTACTACAATCTAGTTGTTTGAAATCAAAAATACATTTCAAAATCTTATCGGAAGGATGTCCAATTCTCTTATGCCAAAGAGTGTCTAATTCTTCTTCTTTTTTAATATTGAAGTTGTATTTTTCTTCACTCAGAATATAAAGCCCATTTTCTAGAAAACCTTTTGCCAATGATATTCTTCGTTATCAATTCCTAAAAATTCATATTTTTGGATGTAAATGTAATTTCACAATTTAAGTCTCGTGTGATTTTACTAATGGATAACAAGTTAGATGTACAATTATTCATATGCAAAACATTTGAAATTTTTCTTGAAAGGAGACTAATTGAACCATTTCCTAAAATTTCCATTTTTTCACCATTTGCAAAGATTACAAATTATTTAGTCTAATTTTTTTTGTAATTATTGAGTAAGTTTTTATTTCCAGTTATGTGATCAGTTGAACCTGAATCAAGAATCCATTTGGAATTTAAAGAATTTTGAGTAAGGTTTGTAATCATACCAGAGGTTTTTCGAGATTTTCCTTGAAACATCGCGGATAATTGTGTATACAGCTGCCTCATTTGATCCATATCCACCTCACTTTTTATTTCTTTTTCAGCCTCGTTTGTACTCATATCCCATTTTTCCTTTTGTGCAGAGTAACCTATTTTCTCTCTACTCTTTACCCGATTTTATCACTGATCTTCCTCTCTGATGAAGCCTCCACCTCATCTTCCTTTTTTCCGAAGATAAGGATTGAGACACAAGCA
This sequence comes from Hippophae tibetana, assembly GCA_037013495.1. NCBI lineage: Eukaryota > Viridiplantae > Streptophyta > Magnoliopsida > Rosales > Elaeagnaceae > Hippophae > Hippophae tibetana. Next base: position 84,605,214 of record CM072803.1, read on the forward strand.
TTCCTCGCGCTTGTGTCCTTCCTTCTTATAGTAATCGCAGCGAGTGAGTGTTTGGTCTTCCCGACTTTCTGGCCTAGGGTTAGATCTGGTGATGAAAGCCTTAGCTTCGGGGTTGTCAAGTAGTAGAGTACCCATACCTATTCTTCTTGTCTCTTCTCTTTCAACCATCCCTACAACCTCATCAACAGATGGTAGCTCACCCATGAGAAAAATTTGTGAGCGTACCCCGTCATAGCTTGAATCGAGCTTGGCGAGGAAGGTGAAAATTCTATCTTGCTCCTCACTTCTTTTGATTTCATCAAGATTGGTTGTGAGAGGTCGATACACTCTAATCTCATCCTTATTTTTTTGGATTTGGCTGAATAGTTCGGTGAGAGATTGATTTTGTTGTTGTAACAGTTGAAGTTCTTGCTGAAGTTGATAAATAAGGGAGTAGTTTTTCTTTTTTCCGAACATCGTCTCGGCTTTAACCCACATATCTCGAGTTGTATCTAGATATGTCATGAGATCAGAGATGTGGGGTTTCATGGTTTCCAGTAACAAACTCATGACTAGATTGTCACTCTTTCTCCATTCTGAAATTTCCTTTTTTTCTTCAATTGTTGGGTGTGTTGGATCTTCGACTTTTGGTTTTGATTTCTCACCAGTTACATGCTCAAATTTGTCTCTACCGATTAGACCAAAAGTTACTTGACATGCCCAAAGATGGTAATTTTAACCATTTAGCAGCACACTTGTAAGTCTCTCTATATGTTGTGACATTTTCTAGATTTCTTGAACTGATACAGTTCTTATTTGTGAGATTGATTTGTAGGAAGATCAAATCTGCTTTGATACCATGTTGATTTTCTCTGAATTTTTAAGAGAGAGTTATTGAATTGATTTTGGCTTAATGTCCAATGTTATATTTATACATTAAAAGGAATAAACTAACCGTTACTAAACTAGCCGTTATTAAACTAGTCGTTACTAACTAGCCGTTATTAAACTAGCCGTTATTAAACTAGTCGTTACTAACTAGCCGTTATTAAACTAGTCGTTACTAACTAACTGTTATTAAACTAGCCGTTACTAACTAGTCGTTAGAATTCTAATTATTCTCAACAGAGATAAGAAGAACTCCCAATATCTACAACTCTATTTGCCATCTCATAAAGCAATCTAATTCTTTCTCTTCTCTCTTTATTTTCTTCTAATTCCCCATCCATAAGTTCATCTATAGCCCTCTTAACATTTTCCTTCTTCACCAACGGCCCAGATTGCTGCTTACCAACATCATCTGATCTCCAAGGTACTGGATCCATAATCCCAATAGAAACATCAATCTTCAAAAATTGAACTACTAACTTCTCAGTTAGAAAGTGACTTCCAAATAGTAACCACGTGATTAAAGGAACCCCATAACATATCCCTTCTAATGTTGAATTCCATCCACAATGTGTTAAAAACCCACCAATTGAAGGGTGTGACAATATTATTACTTTAGAAGCCCAACCCAAAATCACAAGACCACATGATTTTGTTCTTTCACCAAATCCATCTTCCTTAATCCACTTTTTAACTTCTAATATTTTACTCTCTCCTTTTATGACCCAAATAAATGGTTTATTTGAAACTTCTAAGCCTAACCTAAATTCTATCCATTGTGATGTATTAATAGTATACACTTCCAAGACAAGCTTATAAAACAGAACATTTTCCAAATTTATTAAGCCACATATTACACATTCATTCTTATTAATTACTGATATATTACCTCTTTGAGCTTTATCCAATTCACTTTTATTGCACAAATAAACTGGACCGATACACCAAACCTTTTGTTCTTCTTTTATTGTTCAACATAAGCTGACTCTAGGTCTTCAAAAATATTGAAAATTACTCCATATGACTCTTTGTCCACTTCATACATTTGGGTATTGAAATCTTTGTACTCTTGGTTTGGTAATCTTGGTAACTTGGTTTTAGTTACTTTGATTTGATCCGGTATGTCGGGTACTATGAAGCATTCTGATTCAGAGTTTATAATACTATTAGAGATGTGTAAATTGTGCAAGCACAAAATACAAAAACAACTTTCTACATGAAAAGATATTCTAGGAATTTTGAGCATGTGAGCTATTTTGGTTGTCCATGGCAAACACATATCAGAAATTATGCAATTGGGTTTTGGTATTAGTTCTTGAACAAGTTTTTCAACTGGTTGTTGCATCAAAGAAGCTGTATTGAGGAAAGTTAGGGTTGAATCTTCACATGGTAACTTCGGTGCTATTACTTGGATTTGAAGTCCAGATTTCATGGCACGGTCTAGAATTGCTTTGAAAGAGCTAGCCATGTGTTGTGTGGTAACAATTGTAATTAACATACCACGTTGTGCTAACATTCGGGATGTGTCCATTAAAAGGATCATGTGACCACTGACCATTAGAGGAAACATGATGTGAAGTTGGTGGGTTTGAGAAGTCATGTAATTTTTATTGAATACTTTCAATATTTATTAGAATATTATTTTTGCTATTATTATATATATTAGGGCATTAATTTATGTAATTTTTATTTATTTTCTAAATTTGTTTACCCTAAACTAAAACAGTGCATAATTCACAGAAAGAATATTATATTAAAAATATTAATATAGTTTAAGTGCTCATATAAATCTTATTTCATGAGTAATCATTGTCAAATATAGTATTTAAGGTGGTGACACAAGGCCTTAATGTGCATATTATAATTAAAGATAGAAAACAAAATTAAAGCAAGTTGCTATTGATAAATACTTCTTTCTTAAACTAGATTAAGTTGGATTTTTTAAAATGCTATCGGTACAAGTGGTGTTAATAGAGCATAGTTGTTCTTGTTTTGATTTTTTCAATCTTGTTTAAGATTGGGGAGTTATTTCATAAATAGGTTGTTATCCAATTAAATAATGAATAAAAAAACAAAATGAAACTAATTATAAATAACAATAAAAAATGCAACCACATCAATGTATCAACAAAGAATAAATATGAGAAAATAAAATAATAAATCAAGATATAAGATTTAGCGTAATTCTTCTCCAAATAATGGAGTTTATATCCATATAAAGAAAGAAGAGGATCAGAATAAAGCACAATTCGCCTGTAGAGATAAAATGGAGGAGATTTTTACTTTACCTAATCGTTATAGACTAGCCTTGGTAAAGTAATTCATGGCTTGTTGCATGTTTCATGAATTTGTTTCTGAGTCAAAACTTGAACATGCATTTCTTCACATATTTTTCTATTGTCAACCACAAATTTGATTAAACACTTGTCTCTTAACCACACGTTATTAATCTTCAAAAAACCGTTCCATCCAGTGCAAATATAAACAACACCATTTTTTGCAAATGTGACTTTGAGAGTGACTTTGCTATTTGGACCATGGAGTGTCACAATTGGCTTTAGTTTGATGTTAAACTTCTTGAGTACTGAAATAGGTACGTGCTGCAAAGAGAAACATTTTCTCATAGATTATGATGGCAGAGTAAATTGAAATTGAATAATACAATATATAATAAAAATGTTGTTGAAATAATTATTTATATTGATTGTGCACCATACCAGTTTGTTCCAAAGTAGTTTGCTAACATAATTGACAAGTGTGAAAACCATAGCTCATTGGTACATAACATATCTTAAATTAAGTCAAAAAGGATCCGCTTTAGAAGTAAAAGATAATAGAGAAACTTTTGATCCAATTCACATAACTTACGATGAGTCAACAGTTATGGAAAAAATTTAAGAATTTGAAAGTAAACGAATAATCAAACCCCTAAATAGTGTTATTGGATAGAGTTCCAATCCAAAAATTAATCTATTTATGAGTAATTTATCTTAATTATATGTTCGATTTGCTCTTCATGGGACTCCTTCAAACACTCAATAATCCTCTCGAATGAAAACATATATAGTCCTCTTATACTCTAATCATGCTTTGTACCAAGGACTTGTCATTTAGCCGCATCTTATTTCTACTTAAGTGGGCATCCATATTCCATCATTCACCTTTGTGGAATTTTCATCATGACTCAACATGGGGCCCACCATTCATTCAAATTTAGACCATATATACTGCTACATAGGTCCACTTTCACCTTAAAGATTCACCTTGCACCCCACACATTGAAAATTGGGCCTTGACTTTGGTAAAACTTGTTGAGCTAGGTTCCAACCCAACGGTTAATCTATTAAGAGAAGTAGTCTATTCCAACTATATATTCAATTTACTCCTCATATTTTTACAATATGAGACTCATTTGTACACCCAATAAACATGCTTTTAGAAATTTGGACAAAAATATCCCAAATTTATGGGTATAGTCTGTTAATAGCCTGTGTGTATTGACTATATTCTACATAATCTATACACAGTTTGTAGTTTTGTATATAGTAAAAGAGCACAACTTTGCACCAAGTTTTGTACAACGTGTAAATGTATGGTAGAGTATAGGCTAGAAGACGTACCAGCTTATACAGGTAGAATTTTGTTATAGTCACCACAAAGTGAGGATCATTTCCTATCCTTCCAACACCTTTCTTGGTACCAACCTCAGCAACTTTAGTCCTTTCATCTTGACTCGTTCCAAATGAATCTATTATGATATGACCATTTACATCTTTTATTTTTAATATCATTAATGCAACAACTCATCGAAATAAGACACTAAGATAGGAATAAAACTTGAAACCATAAACTGTAATTACCACCTAATTTTTCTGTTCTGTTGGAGACTAAAATCAGTCCCTCCCGCTTGCAAGTACCAACATGACTGTTATGAATTTGCTCCTCTTCATCCTCTTTTTCAATCTTCACATGTTCAAATACCTTGGGATTTATTATAACACGTTTACTATTATGATCTCGACTCTCTCCAATTGAACCTGTTATAGCATAGTATAGAACTATAGATCATATCATGCAAAATTAAAATGAGTTGGTGCATAAAATTAAACAATTGTATATATTTAAAAATAAAAAAACCTGATTTCTCTCTTTGATTGAGGCCTATTTCCGAAATGTTCAGCTTGTAAACATGACTAGTACTCCTACATGTATGTTGTTCTTCTTCCTTGTACTCTTCTTCAATCTTCACATTTCCATGAGTCGTATCCAAAGCCTCCATTCTTTGCTTCTTGCATCCATCTTTACTAAATATCTTAAAATGAAACAAATAATTTCCCACATACTTGAATACTAGAAAGTCATGTTCATAAAGACTGGTTACTAAGGTTTCCCAACCATCAGTAAAATACAAATCTTTGTCAATTTTTTCAAGCTTAACCGGCCAAGATATTCCACCTTTCTGCTTTAAAATGATCTGTGTTGGTACCATTCCATTGAATTGCCTCTGAAAAGCTCGAGGTATGCACTGTAGTATTGAACATACAAAATTTTAAATTTTAAATTTACACTACTCAAAATTATCAACAATCGTCCAAAATGTTCTCCATGTCAAATAAGCTCCAGAGAATTCAGAGTAAATAGAATAATTAGTATCTACATGCTGTCCAAAAAATTTATCCTATGACGGAGTAGTGGACTTGAGTGTCTAGAATAGCCTTAAAACATACATAAAAAAGTTGGGACTATTATGCTCATTTGATACTCTTTTAAAGTTTTAATTTAAGAAAGAAAAGTTCACCAAATTGGTGGTGAGATCACTCCTATTTTAGATTGGCTCATACATGATGGGCCAATGAAGCTAAAGGCAATGACTTACTTCAATAGGCATTTGAAGGCAAGTTGTAACAAATGGATCTTTAACTGTGAGGTGGCACCAACACTTCACCAATTGACTACATAGACCAATAGATAAAGAGAGTGACTCAAGGAATTGGATAATGTGGTGATTCTAGAAAATATCACATGCATATAAAGGCTCAATCATTTGTAAGTTTGTAACTGATTTTTTACACAGCACAAAAGGCTATCATTTTGTATCACTTGTGGGCAGGGAAAGTTGAGAGGGTAGAAAAGAAAACACTTGTAAATGTGTGAGTCCTATGAGAAAGAAAGTGAGAGTGAATAGGATATTCTTGCAGCTTTTGAAATCAATAAAGGGTGAGCTCATATTGTATGTGAATTGTTGGCATTCATGGTGAAATAAAGATCAAGAAAATTGGCTAGGTTGGACAATGGAGTAGACAAGTTTTGGCTGAACCACTTTAAAATAATTATGTTGTTTTTCTATTATTTTATGTGATCATCTCTTTCAAATTATTGAAATTTTATGTGCATTTCATAACATATTGATATCAAAGCCACAATCGAGACTGAAAAATGCATTCTTGCCAAGTCTTTTCTTTGTTTAACACTCGAAATGAGGTTACTATAAAAGGATCAAGAATGGGCATATTGAAAATGGAAATTGAGAGGTTTGATAGAACAGAAAATTTTAGCATCTAAAGAAAAAAGATGAAGGCAATTCTAATTCAACAAAACACGGCAATGGCTTTGCTAGAGAACCCATAATTTCTAGCTGACACATCTTTTGCAAGCATGATATTAAATCTCTCGGATTCAATTCTCAAGCAAGTAAATAATGAAAGAACTACTTGAGGCTTATGAGGGAAGTTTAAAGAACTTTTATTGAGGAAATCTTTGTCAAACAAGATTTATTTGAAGAAGAAATTGTTTGGATTCAAAATGGATTCATTGAAATCTCTCGAATCAAACTTGGATAAGTTCAAAAATATCACCATCGAATTGGCCAATATAGGGGAACAAATAAGTGAGGAGAATCAGGCTATTTTCCTACTCAATTCTTTACCTGATACCTTCAAAGCAATAAGAGCTGACATTGAATAGAAAAGTCTTACCTTGAATGTGGTGATCTCAACTTTGAGATAAAAATAATTGGAAATGAAATCACTTCATTAGATTCTATTTGAAGGTGGAAATGGTGATGTTTGGAAAATCATAAGTAGAAGTGAAAAGAGGGAATCCAAGAATTCCAAACACCAGTCAAGATCCAAATCAAGAAACAAGAAACAATTGAAGTGCTTTATCTACCATAAAGAAAAACATTTCAAAAGAAATTGTTCTAAAAGAGGAAATAAGCATGGGAATAAAGATAGGGGATTTTCAAGTGCAAAGGCTTCAATTAATCAAGATGGGTATGAAAATGCAGATGTTTTGACAGTAATGAATATTTATTGTCACAGTGACTTGATCATAGACTCTAGATGCTCTTTTCATATGACATCCTATAGAGAATGGTTCAACAACTACAAACTAGTTACTTCTAGTACAGTTTACGTAGGTATTGATCAATCATATGTGGTAATTGATATGTGCGATGTTGCAATAAAACTAGGTGATGGAACTGAAAGGATGTTTAAGCGAGATAAGCATGTACCAGACTTGAAACGACGCTTGATATCCCTGGGAGAACTGGTAAAAGAAGGTTATGCCTTCAGAGGATGTGGTGGTGATCTAAAAATAACTAAAGGGTCTATGGTGTATTTTAGAGAAGTAAAGAATGTCATATATCTTTTAAAGGATGATTTTAGAATGCCTATTATAGCAGTTGATAATGCCCAAAATTTCTCAAGTGTGCAACTGTGGCATAAAAAGCTTGCACACATCATTGAAAGAGGTCTAATGAAGCTAAAGAAGTAAGGTTTGCTACATGATCTAAAATAAGTCAAATTACCATTTTGTGAACATTGTGTGTTTAGGAAAGGAAAAAGAGTGAAATTCACTAGAAGTGACAAAGGAGCATGCATAAAACTTATCACTAAGTGGCTCAAAGTATTTTATGTCATTCATAAAATGAATACTCAATGAAAACATGGGTAAGGCTTGGAAGACACAAGTTAAACTTCAATCAAGAAAACAAATCAAGTACCACAGAATAGATAATGGGCTTGAGTGCTACAATGAGAGCTTCAATCAATATTGCATGAGTTGTGGCATTACAAGGCATAGAACTGTAACTTATACCCCTCAACAGAATGAACTTACTGAGAGGATGAACAAGACTATTTCACCAAAAGTATGGTGTAAGTTAATCAATGTAGATTTACCTAAAAATCATTGGAGTGAGGCACTACACACAACATGTCATTGCATAAACAAATGTCCCTCTACAACACTTAACTTTAAGGCATCCGAAAAAATATGGTCAGGTAATTTTCCATTCTATGAACTACTTAGGTTATTTGGGTGTGTTTCCTATATGCATAAGAGGGTGGGAAAGTTGGAACCCAGAGTAGTCAAATGTTTTTTTTCCTTAGGTACCCAGATAGGGTAAAAGGATTCAAACTATAGAAACCATAAAACAAAAGGTGTGTAATTAGTAAAGATGTTGTGTTTAGAGAAAATGAGATGTGTATGTAGTAGCTTCATGAGGGCAATGGAGTTTAAGGTAAATCCCATACTGAAATTGAGGTAATTGATCAGGGTAATCTAGAAAATACATTTGAAGACATACAAAGTGGGGGAGAACAATCAGATAATAAAGATTTGGAAAATTATCAACTAATTACAGATGAGCGGAGAAGAAATATTAGAAGAACTACAAGATACAATGATGCTGCAGAGGTTGATTGTGTGGATGAAGTTAACATGATTACATTTTCCTTCACAATGGAAGATGCAATTTATGACAATGAACCTAAGACATATTAAAAAGCAACAATAAGATGGGATGACAACAAGTGAAAGTAGTCTATGAAAGAAGAAATGCATTCACTCAACAAGAACCACACTTGGTCTCTTATCCCTAAGCCACAAGGTGTTAAAAATGTTGCATGTATGTGGTTATACAAGAAAAAGGAAATGATACTAGATGTAGAAGAACCTAGATATAAGTCTAGACTTGTAGCTCGATGCTTTACGTAAAGAGAATGCATTGATTACCAAGAAGTGTTCTCACTTATTGTGAAACACATCTCAATAATGTTTTTTCTCTTTATGGTAGTGATTAATGACATGAAATTGGAGTAACTGGATGTAAAAATAGAATTCCTACATGGTATACTAGATGAGGTAATCTACATGGATCAACCAATAGGTTTTATAAAGCAAGGAAAAAAATAACATGTGCATCAATTGAAGAAGTCATTGTATCACTTAAAATTGTCACCAAGGTGTTGGTATAAACACTTTGATGATCACGTGATGAAATTTGGGTTTCTAAAAAAATGATTTTGATCATTATGTTTACATGAGAAATGTAAAGTCATAAAATGCAGTATATTTGCTACTATACGTGGATGACATGTTAATTGCAAGTAGAAGTAAGTAAGAGTTCAAAAAAATAAAATCCTTATTAAACTCTGAATTTGGGATGAAAGAGTTTGGGTAAGCAAGGAGAATTCTGGGAATGGAGATCACAAAGGATAGAAGGTAGAATAAAATTATGTTAACTCAATCTTCATACATTTAGAAATTGATTAAAAGATTTGGTATAAGGAATGCTAAACCAGTGACTACTCCTTTAGCCAACACTTCAAATTGTCTAGCTCAAACTCATCATCAATTAAGGAAGAACTAAAGTATATGAAGAAGGTTCCTTACTCGAATGTAATGGGGTGTTTGATGTATTTAATGGTATGCACTGGACCAGATATTGTACATTGTACCAGCTTGGTTAGTAGATATATGAAAAAACCTAAGAAGTATCATTAGAAAGTAAGAGTTTTATACCTTAAAGGTTATATTTATTTCTTAGAATAAAAAAGTAATGAGAATGTAAATGATAAAAGGAATTAGATTCGGTGAAAATAATATTATTATTACTATGTTTGTTTGAATATTGGAATCAAAATAATAATAAATATTAAGGTAAATTTTATAAAACCATAAATGAAATAAAATTAGAAAATAAACTTATTCTTTTTTAAATGAGATAAAATAATAAAGAATAATAAATGATTATATATATGTGAATAAAATAGAACATTTTAGTATATTTTTAAAAGGTGTGCAAGTAATAATCATTTTTATTATTGTTATAATATTTTCAATTCTAGATTAATATTTAAAAAAAACATAAAAAAAAACCTAAATCGTTGTCGTTCATGTTACTATAAACCAAAATTTTGATAACACTGTGGTCGATATTGTGAAACATTATTAAGGGCTCTTTAGCACATTTGAAAGCACTTCCAATATGGACAAGACAGACTCAGCCACCCAAACCGGCCATATAACAATCTCATGAATTATGGAGCTTAATTTACTTTATAGTGTATCTATCTATTGTATTGTATTGTATTGTATTGTTAATCTTAACCATCTTGTTCTGTAAGCTTAGGTTTATAACCACTCTGCCTCGTACAAGACTCAGCCACCCAGACTACATGGACCAGACAGACTAAATTGTACTCTCCATTCAAAACAGCAGCAATAACAAAGTTGTAGACACCAAACAGATTCTTAAATCTTTCATTTCATCCATAATTAAGCAATAAGCTTTAGTTTCTTTTCACATACATAATAATAATGACAAGAAATTGAGATACAAAATAGTAATTAGTCGAAAAAAGAGAGCAATACCATAGTTTTAGTACTGAGACGGGGGATGAAAGGTTTGAAAAACTCAGGGGATTCTTCCTTAAAGGACGAGTTACAATTGCGAAGCCTGGCCATAACGGCACTTGCCATATTAGTATATTTGATTACAACTTCTCTTCTCTTCTCTTCTCTTCTCTTCTCTTCTGGAATCTGGACTAGTCCTTTCTTACCAAAGATCAAAGGGCATAGCAAATGTAATGTACCAAACGTCAAAGTTGAAACTTCCCAATACTGGAACCTGTTGTAGCTTCTGCAACGTGAGTAGGTACTTATCGCATGAGTAGCTTAAATAGGTAATGGAAAGAGGAGTGTCTCCTTTTAAGTAATAATTACTGTCCATAAATAAGTTTTAAAGGAAAATTTCAATTATTCCTAAATCAAACTCATTTATTGCATTTTTATTAGTGAGACCCACACAAATTTCAGTTATTTCAATTTTCAAAAATGAAATGGGCAAAATTTAAAAGAAAACAATATTATGGTACATTTTATTCAATAAATTAAAATTAAATTATATAATAATTAATATTTATTGTGTGTGATAATAATTTATATAATAAAATTAATAATACATATTTTAAATAAAAGTGTCACTTAAATAAAAAAATCATTAGTAACGTTTAATCTACTAAGAAAGATACTTTTAGATCCATTTATTTATAAAAAATAAGTCATTGAAAGATAATTTAATTTTTTTTATGAATATTTTATTATCAAAATTTTGTATTCATATCACATAATAAAAATGATATTAGTCATAGGTAAAAATAGCATTATAATAATAATTATTTATTTAAAAAAAATTGTATCAAAGATCACAAACTACCACACATTTTTGTTTCTTCCATTCAATTCACAGAGAAAAAAACTGAAATTGAAAACCTATTATTAACTTTAAGCATAGGCTAATCCAATTTTTTTTTAAATACAAAATTACTTAGGAAAATCAATATAAATAATCTTGTTATTAATTATTTGATTTATATTAAGTATTATTATTACCAACAATCTATTTTTTTTTATCGACCCTATAATTTTTCTATGCCTAATTGGCATTTATGCATGGTCCAAATCAAATGAAATAAAAATTGAAATCACGCTAAGATCTCTCGGAGGCCCCAAAAACTCAAGAAACAAATATGCATTTGGAAATTTGTTGAAAAAAACTGCAACATTTAATATTGAAGTAGGAACTAAAATAAAGCCCAATGGATTAAGGAAAGTCCTGGTTATGACTCGTGGTTACTATAAGGGACTGGACATATTCAAAAAGGATTAAAAAATAATAATCCTAAATATTCAGACTGAAAATAAGATGTAAGCGATTGATCGAAAACATCATCAACACAAGACAACCGCATCAGTTCGATTAAGAACAACCAAATACACATCGAACGCATATTCATCATAAACTATGTGCTTTTCAAAAATGGTTAAATTAGTCTTAATATTTGATATTATATCAGTAATTGATTGTAATAACATATTATTACAATCAAATGATAACAGTGAAGCTCCATTTAAAAGTGAAGCCAGTATCAATAATCAATTTGGTATATGAATCTTAGTTGCTTTGCATATATAATGTTAGTTTTAATATAAATAAAGTTGATTGGAACCGTAAGCATTATTGTATTGTTTTAGAATTGTGGGTTCAATATAAAATACAAGTATCAATATCTACTAGTAAAAAAAATACAGCTAATAAAAAGGTTTGTACATGGTCATGAGTCCACTATACAAGTGTGAGATAACAAATTTTACAACCCAACGAACAATCAACATTAAAGATCTATTTTTATGATTTTTTTAGAATTCTTAACTTTAATATTTTAGTGAAAATATAATAATGGATGTTATTAGTGTTAATTTTGTTGTTCTTAAATCTTATCTATGCAAATTATTTTACAATTGTTTTTGAAATAATAGATCTATAAATATTTGATTTCAATTATTTTAATAATAAATATTATTGATGGTATTGAATGTTTGTATTATTATTTGTATTGAATGTGACTATTAACTCAATTTTTTTTATTAATTTAACATTTAGAAACTAGAGAAACACTAATGTCACTAATTCTGTACAAATTTTGCATTCATATATTTTATATTTTATCATGTGCCATGATTGTTTCATCAATTAGAGAAATAATTCAATTTTTTTTTATATAATCTTGACATACGAAAAAATCTAAATGATATAATTGTAAAAATATGTATAAATTTATATATGTATAACATTCTTTTTAAAGATTATTTACCGGAGAGAGATAACAATTAAGAAAAAAGAAAAATTGATCTCGAAATTGATTAGTATGAAAAATTGAAAGAAAATAATCTAAAATATAAGTAACATTTTATAATAACTCATATGTTTATAAAATATTTTTTACCATATTTTATATGATAAAATATTATGCAATGAGATCAAATTATACTTCAAGTACTCATTCTTATAAACAAAGGAACTTAAAAACTCATCTAGTAAGAGTACTAAATGACACTGATGGCTTAAACAAGGAGACGGGTTCTTATTCATGTTTAAAATAATATTTAATTTATTTGATGTATTCTTTTTATTTATTAAAATAATTTTATTATAAAAATAATAATTTATTTTTTAATTTGATACGAAGAAAAAAAATTTAAGATACTTAATTTTATTTAAAAATCTATATCGATTAAATTAAATATTTAATATAATTTAAATTCATATTTTATAAAAAAAAAGTTATATAATTATATCTTTTATAATATAATTTTAATTTATGATTAAATAATTATACTAAATTTAAATTTAAGAAATAAACATATATTAAATAACTAAATAATGTGTTTTTTTTTTAAATTACAGAATATTTGTTTGTTAGACCCACAGGGACCGAACTATATATAGGATAATTTACTAAATCTTTCATATTATTATATAATTTTTAATATTTTTAAAAATAAAATAAAATATTTAATATTATTATTATATAAAAACAAAATAATTAATATAATATTTTATATTTATTTATTATATAAAATATAATTTTATTTACCTTTAAATAATTTATAACATAAAATTTAAATAATCTTAATTTTTCTATAAAATAATTGATGAATTCAAACCAATTCAACCCCTAGAAAATTCATCGTGACTCTGATCTCTGACCACACACGTGACAAAGCAATTCGAAAAGTGAAAAGTACCGAAATTATTTAAAACAAAAGGTTAATACTACAACTCAAACAGTGACAGCCACCCTTATTTATGGCACACACAAATTATATCTTACCATAATTTATAAAAATATTTATTTTATTATAATTATATTTATATTAATAAAAATATTCTTAACTTGAATATAAATATATGATTATTTTTATATCGTGAACATAATTATAATATTAAAACATATATTTTTAATATTTTTATAAATTATTCATTGTGAAAATAAAATATAATTAATTAAATTTTTATATATCTGTTGCTAAATTAAAAAATAAATTTACGTGCAACTTCAAAAAATAAAGAAATTATTATATACATTTTAAAAAATAAAACTTATAGTATACATTTTAAAAAATTAAGAATTAAGATACACATTTTTACATTTTTACTTTAAATTTTGAAAATTCACGGAGAAATTTCAAATTTTACTTATAAACATTCTTTTAAATAAACTATTCAAAAATACATAAAATTACAAAGCAATTATCCCATCTATTCTACCTAAGTACATCCCACACATATTCTATGCTATTCGAGCCACCCATTTCTCCATAATTTCTCATCCACCTCTGCAGCCACTAGTCTCGTTTGGGTTTAAAGAAATAAACTGTGCAAACTCAATGAAAAGAAGACGAACAAAATGTTCGGTAGGGGTTATTGAACCTCACAATAATGGTTAGTTCTGGCTACTAAACAATACAATGAGATTTAGTTGTGAAAATCGAACCTCAATGTGAGATTAGTTAGGAGCTAATTAATGGGTTAATTATATGGTATCGATTAATTCAGTGATGATGTATAAGTAAGACATACGGAAAATTATGATGAAAATATATTTTTTTATTGTGATTTATTATAAGATAAATTAACAAATATATCATCAAATTATTGTTAAAATTGAAAATATATTATCTAACTTTATTGAATAATAAAAATGATATTTAAATATAATTAATGGTATAAATTTATTATTATTGTGATAAATCTATTATCAAACTATTCATTAAGGATACAAATATAGTATTAAACTATTTATTAGTAGTACAAATATTTTATCAAATTTTTTATTAATTTTACAAATATATTATAGAAAATATAACGTAATGATATATTTATATTATTAATTATATTTTAATGTTATTGATATAACCATATTGTTTGTTTGTAAATTTTATGAATTTTTTTATTTTTATTTTGAATTATTAAGTTTATACTATACTCTGCCCAGTAAAAAAATAAACTTTTTATCAATTATCAAACATTTTTTTTACTTTTCAAGTGTAAGTTTTTTGAAATTGTGTGTATATATCCATTTCCATTTTTTCTTCTCTCTTGTCATAGAGAGATTGAATTGGTATGTGTTAAGATCAATAAAAAATACCATTTTTTATTTATTTTTTGTATTTTAAAACAACGTTCGATAAAATTCTAAATCGAAACGTATCAATTATTCTATTAAACCTTAATTTTATTATGCATTCGGTATGAGTGGTGTGGGTTTTCATTTAACTTTGTTTCAGTCTATTTTTCAAAATTAGAGAAAAGCTAGATTGAACCATGCCGACAAGTAACCTAGGATGATACCATGCTGAAATTTTAACATAGATTACAGTTTTAATTTTTTTTCCTAAAGTTCTGAATTAAGGCATTTCATAATTTTTATTTTTATTTTTAATTGTATGGCTTTCCCAATCAATTCCAAACATTATAACATCTCACATAAAAATTATTAACATATTAAACATTTATAAATATTCAAAAATACATTGATTTTTTTCTCAAAAAAATCAAGTTTAAAAATTCTTTAAAAGTAATATTAATAAAAAGTTTGGCATCAGAATAAAAGGACTCATCTTAACCATTTAATCATAATATTCTTTTAAGTTAAGTTATCTAGGTTGTCTGGTTTGTAAGTTATAACTAACTTTTTTTCGTCGTGTTGTTATTAAGAAAAGTGTTGACAAAATTAATTTTTTAATAATTTTTAATTAAACTTATCACTTGTATTGTAGGTAACTTCGTTAATAGAAATTAGAGTTATCATTTTAATCATTATTCTTATAATTCAATAAATTTAACATTTTAGTATATCATTCTCTCTATCTTATTTATTTTTTAATTATAATATCTATTTTAATCACATTTATTCAATAATAATATTTTGTTATAAATTTAACTAAAATTTTACGTTTTATTTTTCTATGCCCTCTTTCACGATAATAATAGAAAAAAAAACTTTTATATGACTTGATATTTAATCTACTAGATTTTTTTTCATATTTTAATTGGAGTTAACTTAATTGTGTGTAGCTCACTTTTTTTTATTTTGAATCATATAATTATCATTTTAAAAAAATATCAAAAGCCCAATTAGTCTACTAAAATCTATATACCCCCGCAATTTCACTTGAATAATACCTAGTTTTTATAAGACATCCCAAACCCATAATCTTTGGCAAAATGAAATTAAAGCTCAATGTTGATTAGTTTATTTTGTGTGATGGGCTTGGGCCCTCTAACTAGAAACCTCCTTTGGACACACAAAAATTTCATCCTAGATTCCTAGTTAAGTTAGAGTGTAGCAGGGTGCTTCGTAATTGATTTTTGAATTGCAAGGATCCAATGAATAAGAATCATCTTGTTGGATAAGGAAAATTCCAACTTGCAGTATCTTACCTCTCATTGGCCATTACCCACCATATATATTGGATACTTAAATTAATATTTATTTTTTTAAATAAATTTTAATATATTATAAATGTTTAAAATATTAGGATGTAACTTACATTTACCCCATGTTTGTTTGGAGGGCAGAATAAAATCAAATTATTAAAAGAGAAGAAATCACAATTCTTTTTCCTCTCCTTGGTAATAATAATTCTATTCACATCTAAAATTTTTTTTCCAATTTTATTCTCACTTAAAATATAACCTTAAATTCAAATCCTAAATTCTCAAACCCAAAACCCTAAACCCTAAACCCAAATTCCAAATCCTAAAACTCAAATCCCCAAATCCCCAAATCCCTAAACCCAAAATTCTTAAACCCTAAACCTTAAAACATAAATCCCAAAACCCAAAACCCTAAAACATAAATACCAAAACCCTAAACCCTAAACCCCAAATTCCAAATCCTAAAACCCTAAACCCCAAATCCAAAATTCTAAAACCCTAAACCTTAAAACATAAATCCCAAAACCCAAAAACCCTAAAACATAAATCCCAAAACCCTAAACCCCAAATTCCAAATCCTAAAACCCTAAACCCCAAATCCAAAATTCTAAAACCCTAAACCATTTTTTAAAAAAAAAAATTTAAGCCTAAACCTTAACCTACAAATATAACCCCAAATCCTAAATTTTGAAACCCTAAATCTCACATCCCAAACCTCAAAACCCTAAACCCTATTTAAAATAATAATAATTTTAATAAAATATATTTTTTAATTAAGTAATAATTATTTAAAAAAATAATGATTTCAATAATGTATTTTGTCTGACGAAAAAATAATAATTAAATGACATTATTTGAACTTTATAGCATGTAGGAGTATTAAGGTCATTTATAGCTTTTTTCATTCCATTCTATTAGCAAACCAAACAAAATTGTTTTCATTCCGATTCTGATTTCGATTTCATTCCACGAACAAACGTCACCTTATAGTAAGTTAGAATTACCCGTTACTTAATAAGAGACTACTGATTTGAACATTGGTTATTTCAACTAAATCGAATACCCTTGATATGTTATGGTAGTTGATTATGATATCTTTGTGAAGCAAAATTCTATTTATCAAATAAATTATGAGAGATATATTACAATATTATTAATAAGTGTACTTAAATCTATATAATTGTATCTAATAAAAAACTATAATGTTAATTATGATATATAAAATTGTTTCTACTTAACGAAAACCATTAAAATGTACAATTCATCCAAAAAAAATTAAATTTAAAACATTACAATTATTTTAAATGATAATATAAAAAATTAATTTAAAAATATATAGAATTTAATATATAATCAATTTATTTTTTGTAATCTTAGATTTATTAGATTTTAATTATCTTTATTTTGTGATGTTACTAACTCAAAAGGTAAAAAATATTTAAATAAAAACAATCCAAATGAAACGCAAAATGGTGGGTTAAAAATAATTAAATCAAAAATATATATAATGATTAATCTCATAACCATAAACAATAACTATAATATTTAATGATTTTTATAACTTTAAAACATGTTAAAATAAATGAAATTTTATTTATTACTCAAAATATTTAAATTTCACATTTATAAAAATAACTATATGTTTAGATACATAACTATATAATACATTCAAATTAAAATATAAAAAAGAAAATTATTTGATATAATTTTGCATGTATGAAATATATATTAATATCTCAATACATTACATTTAAAATTAGAAGAATAATATGTAAAAAATATTAAAATTCTCAAAATATTTAACATATTGTAATCTAGGATGAGTTGTTATAAATGTCTTATACATGTTAATTAGCTATTTATATTATAAAAATTATCATTTAATCCTATTTTGTAAACAGAACAAATTTTAATGATCACTTGATATTTTAATAATTTTATGATAAAAAATTTAACTATATATACAATATTTTAATAATTTTTATGATAAAATGTCATTAAAAAATCATTTTTATCGTTTCTTTATTTATTAATAAAATAAAGTATAAAAAAATAATATTATTTTATTTAAAATATTAATAAA
The DNA here is from genome assembly GCA_037013495.1 of Hippophae tibetana. Taxonomy (NCBI): domain Eukaryota; kingdom Viridiplantae; phylum Streptophyta; class Magnoliopsida; order Rosales; family Elaeagnaceae; genus Hippophae; species Hippophae tibetana. The sequence continues at coordinate 84,623,735 of CM072803.1, forward strand.
AAATGTTTTTGTCATTTTTAAATATTTTTTTACAAAAGTAAAGGATTAAATGATATTTTTTTCTATAGCTTAATGCAAGGAATTTATGTAAAAAAAATTATAATTTATAGAAGCAAGTAAAAGAGAGAGTAAATTTTTATAATTTTTTAATCATATTTATGGATTATAATTTTTTAAGTATATTAATTTAACACATATTTAGAAGAAGAAAAATTATTTTTCTCTTTAATTTCATAATAATAGATAATATTTATAAGTATTTTATTTTCTTTTTAATGGTCAATTTCATATCTTTCACATAGAATCAAACATTTTTGGTGTCTTTTGATTTTTATTTTATTCTTTCAATATAAGATAAATATTAATATATATAATCAAGTATTTTTACACTAGATATAATTTAAAAATAAAATAAAATTTAACACATATTATAATATTTTTGATTTTCTCTTTTAATTATGTAATAGTAGGTATTTATTATAGTGATAATGAGTTTTTTTATTTTTTCTTTTAATTATACATTAAATGATAATTAATATATATAATAAATTATTTTTTACATTAAATGTAATTTAAAAATAAATTAACTAAAATAAAATTATAATTGAATTATCTTATATAAAAAAAATACTTTAATATTTACAATAAATCTCATCAATCAAATCATGGCATGTTTTATAAGGTTATGATGATATTTTTAATACGAAAGTATAAAATCACTCGTTTATAATAATTATTATTATTAATATAATATGAACATTTAATAAATTTATTTAAAGTAATTCTGATTTTTTATGTTACTTAAATTTTTCTTTAATAGTTATTAATTTATTTTAAATTTTAAATTATAATTATCTCCATTCAAATAGAGATGATAATGAATTGGTTTTTGATCATATTTGAATCAAATCGGTTGACTCGCATGACAATTTAAACTAAATCATTTTAGGTTGCCTGTTTGGTTTTTTTCTCACTTCTCAAATGAAAATAAAGTAATGTATTATTATATAATTGAAAATATTACTTGTTATATTTGAACTTGTGATTTAAAATAGATAGAGATGATGCATATTACCCATTCATCATGTGAACCACATCTAATTAAAAATATTTTTTTTTTTTAAAATAATATTAATTAAAAAAAGTAAATTAACTAAATAGAATGACAATAATACTTACAAAATAATTTATTAACATTTTTACACATAATACTAAAGGATATTACGGTAACTTTTCAATAATCTTTTGGCTAAGCTTTCATAAAAAAAAAAAGACATTATAACCCAAAAGTTTTAATGATAAAATTAATAATTAAAGAGTCTTAATGAAAAAATTATTCAACGATATAATCGATAATATATATTATAAATTTCAAACATATCAATTATTATTTTACAAAAAAAATTCAAATATCCATTAAATGACTGGTAAATAATTTATATAGTAAAATTTGAAGAAATATGGTAATATATATGTGAATTATGGAGCACATGTAATCACACAAAAAAACAAATTATTAAATGCAAATTAGCTAAAGTGATTAACTTAAAAGAAAGTATTAATAAAAAAAAGTAGATACTCAAATGGTGACTTGAATTGTCTCATTTTTTTCCTAAACTATTTATAATAAAATAGATTATGCTTGTTCCGAATATGTCTCGATTTGTCCCACTCCAATCTCACTCAAATGAGTTAACTACACACTATCTTGACTTATTGGATCAAATTTTCACCTCTATACTTAGGGTGGAGCCAAAAAAAATTCCAAGAAAAATTCCAAGAAAAGCCAAGCAATACATGGTAGTATGTATTAAAAATATATAAATTAAAATTGTAAATAAATATAATTTTTTTATTAAATTGTAATTAAAGTTAAATTTGTGTACTTTATTATTATATTGGTTGTAAACAGAGAATAATATTTTTTTCTAAATTATATACTAAGAAAATGGGAAGAGAAAATAAAGTATCCTTCAATATTTTCAAAAAAGACAAAAATATATATAATAAGTTGTTATATTTTATTTACTCTTTATATAAGTATGAATAATTTCATTGTAATATGGATTAAATGTTTATTTTATTCATATAAAATACTTAAAATTATAAAATTAATTATATAGAATTTTATCAAAATGTGAGGTTTTAGCCCAATTATGTACATTTAGATTTAAATCTTAAAATAATTTGATTATTTTATTTATTTATCTTTAATACGTGTATTTTTTAATTAATTATATTATTTATATATTTATAATTAAAGTTTAAACCTCATTTTTTTTATATAAATAATTAAGTTACATGATGATTAATCACAAATTCGTTTGCATCATTTGTATGAGTAATTAATTAGAGATGTAAGGGCGATCTAAAAAAAGAAACCCTATCAAAGATGACAAAACTTGTAAAAAACATGATTATTATTTTTGAAATGATACATGATTATTATAAGAGTTAAAGGAATGCCAACTCGCCATATCCGAATGCATAAAATCATAAACACACGTCTAATTATCATTTTGTATTTTAATAAAAGGTGGAGTACAGAAATTGTTTTCTTTTATTTTTATATATTATATATTTTAATTTTTAATTTTTAATTTTTACATTTTATTTATTTTAATTTAATCTATTTATTTTTTAAAAATTTAAATTTTGATATTTTTACCTTTTTTATTCTTTTGAAACCGAACTACACAAATAGTTCATGTATATTTTTATAATTTATTTTTCTTATTATATTTTATTTTAATTTGATCACTTTAGTTTTTTAATTTTTACATTTAATATATTTATACTTGTTTATTTATAATAATTTGTTCTCTTTATTTTTCATAAATTTAGTTTAAAATTTAGAATTAAAATTAAAAAATATTAAATATAAATTAATATATATTATATGTGTATCAACGTGTGATCACACGTAAAACGAATGAGATCAACCTAAATACGTTGAGTCATTAAATAAATATTTATATTATATAATATAAATAATCTATAAATATCTTATAATTGTCATAATGATAAGAAGATAATTATGATACTAAAAAAAATTTATTTGAACGAATAAGAGATACATATTAGAGAGAATCTAAACTTATATAAGTTAAATATTATACAATTCACATAATATCTTATAACTTAAATCATTCTATATAAAACATAACAAGATACAATCTCAATAGTTTATTTTCTTTAGTCACAGAGTAAAACCTTGAGCTCCTCTATCTTTGAATTTCATACTGATTTGAACATTAAAGCATCTTTGAAAAGATATTATCGGTATCTTAATATTTCTCTCTGATAGGTTATAAAAGAACCGGATGTTGACGAAAATCAATATATAAAAAGTATGAAAAAGTAAATAAAACCAAAGTTTAAAAAATAAACTTAAAGGGAAATGAAGGATGAAAATTAAAAATAAATCATAAAATCAAAATCATAAAAAAATAATAAGAGAATTAAAATATATAATAATAAATTATTATTAGTGGTATGCAACTAATATATTTTTATTAAAAATAATTTTCTTAAAAAGTAAATTCTTATTTCTTATATTTATATTTGTATTATCACTCATGAAATTGTATCGTAAATATATTTTCAGTATATTTAATTTGGTATCAGAGCAGAAAAGAAAGAAAAAAATTATTTTTACCAATTCCCGAGCAACAGTGCCGCCATTAGCAGTAACGCTACCGTTAGTATTTTTATGCAGTGTAGTTAATCTTCTCGCACTGTCCAGTTCACACCACCGTTGTAGATCTTTCCGTCCGTTGCAGATCTTCCATTCAGCCCCGCACAGTCCAACTCGTGCACCAGCTCTTACCCCGTGCCACCAACTCCCGCATTGCTCTGTATTCTTTTTGGGTGTTATATTTACTTAGTTTCACTACAGTGCCTTTTTTCAATTTTTTCAGCTTTCAGTTTTTCAGCTTTGCCCTAGTCCAAGCCCATCAGCCCATCAGCCCATCAACCCAATTACTCATCAGCCCACTTACTCATCAACCCATTCAATAATTAGACAACCCACTTACCAACCCAATTCACAGTCCAATCCGGCCAAAAAAATCCAATTTTTTTATTCCGCTGCACAATATATATATATATTTTTATTATTATTATTTCAATGGAAGATTCAAGACAACATCACGTTTCCAGAATTAATGAAGTTCCAAAATTTGAAGTTTTTGTTAAGAGTTCAGAAATTGGTTCTTTCAAGGGTACTAACCTTAATGGTACCAATTTTCAAACATGGAAAAAAATTATGTTTGTTTATCTTCGTGGGATGCATAAGATGGGACATGTATCTGGATCCATCAAGGCTTCTAGTCAAGATGATGTAGAAGCCTATACTAGGTGGAAAGATGATGATGGCTTTGTAATATCAATTCCATTTAGAGTCATCATTGATGATATATTACAAATGGTGGAGGAATGTGAAACTGCTAAGGTCATATGGAATACCCTAAGTGATCTTTATACAAATGAGTCTGACTTTATTCAAGTTCATGAACTCATGTGCAAAGCTGCTGGTATGCAACAAAATGGGCAACCAGTATCTCTATTTTTTACCAAACTAAAAAATGTATGGGCTGAAATTGACCAGAAACGCCCGTACAAAATTAAAAATCAAGAAGACCTTCTATGGTACCAGAAGAATAAGAAGTTTGAACGAGTACATGTTTTTTTAAGAGGCCTTGATACAAAACATAATCGTGCTAAAAATGAATTGCTTCGAATGTTAGACTCTCCGAGCTTGACTACCGCCTTTACATACATATGTAAAGATGAATCTCAGTAAGAAAGTATTCATCAGGCACAAGTTGAGGTATCAAACCTAGCCATTCAAGCCAAATCAAAGGCCCATTTCCTCCAGTAGAAAAATTTAATTTCATTTCATCAGTAGGAACCTCCACCAGGCTTTACCAATCCCCTCCCCCCCCCCCCCCCCGGTTCTCAATGCTCTTATTACAATGAATGGGGGCATCTTCGTGAGGCTTATTAGAAACTGTATCCACACTTGCAATCCAAAATAGACTACTATGGAGCAAAACGACAACATCATCGCTCTAAAGCAAAAGCAGTTGCAGTGCAAATTGTCCAAGAACCAGACTACTGTGGAGTAATTGGACACGATCATCCGATGGAATGTAGAGGTATCCCTACAGCTTCAATAGTTGGTCGTGGTAAGATTGGTATGATCTTAAACGTTTCTCACTCTATTGGGTCTAATACTTGGATTATTGATTCTGGTGCATCTGATCATATGTCTTATGATAAATCTTATTTTAATGAGTTATCTTCTCTACCAGTGTTTTATGTTACGAATGCTAATGGTGTGGCCTTTCCTGTCCTAGGAAAGAGGTCAGTTCATATCACTCCATCTTTACAGCTCCATAATGTTTTATATGTACCTGACTTATCTCATCACTTAATATCTGTCTCATAGTTGAATATTGAGTCTAACTGTTATGTAACCTTTTATCCTATATATGTGATTTTTCAGGATCTTCTTACCAGGGAAATAATTGGTCGAGGGTATCTGAGGGGCAGATTGTTCCATTGGATCAGAACTATGTAGGGGAGAAATGAGGAGCACAAGTACGCACTACATTGACTTCTAGTTCTGATAAACTAAGTGAAATTTGGTTATGCCATCGCCGCTTATGGCATCCATATTTTAGTCTTACGAAAAAATTCATGCTCATTTTATTTATTGGTGTTAGTGAGATTGTTTTACATTGTCAGACTTGTGTTTTGGCCAAGAACCATCGTATTACTTATTCTCCTAGAATTTTTAATAAAAGTACTATTCATTTTTAATTAATTCATTCTAATGTTTAGGGACCATCTAAAGAGCCCACTATATCGGGTATGAGATATTTTGTTTCATTTATCGATGACTATACAAGGTTATCTTAGATTTCTCTTCTTCGAACAAAAGATTATGTTTTTTAGTTTTTCAAACTTTTCATATCTTCGTTCAAACACAATACAATGACATCATTCAGATCCTCCGTTCTGAAAATAGGGAAGAATATGTTAATCATGTTTTTCAAGATTTTTTCAAAACATATGAGATTATTCACAAAACTACTTATCCGCAAACACCGAAACAAAATGGAGTGTCTGAAAGAAAAAATCGACATTTACTTGATATGGCTCGTGCACTCTTATTTAGTGCTTATATGCCAAAATATCTTTGGGGTGATGCTGTCTAAGCTTCCGTTCATCTCATCAATCGTCTCCCATATAGTGTCCTTAATGGAAAAATCTCTTTTCAGATTCTCGCATCTTACATCTCCTTGTCATCCTTCCATAATCTTCCTACCCGTGTATTTGGTTGTGTTGCCTTTATGCATGTTCCTAAAAATTAAAGGTCTAAATTAGATGCCCAGTCAATTAAATGTGTTTGTAGGTTATGGAAGTTATCAAAAAGGGGACAAGTACTTCCATCCACCAACCAAAAAGTATTATGTCACTATAGATGTTACCTTCTTTGAGGACATGAGTTATTTTTCCTCACCTGATACTGCTCGTCAGGGGGAGAATACATATTTTGAAGAACTGTATCATGGTGAGGGGGAGGAATTAGAAAAATCACCAACTGATGTTTCAATGAGACCAGATAAGATTCCTAATCCATTGAATCCAGTCATCGAAGAAGTAGATGCTCCAAGTATTCAAGCACCAAATTCGCTTACAACAAATGAAGTTGAAGACACAACTGTTCCCTCAGACATTACTTCTACCCCAGATCAACAACTCCCTAGTACTGAAGGTCAATCGTATGAAGTATGTACACCCACTGATACTAATAGCATTGAGTCTAATATTGGACAGTATGTGTTACCAAATAGGTCTACTCAAGGCCAACCAGCCAAAATGTATGAACCAAATATTCATGCAAAATCAAAATACCCAGTAGTTGATGAGTGGTCAAAAAGCACTAAAATAACCATGATTTTATGCACATTAATTGATTAAATATATATATATATTTATATGTTTTATCATATATTTATATAAATTTGTCATTTTCGGAATCACGGGTATTTTTATTGTTTTTAAGGTATTTTGGCTTAAAAACGCAACTTAAAGACTCAAAGAGAAATACTTGAAGCAATACATCACAAATATATTAATAAATAAGTAGGGAAAGGTCAACAAACATGGAAAAATTGGACAAAATGGGTCAAAAAGGTCAAAAATGTCAAAAAGGAGAAAATCGCACCCAACTGCCCAGCCGCGCGCCCAGCCAAGCGCCCCAATCCGCGCGCGCCCCAGCGCGCGGCTACTGTTCACGCGCGCCGAGCTACGCGCAGCGACAGCCCCCCGCGCGCGCCGACGCCTTTTCTCCCCATTTTTCATGTGCAACCGCCCTCATGACGTCATGCTGACATTATTAATGACCTCAACATTTCCATTACGCGTTTTTACATTTTTTTACTCATTTTTTCTCTCCATCCTCACCTATAAATACCCAACTTCCCTTCACTTCAAAACATACCTTCAAAACACACTTCTCTCTTCTTTCTTTCTCTCATTTCTTAGTTTTTAAGTTTTTCTTAGTTTCTTTCTTAGTTTCTAAGCTTTTCTTAGTTTCTTTCTTAGTTTTTAGTTAAATTCTCTTAGTTTTAGAGTTCTTCTCTTTTTGAGAGGAACTTGTAATGTTTTTGTAATTTATTAGCTTTTTGATTCAATAAATGGGAGTGCAAATTCCGCTTGGAGGTTTTCCAGCAACGGGAATAGCGTCGAAGTTCTGTAAGGATTTTATTTTCTTTACAGTTATTTTTATGCTTTATTCTTACATGTTATATTTAATTTGTCTGTGATTAAATTTAACTGTGCTGGCTGTTTATAAACATGATGTAATAATAACGTTGTTATGCTTGCGAAATATTAAATAGGTAAAAAAATTTAAAATGAATTGATTTTATTTTTATTCAAGATTTTATATTAAGAATGTTAGAGAGAAATATATTATTTTTCATTACAAACTTAAATCTGAAAATTAGATTTTACGGTTTAGTTATCCGGTCTAATTTAGAGTAGTGCTCTTTTATTTGTTGGTACAATCGCCCGATAGTTAGAGTGAAACTCTATTTCAAAAGTTTTTATAAGAATTATTATGTGAAAATGTATTGACAACATGTTTTCAATAGTGGTTTTAAAACTTGAAAGTTAGTACTCGGATAATTAAATTCTTATGTTTAATTTGGACACCTTGAATAATGTTTAAACTGTCTAACCCCACCAAAGGTGGCATTTAAATGGTTCATTTTCAAATCTCTTAGAAGAAAGAATTAATTTAATTAACCAAATTAGTTATCAACCCCACCCATAGGTGTTAATTGATTTGTTTAGTTAACAAAGAATATCTAACCCCACCAAAGGTGGTATTTATATAAAAAAAAGAGAATCAATAAAATATCAATTTATATCTTTAATAACCTAGATAATATGAGCAAGCATAATTAATTTAGTTATTATATCCATAAATACTCCACTAATATAAATGATAAAATTTGCATAAATATTTATTGAATTTGTATCTATGTTCATTTTTATGTTATTAGATTATATTTATTAATCTGTATATATGTTTATTTTTATGTTATTAGATTAGGAACACAAAAACCAAACTATCGTGACAGGATGTTTAAGATTTAATTTCGTTTTTAAAAGTTTGAATAATAAATTGAAAACCACATACATTTTTTCCTTAGATCGACCTTGGGAGTATACTTATCATTTTCTTCAAAATGATTCGTGCACTTGCGAGAGTTTTATAAATATTAAAACCAAAGTATTGGTAAGAATCGGCGATGCCGGTTTTCGCTCATCAGTAGCCAATTACATGTTCACTAAAAGATTATCTAAGTCATATAAATCATTTGTGAATCAAATATATGGTGTATCAGTACCTAACAAAGTGTAGGATGCGTTGGGAGATCCAATATGGAGAAAGGCAATGACTGAAGAGATGAAGGCGTTACAAAAAATGATACTTGGCAACTTGTGCCACCATTACAAGGAAAAAAGATAGTTGGTTATCAATGGGTGTTTACTATAAAACATAATGGTAATGGATCTATAAATTGATATAAAGCTCGTCTTGTAGCAAAAATGGTTTACTCAAACGTATGGTGTAGACTACGATGAGACTTTTGCTCTTGTTGCCAAAATGAACACTATTCGGGTTCTGCTCTCACTAGCCGTTAACCTAAACTAACCACTTCGGTAGTTTGATGTCAAGAATGCGTTTCTTCATGGAGAATTAGCTGAGAAGGTGTACATGAGTCTTCCACTTGGGTATGTAGTTGATTCTCCTGGTAATTTTGTATGCAAATTGAGAAAGTTTTTGTATGGTATCAAGAAATCCCCTTGAGCCTGGTTGGGAAGGTTTTCACAGTTCATGCAGAAGGTTGGTTACAAACAGAGTAATTCAGACCACATTCTATTTCTCAAACATCAATGAGGGAAGGTAACAGCCCTAATCATTTATGTTGATGATATGGTAATCACTAGTGATGATACTGTTGAGATGGATAAATTACAAAGATAACTAGCCTCTGAATTGAAGATGAAGGACTTAGGTGAACTAAAGTACTTCTTAGGAATTGAGGTAGCCAGGGAAAGAGAAGGAATATATTTGTGTCAGAGGAAGTACATTATTGATCAGCTAACAGAGACAGGTATGTTGGATTGCAAACCTATTGACACTCTTATTGAGCAAAACCATTGTTTAGTAGAGTATCCAGATCAAATACCAACTGATCGAGCTCGCTATCAGAGATTGGTTGGGCATTTGATTTACTTGGCTCATACTAGACCAGATGTTGCATATGTAGTAAGTGTAGTGAGTCAGTTCATGCATAATCCAAGTGAGAACCACATGAATGCAATTTTGAGAATTTTAAGGTATTTGAAATCGGCTCCATGAAGAAAAGTAATGTTCTCTAAACACAACAATCCTCTTGAAGTCTGTGGCTTCACAAATGTAGATTGGGCAGAAAGTATGACAGATAAAAAGTCAACATCAGGTTATTTCACCCTTGTAGGAGGTAATTTGGTTACATGAAAAAATAAGAAGCAGAAAGTGATGATGCGATCTAGTGCTGAGACTGAGTATAAAAGTATGACTCATGAGGTTTGTGAATTATCGTGGATAAGAAATTTTTTATTTGATTTGGGTTTCGAACTCAAACATACTATACAGTTGTATTGCGACAATCGGACAACTATTGATATATCACAAAATTCAGTACAACATGATCGCACTAAGTATGTAGAGGTTGACCGTCACTTTATAAAAGAGAAGCTAGATGCCAAAACTTATTAACTTTTCCTTTGTTTTCACTGAATAACAACTTGCAGATATGCTTATCAAAGAAGTTTTCAAGAAAGTATTATACGACTCACTAAGCAAGTTGGACATAATCGATATCTATGAGCCAACTTGAGAAAAAGTGTTAATAAATCATCATTAATGATATATTAGTTGTATGCAACTAATATACTTTATCAGTTGTATATTAATTGTATGCAACTAATATATCTTTTTTTTTAAATATTTTTCCTTAAATATAAATGTTTTTATTGTGTACCTTTTTAACAGTAATATTTTAGTTTTATAATTTAAAAAATATGTATTTTAATTATAAAATTACCCTTTAATTTTTGTTTCTGGATATTTTTTTAAAATAATTATATAACTAAAATATTCAAATAAAAATTATAAAATTAAATCATTTTTTTAAAATATTAATGGATATATTTTACTCAGATAGGAAAACAAAAAATTGAGATTTAGAGGACATTTATCTAATTAACCTTACTTCAAAGAAATATTTTAGTGAGAAGAATTCTATATTTCTATGCATCAATTTTATGAAAAGTTTTGTCGGAGTCATGAAGTGATTAAATGTATTAGGTTGGGACATAATATTAAAACTACAACCACAATTCAACTTTGACATGCAAGTTGGTAGCTGGCCAATTGTGTGATCATCCAAACTTTATTTTTCTTAAGTTTTGGTTTTATCCATGAATCTACTTTTTTTTCAAGTCTAAAATATTATAAAATTTGAAATAAATATATCATTATTTGAATTTACATGACAATTTATTGTAGTAATTTTAACAATAATATTCATTTTATTTAATTTAAATTTCATATTAAATATAATTTAATTAAAAAAAAATACATAACTATTGTTCATTCCATATAACTTAACAAACGTAATTATATTTAGAAATAATATTACAACATATCATTAATTTGTACTATAATCGAAAGTATTTTCCATTTAAAATTATTTTGTTAATTTTTTTTAAAAAACAAAAATTTCATCCATTAGAATTGAAGACACACAAAAACTTAATTATATAACTAATTATAATAAACACATATATTATATTAATACAAACACTTTTTTGATTATTTAGTATTATGATAATAATCACATTATTTAATAGTCTTTCTTAATAGTTATAATAAATATATCAATCATATTTTCAACCACTTATTTTATAAAAAGTGGCCATTCCATGAAATATACAAGCAATAAATTTTTTTTTATGATATATAAAATTGATTTTAGTATTTCAATCTAAGCTATTAGTGCTTATTTTATTATTGTAGAATCATGCATATAAGATCACAAAAGTGCATAATTACATCTGGGCAAGTATGAGCTTCATCATGTGCTCACTTTGTCTTCATCCTCAGAATATTTCACCATTGATCGTACTAGATAAACAATATCTCTATATCAATTAATGCATGTATGGTGTGTCCTTTTCATTTCTGATTTTTTTAACGCATGTTTAATTAATTATAGATATATAATAAATAATTTATATAATTTTATTATAATAAAAATAAAAATAATTGTATTAATATTATTATTATATATGTATAATGGTTTTGTAAATATATATGTTACAATGTCATATGCTTATGAAAAGAAAGAAGAAAAGAAGAAATTAAAAGCTTAGAATAGAATTACTAGCAATAGAGGGTAAATGTAAATAATAATAAAATAGTTAATATATGAACTGCCGTAAGTATAATCCAATAATAAAGAGAATTGATATTTTTAGAATATTTTTTTATATTTTAATATTTCAAAATTTTAAAAAAATAAGAATATTATTTTAAAATTAGTATAATTTGTATGAGAATATAGTTACTAATAATAATAAAAAATTAATCTAAGTAACTATCCTTATTATCTTTTAAATTAATCATATTTTATATTTATAATTAATAAAAATATTTAAAAATTTATTTTGTTATAATTATATCCATACTATATGAATCACAATAAAAACACGTGGACATAATTATATGATAAATTATGGGTATAATTATAATTTTAAAAATATATGTTATGAATATAGTTTTATCATTATACATATATCATAAATATTATTACAATAAAATAAATATTTTAGATATTTTTATAAATAACATTATATATTATTAATATAAAATGTAATTAAATTACCTCATTCTTAATCATTGTGTGCTCATATTTAATATCTTTCACCCTGAAATGTTATTCACCGTGTCGTCATTGGCGGATCAAAATTTGGTAAGATGAGAGAAACTTACATCCACCTACAAGTTGAAAGTTTGTTGGATTTCACCACATGGTCTCATCACGAGCGAACAATTTGCAAAGCCTATATAGTCTATAACCACTTGTAAAGCTACCATTCGCTAGTCTAATACAATGTACACATCTATAAAAAAAAATATTAATTTTATTCTCAAATTATTACATTTTATCCATTGAAAAATTATATCCAATTGATTCTCATACTATTAACAATTAATAGCAATGGGTTCACTATATTCAAACTTTTACCTATAAATACTCCGAGTCATTCACAAATTTTAACTAAATTGAATAAAATTTTAATAATTTAATAATTAAATTATATAAAAAATTTGTTTAAGAATGATTTTTGAATTAAAGCTAATAATAGTAAGAAAAAAAATGATAAGAATTTTTTTTATTAAAATAAATATTTACAGCTTAAAACAACAACATAGACTCAAACTATCATAAATATTAACTTAGTTATTAAAATATATATTTATAAATTATAAAAATTTAATATTATTTTTACTATTATTTATATTTTTTGATATTTTAACCTATCATAAATAAAATTAAAAATTTATAATACAAAATCATAAGACGGTTTTCATTTTTACCCGTAGTGAATTCATGTTGAAAATTAAACATCTGTTTAAAAATAAGTTCTATTTAAACACATGTTTAATTTTAGAGTACATGGTCCAATACTTTTCCTTTGAGATCTATGTAGTAATTCAACACTTGATTTGTCACCGTACTTTTTAGAGTTAATATTTGATTACTAAGTGTCCATAGAAAAAAACTCATTTGAACATACATTTAATAATTTTTAAAGTTAATATATTTTGTTTAGAAATTTAACACGATTATTAAATAACCCATAATCTAATGGTTTATTTATTAGGAGTTCGAGTAAAATTTATATTTTTAAATGCATATAAAATAAATAGAAGAATTTGAGTGTCTTACAAATATAATTGTTAAAACTCATGCAATATAATATGATTATTTTCCATTACAACTTACCTGTTCTTTATCATATGATGAAAAAGCCTTTTCGTTCGTATCTTTTGATATATTTATTTAATTATTTTTATTTTTATTTTTTTAATAAAAAATAATTTTTATTTTTTATAATATTACAAAGATATTTTTTTTAAAATAATTAAAAATAAATTTTTATCTATAATAAGATTATTACTTACAATTAAATATAATAAATATCAATTTTCAACATTTCTCTCAAGTACTTTTCGAGTCAAGATGGCTCAATCTCAAAATATCCTGTAAAGAACCACCCTAGGAAAAAAAAAGAACAAGCCGACATAAGGGTGTTACTTTATACAAAAATAAACTTAATTATATTAAAGTGTAAAGTGTAAAGTGTAAAGTGTTTTATTTATTTTTAAATTTTAATTAAATTAATATATAAAATTTTAAAATGTATTACTTTATATAAATTTTTAAAATTTTATATATAATTGATTTGATTTATATATATTATAATTAAATTTTAAAATTTAATACATAAATTAAATTTTAATACATTAGGTAAAAGGCATAATTTTAAAAACTTGTTTAATAAAAATTCATACATTAGGTAATGTATAATTTTATATATAATTTCAAAAATTGAGTAGTTTTTTTTAATGGAAAATTACTTCCTTGTATAAAAATCTATCAAAAAATATAAATATTTATGTATTATTTATATTATCTTATTATATTTAACAAAAAAATTATATAATAAATGAATTATATTATTATTGAAACCTTACAACAAATAAAGAAACTTAAAAATATTATTTTTAAATCAGATTACTAAATAACGCGTGAGGTTTATATATAAAAAGAATTGGATAACACTTTTTTTTATTAAAAAAAATACACCTAAAATCAAGGGAAGTATTAAGTTAATAGGTGGTAGTAGCATGTTTTTTCAAAAATTACTCAATTAATTGATTGAATTTAAGAATATATTAAACTTACATTATTGTTTATAAGTTGGTTGTTACAATATAAATCCTAAATTTTAAAAAAATGAGCTATTCGTATCAGTTAGAGGTTTTTTGCTTTATATAAAACCAACAATCTACTCTCACGTACTTATATCATAAATAAATTTTAATTTTATAATATATTAATATATTTTAAAATTTTATTTTTTTAATTTTTTTAAAAATTCTAATTTCTAAATCAAAATATAGATGTCAAATGAATATTTTTCTTCTTCATTTTTGTTAGAAAGGGAGATAAGCATATCTTAACAAATTTTTCTTAATATAAGTCTACATGAAGTTCATTTTATTATTTGTTTAAAAAAAATTCTTTTTTACTCTCATGTTTTACTTAATTAATTTGGGATCTAATACATATTTTGGAGTTTTTATTGATAACTTTAATTTTTAAGAAAGTTAAATATTTTTAAATAATAATATATATAAAAAATATATACCGTGCTAATTTTTTTTTTGTTCGACTTTTTGAGAGTTAATATATGTATTGATGTGTTGATTTTTCCAAAACCTACGCTACAAGATAAGTTCAATATGTAAAATATGCCAATACTCTACTAAATTAGGGTGGAATAAATTTTTAAAGATATTTTAAATAATTTTATATAATGCATAAATAAAACCATCAAATTTTAGAAAATTAACATAAAAGAATGTAAATCTTATTATACTTGTAAAAAAATATATTGATATCATTTTTAATTAATATGATATATTTTTTATGTATTAATATTTTATTCAAAGTGTGAGTAGTTTGACACTATATTTATATATTTAATATATATTTATTATATTTTAATATCAATTTAGATTATTTCTTTTTACTATGTGTTTTTTTGTGTGTGAGAGATCATTAATATTTTTTTAATTAATTGATAAAATAATTTTTTTAATATAATATAAATTTTATATAATGTATCACTAATATAAATTATCAAATTCTAAATATTTAATATCAAATAAAATAAATCTTATCTTATTTATAAATATTATAATAATTTATGTTTTTAATCGATATTGTGTATTCCTTTTATATACAGAAACTTTAAAAATCAGTTTTGATACTTTACTTCAAAGATCGAATCACTTCAAATTTAAGAAAAAGTATTTTCTATTTTTTAAATAACAAAATTCTTTGCTTTTTCAAGGATGATTTACCCCTACACACAAAGTCATAAAAATACGGACACAATTAATATCAAATAATAATTAAAAAAAAAGCCCAATAAATAACCCCCAAGAACATAGTCCCATATCCTGAAGTATACTGTAAGCCGACAAGCTACCATCCTATGAACCAACCATCCACTAGTCTCTCTCTACCTGCCAAAACAAAGCTTTCACTATCAATGGAGTAAAACAATATCCATTACTTGCGTGCCCGTAATCTTTGAATACCAGCAACCCATTGAAAATTATACGAAATTATTAAGTCCCAAATCGTAAAAGTTGGTCTAATTAAGGAACTTCTAACACTGGTACAAGTGGAAGATCACAGAGTCAAGGAAAAACAAACAAACAGAGAAAATAGAGTATTTTCAAGTTGTATGGAACATAATCCGTATAATTCATATGAAGAGGTATGATTTAAGGAATTGCCAACTTAGGAAAGCCTGGAAGGATGAGCGATTCTGTTTACACTGTTGACACTAACTCTCGCCTCGCTCAATGGAGGATCGAAAACTTGGCTTCTTGTACCTATCGAAAATCCGATCCTTTTAAGATCGGCAAGTGGAAATGGTTGGCTTTAACATATCCATGGATTTAATTTCTATTTTTCATGAACGTACTCTGAATTTGGGTCTTCTCATAATTTTGCTTTTGTAAGATGAATTGTATAAAATTGCGTGCAAATTTATTTTTGATTTGTATAAGATTATCCATTAAGCCTACATTTGGCAAATTAAATTGCTTCTGAGTGTCTTTTGTGATGTTTGGCTTTGAGTATTGAGTTAATTTTAACCTACAGTTTTTTGTGTTTTTCATGATTGAATCGAAGGCATTTATCTGTGGAGAAGAACAGGGTTTTGTTCGTTAGATTATTCCCAGAGGTATCGAGTTTCACAAGGGATAATCCACCGATTGCATCTTTTAGTATTCGAGTTTTTAGCTCTGTTGGTGATCGCAAGTCTTTGACTCATCCAGGTAATTCAAAAATTCAAGATAAAAGATTTTCCTACCCTTATTTTACTTTTAGTTGCCTCTCTTGACCCAAATCATAGATTACAGTTTTGAGAGTTCATGTGTTTCCTAGCCAACTTGGTCCTGGTTTATTACCAATTAATTTTTCTTTTTCTTCTTCGTTTCTTAATGATTCTGAATTCTTATATGGACCTCAATATGTTGATTTTATTTCCGTTACATCCATCTAGCGATCACAGACAAGCAAGTCAAGAGCAGTGAAGATTTTGTTTGGGCAATCGATGTTCCATTAACTGGAAAATTCATTATTGACGTTGAGTTCCTTGATTTGAAGACTCCATCTCCTGAAGTAAGAATTTATTTATTTAATTAATTAATTAATTTTTCTTCTTCTGTTATAGTGCTTTATATTACTGATGAAAAAGATGATATATCCGTAAGAAGAAAAGAAAATGAGCACTGATATCTATCACAAATTTTTAATGAACACAAATGACATGACAACTTTTTATTAGAAACAAGTTTACGGTCCAACTGTTTTGACCAATGATACAATGTCATGGCATTTGAGATTCATCACGAAATTTGTGTTGAATAGACTTTTCCAAGCAAAATAGTATGTAAATTTAGCTATTCTGTAGGATATCTTCTATCTGGGCAAAATATTATTAATGGTTCCGAACAAACTATGTAATGAGGAACCACTTCTGGAGACACATAGCAAATAGAGAGATTGAATGACCAATTTGATAAGAATTTTGGATTTTAACATATCAATTCACATTTGTTCCATAACACACAGGGTGGAGAACCTCGCTCCATATGGGCAGAAGGATTCAATCAAACCCGATCATATGCAGCGACCCTAACATCTCTTGGGCGAATGTTGACAGAAGGCATCCACTCGGACATTATAATCAATGCTTCTGAGGGAAGCATTGGAGCACACCGCGCTGTACTTGCAGCTAGATCACCTGTATTCCAGAGCATGTTCTCACATGACCTCAAAGAGAAAGAACTGTCCACGATTAATATATGTGACATGTCTATAGAAGCTTGTCAAGCCTTTCTCAATTACATTTATGGCAACATCCAAGATGAAGAATTCATAAACCATAGGCTGGCACTTCTTCAAGCAGCTGATAAATACGACATCTCTGATTTGAAAGAGGTATGTCATGAGAGTCTCCTTGAAGATATCAATGCAAAGAATGTTCTTGATAGGCTTCAGTGTGCATCTCTTTATCAATTACCAAAACTGAAGAACAACTGCATGCGATATCTTGTGAAGTTTGGTAAGATATTTGACCTCCAAGATGACTTCAATGGATTCTTGATATGTGCGGACAGGGATTTGATAGCCGAAATCTTCCAAGAAGTTCTCAATGCCTGGAAAGGTTTCTGAATCTCACTTTAACTAAAGCAGCAAAGATGGTTCTTTTAAAAGATTTAGTTTTCAGGATTTGCAATGAGCATGATTCTTTTGTGCAGATGGGATTTGATTAGGCCTTTGATGTATATAAATTCTCATTCGCTTGTATGCCATAGAAATTTCATGATTGATTCAGAAACATGTATTCTTGAAAGCAAAATCTGAAATGTAAAATATTTGAAATGGAATATATTGAAATTGTATTGCTCTGTTCTTCTGTCTACATTCATACTATAAATGAAAGGGCATGTGATAAATAAACCAAGTCTTCAAAGCACCCAAAGGCATGAATAAGCATCCGATCCACAATGTACTTCGGCAATATCTTGAAGCCATATCATTTGATTAACCCCAATAGGGCACTAATCTTATTTTCTCTAGGACAAACAAAATACCATTTAGTTCATTGAGTCTAATTTTCCTATACCACTTTTGATGTATTACTGCACGTGTAGTCAATAAGTAACAAACATATGAATATAATAGGGATAAAATGTAGATCTTTATTACATAAAAAATTTATCATTTTTTGTTCATATATTTATCAACTATATTCAAAGTCATACAAGAAAAATGATACATGCGATTTGAAGTCTTAGTCATTGCCTCTGAAGTAGACCTTTGTTATTAAAAAAATACCACTTAGTTTTAATAAGCTTGTCAAAGTAGACCTAAATTCGGGGGCATTTGTCAAAGTAGTTGAAAATTACACTTGTTCTTTCTGAAATCAATAAGCTTTAATCTTTATAATTCTAATAGTAGTATATTAACTTTTACTCTATTTGACTATTGTTGGAGAGAGGCGAGAGCTAATCACCGAATTCATTATGGGTAAGAAAATTCATTATGGGTAAGAACGAAGACAGAACAAAAAAAATGGTACATTTTCCTATAATCTTATATTTGCTTCTATCACCAAAAGTATCATTTCTTTCGTTATAATATAATAAGTTTTAAAAAGAGAACAAGCAATAATCATGTATCTAGAACACTCACTATCAAATATTAATATATTTAATTACATTTGAGTTATAAAACAATGTATATAAAATTTCTTGATCCAACCTTTTTAAGATTTAACTAGACTTATAGAAGATGGTCTAGATGTTTCAATCTCATACTTCCTAGGAGGTTTTTTTTTTAATTTTGTACTCATATGTACTTATTTCTAGAAGCATAGGGCTTCTACCACAATTGTAGTATTTAAGAACAAATTTAGAAGTAGATGCATGTGGTGTATATGTAGCATATGAAGAAAAAGAGTTAGAAGGTTTTATAAACTAAGTTGTTTTTGAAGATAATAGTGTGTAATATTCATTTAGATAACCTAGTCCTTTCTTGTTCCAAAAGACCTTCCATATTCAAGAACTTTATTTAACTTTTCATCTCCAATGGTCAATATCTTCACAACCTTATTCGATTATTCAAGTTTCTACACAAAATTTTTGTTTTACTATTTAAAATTTACAAAACTTGAATTCAAAACATTAACAAGTGTAGACAACTCAAATTTTCTTTTTCTAAGATGGAGGAATTAAGTTCATAGGTTTTGAATTTATCACTTTATTCTTTTTCTTTCTCAAAATTCACTAATTCTATAAAAAGTTTCTCAAAGCTATTAGCATTAAATTTATCAAGAAGAAATTTAGAATCACTTCCCTCACTATTTGAGTCAATGTGAGACTCACTGAAGTGTCCAACAACATTTGCAGTGAATGCTAGTAGTTAGTGTCACCATTTTTTGAATCATTAATATTGTTGTGGTCACTAAGAGTAGCACTAAAAGACCTTTTAGTTTTTTTCTTTTTTTCTGCACATTTAATTGCAAAATGATCAAGCCCATTGCATTCAAAACATTATGATCCAGTGGGTTTAGTTTTCTTACTTTTGGAACTCATAAGTTCTCATAATTGATGATCCCTTGTGTGGCTTGATTGTCCCTTACTTTATGAATTATTCTGGTTGAAGATTTTCTTTTGCCTTTTGGCCAAAGTCTTCATCACTTTTATCATTTCAATGTCTCCATCATCAATTATAGTGATTTTGAAAGCAACACCCATATTATTTGTAGTTGTTCAAAAGTTCATTTCAAAAGTATGAATTAAACTAACAAGTTAATCAATTTTAATAGTGTCTACATCTTTGCTTTCGTCCATAGTAGTGACTAAACTTACATGGTTTCCAGCCAAAAATCATAGAATTCCACACAATATAATCTAAAGAATATAAAAAGGCTCTCATATGAACCTTCCAATGTAGGTAGTTAGACTTATCAAAGAAAGAAGAATGGATTGTAGAAGAACCCTATCTCAAATTATCCATAATAAGGTCTTAGGCAACACTGAGTATATTTAGTGACCGCTCTGATACCAATTGATAGTTTAAGTTATAGATCTAATTAACCTATATGGATGAATAGATAATTTTGCTAATTATGTCTAATTAAAATCTATTAAGCAACAAGACAAACAATCGTGTGTAAATAATAGAAAATGAAAATAAATATAAATATGACATATGATATTTTAGATGTAAATAATCTAGGTCACAACAATACATAAGAGCAAAACCTCTGGTCCACCCGACCCTTTAACTATCTATTATGAAAATCAATATTCAGTTACAAAGAAAGTTATTAGACTACTCCTCACACATAAAGCCCAAAATATAATCTACTTATAAACAATAGTTTTTTTCACAATCTCTATAAAGTAAATGTATGGATTCAAACCAATTTTTTGATCTCTCAAGTCCCATAAGCTACCCAATTGGTTAAATGAGCACCTAAAAAGTTAATACAAATGTCAAAAGTGCAAGGTGTATCCTTGAACAGATTTAACAACGAAAAAATTCTAGCTAGAAGATTCAATAACATAAATCATATAAATCAAATCAACTAGTAAATTTTAGAATAAAATTCAAAAGCTTAATATCATAAAAACAATTAGGCATGTGAATCAATCAAACATAACTACATAATATGTTTAATAGATTAAATAAAAAACACGCATAAAGAAATATCATGCAGTTAAAAACCATTTTGAAAGAAAGAACACAAAAGATGTAAGATGAATAGAATAAGTGTAGTGTTTAAAACAATGAGCATTAGATTGTTTATATAAGAGAACTAAAACCCTAATGTTATGTTAAAGTGTAATGACCTTTCTATTAATAAAAGAGTTAATGATGTAGTATTAAATATGGGCAATTTGATAATCCACACAATTGGATCGATATCATTTTTGATTGATACAACAATGATTAAACATAACACGAGAGTGCCCAAATTCAACTTGATCGATCAACGATCGATTCATCATCTTGATTGATCAAACATAACTTTGATTGATCTACTCCCAACAATTTCAACCCAAGAGCACCTAGATTGAACACAATCGATCAAGCATAATATCGATCGATCCACTCCTAACAATTTTAACCCAAGAACACCTAGATCAAACATAATTGATCTAGAGCTTCGATTGATTGATCGAGTAGCATTTACACAGTCTATTCCTATGTGCATGAATTCAATTCTAAACATGTTAAGCAATAAAGGTATTCTTGAAGCACATCAATGTGAAACTCAATTGTTTCTTCGACTTGGAATAATAGACATGATAATGTGCCTAAAAACTATTTTATACTTCACCATTTTTATTCTTGAATAATGCCAATACTAAAAAACCTTACAAATTGCAATTACATTTAATTTTATTCCGCTCAATTGTTATCAAACAAAGATGACTCAAGTATATATCAAGAAAATGATGCACCTCTATATTTTTATATGAAACATATGGAGATTATATATTGTTTAATTACATAGCATAAGCTCCTTTGTGCATATAGATAGAGGATTTTCAACCTTCATCGAGATAAAAAAAATGTATTAATTTTTTTAACGTAAATAAACATATATTTTTTAATTGAATGATTAAAAATGAAATCAATTGAATAACTGAATCATTTATACACTAAAGAGTTGATATATCGACTCCACCACTTAATCATTGACTTTATCATATGAGAATATTAAACGTGTAAAAGACGTACTCTCAAATAAGTGCATGGTCCATGTGAAAATGATATAACTTACTATATATGCAGGAAAATGGTTGCTTATAAAAAGAATCATGGTCACATCAGATATTAACCATGATTTTTCAATACGACCTAAAACTACTCCTATTATGAGTTGCATTTTTGTGTTTGCATTTTGATTTAATTGTGATAACCTTCTATCACGACATGTGGGATTTATATGAATTTAAATAGTTGCTAAAAATGACATACTTTCAGACTCTTTCATAAGCAATCAGCGAAGGCGGAATCAAATATTAGTTTTTATGATATATATATTTTTAATATTTTATTCCTTTTTTTTTAACTAAATCAACATTTATTTAATAGATTGTTAAAATCATGAATTCACATTATCAAATAAAAAAAAATAACATGAGTTTAGTAAGCAATGTGTCCGATCTAATATTAGAACTCCTAAAGAACACTAAAAAAACTAGAAAATATAGTAATATTTGTTTTTAAGATTATAACTCAGAAAGTACACTACAAAAACTAGAAAAATATATTACTATTTGTTTTTTAATTAATATATTGAATAAATATGATATATATATATATATATGAATGTAAATATATTTAAATTATTTAATTTTTTATAAATTTTTAAGTGTTAAAATTTTAAAATTTAAATTTCATTTTATACTTCAATTTATTTATAATTTTATAGATATAATATTTAATAAGAATTTATAAAAAAAAAATGAGAGACCACGTGCCCTTCTCCTTGCCGTAAGATAATATAATAGGTTTTTTTATATAGAAAAATAATATGATAGACTTTACATGTAAATAAGGATGAAAAAAAGAAGGTGTAATATAGGATTTTCCACTCAAAATCAAACCTAATCCACTGTTACCCTATTTTAATTTGAGAAAACAACTTTTCAAAATCCCTTGCTCATAAAATAACGTACAAATAATAATTCTTTATCTCTATTATAGCCGAAAACTATGACCCTTTAAGATGCTTCAAAAAATAATAATATATTAATAATACATATATAAACCAATGTAAAATTTTTCACATCCAACATTGTAACGTAACACCTCCATAACTTTAGTAAATAGCAGGGAAATAATCAGGAGAATTGATTTTTATTTTATTTTTTTACAAATATTATGGGAAAAAAAGTCTTAATATTTTTGTTATCATGTAAA
This sequence comes from Hippophae tibetana, assembly GCA_037013495.1. Classification (NCBI taxonomy): domain Eukaryota; kingdom Viridiplantae; phylum Streptophyta; class Magnoliopsida; order Rosales; family Elaeagnaceae; genus Hippophae; species Hippophae tibetana. The sequence continues at coordinate 84,647,185 of CM072803.1, forward strand.
AATATATTTTAATCCTTTAATTTATGGGTTTTATTTTTTTGGTTTTATTATTTATTAAATTTGAGTAATTTTGTGAAAAAAAAAAATTGATCTATTAATAAGAATAAAAGTGTATTTTTAAAAAATATTAAAATAGTAAAAAATAATTAGACACCATTAAGAGGATTGAACAAATCATATCCATAGAAACTTCAACATGGAGATTGTGATACAAATATGAGTTGACTCTGATGGTATATAACATTATACAACTGGTTGAAAATTATATACTTAAACAGTAAACCACATCAAGGACAAGGACAATACAATAATCTGAAATTTTCCAACAATGTGAGAAGAGCAAGTATTCTTTGAAATTGTACCAAACCAAGCTTTTGTAGTTCTTAAATCAGAATTACTATTATCTATTAAAAAATGTTTTTTCTTTTTTCAAAGTGAAAGAAAATATCTAATCAAAAAATATGTTGATTTGTTAATTTTAGCATAAAATTTCTTATAGGAAAGAATGGAAGAGGAATTTTCTATGATAGAGTAATGTATCCATATATTCCCATACAATTTTTTAATATATTTATTTGTGAAAAAAGTATATGAAATTAATTTTTATTTATTTATTTTTAAATATAATAGAATAACATATATGTTTTAATATATATACGTAAAAATTGATATTCAATTAAAAATATTACTCAAATTGTTTTTAAAATTTTTTCTTTTAAATTTAAATAAAATTTTCAATAAAAATTATATAAATTTTTTATTGTTAAATATATAAAATCATACATTAATTTATGAAAATTTTTATTTAAATTTGATAGAAAGATTTTTTTTAATTAAAAAAATATTTTGTATGTATATATATATTGAAAAATATAAACGTAGATACTACACATTTGTTATTTTATTATATTTAATAAAAAATTAAATAAAAATTTTTTAGGACTAAAATTACTTAAAAATATCTATTTTAAGATAAAATGTAAATAAAGGAATTTGTATTACACTTATTCCTGTTATATATGTGTCTTTCAAGAGCTCAGCCTACTCAAGCAAGCACCCGAAAGATAAAAGATAAAAATGCTCATCTCATCTATCTCTGGTACTAATTGAGAATATCTTCGTTTTGTAATTCAATTTTTATAATTAACGGATCATTTTGGAATCGTTGACTTTTTAATTGAAAATTAATTTAAAGGATTCCTATGTTAAAGAGAAACAATATTGGATTAACTGCAGAGCAGACTTTCGTCTTTATTATCTCTTATCGTGAATAAATATATGATTTTTTATAACGTCATCAATAAAAGCTTAATGGATCTTCATAGGTATCTAAATATATGCTGCTTTTTTTTTTATAAATAAGTATATCGTTGAATAGGTAATATAACTTTTTTAAAAGAAAAAATTATTTATGATAAGTTGGTAAGAAATTATAAATAATATGATATATTATTATTGATTATTATAATAAAATTCATGTAATTATATTCAATATAAAATTATTATTTTAATTATAATTATGATAGTGAAGTTGTTATTTTAAAAATTATATTTTAATTTATTAATTAATTAATTCTATTTTATTAATTTTTAATATGTCTAACTTAACTTCAATTAGTTAAAAAATAACTTTTTAACGGTAAAATTCAAATTTAATAATAAAAATTTAGTTTTTCTTTTCTTTTAATTAGAAAGCACTTACCCATCTTAGTTACCGTCACACCATCCAGAATCTTTCACCTTTTTCGTCGACCATCCTTGTTCCTTCCATATGTACCCACCACCTTTTTTTACTATTAGAATCGGATGGAATTAAAATATATTCTATGTTCAGTAGAACTTAAAAATAAGAACAGAATATAATCAATTTTTAGAAGATAATGAATCAAAATATTTTAAAAAAATATTCATGATTTCATTCAAATATCAATCTTTTTCCTAATTTTAATTACTCAATTTTAAATATAATTCTAAATATTAAATCTCAAAATTCTATTTAAAAAAAAAAAATTTAATCTTAAACCTTAAACTACAAATATAACTCAAATCTCAAAACACTAAACCTTCTTTAGAAAAAATAATAATTTTAACCCTAAATCTTAACTCACAAATATAATCCTAAATCTCAAATATCAAACCTTATTTAAAAAATAATAATTTTAATCATAAACCTTGACCCATAAATATAACCTTAAATCCTAAATTTAAAATCTTAAAATCTTAAACCACAAACCTCAAAACCCTAAATGCTATTTAAAAAATAATTTTAATAATATATTTTATTTTTAAGTAATAGTTATTTAAAAAAATAATGATTTGAATAATATATTTTATCTAACAAAAAAATAATAATTAAATGAAATTATTTAAACTTTACTTAATATAAATGTATTAAGGTAATATACAGTGTCTTTCATTCTATTTTAATTGTAAACCAAACATTGATATACTAATTTTTTCTTTTATTTTTTGTGTTCAAATTAAATAAAATTATTTTTTTTCTATTCCATTTCATTACTATTCTCGTTCCATTAAGTGAACTAAACGAAAATTAACTTTTAATTATACCGCGTGTAAACTGTAAGTTTTAAATACTGATTTCGTCACTTTAGTTTTATTGGTTTACCAAAAAAAAACTGGAGAAGGGTGGGGTAAAAATCATGTTTTCATCTGTTCACCAAAATTGATGATTTATTATTATTTTTTTCACTGCTAAAATTTGACTCCACAGCCTCTCTTTGGACGCAATCATCCAAAAAAATCATGTCAATCCTGTTGAAAGTAACGGGTGCTATTGCCTTAATTTTAAGATTGTTTTCAACAATCTATGTTTTCATGAGTGGAGTATTCCATGTTTTCATAAGTGGTGTGAACATGAGTTCCTAGTTTTAAGGAGTGATGTTTTCCACTCTTAAAATTCTGTAAAATTGATGAATGTTTCCTATAAATTGATGTAATAAGAAGTTGAAAACTTAAGCAGAAAAACTATTCTTAGTATCCAAAATGTGTGTGAACTTAATCTTCTAAATTGAGATGAACAAGAGAAGGATTTAAAAAACTTACCTAACATCTAAGAGAAGAGTTTCAAAAACTAACCCCACATTTGGTATCAGAGCCAAGAAGGGAGCTGGAAAAAAAATCACAATAGCCAAAACTTTACAGTAGCAAAATGGCTATAGAAAATAGAAGTTTTGTCTAACCAGTTATTCCCAGATTCGATGGTCACTACGATCACTAGAATATCCTAATGAAAAACTTCCTAAGATCTAAAGAATTTTGGGTTCTTATAGAAACTGAGATTTGAGAAATTAAACTAGACAGTTCAGAGATTTCTGCTCAACAGAAGCAGCAAAATGATGCACTAAAATTGAAGGACCTGAAGGTAAAAAATTATCTATTTCAGGCAATCAACATGTCTATTTTTGAGACAATTCTTAATAAGGATACGACTAAAGACATCTGAGACTCTATAAAAAGAAGTACAGGGCTCCAACAGAGTGAACCGGACACAACTTCAAACTCTTAGAAGAGATTTTGAAACTTTTCAGATGAAGAAAGGGGAAACAATAAATGACTACTTTGGAAAATTGATGACAGTGACAAACAAGATGCGTCTTCACGGTGAAAAAATCACAGATGATATTGTGGTTGAAAAAATACTAAGGTCCTTAACTCCTAAGTTCGACTATATAGTCTACTCAATTGAGGAATCTAATATAATTGAAGATATGTCCATAGATGAACTGCAGAGTTTCTTACTCATGCATGAGCAAAGAATTAACAGGACCAGTGTATTTGAAGAAATGCAAGCACTGAATATTTCCACCTTTAATGAGTCTTTAAACATAAGAGGAAGAAGTAGAGGCCGTGGTGGACATGGAAGAGGTTGAGGAAAAAACTTTTACAATAGAAACTACAGAAAAGATGAAGATAGATAGTGGAACAGAGAAGGAACTAAATTATTTTCTCAAACTCGAAATGATGATGATCAAAACAAGAAGTGACATTTTGAAAAATCAAAGGTCGAATGTTACAGATGTGAGAACTTAAGTCATTACAAAAATGAGTGTTACATAAAAATGACCAAAGAGAATGGTGAAAGATCCAACTTTGTAGAAAAGGGAAAGGAGAAAGAGGAGAAGAATTTTTTGATGGCCTTCCATACAATGGAAGACACGGATGAAGACACCTGGTACGTGGACACAGGTTGTAGTGATCATATGAGCTCTTGTAAGTCATCCTTCTCTAATCTAGATGAGAGTTTTCCCCACTTTTGTTAGTTTTGGTGATCGATCAACTGTGAAGGTTGAAGGAAGGGGTGATATTAAGATAAGAACTAAGAATGAGTTCATTAATGTAATATCTAATGTATTTTACATACCTGACCTAAAAAAATCTGCTAAGTGCTAGCCAGTTGTAAGATAAAGGTTACATGATTACAATTAAAAATAGAGAGTGTGAGATTTATGATCCCAAATATGGATCAATTGCAGTGGTGCAGATGACAAGAAATCAACTCTTCCCTCTCAAAATTAAATTAGTGCAAACATGTTTGATGGCCAAAGGAAATGTTTTAGTGTGGAGATGGCATAAGAGATATAGACACCTTCATTTCAATGGCATCAGGACTCTAAAACAAAAGCACATGGTGGAAGGACTACCTGAAATTACAATGCCTTCCTCAACAACATGTGAGAACTGCATCACTGGGAAACATGACCGTGATATGTTTCCTATAGGAAAAATCAACAAGAGCTCATAAGATCCTGGAGTTGATTCGCTCAGATCTTTGTGGTTCAATATCCCCTACATCTAATGGAGGTAAAAGATTTTTCATAACCTTCATAGATGACTACAACAGAAAAGTTTGGGTGTATTTCTTGCAGGAAAAGTCAAAAGCTTTTGAAGCTTTCAAAAACTTCACTTCTCTAGTGGAGACACTGACAGAAAAAAGAATCAAATGTCTAAGAACAGATCGAGGAGGAGAATTCTGTTCTAAGGAGTTTTTTGAGTTCTACAATGAAAATGGAAATAGAAGATAGTTGATAACAACTTATACACCACAACAAAATGGTGTATATGAAAGGAAAAATCGTACCATAGTTAATAATGTAAGGAGTTTACACACAATACGATAGGTTCCCAAAGTTTTCTAGCCTGAAGCTGTTTGTTGGACAGTTCACATTCTTAATAGAAGTCCAACATTTTCTGTTAAGAACATGACTCCACAAGAAGCATGGAATGGAAAGAAGCAAATTGTAGATCATTTTAAGGTATTTGGTTGCATAGCATATGCACACATACCTGATTAGAGAAGAAAAAAGATGGATGACAAGACTGAGAAATGCGTATTCCTAGGGGTAAGTGAATTGTCAAAAAGCTTATAAACTATTTAACCCAGTTTCAGGAAAGATTGTGATAAGCCGTGACGTGGTGTTTGACGAGGACAAAAGGTGGAATTTGGGAGAACAACCAAAAATACCAAAGAATGTGTCGATGGAAAGTGAAGCAAATGATGAAAAGACAACTCAGGTGACTGAGACTCAAATCCCTCAGCCACTAACATCGCCACAGGAGCCTCAAGCTCACATATCAGCTCAAAGTGATGAGGAATCTAAAGAAAATAGGGTTTACAATCTAGGAAACCCTTAAATGTTGACAACCCTGAATGATGAACTATGAGACAAATTTCAGTGGTTCAGATGAAGACACTGTAAACTTTGGTTTGTTTATTGGCAATAATCCCATCACCTTTGATGGAACTATGAAGGAAGATAAATGGAAGGAGGTAATGGACAGTGAGATACTGTCAATTGAAAAGAATAATACTTGGAAGCTCACTGATTTATCCTAAGGAAAAAAGTAGATTAGGGTAAAGTGGGCATTCAAAACAAAAGTGAATGAAAGAGGAGAGGTTGATAAATATAAAGCTCGTTTGGTGGCTAAATGATACAAAAAAATAGGGCATATACTATAATGAAATATTTTCACCTGTAGCAAGGCATGAAACCATAAGGATACTCATATCCTTGGCTGCAAAGAAATCCTAAAAGATTCTACAAATGGATGTGAAGTCTACTTTTCTCCATGGAGAATTGCAAGAAGAGATTTATGTTGAACAACCTCCTGGTTTTTTTCAAAAGAGAAAAGAATAAAAAGTGCTAAAGTTGAAGAAAACACTCTATGGCCTGAAGTAGGCTCCATGAGTATGGTACAACAAAATTGACACCTATTTTGCCAAGTTAGGTTTTGGGAAATGTCCCTCAGAACATATATTATACACTAAGGCTAGAATTGGAGGTAAACTTCTAATCGTGTCACTCTATGTTGATGACCTAATCTATATAGGAAATAATTAAGAAATGTTGAATGAGTTCAAAAACTCAATGATGAGAGAATTCAAGATGACAGATCTAGGACTACTGCACTACTTCTTAGGGATAAAAGTAATTCAAAACTCTTTTGGTAACTTCATTTACCAAAATAAAATATGCACATGAGGTGCTTGAAAGATTTCAGATGGAAGATTGTCGAGCCATTGGGACTCTAATTGAACATGGATTAAAAATCAGCAAGGATGAAGGAGGAAAAGAGGTTGATAACACTTTCTTCAAACAAATCGTTGAAAGTCTCATGTATCTTACTTCAACTAGACCAGACATCATGTATAATGTGAGCCTGATAAGTAGATACATAGAAAATCCAACAGAGTTTCACCTGAATACAACAAAAAGAATTCTAAGATACGTAAAAGGGACACTAGACTATGGAGTGTTCTATAAGAAAGGTGACAACTTAAATTTTTATGGTTACACTTCCAGTGATTATGCAGGAGATCTAAATGACAGAAAGAGCACATTAGGCCATGCTTATATGTTAAGCTCAGGAACTATCTCATGGTCCTCAAAGAAGTAACCTATAGTCACTCTATCAACTACTGAAGGTGAGTATATATCAGCAACATCAAGCTCTTACCAAGGGATCTGGATGAAGAAAATGTTTGAAGTCCTAGGAATGAAGCAAGACAGCCATATGATAATCTATTATGATAATATGTCTACCATCAAACTGTCTAAAATATAGTAATGCATGGGAAAAGCAAACACATAGATGTCAGATTTCATTTTCTTCGTGACTTATGTCAGGATTGGGTTATTGAGTTTAAGTATTGCAAAAGTTTAGAACAAGTAGCAGATATTCTAACAAAACCACTCAAGTAATCAAGTTTTGAGAAACTTGGAAAGTTGCTTGGAATGTGCTTAGTACTCAGTCTCGAACAAGGGAGGATTACTCAAAGTTGAAGACCAATCAAGAAAACCCTAAACTGTTTTTTCAATAGAAAAATCAATTTAAGGGAAGGTGTTGAAAGTAGTTGCTGCTACTGCCTTAATTTTAGGATTATTTTCAACAATCCATGTTTTCATGAATAGAGTATTCCATGTTTTCATTAGTGGTGTGAGCATGAGTTCTTAGTTTTAAGGAATGGTGTTTTCCACTCTTGAAATTCTGTAAAACTGTTGAATGTTTCCTATAAATTGATGTAATAAGAAGTTGAAAACTTAAATAAAAAAATTGTTTTTAGTCTCCAAAATGTGTGTAAACCTAATCTTCAAAATTGAGATGAATAAGATAAGGGTTTAGAAAACTTACCCAACATCTAATAGAGAGGTTTAGAAAACTAACCCAACATTAATCGATGTTCTTCGTCCACTTTCGTCTGACCAATTTGATCCAATTTTATCAACTTCATTTCCACCCCACTACCCGAGAGATATGAGTTAGTGAGAGAAAGAAAAGAGACACACGAAAGGGAGAAAGAACTATGCCTTTCGAGCTTTGGTTGGCACAGTGGTAAGCATTGTTGGGATTATGCCATTATAATATAAAAAACTATTTTTAAGGTGTTTTATTTTTTTTAATTAAATTATAATTTTATCTTTTGAAGAGTTTTTTTTTATTATATTGAACTTAAATTTAATTTTTTAAAAGTTAATGGATTAGTGATAATTAACTAAAAATTAATGAATTAAATATAATTTTTTAAAAATTAATCACTTGTCAAACTATTTTATATTTTTAAGGAATTAAAAATAAAAGAAATTGAATAACTTTTATATATATGAAAAGTAATAACATTTGTTTTTGAGAGAAATACCATATACTTAAATTTTAAAATAATTATTAAATTATCACTTAGAATCATTTTTATATAACACAAATAAATATGTTATCTTAAAAAAATCATTTTATTTGAAATCACGATCAAAACTAGCTAAACTTAAACTATTACCTAATTAATCTAATATTTCTAAAATTACCTTAAAAGTAAGATATTAAGTCTTTTAATTAAGTTATTTATATATTTTAGTTATATAATTTTTTAAATAATTTCATTTAATCATGTAATTTAAAATATGATCAATTAAATTAAAAAAAATTAAAAAGTAATTGTTTAAAATAAAATAAAAATTATATATTTTATTAATAAAAAAATTTAAAAAACAATATCGCTTACATCCTCTCTCTCTTTCTCACTCCTTTTCTTTCTCCATCTCTCTTTTGTCTTATTTTTCCTCACTTATTTTTCTATTCTAATTTTATTTTTTATTAATAAAATAATATTGAAACAATTAAAAAAAAATTAAAAATGGGAAAAGTAAAGAGAAAGAAAAAAATGATATTTTTTAATGTTTTTTATTATTAAAATATATAATTTTTTTTTTGAATTTTTTTTAATTTAATTCATCATAATATTTTTTTTGAAAAATAAAACATTGTACATTTAATAACAGTGGCTATGACATTACTAATTATATTTTTATTTTCGGTTGAAATAGTTTTGGATTAAAATCATTTTTAACATAAATTACACTAATAAGTAACTTAACCGACTATTCCACCTTCATTGTCTGCTATATACGCTAATGGGAAATACGCCTAGAGATTGATGAAATTGAAAATTTATAATAAAAACGCCAAGGTTCCTTTCATTTATTAAAAAGAAGAAACAAAATTGCTTCCAAAAACATCATTAGGCTTTAAAAACAGAGCAAAAAGCAGAGTCCATCTGCCCCTCTACATTTCTATTCAAAGAAAAAGACATGGGACATTCATACGTCTCTCCCTTTCTTCTATTAATTCTTATTATTTTCTCTTTGTTTCAGACACCAACGTCTGCAGCTAAAAAGGCAAGCATGACTCACTCTTTTTTTCCCCTCGTACAATCATAATTTCATCATGCTTTCATACTTTTTTTAGCTTTTAAGTGATTTTAAGTTTCGTCTCTATCTGGGTTTACTATGATTAATCATATTTTTGTGTGGTGTATAGTCTTATATTGTATACTTAGGTGCACATTCACATGGCCTGAACCCAACTTCAGTTGATCTTGATAGCGTTACAGATTCACATTATAATTTGCTTGGTTCGTGCTTAGGAAGGTATGAAATACAATTCTATCCCATTTCAGTGAATATTTTTTATAGTTAATTTTTTTCTTGTAGAAATGAATCGACTCTGTTTTTTGTTTTTTAATTTTCGTTCGCAGCAATGAGAAGGCTAAAAAAGCTATCTTTTACTCGTATAAAAGACACATCAATGGTTTTGCAGCAATGCTTGAGGAAGAAGAAGCCCAACAGATTTCAAGTAATGGTTTAATAATCTTTCTGATTACTATGTTAGTTAGTTAGTTAGTTACAGTGTTTATTATAAACAATTAAACCTTAGAATTTGCAGTTTTTACTCACAATTAATCTGTTTCCTCTGTTTCATTGATATGATCAATGGCTATTATAGAGAATCCAAATGTTGTTTCGGTTTTCTTAAACAAAGGAAGGAAACTCCATACAACTCGTTCATGGGATTTTCTTGGTCTAGAAAAAAATGGAGGAATTCCTTTAGGTTCTATTTGGAAGAAAGCGAGGTTTGGTGAAGACACCATTATTGGAAACCTTGATACCGGTAATTTTTATATTATATTTCATCAACTTATCAGTAGATTGCTTAACTTTGTATAACATTTTGGAACAGTAATTAAATTACCTTGATATTAATTTGAATTTAAAATGTAGCTAGATTTTATGGGACTTGTTTTGATTATGATTCAACATGATTTTGTGTAACCATATCTTTGAATGAATATATTTTTTTTGTTAAAAAAAATGATTATATGTAACCATAACTTTATCAAGTGAATTATTCATTAGTTCATACCATAAAGAAAATAAGAAAATTTAAAAATGATTATTTTTTTTCTTTATTTTATATATTTAAAATTATGTTTATAAATTATTTTGATATATAAAACATTTCAATATTAATCAACCACCGGTGTATAACTTTTCATTCATGCTAAAAGTCTCATAATTTATAATGGTGAAGAAAGTCAAAACCTAAGTAGATTATTATTTTTTTAAAATTAAGATGAAGATAAATATTATGTTCATGCATGTTGTCTTTTCTACCCATACTATGTGAAAACAATGACAATGGTGGGTTGTTAAAAAATCGATGATGACTAGCCATATTTTACTTTCTTGTTTTTTTATGTAAATTCAATTTACTCAATAATTTACATGCCACGATTTTATTCACCCTAATTAATAAGATTTTACAATTAATTAGTATCATGCATCATCAAGTTTAATTACCTCCCTTCCTCAAATTCAATATAAGATGTAACTTAAAATACACAATTATATTATTAGTAATTTGTGCACAAATGAGGGTCACACTGTTGCTTTGTCAATTTCATATAACACCTTTTTATTTGCCAATTGGAATTGTGAAAGGTGTTTGGCCTGAATCAAAGAGCTTTAGTGACGAAGGGATGGGTCCTGTCCCTTCAAAGTGGCTAGGATTCTGTCAGCATGACACCAAGATTGGAGTATATTGCAATAGGTCCATTCTCTTTTCCACTTGTTCTTTTTTTTCTTTTCTTTTTAAAAAAGATTATAAATAAAACTGGTTTGAAAGTGCTTCATCATATTCTGTTAAAAGTAGTCAGCCTTTATCTACGTCTGTTTTAGATGCAGCCTTTTCAATAATTTCATTTCACCGTTAATATATATCACATATTTATTAAAATCTCAACTAATATGTTATTTTTTTATTATTAAATTATATTTACTCATAACATTGTGTCATGTTATTTGAGAATTATCGAAAATTTGAGTTATATAAACGATTAAAACAGAAGCTGGCATGAGGTCCATTGTGATAAGAAATGCTTAGCCTTAGCCTAAATATTTGACTTTTATTACTTACAAAAGAAGCACAACACCATGTTTCTTATTAATGATAAGCTTTATAGCATTAATATCATGCATAATTGCACATGCTAACAAAGAAGCTCATTGCTAAAGCCAGAGCATTGCTTGTGGTTTCATTCTTATCATGCATTTCATATATCCTATATATATAGCTTCATTTAACATTCTACAAAAGGGAACTTTAACACTTCCTGGAAGTTAACTAAAGCGCAATTATCAATTTCTTTAAATTTTTTTTACTTGCTATTCAATAATTGTATAGTTTCAACCATTTGTTGAAACTTAAAATATGTAGATAACCTAATTTGGTATTTGTTTTCTAAACAGAGAAATTTATTGTCTGTCTCTCATAGTCACAAAGTCATACATAACCTAATTTAGTTTACTGTAGTAACTGTTGGATCTAACCGTCCAAGTTTGAGTCATAAATTGAACCAAAATTTCATTTTCTTCTTTTTGTAATAGTAAAATATGCATTAAGTAATATGTAAATTATTGATAAGATGTAAAGTTTTTGTAATAGTAAAGTATGCATTAATTAATATGTAAATTATTGATAAGATGTAAAGTTGAAGATATGAGATGATAAAATGATTGTGTGATTAATTATTAACATGAGTTAATTAAATTGTATCATTTAAATTAATGTATGCATGATAAAAAAATATTTTCCTTTATTTTAACAATCACTCTGATGAATACTTACAAGAACTCCAATTCATATTAAAATATTTTTCTTACTTATGACAATAATGGTTTTTCCACTTCAGTTCAAAATTTCTTTATTATTCTTAGAAATCAAACTTATAAACTTAAGTTAACTGCTAAATTTAGTCATAAGATGATGAGAAAGTCTTATGTATCACTTTTTATATACCCGTTATTAATATTAGCTGTTGATTCAACCATAACTTCTTACATTTTTTTTTCTTCTTTACAAAAATAAAGGGCTAAGAAGAACATATTCCATCACATGTCTATGTTGTTGTATGTAAGATTCTCCAAGACAGTTTGTTGGTTAATCACTAATTTACGAAACTATAGTCCAACTTTCTTTTTATTTTTATGGTCAATTTCAAACCTTAAAAGTGTCTACTGTTTTACTTATTTTGTTCCATTTTATGCCCTTTTTCACAAATTTGAACTCACTTGCACTCATCAAATTTTTATTTCTTCAGGAAGCTGATAGGAGCAAGGTATTTTCACAAGGGCTATCTGGCATTTATGAGCTCTAACAGTGCCACTTCTACAGTTTCCCCATCAACTAGTCCAACTCTTTTCACTCCAAGAGATTATGAGGGTCATGGTACTCATACATTGTCCACAGCTGGGGGAAACTTTGTCTCAGGAGCTTCTGTTTTGGGTTTTGGAAATGGTACCGCCAAAGGCGGATCACCAAAAGCGCGCGTGGCGGCCTACAAAGTATGTTGGCCGCCAATTGATGGAAATGAATGCTTTGATGCAGACATAATGGCTGGTTTTGAAGCTGCGATAAGTGATGGTGTTGATGTGCTTTCTGTATCACTTGGTGGTGAACCCTCAGAATTCTTCAATGATGGGATTTCAATTGGTGCTTTTCATGCAGTCAAGAATGGTATTACTGTGGTTGCTTCAGCTGGCAATCAAGGACCTATTCCAGGTTCTGTTTCAAATGTGGCACCTTGGATGTTCACTGTTGGTGGTAGCACTATTGATCGTCAATTTACTAATGTTGTTTCCCTTGGCAACAATATGAATCTCAAGGTATGAAGCCAATGTTTCTTCAATTTGTTACTCAAATTTCAGAATTGATTCAATTTACTGTTTTTGTAAGGCAAGTTATGTTTCTTTATAACTCCTTTTTAGAAGGCACGTTACTTTTTCAGCACATGTATGCAAAGTAGTAGATTGAATCAGATCGTAAATTTGAGCACCAAATTGAATTGAATAAGTTGATTTTTTCAAGTTATAATAGCTTATATTGCTTGAAACCTTGCTTATTTGAATACCAGGGAGCAAGTCTTTCCTCCAAATCCTTACCATCAGGAAAGTTTTTCCCTTTGATTAATGCAGTTGATACTAAAGTTGCTAAAGCATCTGTTTCAGAAGCGTGAGTAAAATCAATAACATTCCAAGTATCTTCACAGTTTATCCCTAATTTTCATAGTACAAAAATATAAATAATAATCCTTTTTTATATGTACTATTGTAGTATTCTTTGCAAGGCTAGGACTCTTGATCCCGATAAAGTGAAAGGCAAAATTTTAGTTTGTGTTAGAGGCGGCAACGGTAGAACTGAAAAGGGTTTGATTGCTGCTAATGCTGGTGCTGTTGGAATGATTTTGGTTAATGACAAGAACAGTGGTACTGAGCTTTTAGCTGATCCTCATGTCCTTCCTGCTTCACAAATCAGTTTTTCTGATGGCAACTTTGTCTTTGCTTACATAAACTCTACCAAGTACTTGACATACTTTTTTATTTTAATTTAATAACAATGATCGTCTTTTTTTTTAGCTCTTATTGAATTACCACATGAATATAACAGAACTCCAGTAGCTACCATAACTGGGGTAAAGACAGAAGTTGGAATAAAACCAGCTCCATATATGGCCGCATTCTCATCTAGGGGTCCCAATTCTGTTGACCCGAAAATCCTTAAGGTTTGGTGGTTTATTGAACACAATCTTGCTATGATATCACATTAAAGTGTTGTTAGGTAACAAACTTCATTGTTGTTTTGCATTTTAGCCCGATATAACCGCACCAGGGGTAAGCATTATTGCAGCTTTCACTGAAGCAATAGGACCTGCTGATGCAATATTTGATAAACGTAGAGTTGCATTCATCACAGAATCTGGAACTTCAATGTCATGCCCTCATGTTTCTGGTATTGTTGGCCTTCTTAAAACACTTCATCCAGAATGGAGTTCAGCTGCAATCAGATCTGCTATAATGACCACAGGTGAAACATTCTCTTCATACAAAAATTGGTAGATATAATTTTGCTAGGATTGAAGCCCAAAATCATAAGTATTTTGAGTTAGAGTTAAAATAGGACCAAAATCATGCTTTTTTGCTATGCACGGGCTATATTAGGTTGTACATAACTCATATACAAGCTATGTACAACTAGCTTGCACACAAGTACAAATCTCCAGTAACACGCTATTTAAGACCTTAATTGATTTTGCTACAAAAGTTCTAAGTCTACTCTTTTCCATCAAGCAGCCAAAACAAGAGACAACAAGTTGAAGCCAATGTTGGATTCATCAAAGCTAAAAGCAACACCTTTTGCATATGGTGCTGGACATGTTCAACCAAACCGCGCAATGGACCCAGGACTTGTTTATGATTTAAATGAGGATGATTATTTGAACTACTTATGTTCTCGTGGCTACAATGAATCTATTCTAAATATGTTCTCAAATAAACCTCACACTTGTCCCAAGTCATCAAGCGTAAATGACTTGAATTACCCTTCGATTGCAGTTCCTAGGCTCGGTGAAGAACCAGTTATCCTTACTAGAAAACTTAAAAATGTTGGAAGTCCAGGCAGGTACAAAGCAGATGTGAAGGCACCTGCTGGAATCTCTGTTTCTGTGGAACCTAAAAGCTTACAATTCAAAGCAATTGGTGAAGAGAAGAAATTCAAGGTTACTTTGAGACCAAAGGTTGTTGGTAAGCCTAAAGTATATGTATTTGGTGAGTTGAGATGGTCAGATGGTAAGCATATTGTGAGGAGTCCAATTGCAGTGAAACACCAGTAGAAGGATTGACATAGATGGATTGTTTACAAATTGATTCTTGGCTAAAAAGCCTGCAATTTTCTATTGAGGAAATAAATATTACATGGATCTCTATAAAGGTACTATCATTTCTCGGGGAAAAAATTTACTGTATGTAACAACAACTCGAGTAACAGAATAAGAAATGAAGGTTGAAAAGTGTTTTTTTTTCTTTTGCTTTCCTTCCTTCTTTGATGATCATATCTCACCCACTTTTTTCAATACTACTAATAGAACAAATGAACACAGTCTAGTGTTTTTGGAACTTTGGAACACAGTCTAGCTTGACATGCATAAGATGTTCTTTAATGTTTGTTGTATTTTATAGTACCCAAGAAAATTATGATTTTTTTAATATTTGTCTTGTTATGTTTCTTATTCGCAGATATGAGTTTGTCTAATATGAGTTGTATATAGATGTCATTAGTTGTGCAGCTGCACCTGCGGATTTAGGCCTCAAATTAAGATAATATCAATCAATAATGGATAATATAAAAAATAATATCAATCAATAATGAATAATATAAAAAATAATAATGGATAATATAAAATTTGTTGGAAAAATTATAAAAGAAAAATAAATTAAATATTAGAGTTAAAAGATTAATGATGATAATTATCACTTAAGTTTTTCAAAATATGATTATTGTTATAATATTGTTAATAGAGTTTATTAGTAAAATTTGGGATTAAAATATTTTATACTTAAAATATGGGCATAAAAATGATACAATATACTTACATATATCCTAGGTTGATTAGAAAACTTAGTAATAATGTGTTTTTAAGTAGTGATTTATTTATAAAAATGAACACTTTTTAAATAACATGATTTATTTTAAGATTTTTCTTTAAAAGTAAAATCATGAAGAACTCTTAAATTATTAAGTTATGGCCGTATATTCACTGAAATTACAGTTATAAATCAAAGCGAATAATATCGTACCACGTAGATTAAATCTAGTTTTGTTATAAGCAGACGGATTAAATATCCTATATCAAAAAATAAAATAGAGAAAAAATAATAAATGTAAATATAATCCAATTTTCATAAAAATCAATTAACGTGAAGCTTACATTTTATTGTTTGAAGATTTTAGTCTAATTACTCTGTTATGATAAAAAAGAACGTGTGTTGATGAGACTAAGGATTAACATATATAATAACTTGCCATTGATTATCATTTACAAAATATGATGATGTCTAATTTAATACATTGTTAGTCATAAATAACATAGATCCATATGGATATTACATATACTACAGAAATAACATAGATCCGTTCGCTTTTTTCCCTCCATCTCTACGAAATAAAAGGTAGTTTTCAATCATTAAATTAGAACATAAACTAATTCATAATTCAAATACACAAATCAAGAACTCATGAAATCATCAACACCACATTAAAAAAAAAATTATTGCCCTTATATCCAAGAACAAACATAAATCAGTAATGCAAGTACCCAGAAATAGATATCTCAGAATACTAAAATCTTAAAATAAATAAATAAAATTATAAACACAATTTGAAATTGAAGGGAAGTCATGGAAAGAATAAGAACCCATTTTAGTTATAGAAAGGAGGAGGAGCTGCATAACCCAAAAAGGGCCTTCCAAAATGACAAAGAGAGTCATGAATGCTGGGATCGCAAATACGAACCGTGTCTTTAACCTTGTGGAAGCCATTCTTGAACACTCCAAATCCAAATACCAAACCAATTGCTATCACTACCAGTATGAAACACAAACACATCATGCAAGTCTTGCTCGGGCAACACATCTTTGCTTCTCTTTAACTCTGGGTCTTCGAGATCTTGAAGTTTCGACTGTGAATTTGGGGATTTTCTGGGCTGAGAAAGTTTTGACCCTGGGTGATTTATGAAAGAGAAAAGTAGGGTGAAATTTGTATGGGAATTGTACCGTTTTATGTTCTTCTGTTTCGGAACGAGAATTGGAAATTATGGAAACTTTTCTTCCTTTGTGTAACCAAAAACACGCTTTTTACTTAAAAAGGTTTTTGAAAATTTGCTATTTTAGTTCGAGTAGTAACAAAAATTAAACTAATAATTGTATCATTAATTTATGAGGTTTGTACATAATTAACATTTAATTTTGAGATATAGATAAATTTATTATCAAATTTTTATAAATATTATAAATTTATTATTAAAATCTTTATTAATCTTACACATTTATCATAAAATAATAATAATAATAATATATTTATACAAATATATTAAATTTGATATTATATTTATGAATTTATTTTAAAAATTGGGATGAAATTAGTTAATTAATTAGTAAGCTCAAGTAAGTTTTATTTTTAACCATAAAATTTTAACACTTATTTTATGATGATCACAAAGACATGATAGATAACATTTTGAGTAGGGAAAAAAATATTAATTGATAGGTAAAGTTTTTTTTATTGTTATTTTATTTTCTTAAGTTAGACATTTATTTTACGGGCTAATTAATATTTAATGAAAATAGTATTTATAATCTATTAAATTATGAAGTTAGGATATAAAATAAATTGATGTATAAAGAAGTATTTTTTTTTATTTTGGGTTAAAGAAGAAAATATTTCATTAAACATGATAGGTTATACAATATATCTCAAATGAAATATATCATATGTCAATTTTTTTATAAATTAATTATTTTAATTATTTTTTAAAAAATAATTCATCTAAGATCACTTTAATTTTAAAAAAGAATACATTTATTTAATTTATATTATTATATTTAAATTTAAAAAAATTCACATTTAAAAATAATCATTCTTTATTTAGCAAAAAAAAAAAGATAGACACATCAACTATAATCCCTTTCATTTTATATAGTTAAAAAATATTATTTTTACATATTAATTTCATATTCACAAATACTTAATATTATATGTAAAAAAAATTAAAAATGATAAAAAAATTATTTGATTTTCAACTTTTTAATTAAAATATAATTATATAAATTAAAATGATTATATTTAACTTTTAGATTTGAAAATTATATAATTAAAATAATCCATTTAAAAAAAATGTCTCGTTACGTATTTCACTCGTTTACCTTTCTAAAACAAAATTGATCCATTATCAAAAATATATCTATACATATATATGACGTAAGAATCAAAGTCAAGAGATAAATGTCTCTTGCTATCCAGCAAGCCACTTAAGAACACGCACTAAGCCGCCAACCAAACCAATACACAATAACATTAAAAGAAATACAAAAAAAAAAAAAAAAAAAACACACTAATGAAGCAGGGCTGCCATCCCTTTCAAGAACTGAAGACCAACAGATCCAGATCATCATCTTCATCTTCATTTCAAAAAATAACATGCTAAAAACCTTCCAAAAAATTCCAGAATCAAAACAACTAGATCATATTTTGCCTCACAAAAGGAGTGGATTAGATTTCAGAAAGTCAAGATTTTCAAACAGTGCATAAATATATGTAGAAATAACCCAAAAAAATACCAAGATACTATATTTAAATATTTAAACTCAAATCTTAGACATTGTAAATCCGAAGACGTAATAGGTGGCGGCGGTGGCAATAGACTGAGCAGAAGACGAGCGACAAACGACAGAGCAGAAAACGGCGGAGTAAAAGGTGAACAACGGAGCAAAAGACGAATGGCGAAGCACGAACGCCGCGGAGGAGACGTTGAGAGTAGCGGTACAATTAAGAGGGGTGGCTGGAGGATGCTAGAAGGTGGAAGATGAAAGATGAAGAAGCTAAGTGATTTCTAATTTAGGATTTCTAGAGATAATTGCGCAGTGTGATTTGAACCATTGCATTCTAACCTATATTTGTGAAACCCTATATGCTATAGGTTGATGTAAGCACATTGAGGAAGCTGACAAGTTTTCTAGCAATATAGGTTGTGAGAAGAATACAAGGGATTGTGAATGGGCTTTTCCATTGAAGGACCTTTTCTTGACTAGTGGTAACAAAAACTTAAAGCAGCTCTCATCTTTGTGATGTCATCAATGGTCTTCTTATATCCTCCACTTGATTAAAACACCGTTTATATTCATTTGGCTTGCTGTGACACTTTTACGTGGGAATTGCAACTCTACTGAACACGACTCGTATCGTTATTTTATTTTATTTTATCAACTAGATGACTCATGACATTATGAATCAATTTGTTTACCAAGAGAAACTAGCATTGAAAAATTCATAATAATTGATGTTCAAGTTCAACCAATCTGATGACTATACTCAAAGTTTGCTAATAAAGAAACAGGCTAATTCCTTCCATTTTGTAGATACACCAAACTGTCAACTGGATACGCTTAATGGTAGCTGGCCATTGCTTATTCTTTCACTTTGTCAATTATACGTACACTGATTGTTGACTTTGCTTGTAATTTAATATAATTATGTAATTTGTTTTAAATTCCATTGTCCAGGAAACAAAGCACGTCCCAAGCCCATCAGCTATTTTAGCTTCTTTTTTGTGGGCCAAAATGGGTGACAACAATACAGAAGATCAGCTCTCACCATTGCTCGGAAGCTCTTCTTTTGATGCATCGAATTTAGCCTTGAAAAGAACCGGTAAGCTCTTTCTTTCTTTTTTCTTTTTCTTTTTCTTTTTATAGAATGGTAAGAAGCTGGGTTCATGAGATATATATATATATATCGAACTATATCAAACATAGGTGATCACAAATAAGTTTTTAAAATAGTAAGAATCTGTCTTTTACTTGATTCATCATATCTAAAATATCCATTAATTTCAATCTTCTCTATTCATTACTAACCAATCTTCTTCTTCTTCTTGTTGTAAATCCTTATTATGTGAAGGAACCACATGGACAGCAGTATCACATATTATAACTGGAGTAATTGGAGCAGGAGTTTTATCACTAGCTTGGAGCATAGCTCAGCTTGGATGGATTGCAGGTCCATTGTCTGTGCTACTCTTCGCAGCGGTGACTCTTGTTTCAACAAATCTTCTTTGTGATTGTTATAGATACCCAAATCCTGAGCATGGTCCTGCTAGAATTCAATCCTATACACAAGCTGTCAAGTTGTACCTTGGTGGGCACCTGTTTTAAATATTACTACAACTTCAGACAAGCTTAGGTTCTTATTCATTTTAATATCTATCACTGTTTTTCAGGGACCCAATCATATGTATAATCTATATTAACATTTAGGAGATACCACTAAAAATGGATCATCCCTTTAATTTTTCATTACCACTTATTCATTAGTTTCTGGACTAATTTGATTTGTTCTGTCACAACTTGGTTTTGACTGATATATGAAATAACAAGTTCAAATACAATTAACTCACAATTTGATTTACATATGATGGTTTTTTAGGAGAGAGACAGGAAAAAATTTGTGGATTCTTTGTATATTTGAGCCTTTATGGCACTGGAATTGCTTATACTATTACAACCGCTACCAGCATCAGGTACACACATGCATTTGACCGTTAAAGTTTTCAATAGATGGGCTTTGGCACCGTATAATTTTCTATTCTAAAACACTAATGGTCACTTGAGGTATAGGAATTTGATGACTATTTACCTTATTTTCTAATCATGCTTCTCTTACATTATATTTCGTTGAATTCAACCAAAACTATTCTGCATAACTAGTATTGATTATCATACCTTTTATTTGCAGGGCAATTCAGAAATCTAATTGTTATCACAAACAAGGGCACGAGGCTACATGTTCATATGGAGATACATTGTATATGCTGCTGTTTGGAGTTGTACAGATTTTAGTCTCACAAATACCAGATTTCCATAACATGGAATGGCTTTCAGTCATTGCTGCAGCCATGTCCTTCACCTACGCCTCTATCGGACTTGCACTTGGCTTTAGAAATGTAATAGGTAAGAATCGGATCTTACTTCTTTCTTTAAGCAATCATAGGACTTACACAGAATTTGTATTTTGGTGCCCTATTGAAATTTGAAATCCAATTTTATCTGGATATTGCATGAGATCAAATAATGAAGTTGAGTTTGTGATCCAGCAAATGGGACCATCAAAGGGAGCATTTCAGGTGTTCCAGCCTCAAATGTGACAAATAAGTTGTGGTTGGCCTTTCAAGCACTTGGAGATATTGCATTTGCCTATCCATACTCAATTATTGTTGTTGAGATTCAGGTAAATATAATTATTCAAGAAAGGGGAAAACGTTGAGTTAGAAGTTTTGAATTGGGGTACACTTAATGGTCTGACGTTAAGATTCATCCTTCCTACATTTCAAATTATAGGTTCAAATCACACCAAATACTGTTTGCCCAAAAAACAAAGTTCTGAATTGTGTAATTTGTTGAATGAAGGATACTTTGAAGTCCCCTCCATCAGAAAACAAAACTATGAAGAAGGCTTCGGC
The DNA here is from genome assembly GCA_037013495.1 of Hippophae tibetana. Classification (NCBI taxonomy): domain Eukaryota; kingdom Viridiplantae; phylum Streptophyta; class Magnoliopsida; order Rosales; family Elaeagnaceae; genus Hippophae; species Hippophae tibetana. The sequence goes on from CM072803.1 coordinate 84,668,597, forward strand.
TATAGCAATCTTCATAACAACTTTCTTCTACCTTTGTTGTGGATGTTTCGGTTATGCATCCTTTGGGAATGACACACCAGGGAACCTCTTAACTGGATTTGGATTCTACGAACCTTACTGGCTCATTGACTTTGCTAATGCTTGTGTTGTTCTACACTTGGTAGGAGGATATCAGGTACTTCCATATTCTTAAGTCAGCTTACTATTTCAGCTCTGAGCTTGATCTTCTCTTTCTCGAGACTTGCAAGACTAGAATTTAAAGTATTATCATTCTAACGCATATTTTATTAGGGTAGAATTTTTTAAGTGCTGTCTCTTGAAATGCTTTGTCAGATATATAGTCAGCCGATATTCGCAGTTGCTGAAAGATGGTTTAGAAGGAAATTTCAGGACAATAGATTTATTAATAGTTCCTACAACATCAGATTCCCAATGATTCAAGAATTTCAAGTAAATCCTTTCAGATTATGCTTCCGAACTGCTTATGTTTTATCCAGTACTGCAATAGCTATAATGTTTCCATACTTCAACCAAGTTTTGGGAGTGTTAGGAGCTTTGAACTTTTGGCCTTTGGCTATCTATTTCCCTGTGGAAATGTACTGTAGACAAAAGAACATTGGTACATGGACCAAAAAATGGATTCTACTCAGGATATTCAGTTTTGTTTGCTTTGTTGTCACAGTAGTGGGTTTTATTGGGTCTATTGAAGGAATTATCAGTTTAAAACTTAGTTAATTAACGACTTATATAAGTGACTTTCATGCTTGGAAAGGTCAATTGTGAGCATTCGTGTTAATTATTCTTTTTCCTTTTATTTTCATACTTGGTGAAGGTCTTTTATGGTGATCATGTAAGAACTAAAATTTCCTATCAATTTATACAACATTCAAATCTTGAAAATTAATTTTTAATGAAACAATAATTGGGTGAAACTTGAACTTGTGGCTTGAAATGAAGTAATGTGTTTTAACGCCATATCACTAGATATATAACACACAAAATAACAAAAAAAATTATTTTTGAATGATTTGGCAACTATTAGATGAAATAATGCATAATATATGCACGCGCACATCACAACATGCAATATCTCAGAAGGGATTACCTATGTTCTCCTCGCATCTTTGCTATATATGCCAACAAAATCTCCTCACATCTCTACAACAAGCAAACCTCAACTACTCAAGTTTTAACCCTTTTACATTATGGTTACTCTAAACCAATAGCATGTCTTGTAGACATGCTTTTGATAGTTGGTAGAGATGACAATTTAACCCGACAGATCAAGGCTTTAGATACTCAACTCATTTGGGTTAGATCGAAGAGGGGTGTATTGATATATAAACAAGACATGCCATTATTTATTTTATTATAATAAATTTGAGGATAAATAGGTAGGTTTGGGTCACCATTCATTATTTTTTTATTTTACTATTATTATTATTTTCTTTTACGTTAATCACTTAATCGATTATAACATTTAATAATTTACTCTCTTTGTAATTCAAGTTACTGTATAATTAGCATTTATCTTTAAAATTATTCACTATATTTGTTATTTACAAATCATTTAATAGATATTTTTTAAAAAATTATTTATAAATAAAAAAATATTTTGTGTAATTCAAATTTATAATATATATTATTGATTATAAATATTTTAGAATAAATTTTTTATTAACTCTTTAAATTTATTAATTTTATCATTGAAATTTTTGAATTATGAAGCGTTTTTCTATCAAATGAGACTTGTTAAAAATATTATATATATATTTGAAATTTTAGTGAAAAGATTATTGAAAAGTAATACTAAAAAGTAAAGAATGTTAATAATTTTGTAAGTATGGCTATAATTTTATTAACAATACAACTCAGTACTTTGTACAAAAGAAAATTGAGGCTTGGAAGAGAAGATGGATCATTCGTAAGTCATTCAACTTTGTTTGCTTTCTAGTGACACCAGTTGGCCTTACAGGATCACTTTAAGGGCTTCTCATTGCCAAACTTAGTTGACGTATTGATGTGTTGTGTACTTGTGTTCATGAAAGTGGAAAATGAAAAAGAAAACGAATAGTGAACCTATTTATATCCATTATGAAAAAACTTTTAAAGCCATGCACATAGTTAAATCAAATTTTCAACTTTTTTGATAACTAGCAAATTTGAACCTTCAACATAACGTTTCTCTCATTACAATTTGCTTCAAGAATCTGAATGACATTTAGTTGCATCCATTTTGAGATCCACAAAATAAAGAGGCCAGAATACCTAGGAATAAATCAAACTACTCAAAGATAGTATACACAGTGTCTTGAGATTTATATTAGCACGTATACAGAGATTCATAAACTGCATCATATACCCTACAATATTAATTTACGATTTTTCTTTCTTTTTTTCTTAAAAAAACTTACGAATCCTCCGAGAGCAACTGGGAAAAAGTATCCAGAATGGCCATCCAAATGATTCGGAGTGATACTCTTTCGTATCAGCATTTCAACAGTAGGACACTTCCTCTTATGCCAACCCGTTGACCTTGAACAGAATTATTGCTCATCAGCCCCTTCAAAATCACCCTGAGTCCATGTAATGAACACTCTATGCATCAATTCATCCTCTAATATCTTTGAACCACATGCTTATCAAAACAATGAAGGTGAAAATAAAGATGTTAGCTTTGCAAGCATAAAACTTACATGTGTATAAACATGAACCCCGCTCTTCTCATGGTCATCTCTTACATGTTTGAATGAAAATCTCAAAGAGCAACCGGAAAAGCCACATGCAAAAGGCTTCTGCTTAAGATGTACAGCTGCTGAAGATTTGATTTCTGTAAATGTATAGTTCAAGTCAATATTAAAAAGTAATCATAGAATGCTCAATGTTTAAATGTTATGGACCAAGGTATCTCCTACCAACGAGGTACCTCCCCCAAGGATTTGACTAGAGTTGACCTAAACAAGAGACAAAATGACCTATTCATTTTAGAGATGTACGGACATGACCTCATCATGAGACAGTAAACCAATTCTTGTGTCAATTGAATCAGAGGTAGTCGCTCAATTAGAGTATCAACACTTGGAGATTGAATAGCCTATTTATGGACCTATGTAACTCATTAAAGAGATCTACTCATCTCTATAACTCTCATTAGAAAGCTTGTAGCACTTGTAATTCTCCACACTTAAAAATCTATGACTTCTGAAATACTGTACTTCTGCATCAGAGAATCACACCTACACAGACAACCATAAAAGTTCAAGCAACTGGCAACTTACATTTGAAAATGTGTGATCACAATCCTTGTAATTGCATTTAATTCTTTGTGTTGATTTGTTTGCCTCATGCATGCGTAGGTGCCTTTTGATGTTCTTTTTCAGCTGCTCCGTCCCACATACCTCACAAGTAATATGTGGATGGCTAGATTGAAGCCCCTAAGGCATTTTTCATTAGAGAATACCTTCATACAACCAGGCTCTGCACATTTGCTTCCACTGTATCCAACTTAACTGCAGCAGAAAGGAATTCAACCTAACCCATACAAACAGAATTGACACAAAATTGAAACAAAAGTAAAACACAATTTCTGAAGCAACTTGCCATGGGATTCTTCATGAATTTGCAACTTCGACTCAAATCTGAACACCTTTTCACAGCCAACTTCCTTGCAAGCAAACTGCTTCTGAGATTCAAAGGGGCAATCCTTGTCGTGGATTTCTTTAACATGTCTCTTCATATTCCCTTGAAAAGCAAATTTGCAATTACAGTTATCATAGGGCACTTGAACAATTTTCCCTAGTGCTGAAGAAGATGGTGGGACAAATGGTCCTTTCTTCGGTAACTAGCATCACAATCATCCACTAAACAAACAAATGGTCTCTGTAGTGCTCCAAAGTAACGAAAAGTATAAGAACTCACATAATAAAAAATTATAAATTATAATTTCCAATGTGATTTACACGTAAGAATAAAAGGTTTCGTGATTGAGGCTCAGCTGAAAGATCTTCCCAGGAGGTCGCCCAGCCTGGTACTTGTCCATTCAGGTCAGAACCCTCTCGCATTTTGGAGTTCTTTGAATGGGATCCAATGCTTCACGCATTAAAGCCAGAAGTTTCATTGACATCAGTTCCTGCAAGAGTTCATCAGCTTCATTTGATGCTATCACAAAACAAGTGAGCATAAGGGTTCAAGTAATTGTTCACTGCATAAATGTCACGTTAGATATAATCACAAAGGGTCCACAAAAGCGCAGAAACATAACAAGACAACGAAATTGCATAAAAAGGTGAAGTCACCGATGAATTAGTCAACCTGAAAAGGGAAAAACCATCATATAAGAATATGGAGAAATTATTTCAAAAGAAAAATACCTCAAAAGAGTGGCTTTGCATGTGTTGTTTCAAATATGCATGTTTCTTGAAGCTAAAACCACTCTCTTGGCAAGTATTGGACTTTTTCAATCCTTCTGTTTCCGACCCATCTCCACCAACAGGTTTTGCCTGTTCCTGAGATAGTTAAAATAAATTCCAAAAAACTACGAACAACGAAGCACCAATGAATTAACAATTATGAATAAATCCCCCAAAAAAATTATTCGATTATTGAAGACTCAATTATCGTAATTAAGGAATCAAACAAGTAATAGCAAAAAAAAACTGAGAAAATTGAAGGAAAGATGCAAAGAAACAAATACCTTGTGATGAGTAAGGATGTGAGAAGTAATCAGAGACTTCTTGAAACGGAAGATACCACAAAATTGACAAAAATAGCGCCTGAAATCCCTGAATAGCACAGGCCTTTCTTCGGCAGCTAACTCCATCTTTCTTGCTGGGACTTGCCGCAGGTTACTTGTGACTTGTGAGTTACTCGTTCTATCAACTTCGTCAATTTTTTCGCGCTCGGCTCTTTAGCTATTAGCCTATTATGGGCTCTTAGTCCATAACTCAAAATGAAACCAAAATTAAATAATAATAATAATAATAATAATAATAATAATAATAATAATAATAATTAGAGCCTTATTCATTTATTTTTATTTTTAAAAAATGTTGGAAACATTGTCAAATTAGGAAGGGTATGTTGTGTAATTAATTTTATTTTTAAAATGAGAATTGTTTGAAAAATTATTTCATTTTTAAATCCAAATCATGTTTCAACATTGTCAAATTAATTATGGCAATCAATTTTGTTTTCAAATTCAGTTTTTAAATCTAAATTTTTAAAATAAATGTTATTTGATAATTAATTTTATTTTTAAATTCAAAATTATGTTTGAATTTAGTTTTATTTTTATACACTATTTTAATTTTTGAAACTTAAAAAAATTTAAAATTATATTCTGAGTTCACATTTTCTTTTATTAGTTAATTTTACATTATTAAGAGAGAATGTACAAGAAAAAGGAACATTTTATCAAAATAGTTTTTTTTTCTAAAATAAATTAGAAAATAAAAAAATAATTTAAAAAATAAGGGGAAAAAAACCATTACAAGCTCTCATGGTTCTGTTATGGAGAGTCTTGTCCAACTCTTTATATAAGTTCAGCAAAAATTTACGGAACCGATTAAATAAAAAGTTACCTGAATACCAGGTATATTTTTGATATTATAAAAATATTTAATGAAAAAATAAATTAAAAATAAAAATGAAAGAATAATGTGACTTTTTTAAAAAAAAAACTTCCTTCCCGAATGTAATTGATAGGCATCAGCTTATTTTCTATTTTTTAATAATAAAAATATTTCTAAAAAAAGTCCTAAAAATATGAAATAGTTCCTAAAAAAATTACAAAAATATTTGAACTAGATTTTTCCTAAATCGAGCCTTTAAGAACTTTTTATAATAATTTTAGTTTAATTACATAACATAATTTTATTTATCGATAAAATTTCATTTTTAAATATTCTTTACGTAATTCATATATATTTTTTATATAACTTAAAAAATATTTTTTTTGCATGTTTAAAAAAACAATACACGTATTTTTTGTTATAATATAAAAACATATAATTTATAACTATATATAATAATTTTAACTAAGAAAAATAAGTATTCAGTGTAAAATAAGAAAATGCTTTTACAAATATTCATTATTCACAGCAACCTATACATACTTATAACTCATATTGTTATGTCACAAAAAAATTGCATTAGTGACAACTTTTCCTTGCTTTGATAACCCTTTTTTACACATTCCTTTTCTGTAATGGTTACCGTTCTACTAACCCTGTACATGGACCTGATCAAAAGTCAAAACTGATCCTACTTTGAAGCTGTGAGTATATATTTAGGTAAGGAATCAAACATCTGTTTATATATATGCCCAGAACATATTTGATTTATGTAAATGTACAGTTCAAGTCAATATTAAAAAGTAATAATAGAATGCTCAATTTTTAAATGTTATGGAGAACGTATTTAATACAGATAAGATAACTGTTAAGAAAATCACAATTTTAATACGAACTTAATCAAGTTCTAAATAATGAAATTAAACTTATTCTACTTCTTTGTATAAATCTTTTAAAAAACAAATAAATAGAATTTAAAATGAAAAACATGTACAAAATCAATACAAGTAATTTACATGTAAAAAACCTTCTAGGTATAAGAAGAAAACAACCACGACACTTCTCTTTAAAACTTTCATTATCAAGAAACAATTGTACAATAATTCTCTCTGGATAAAATTAGAGTCAAACAATAAACAATATCATCAAGAATACACTTCTTGGAAACTAACAATTATTTCAAGAATAATGGAGAGATCTAACCCAATTTTATAGTTACTTTTCACGGCCCATATTTTCCCAAATCGATGAGCCAAATCCAAATCACACCGTACAGATTAAAGATTCTTGAGTCGTGAATCTGCCTGCAAAATTTCAGCTTAATCGGACCATAAATCAACTTCCATCGAAGTACTTGATGAAGACTTGCTGGAGAAAAAAATTGAAAGCTTTTTTGCTTTTCTTTTTCTGTAGATTTCTCTTACTATTGCTCTTAATTTTCTCTTTGTATAATGTACTATTAACAAACCCTAAATATGTTTATTAATGAAGCAATGAAATGATACAATTGCTACTTCTTACTCTATGGGTTTTTAAATCACATAAGATTTACTTTGACTTCTTCAAATAAGAGAAAAACCCAACATATATATGCCCAGAACATGTTCGATGAAATGTTTGAAAGTATCTTTCTTTAAGCATGAGGTATGTTTTCCATGCTCATTTCCCTCCTATGATATGTTTTTTCTAGTTAATAGAACAACGGGGTTTATGTATTTCATTTATCTCTAACCTTACCAAAGCATGAGAAGGGATCAAACTCTATTTATCTTCATATGTAAACGAAGATATAACTTGGACTAATAACATTTGGGAATTAAGAGTTAGTTTGATACTTAAATTATGTGAAAATTAATTAATGTGAAATTTTATTATGTGTATAGAGAAATACAGAAACCTAATTGTTAGTACTTGAAAAAATACTTAGCAACTTGCCAATATAGGGATACTTTTTTATAAATATATAAAAATATTATTGATTATTATCCTAATAATTTAAATTTTTAGGATAATTAGTTTCCTGACATACTCTAATATGGTATCATATCTAAAGATCATGTATTCAAGGTCAATTAAACCTAATTGTTGAATTTCAAGGTCAATTAAACATAATTGTTGAATTGAAGTGTTTGGCATTCATGGTTAATAGAACAAACACTTAAAATAGTGATAAATATATAAAAATATTATTAGTTTTTCTCTTAATAATTTAAGTTTTTTAAAAATTGGTATCCCAACAATTTCTAACACTTTATATGTAATGCTATTCGGAGTAATTCAAATCTCTGATGCATTCATGTCCTTCGCTTATTCTTTCATTGTATTTGGACTTGATGTTGCAACTGTTATAGGTATGGTTATGCATAGATATCATATAGGCTATAAATATTTAACTTACTACAGATTGCTTGTTCATTGCAACTTTTTATAAGCAAAGTGTAATTTGCTTGTTTACAAAAAAAAATTATCAAGATTGTTTGCTTTGAATTTAGGTATTTGTCTAAAAAGACTAAAAGTGGTGGAAAATGTGAAGAGTATAGAGAGATAAGAATAAAGAATGATTTAATATTGTATTGGTGTGTTTTAGAATATACATAGAGAACTCTATTTATAGAGTTATAACAAGTGTAGTACAAGTGTAATACAAGTGTAGTACAAGTGTAATACAAGTGTAGTACAAGTGTAATACAAGTGAAATAGTAAGTGTAGTACAAGTGAAATAGTAAATGTAGTACAAGTGAAATAGTAAATGTAGTACAAGTGAAATAGTAAGTGTAGTACAAGTGAAGTATAAGTGAATTACAATATCAAATATAACTTAACATCCTCCCTCAAACTCAAGGAGGAAGAGAAATAATCAACTTGAGTTTGGAAACTAATTCTTAAAATCTGCCTGGTAGATGAGATTTGGTGAAGATGTCAGCTATTTGATCTGTGAAGGATATTGATTTGAGACAAACAGTATCTTGAAGAACATGTTGACAAACAAAATGACAATCAATCTCGATATGTTTTGTTCGTTCATGAAATACATTATTGTGAGTAATCTGAATAGCACTTTGATTGTCACAATATAGGATAGTTGCAGTTGATTGGAGAACACTCATATTAGCAAGTAACCAACGGAGCCAAAGAAGTTCTTGAGTGGTGTCAGCAAGAGCACGATATTCAGCTTCAGTGCTGGATCGAGAAGTGAGGGATTGTTTCTTGCTTTGCCAAGATATGAGAGAGTTTCCAAGAAAGAAACAATATCCAGTAGTAGAGCGACGATCAGTTGGGTCACCTGCTCAATCAGCATCAGAGTAGGCGGAAAGAAAAAGATTAAACTTGTTGGAGAAGTGGAGACCGTGAAACATGGTGCCTTTGATGTAGCGGAGAATGCGAAGAACCGCAGTATAATGGGTAGACCGTGAAGCAGATATGAATTGACTAACCAGATGAACAACATAGGCAATGTCAGGACGAGTGACTGTGAGATAAACAAGACTGCCTACTAGTTGTCTGTATAATGTGGCATCTGAGAGAATAGTACCATCCAATGGAGTAAGTTTGACATTGGTTTCTAGAGGTGTTGATGCAGTTTTGCAATCAGTAAGGCCAGCCCGATTAAGAATATCAGATGAGTACTTTGCTTGAGAGAGATAATATCCTTGAGAATCAGATGAGATTTCTAGGCCTAAGAAGTAGTGGAGACGACCAAGGTCTTTCATTTCAAATTGATGGCTCAGAAACTACTTGAGATCAATAATTCCATTAGAATCATTCCCTGTTATGATCATATCATCTACAAAAAGGAGTAGAAGTGTTACACCAGTGGGAGTCTTCCTAATAAAGAGACCAGAGTCATAAGAACTGGAAGTGAAACCAAAGTCAAAGTGTAGAGCTGAATTTGGCAAACCAAGCCGAGGAGCTTGTTTAAGGCCATAGAGAGCACGATGAAGTCTGCATACTTGATGAGGTGAATGCGTGTATCCAGAAGGAGGTTTCATATAAACTTCCTCAGTTATGTCTCTATTGAGAAAAACATTTTTGACATCCATTTGAAACATGTTCCAATTTCGGGCAGCAGCAACAGCAATGATACTTCGAACAGAGGTGAGGCGAGCTACAGGTGCAAAAGTTTCTTCATAGCCGATTCCATATTCCTGTGTAAAACCCTTTGCAACCATACGAGCTTTATATCGTTCCACAGACCCATCTGAATGAGTTTTGATTTTGAAAATCCACTTACAACCAATCAAAGATTTATTAGATGGAAGATCAACAAGATCCCATGTATGTGCTTTTGTTAATGCCTGTAATTCATCTGTCATAGCTTGCTTCCAATGAGGGTTAGAACTAGCTTCTCTATAGTTTTGGGGTTCATAATGAGACAAAATAGTAGAGAAATATTGGTAATCACGAAGATGAAAAGGAAGACTACTTACACGAGTAGAACGACGAAGTGATGAATCTGGACAATCAGGTAGTTGGTCTTCAGAAGATGTTGTTATGGTAGGATCAACAGAAGGAGCAGACACATCAGGAGAAGCCGTAGTAGACGATGGTGAGGGTAATGGAGCAATTTCAGGAGGAAATAAATCAATAGTTGGGTCATTAAAAAATGAGAGTGAGGTAGGAGATGAGACATTAAATGAGGAAATAGAGGAAAACATTTTATGTTCTCAAAAGATGACATGACGAGAGATGCGCAATCATTTAGAGATAGGGTCCCAACAACGATAGCCTTTGTGTTCTATTTTATACCCTAAGAAACAACAAAGGCGAGCACGAGGTTCTAATTTATTGTGTTCATGAGAGTGAAGAAGAACAAAACAGGCATAACCAAACACTTTGAGCAGTTCATAAGATGGAGAAGTACTATAGAGACGCTCATAAGGGGATTGATTGTGAATAATAGGCATGGGAACACTATTGATGGTATAAACAGTTGTAAGAGCTGCTTCACCCCAAAAGCGTTTAGGACAAGAACTAGAAATGAGGAGAGTGCGAACAGTATTAAGAATATGTCTGTATTTTCGCTCAGCTCTTCCATTTTGTTGAGATGTGCTAGGACAAGAATATTGAGAAAGAGTCCCATTTTGTCGAAGAAAATTTAAAAACTTTGTTTCTTTATATTCCATAGCATTATTAGCTCTAAATACTTTGATATTTTGAGAAAATTGGGTTTTAACCATTTGGGCAAAATCATAATAAATTTTGGGTAATTCAGATCTATGTTTCATGAGAAAAATCCATGTGAATCTTGAATAATCATCAATAAAAATGACAAAGTAAACGCATCCCCTCATAGTAGGATGTGGGGATGGACCCCAAACATCAGAATGAATTAAGTCAAAAGGGGAGACAGAAGTAGAATCACTTTTATTAAAACATAAAACAGGTTGTTTTCCTAATTGACAAGGCAAACAATTTACATTATCAGAAATAGAAACAGATCCTAATTTACCAGAAGATGCTAAGGGACGAAGACGTCCTATAGACGTATGGCCTAGACGAGCATGCCATAGGTTGATAGGAGTAGTAGAAGCAGCAACAGAAGTATGAGGAGAATTGGGTAGATAAAGGTCGATAAGTTCAAATAATCGTTCAACCTTACGGCCTATCCCAAGGATCTGTCCTGTCTGTGGATCCTGCACATGACAACCAGAAGAGGAAAAAGTAATAGTAAGACCAAGTTCACATAATTGACCAACAGAGATAAGATTTAGAGTAAGGTTGGGAATATGAAAGGTGTCAGAAAGTGATATAGAAGATGTGGAAACTTGTCCTACAGCATTAACATGCATATGTGAACCATTGACAGTTTGAATTAAAGGTTTGGAGATGGACGATTATGTGGGAGAGAAGATGTGAGTATCATGAGTCATATGGTTACAACAAGCAGAATCAAAATACCATAAAGATTTACCTGATGTGAGAGACAAGACAATAGGAGGAGGATTACTAGATTGTGAGAGAACATGTTTAAGAAGACCTTCAAGTTCTTGAGTAGAGAACGTAAATTTGTCATGATTATCCTCAGAAACAGCAGTAGTGATAGATGAGTTACTATTTTTACCTGAACCATGTTGAGAGGGATTCCGAGAGGGATTTCGTGAGGAATGCTGAGACGGATTCCGAAAGCAATCTCTGTTAAAGTGTCCTGGACCCTTTTTGTTACAATATATACATACCCGAATGGGACATGTAAGAAGCTCATGATTGGGGTTGTGACAGTAGGTGCATCCTTGATGTTTGAAGTCCTCTTTTGAACCTCCTTTAGGACGATAAAAGGGGTGGCAAGAACAGAATCTGTATGATGAACTTTGAAAACCCCCATCTGAGTTTCTTCAGAGTGAAGCTCTGTCACAGCAGTATCTAAGGATGGGAAAGGACTCTGATAGAGTAAAGAAGCCCGAACAGGTTCAAATCGATCATGGAGAGCCATGAGAAAAATAACAAGACGCTGGTGATTACGATAAGTTACAAACATCTCAGCATCAATCTTGTTCGTCCAAGTTGGTTCAGAGAGAGCGAGTTGATCCCAAATAGTATGCATTTCAAAGAGAAATTGGTTAATGGTTTGATCAGCCATTTGGCGTTTGGTATGAAGAGTTGTTAGAAGTTGATATTGGTAGGCAAATCTGTTGTAGTGAAGCGAGCCTCAAGAAATTCTCAAACTTCTTTGGCAGTGTCAAAACGCCCAAATTCACCATGGATGAAGGGTAAGATGGTGTTATGGAACCAGGTAATAATTTGATGGTGTTTACTCTCTCAGTCTTCAAGGCGGTCAGCAAATAAGGAGTTGTTTTCAGTGGTTTCTTGGATGGGTATAGAGATATCACCAGTTATGAAACGTCATAGCTTACGTTCTTTCAAGAAACTTTTCATTGCTTGTGCCTAGGCTAGGTAGTTAGTATCATCAAGGGTGGTAGAGATTGGTTTTGGGACATCATTTCGGTCCATTTTAACGAAATAATGGAGGAAATATAAAGCAAATATATAGAAATAGTATAAAGGAGATATCCTTAAAAATGAAAAGAGGAGTTGAAAACAAGCTTGGAATCGGGTTGAGGTGAGCCGGGTTGGAGTGAGCCGAGTTGAGAGTAAACCGAGTTAGGGTGAGCCGGGTTGGCTGTGATGAAGAGAGGCAAAATTTTGATAGAAATTTTAAAGGTATATGAGAGGCTCTGATACCATGTGAAGAGTATAGAGAGATAAGAAGAAAAAATGATTTAATGTTGTATTGGTGTGTTTTAGAATGTACATAGAGAACTCTATTTATAGAGTTATAACAAGTGTAGTACAAGTGAAATAGTAAGTGTAGTACAAGTGAAATAGTACAAGTGAAATAAGTGAATTACAATATCAAATATAATTTAACAGAAAATATCATTTGAGATCTTCTGAGTGGTTTTTAATTAAAAAATACTATCAATAAGTTGTATTATCGCTAATAACATGTCACCAATCAAAACAGAACGGTAATCCCTTAAAAAAACCACAAATAGGCTTCAGGTGAAGTTTTCCCCACCATTGGCCTATTTAATATAATTATCATCTTAATTTACTGTTTATAGTTTTGCTTATAAGAAATCTGGTGGTTCAACATGTGATACGGTGGATTCCCCTCTCCACTTCAAATCACAGTTAGAATCTCACATGTATTGTTTGATCTTAAAAGAATAAGAAAACTAGACTGTATTTTGCAATTGCAGCAAATGGCTACCCAAAAGGAAGCATCAAAAGAATCTCCACTACTATTTCATTTCTCTTTTTTAATTTTATTTTATCAACTAATATAACAGAGAGGGAAGACTTATTACAGACCCTGTTGTAATAAGTTTCAAATCTCGCTCCTGCATATAAGACAATTTTTTTACACCCCTATAATAGTGACATAGATTCATAACCAAATCCCCACTTGTACTAGTAAGTTTCACTGCCTTATCACTCATGTATTTTAGCTTTGTATCTATCTCTAGCTAAAATAGTAAGCAAAAGAGAAGAATATGTAGGACCCACATGTACAACCACCTTAACTTCTGCAAATTGAAGACAAAAGATGAAAGGTGGTTTAGTGTGAGCAAAGCAGAAAGCTACCCAAACAAAAGAAGTCAACAAGAATGAGATAGAGGAAGAGTTGACCAGGTGTCTTGTGGGTGAGCTACCAGCCAATCTCTCACACGCTCTACATCGTTGAATTCTTTAATAGATTCATGCACCTTTGATGCCTCTTTCCTCTCTGCCTTGCAAACTCATACACTTTCAACTCCCTCATTATATAAGAATTGATGTTTAGCTTTTCAAAAATATAGAAATATACTATCCAATTTAATCTTTCGTATCTTTACTAGTTTTTCTTTTCCTCTAAAATAAAAGCAAGTTATGCATAAAAAACCTTCATTTTAAGGAGATAGTAGTAGTATTCAAATCTATTTCACTCTTTTCTACTCTTCTTTTTCTACCCCTTAATCCTCCTTTAGAGTTAAAACTTAGTTTTTTTCTCGATATTAGAAACTAGGAGAAAATAAAATTTAATTTGAGAAAGTAGAAAGATGGGTCGCATTCCATGTTGTGAAAAGGATAATGTGAAAAGGGGACAATGGACACCTGAAGAAGATAATAAGCTCTCTTCCTATGTTGCCAAACATGGTACTCGCAATTGGCGCCTTGTTCCTAAAAATGCCGGTTTGTTTTGTTTTTCCAACTCCATTTCTCCATTTTTTGTTTGTTATAAAAATATTTAACTTTGGTTTCAACTTGCCAGTCATAATCCTTCTTCTTTGTGTGTTCTCAGGTCTCCAAAGATGTGGGAAGAGCTGCAGGCTGCGGTGGACTAATTACCTTCGCCCTGACCTTAAACACGGCGAGTTCTCAAAGGAAGAGGAGCAGACCATTATAAAGCTTCATTCAATCATTGGAAACAGGTGACATAATAACTAACCATCCACAATTTTTCAGCATTTAAGAATCAAGTTGAGCATTTTCTTTATTGTAATTGAGAGTTGGTTACATCTGTACATGAACATCACAGATGGTCCATAATTGCCACTCGACTTTCTGGCAGAACTGACAATGATGTCAAAAATCACTGGAATACCAAGTTGAAGAAGCAACTTACTGGTATGGGAATTGACCCTGTCACACACAAACCCATTTCCCACCTCATTTCTGAGATCACAGCCACATTAGAACCCCCACAGGTTGCTCATCTCACAGAAGCTGCTCTTGGCTGTTTTAAAGATGAAATGCTTCACCTTCTTACTATGAAGCGCATCAACTTTCAACTCCAGCAACCTAATGTGTTACTAGGGAATGGTACTTCCACCTACATTAACTGTAAGCAGGAAGAAAAAGATGATTCAATTGAGAAGGTCAACTTTGGTTGGACAAGGGCAATGCAGGAACCTGATATGCTACCCTCAAACAAATTTTGGGATTCGAATGGAACACCATCCTTCACAAACGTTTCAGGGAATTGTAGTGATTTCTCGCTTAATATGTCTGGATTTCAATATGGAACATCGTCTTTTAGTAATGAAGGGGTTGGATCACCATGGAACCAGAGTATGTGTACTGAAAGCACATGCACAACAGGAGATCAACGATGTGGGATGCAGGACAATGTCGAAGAAAATGGAGAGAATTGTGAAATTGGAAAAGAGAGGAGAAATGAACCAATGATGTTTAATTCAGACAGTGTCATATGGGATTTACCTTCTGATGACCTATTGAATCCATTACTCTAATGAAAACTACATACAAAGCATTTGAGCAAGGATGGCAAGAGTTTCTGCTTTGCCAGGGAAAATAAACTTCTATTGAGGAATTGATTCTAAAGAAAATGTAAATAAAGGTCATTTTATTTATAGGAATGTTATTACATAGTTTGCTATTACATTCGTTTGATGTGCTTCAAGGTTTCTATGTTCTAACTAGAGACACGTAGTAGGTTAAGCAAAATATGATGCTGAAGAGGATGTATCAGCAAGAACCTGAATGAATCAATAAAAAATATATATGATTGTTGCAATGGGCAACTCAGTTCACAGCAGAAAGTGAATCCCCCATCTAAAACTATTTTACGTGATCCTTTCTCAAAAGTTAATAACTGCAAATATTTATCCTCAAAATAAAAGAGTCTCTTTATGAAACAAGTTGGGGTAAAACTACTTTAACTTAAACAGTAGGATCTATTTTTTTAACTTATAATTAATTGTAACATCAATTGTAGTAATACCACAACTAATAAATAAAAAAATTCAAAAAACTAATAGATATAGAATCATACCGTTTACTCATAATTTAAAAGAAAAGAAAAAAAATCATAACATTAAAAGCCCCGAACTCAGCTGGATTCTCTCAAACAATTTCGAATATCCCAAAAGTCCCAATATAAATCTTACTCTCTCTGTGCAACTCTAAAACTAAAAACTCAAGCGACGCATTTTACACCCCCCTCACCGAACCTTTTTTCCCCTATTTTATGGCCACATATCTTTTCAACTAATTTCTCTTGTTACATGAATCCAATTTTCATTTCATTCGAAAAAAGTATCTTTTCTCAACAATGTCTATCATTTGATCTAATAACGTTCTGTTAGATAGAAACAACTTTGATAAATACTGATAACTCTCACATAAAATATTAAAACAAAAAATCCATTAGATAATGAACTAAGCATTCATATTTACTCTTTGTATTAAGTATTCATTTTCAACATTTGTACATTTTCAACGTTTTTGTTTTTCATAAGCCAGAACCAAAGTTGTGCAAGGTTACATATACAACCAAGCAACAATGTGTGTGTGCTTCATCAATTCTTCTACAAATAACTCTCTTTTTATCAATCCTCGTTCAACAGCAACAATAAAATATGGTCCCTTTCTAAATTTTTCTATCATGAAATTTGTCAAATGTATTCATAAATAATAAAAACTCCATTTTTAGAAATGTAGTGAATTTCAAGGCAATGACATTACAACATAACACCACAAAATCCATGGTTGTGACAAAACTACAACTATAATGGATTGGTTGCTAAAAGAAGTAAAATAACACAACAAAATCCATGGTTGTTACAAGACTATAACTTTAATGGTTGTTAAAAGAACTAAAATTTTCTAGAAGTTAAACAATTAAAAGCATAAGAGAGGGTAATCTAGGAAGCACTTTCAAAACCAAATACTCTAAAAACACCTGCAATGAGAAACCAGGTGTGAATTAGTAGTGCTATTGTTTTCAGATGTCTCGTAACAGATATAAAATTAAAGAAATCAATAATAACAATACCTTCATCAGCCTGATATTTGTTCTTGTCATCCCCAGCATATGCAAGTAAATTGTACTTAGGATTCCATTCGACACTGTTCATGGCAGCTCGGCATGGAATCTGATGCACTGTCCGTCCAGTTTTAACACTTGACTGCCATTACAAAGTTAATTATTGTTATAGCTTCATCTGATTTCAACTAAAAATGACAATGTAAGGGCTATATTTCTTACTATATCAATGAACAAGTCCTCACTGGCTGAAGCAATATATTCACCAGTATGGTTGAAGCCTATTGTCCTCACAGGCCATCTGATAAAGGTTCAAAAAGGGTCATTCCCAATACATGTCAAGGGTATAGAAAGAAACACGGAGATACTTACTCAAGTTTTGTAAAAGTTGTAACACAGAGCATCTCAGAGATATCCCACAGGCTGACTAAGGAATCAGCACTACCAACCGCAAAATACCTGTAATGGTATTCGGTTGAAATTTTCAGGGGATGTTCAACAAAAACATAAATGAAAACAATAAAACAACATTTTGTTTACGAAATCCATGCTTAATTATACTGTTATACATCATATAATTCGTAAAAACTAGATTAGCTTTGTAGCATACCTTCCAATTGGATCAATTGCAATGCAGTAGCAACCAGCAGTATGAGCCATGAGAGTGTCAATTAGGCCTAGAGATGGGTATGATAGTACTTCAACCGTACCTAAAAAGAAAGATATACAATTCAATAACGGTTCCAGCAAGAAAAGAAAGGCATTTGGTTGTACATGATTTTTTCTTACCATTTCCGGTTGTCAAAAAGAACATATCACCTGCCATGTTCCAAGCAATTTCATTTACCTATAAAATAAGAGGGAGAATGAAGAGATCGCTCCATGCATGGAAATGAATGACACAGAAGATGTAAGTACAAACAAATTTGTTGCAAAACTCTTAGCATCCTTCATGGTAGGGAAAACTCTACCAGATTACGGGAAAAAAAAAATCAAGTAAAGCATGAACAAGGAAATAACACAATTTTTTTTTTTTTGTTGTTGTTCACCCAAATGATTAACTGCTGCAATTTTTCACTATGAGAGAAAATATTATTGTGTTTTGTACAACACTCTCAAGACCCCAACATCCAAAGAAATATTTTATTTTCTCTTTTATATCTTATGATTTTTCTAGGATGCTTTCGATTACCAAAATTCCTTCTATTAATAGAAATCCCAAACTACTCCTAGCCATGTAATGCTCATGCATTTTCTAGCCAAGAGTAAGAGTATTGCCAAATAATTTCAGCTTGCTTTTTTCATTTGATCATCATGCAAAAGCTTTATCAAAAGTAAAAAAAAAGACAAGCCAGGGGCCAACTTGGACACATTGTGTTCTTTACCATATTTCATAAAAGTCTAAAAGATGATGTACGAGTTTTAAGGATCACCAATGCTATATCAAAGTTTGGAAATTCTCTCTTGCTAATAAACTATAATAGCAAAAAGATAACACTTGAATAGAAAGTACCTCGTAATTGAACTTGCGCTTGTGAATTGGCTTAAATTTCCGAACATCCAAAATTGTCAATTCATCATCCTACATTCAAGGAAATAAGGCCATAAGAATTATGGAAACCTAATTCCTCAGTTTGTTCATGGACCAGTAAATATCACATCAACACTTTGACCCAAGAAAACATCATATCAAAACCAGGAGATGATACAACGACTACAGGTAACTAACAATGTTCAGAATTCAATGATTGAAGATAGTAACAACTTAAAACATTGAAGAGGTTTGGCAGATCATATGGGATTATAGCATACCCTATTGCCAACAGCTACGTGTGTCCCATCAGGTTTGTAGGTAATGTTAATGTTCTCCCCACTGAGCTCTGCCTGCTGTGAACATTTTCCACCTGTAGAACCAAGAAAGATAATAAAGTTTATTCTCTGCCTCTTTATTTTCATCATTTTAATTGCTTCCATCAAGAGTGATGCTATAGTTTTCCTGCTAACTTGATTGTTGTTTTAATTACAAAAGACAAGGTGCACAATCTAATCTTATTATTCCACAACAAAAACTGGGGAGATGAGATAGCAAAAGAAAACTCCAATTTTCTCTAAATAGTTAAAGATAAAAACAAAATTAACAAGCATTCAGACAGCAGTCTTATGTACTTTTTCATAATAATAATCAAACACATTAACACAGTTAAATAATTGCTTACTGCGTGCATCCCATAGACGGACAGTCTTGTCTCCTGAGGCCGTCGCAATTAGCTCAGAATGTTTTGGATCCCAACAAAGCTGATCCACACTATCAGTATGTCCCTTCAATTCAACATCTTTAACTTTCACCTGTAAGCAAAACAAATCTAATTTGCTCACATTAATTTTCTTCTCAACCAATGAATAAAAATATCCACAAAACAGCAAGAACAACATTACTAAACTATCATTATCAAAAAAATAAAAATAAAATAAAATAAGCTATCAACTGTGTATTTTAACTTGCTAATTTTATGACAGCTTCTTAACCCTATAGTAAAACAACTTATAATAACAATTTTAAACACCTTAAATTTGGTAGTGTAACAATTTTAAGTCGGCAACACGCGTTTCAAAAGCATAGGCGACATGAATATGTAACCAAATTGAAATTTTAACATACTTGTGTTGCGAAATTTAGATATCCCAGCCCAGGTTGTGAATATATGCAAACTCATGCATACATTTCGAGTCTACCCAAAAAAAATTGATATATTTAGAAGACGGGAAACCTCAATTGAGCTATAAATTGAGTAGAAACAATTAATTATAGCCATAATTGCATATTTCTACATACATAGATGATCTTATAGTCCTAAAATCAACACCAATTTCTAGCAACTCAAAACAAAATATTATTGTGGATGACTAAACAAAAACAGAGAAACGCAAAAATTTTCCAAGCAAACAGAAAATTACATGTCCATGGGGCTCAATGTTCCAAACTCGAGCTGTTTGATCCACAGAACCGGAGGCGAGCTTGGTACCAGTGGAATTCCAAGCCACTGAATGAACCTTTTTCATGAAATAAATAAAAAAGAGCTTAAATTTTAATTAGGTTGCACATAAACTAAACATTCAACGTGACATAGAAACAGATAGAAGAGATAGACCTTCTTCTTGTGACCTTGGTACTCTCTGCTATGTAGATTCTTAAAGGGAATAGTTTCTTCCATATTTTAGGTTCTCCAAAATCGAAACTGTGAGGCTTTACTTTATACTTAGAACCGCATTGTAGTCAAAATCAACTTCAGAGTCTGATACGAATGTTCTTGTACGAGAGAGACGAAGAAAAGGCCATATCCTTCTTCTGAATGGACTTTCTCGGGCTAAGGCCGATCTTATTTAGGGGTTTCTCACCCGGTCCAGTTTCTTTAAAAAATAATTTAATCGGATCGTAGCTATATATGAAGTCGGACCGAACATAACCGTAAGATTTGGTGGTTTGTTTCATATTAGGGCCGGCCCAACTCTTAAGTTATTTAGGCGGCTACTTAAGATCCGTGCCCATTCAAAAAATGTGTTTCAATTTTAATCAAATAAATTTTGTTTTTTTGTTTTTGTTTCATTTACATTTAAGTCAAGTATGATTTCATTTATTGGTACAAAAATTATTCATATGTAACAATAGATAACATACTATCTAACTCGCTAAACCATAATTTGTTTTGTTTTTCTTGAGATTAGAATTCACGATTTTTTGAATTAATTTCCTTTCATATATCTAAAATATTAATTATACATAATTATTTTCAATTTTAGTTATTTTTCTATTGATAAGCAATTATTTTAAGTGTTAAAAACATATGTTGTAAACTATACCTTGGATTTTTGGTCAAAAACATGATACTCTTATTGATTGGAATATCAAACATGAGCTATTTCATTCAAGTAAATTTAATTTTTATTATTATGTGAAATTATAAAAAAATATGATAAATTTATTAAATTGTATAAAAGAAGTCATTTTTTATATTTTTTATATATTTTAATAAATTAAATTATTTTTTTTTTATAAATACACTATTCAAAATAAATTATAATTATTCAAGATTGTAAAATTTATAAGTTTTTTAAATGAATGAATTAAATTCCGTAACTCATTTTTAAATAAATTCATCAATTAAATTAAGTTTTTATTTGTTTTAGCAATTTAAATTGTGAATCTTATTTTATGGTGTACATGAAATAAATTTTATTTATTATCTTAATTTATTAATTTATATAACTAACTGAGTTATTAAGACATTTTTAATCATAAATGATAAAAAAAATTAAACATGTATTCTTACACCTATATTATTTTTTTATTAAAAATAAAGTAATATTTAAAATAAATTTAATAAAAAGTAGCACGCACGAGTGACTTTATTTTTATCTAATAATTTAATATATGCAAAATAAAATATAAAAATATTTATTTTTTTAAAAAAAATCATATTTAAAATAAAAAATAGTTTAATAAGAAGTCCCAATTGATGAGACATGTTTATTATTATTTTCGCTGTTGTTTTGAATGATTATAATATTTTTATCATACTTAAAATAATTAATTAATAAATATGTAATGTATTTTAAAAATATAAAAAACAATCCTTCCAATATATAAATAACACGATTATATAACTAATTTTAATTTTAAATACTTAATAAAAAAAATATATGTTTATTTTCATATAATGTTAAAAAATATATATTTATTTACTTTATATATATAAAAGAGATTATTCTTGATAAAAGTAATGCCCACAAGATGGCTTACGAAATTGGAAAAAAATGAGCAATTCAATTCTAAAAAATGAACCTAGTTTCTAGCTACTAAAATTTAGTTAATTTAGCAAGCACCTAACTGCAATTGAGCACAAATCCAGTTATGTGAATGACGAGTCGAGTGGAAAGAAAAAACTTTCTCTAAGTCTCAACCAAAAGGCTTGCATAAACTACTTAAGTGTCGTTTCCCATTATCATTTACCCTCTTACAGAATGAAAGTTTTGTATATCATAGTAAAAGGCAAAATGATTTACATTAACACGTTTCAAATACAACGTGGGAAAATAAGTGAAAATATTGTACGTCACAATGCAAATGAAATAGATCAAGTCTCAAAATCGGGTACAATCTATATATGTTACGACCTAAAATATTTTTACATCGTAATACTATTCTAAATAATCCACATTTCTCTTATTTATTTTCTATAAACAAGACCATATTTTTATTATAATCCATATCCATGGTTTTATTATTAAAGATGATTTCCTAATCTTTTAAGCTTTCTTAACTTTTCATTTATCTGATTTAAAATTTTTCTCTCGTTTGAGACTTAAATAAATTTTAATTTATGTAATAGTTTTAGTTTCAATTCAATAAATACTCTGTACATAACATAAATAATTATGAGATTCATTTAAATGTTTTTTTTTTAGATTATATCTATGCGTTATTTTATACGATATATGTTTAATTTATTGATCATTTGTTAAAATATACACATTTGGTTATAAATAATATGAGATTTTAGTAATGTTGTTAGGCTTATAAAATATTAAAGTAGATTAATTTTTTTTATAAAATAAATTAAGTTTTGTTTTTTTATAAAGTAAATTAAGTTTTATTTTTTTTATCAAGATTTAAACAAAGTTTATAAATGAAAAATATATTTAGAAAATATTTTTCATAATAAACAAATGAGTTAGATTTAAGATTTATCTATCTTAGTTTAATTTAGAGTAATACTTCTAGATATAAGATATTTATACTATCTAAATACGATAGTGAATGATACATTATTTCAAGAATTTTTATAAGAATGGTTATTAAAAGATATATTGACGACATATCCTTCGTATTAGTTTTTAAATATTTAAATCACAATTTTGATCCAAACAAAGGTAACAATTAAATAGTTCATTAATCTCTTAGAAAAAAAATTTAACTTAATTAAAATTAACTATTAAACTTGACCAAATTTTTTAAGTGATTTTATTTAATAACAAATGATAACCCTAATTAATCTCTTATTTGTATATACGAGAGAGAATCAATAATATTAATTAATAATTGAACCTCATATAATATTATTAATATGTTATTTTTATTGTTATAAATTTTAGATTTTTTTTAATAAACAATTATTCTCTCTTTAATGAATTAAAAATATCTAAATTCACACAATTTCAATACATATTAATGCATCTTCATTCCTAAATTTCATTTTATACTAAAAAGTTACCAAAATTTTATTAGATTAGTATTTATTTTAGTTATTTTATATTAGTTACTTAATTTTAGTCTATTATATGTTATAAAAAATTTAACGATACTTTTAGAATTTTTCTAAATCATTATTTTAATTTATATTAATTTTTTATCTCTATATTGTATTACATTATTTTTTAATCATTTGATATCACATATGTAATTTTAGTTTTTTATATATAATTAAGATTTTAATAATTTTTTTAATTTTTTTTAAATAATGTAGTATGAAACGTGTTTTCAAGGACAAATAGTGTTTATTGCAATGAATATTGGATTAAATTTGATACAAAAATATTATGTAAGATTTGATGCAAGATTATAGTAATTTTTACTAAATTTTGTATCAAATATAAATATTTGAAGCGTGATTGGAGATGGTACAAGTCTCGACCTATAAAACACAATGGCCTTTTATGAAGAAAATCATTGGACCAGCAAACATGGTCGGAAAAAAATAACAAAAAAGGGAAATCAAATGTACTAGGAAAAAGGAAGAAACTAAGGTGATGTTTGGTTGGAGGAAATGGAAAAATATTAGAATTGATTCCTTACATTTTGTGTGTGTGGTTAGACGGAATGTGGAGACGGAGTGAAATCGATTATTAAAGAAGAATGAATCACAATTTCTTCTCCTCTTTTATAAATCATGATTTCATTCTTATCTAAACTTTTTTTCCAATTTTACCCTTATCTTAAATATAATCCTAAACTCAAATCCTCAAACAGCGTAATCTTGATTTTTGAGCTTGATTTCAATGGTCAAACCAAAAAACATTATTTCCTTTACATTCCGATTATAATTCCATTGCACGAACCAAACGTCACCTAATAACATAAATTAAAAAGGAAGTTAATAATATTTTGTCTAATTATTGTTGATACTTACATAAATAAAATATATAAATTATTTATTATATTTTAATAATAAATTATTATTTATTATTAATAAATAAAATTTCAAAAAGTTTTTTTCGATCCTACATAGTCACATACCTAGTTTATATATATATGTATGTATAATAATTTTGGCCCTCTATATTTATACGATATAAAATTAATAAATATAATTATGTTAATTGATAAATAATAATAATTATTATTTTAAAATTTTTTATTTAAAAAAGATGAAAAATTAATATTAAAATTTTATATAAAGGTGAAAAATACTCTTGAAACAAATAATAATTAATTTGTTACTTTTATGAAAAATAAATATACAACAATAATTAATTATTTTATTAATAGAAATTTCATTAATTTTTGATAAATATATAATAATAGTAATGATCAAAATAATTGTTATCGTTGTAAATTTTTTATAAAAACATAAAAAAAATTGAATAAATTTTTTTTAGTTATTTTTATTATAATTAAAAAATTAATTTTAAAATGTTTTATAAAGTATTTTGTAGGAATATTCTTAAAATAAATAGGTAATTAATTTGTTACTTTAATGATAAATAAATATAAAATAATAAATATTTTACGAATAATTCTAAATATAATATAAATATAAGTGATTTACTATAATATCGATAATAATTAAGTAACTTTATTTAATAAATATGTTAAATATAATATAACAATATATTAACTTATTTATTTAATATTTTTACTATCTAAAGAGTTAATACTAACTATATAAATAATAGATATAATTTGATTGAATTTAATAAATATTTTTGTTTAAAAATAATATATATTAACTATATAAATTATCATTATTAATGTAATAAAAATAATTATATTATATAAAATATATATTTATTATATGAAAATTCAGTAAAAATATAATATACTCATGATTAAATGAATCAAATATTAATTAATTAAATAATCATTAATTGTATAAATTATATCCATTAATGTAATAAAAATAATTATATTATATAAAATAATTATTAATAAAAATATATCTATAATATGAATATTTTTTATATTTATTACATATATTTTTATATTTATTAATTTAAAAAATAATAAACATTAAAAAAGTGTGATATTCATCGACCAAAACACGATATCATCATGTATCCACACTTATCCTATGTCTTGAGACTATATATATATACGTTATATTTTTAAAAAATTGTATCTCTATTAAAAATAGGATGATTGGCTAACTTAATTTCTTTTTATTATGTTATAAAAAAATATATTTTAATGTAAAAAAAAAGTTAAAGAAGATTTCTATATTAAAATAAAATTAAATAAAAAAGTCCTTCAATTATTTTCCTAAAATATAAATTAATTTTTTTATTAATTGGTCCCACTTTATTTGATATGTAATATTTATTAATTATATTATTTAATTTTTTAAATTATAAATAATATTATTTAGTTTTTTAATTTTAAAAATAAATTAAATTATTTTAATATTTTTTAATTAAAAATATATATTTTATTTTTAATTAATATTTTTTTAAAAAAATAGTATTAAATTATACTATTTTTAATCTAAAAATTTTAAAAAACAATAAATTAATATAAGTAACTCTTATAAACCTACTCCTGAAAATAACGTGCGTAAAATGCAAATTTATTAGTTATGTAAATTAAATTATCTTTAACATAATAATTATTAATATAAAATTGATTAAAACATAAAATAAAATAAAAGATTTTAAAATAATAATTTATCATTGTTATAATAAAATAAGTAAATTAATAAAATAATAAAAAATTAAACAACATAATTAAAATTTTGGTTATATTTTTTATAAAAAAATATTTATAATAAGTTGTGATATTATTATAAATGATATAATATTATATTATAAATATAATTAAATTTTATAAAAATTGATAAATGTGATAGAGTTGAAATTAGTAAAAATGTTGGCAAAAATAAACTGAATTACTGGATTGTACCCGTAACAGGAAAGGAAGAAGAAGAAATTACGGTACCTACTTTTCTCCTCACGTTATTCACATGGTCATGGCAGTAAGGCACGGATATAAAGTAGGAGTATTATCACGTTCTTTCGTTTCATTGTATAAAAACAAAATAAAACCCACCGACGCAAAATTGAGAGACAAACGTCTGGTCGGTATCGCCTCACTCTCACAAAGTCGCCATTCAGCCACATACGAACACACAGCTAGAGAGATACAGAGTGAGAGAGAGGAAATCAATCTCTTTCTCGGAGGCCAAACAAACACCTAATCGAAAAAGGAACGGTCTTTGACTCCTGGAGGAGTTGAAGAGTGTGAGAAATAGAGGGGAAGGGGAAATGAAGTCATCACCGGCTGGGAGATACATGGCCTATTCACCTTCACCATCGGCTCCTCACCTCCTTGGCCTTCGCTCCTCCGCTTCTTCCTCTTCTGCTGCTCTCTTTCTCGAGCAAGAAAAGTAACTCCCGTTGATTTTATTTTGATTAGATTTTCGTGTTATTGGTTTTTGTTAGATTTTGTGACTCCATCTTCTCCTTGTTTTTAATTTGTGTTCGATCAATCTATTTGAAATATTTGTTTTATGTTTTTCTTTATCTATATACTTTGCTCTTGAGCTGATTACCCTTAGTCTCTTAGACCCATGAAAGTCAATTTACTGATTCCGGTTTGAAATTACCTTCTGGTTTTACATCTTTAAAATTATAGTTTTATTTGTTCTTTCCAGCTTTGAAATCAGTCAATATTTTTTACTTATTTAATGTTCAATTCTTGGTTAAAGCTCAATCATGGACTTAATTTGACAGATATGCTTTTTCCTCTAATAGGTAGTCCGATCCCTTGTCGAAAACTAGATTTTGTAGGTCACGCTATATCCATGCTTGAATTTTTCTTTCATACGCTATTTTCGTGCACACTCTTTAGGATTGATATGCTTGTAGTTTCCAAATCTTCGCAGGTCGCCTAAATCACTTGGAAGTAATCAATTTTAATATTATTTTGCTCTTTTTCCTTAAAGGTTGATTTCACGTTGCTGATCCTTCTTTTGTTTTGATTGCTTTTAGATATTTATCCGAGTTGCTTGCAGAACGTCATAAAATCAGTCCATTTGTGCCTATCCTTCCGCATACATACAGGTTGTTGAACCAAGGTGAGTTTAAGAAGCTGCCCATTATATAGCAGGTTTTCATATGGGTGCAGAGATTGCAACTCAAAATGTGGGGATTCTATGAGTAATGTGCTATGTGATAATAAGAGTAATTAAGAACTGATCCTTATCAACCTAATGACACCACATTTTAATGAAATTTATACGATAGAGGAGTAAGGGATATCTTTGGAGGAAACACTATTTGACTTAAATATTATTGTTAACACGTGATAGATTGCTAAATATCCTAACCTATTGGTGGATACATTATTGTAAAAAGCTATTTTGAGGCTCGTCTTGAGGCTCATCTCGGTACAAGGCTTAAAAAAGAGCTCTGAGGCTATAACCTCCTGTCATAAATTAAGGTGTCTTTTTTCGTCTGAGGCTTATGCCTTTTATGCCTCTAGGTGATTGAGGCTATAGCCTCAAATGGCTCCCTTTTAAGTAGATTTTACGGGTGATCGGATTGCATTATAAATTAAAACAAGCATTACAGGACTGCAACCTGTACATTCTTCGTTCTTCTTTCACTAATCTCCTTTCTTTTTTTTGACTCTAGCAATTACAAATTTTGGCGATCATTGAATTGTTATAGATAACTATTTTTATTTGTATTTCTTCTTCTTTTCAATTAAGTCTACAACTATATCTTTGCACACATTGTTTAAACAGTGTTGTTCTTTTGTTGTTTTTTGCTCTTCCTTCACAATTATTGATTCCTCTAACAGCTCCAACTTGACATTTGAGTTGTAAATTTGCAACCCATACGATTCACTTTACTTGTTTTATTGTTATTTATTTCCAAGCTTAAGTGCTTATTGGATTGATAATCTTTTATTATTATTTTAAGGTATTTTTAAAGTTAGAGTTTGAGTTAATTTGTGTATTCTATTGTTATTTCAATACTAAATTGCTTATTGGACTAATAGTTGTTTTTATTAATATTTTTAAGGTTTTTAAAGTTAAAGCTTGAGGTTTACGCCTTGGATCTCCTTGACACTTAAGCCTCGCCTTACTTAAGAAAAACGCTTTGATACTTAAAAATAGCCTTTTACAGGATAAACCAATAAGAATTTCTCTTGTTATTCTAACCTTTAACTTCCTACATCCTATTTAGACCACAAATCACCAACTTTCGTTAACTTATGTTAGGTTCAGAAATATGTGAGAGGTTTGATCCCAACCAGTAGTATAATTATTTAGCAGATTTTATATGGTAGGTTGCAAGGGACACCTCTTGATCCATTATTTTTTGACTTAAGAGTTATTGCTATCTTATGGAAAAAATTGTTAAATACCCAAATCCCCTCCTTTATTGGACTTGTAAGAGTTTATCCTGTTGTTCTAACTTCTTAGTTCTTTTCTAGACTACAATTCTCTGTCACTGACTTATGTTAGGTCTGGATACACTTGTAGGCTATGCTCTTAACAAATAGTTGAATTAGTTAATGACTTCACTTTTCTTGTTGTGAAGATTTATCAGACATTGATTAATGAGTATCGAGATGATCAAGTTAGATGAATGAACTTTATATTTGTAACTCTTCTACTTGCATCCACTTTGCTTGATTGATTTCCAATTTATTTGTTGATGCTTCTTCTAGTAGAGCTTCCAAGACAATCAAGTCAAATTTTATTTGAAGTTTGCCATCAGATCTAAAATATTTAAAAAATAATCATTCTGGTTGTTTGTGCCCTTCTATGTTCTTAGTTTTTGTCCCATTGTAATTAGTTTTATAGGTAAGAACTTGGAAAATTACAGCAATGTCCCCCTGAAGACCACATCAGGAAACTGCCCCTGTATCTTGAAATTTATGCAAGAAGCATTCTTTTATATATTGCTTGATGATTTAAAAATTGACTGCACTGTTAATAAATGGGCTAAATATGATACCTTGCTAATGAAATGGAGGGATAGTGAGGCTGTAAACCCAGGCAATTGCGAGAAAGCTTTACTAAAAGAGACAGATGCTGCCTATATCTTCTCTTTAGTTTGATGCTTGGAAGTTTTAAGATGCGAAGGCCCTATTTTAGAGGATAGTATGATCTAGAATATTTTTATGGAGCTAGAAGTGTTTCTGTGAGTTATTATTATATTTTGTCATCTGCCTACTTTATTTGGAAACGATATTGTTTTTACTACCATCATATTGGATTCCCAACTTCTAAGGATTGTTTCTTTACCATTTCAATGCTAACAGTAACTCATTGTTATTACATACATTCCTTTGGATATTCACCCCCCTTTTAATTTGAATTCTAATATAGAAATTCGTTCCGTGATTCATGCATGCTAATTAATTTATTAACTCTATAGTTGGGTGATAGTTTCTTTTAAGTTTTAATTGTATTTTTCATGTGACGAGATGAAGTTTAACTTTAACTCCATATTTTATTTTTCTGAAATGTTGGTTCCTGTTCTTTTCAAGGTTACATTTTCCTTTAAATTTTTGGGATAACATTTACATTTTGACTGACTTAAGAAAGGAAAAAGGGTGTTCTCTATCCATTTTGTGGCAACTGCTAACTTTTTAACAAATGCTGACCAATAAATCTTATTCTTGAAAATTGACATTTGGAGCAGAAATATTGCGTGTAACTGCACTATTGGAGAATGCATCAGTTATAGGTCAAAATGGGCTTGAACGTGCTAGCCCCCTGGCTTCTGGTGGAATATTTTCAAATGGAGGTGCTGAGGTGAATGGATGGGCATCACGGTTTCAATCAGAAGTACGGATACTAACCATTAACATAACCTTACATTCCGTCTAATTTTAATGTATTTTAGAAGCATTCCTGACACTAGCTTTTACATTTAATTCTAACCATTCAACATTTGTTTGAGTGTTTGTAATCTAGGATGCCGCTTTCTGACAGGAATTTGGATGCTAACATCAAAGAGCAACTGATTGTAGACTAGTTTTGGATATTCATTTCAACTCAGAAATATTTCTCTAGTTTTTCTCTATGTTACATGGACTCTTTATTTTTCATGAAGTACCCTTGTCTAACGGATACGACATGGACATGGTTGTGGGTATTCGATACGCCAAATTGGTGAAAAAATTTAAAAAATTGGAAAAAAAGTTGTCGGACATGTATCTAAAGAGTCCATATAACATAGGTTTTTCTGCCTTATCCTGCTGTAAAAATAGACTCTACTCTGGTAGATGACTGTGCTGGAGGTTCCTATTGTTGGTATTGATTGCATTCCTTGAGGATGGGGTCCGTAATACAGATTATGGGAAAGGGCCTTTCCAGTCAATCTGTATAAGATTATAGATTGTCGACTTCCCATCTTTCTGTATATAGTACCGAGCCTTAAAGTTATGCGTAATAATAATAATTTCTGTTGCCTACCAAGGCTACTTTTCTCTCATATCATAATTCATTAGATTTTTCAGAGATTATGTGTTTGTTACGCTACTGAATGATTTGCTGGATGCCTTCATCAGATGCAAATAAATAAAATGTCATAAATGTGATCCTCCATAGTGATTGATGTAATGAATATTTAAGCTCTAGAAATTTTTTTAGATGAATATTATATGTCAATGATTATGTTTCATTTTCACATTATATCGGTTAATATGCATAATTTAAGTTCTTTGCTGCTTGATTTACTCCCTAATGTGTTGTGGTTCCATCTCTGTAGCACTTATCTAATTTTTATCCCACAAAGAAATTGTGACCCTGAATACATTGTTGGATTTTTGACAATGTTTCAACATATTATTCAGAGGTCAAGTTTATTACAGCCCTCATCAACACAGAACTGGTTGAGCTCTCAAGGTAACTCATCGGGTTTAATTGTTAAGCGAGCAATCAGAGTGGATATCCCTGTTGACAAATATCCTAATGTATGAGTTAAATTCTCTCAAGTTTTTATTTTACAGAAACTTTTATCTTATTTCAAGAGTTTGAAGTAGGTTTGTTGTTGCAGTTCAACTTTGTCGGGCGTCTCCTTGGTCCTAGGGGAAACTCTCTTAAACGAGTGGAAGCAAGTACTGAGTGTCGCGTTCTGATAAGAGGTTGTGGCAGTATAAAGGATCCAGCTAGGGTAATCATGGAAGCTTAATTCTTTAATGGTCGTGCAAGCCTTATGCCACAAGAGCTGGTTTTATATTCAGGCTTCTTTATTTATTTTTTATTTATATACTTTACAAATAAAATACTTAAGAGGATGCCTTTTGATTGACTTGTGGTCTAAGTGGCATGACTTCCTACCTCTACCACTTTGGATCTAAGTTCGTATCCCACCTCTACCTCTACCACTTTAATGCCCCATGTGTAGAATTTGGTGAATCTTCTTCGCATTACCTTTTTCATCATGTGTAGAATTTTTTTTCTTGTAAAGTTGAATCTTATGAAATTGAAGGTCAGTTTGTTCACACCATTTTTGTGAAGGACATGACATAAACATTGTTTGGTGCTGCATTAACTTTGAGGAGTTCCAGCAGTAAACATTGTTCCCATTTAACCTTTATCTGTGCACGAGTTCTTCTATTTATTACTAATATGGTATGGTTAATTTGAAGACAAAGGAAAGTTGGCACCAGATTAGTAAAATAGTACATATGCAGTTGCTAAATGTTAGCTTCAGACTCTGTGGTTGGTCAATTGGATATGTGACATTAAACTGCTCTCTTAAATTATATCAGGGGCAAGTTCTTATGTGATCCTTTTCCTATTTACTAGTTTTTAACCGGATGCTTGATGTACACACAATAAATTTCATTTGCTTTTTTTTTTCTTTTTTGAAATCTTGAGGTATATTTAGAATACTTTCTGTGTCTTACAGGAAGAAATGATGAGAGGGAAACCTGGGTACGAGCATCTGAATGAACCTCTTCATATTGTTGTGGAGGCTGAATTACCTGTTGAAATAGTTGATTCCCGACTGATGCAAGCTCGGGAAATTCTGGAAGATCTGCTCAAGCCTGTGGTAAATACTCCTTTCTCCTGACTATAAAATTGTTATTGAAAGATTTTAAATGTTCCGATTGTGTTGATACATTATTGTACATGTTCACTGGCTGTATTTTAGATTTCTTTCTTCATTAATGTGGTTCTGAAAATGAGTATTTAGTACTTATATCACAAATTTGTGCTATGTTACAAATAGTTTATTATTGAATTTGACTAATAATACTAATAATAAGTTATTCGTGATAAAAAATTACTCCCTGGTCTTATTGGATGTCCTTTATTTCTGTTTTGTTTTTCGGGAAACCACTTTTCCCTTCATCCACATATTATCTCTTATGTTTCAGGATGAATGCCAGGATTTTTACAAGAAACAGCAGCTGCGAGAGTTGGCAGTGCTAAATGGTACTCTTCGTGAGGATGGTTCTCCCATGTCTGGTTCTGTTTCTCCCTTCCACAACAGTCTCGGTATGAAAAGGGCCAAGACTAGGGTGTGATGGATGGGTCATTCTCGGAGGGCTCTATGGAGCTTGCTTGTTAATTTATGTGAGTAAACGGCACTTCCAATTCTTTTCTGCTCTTGTGCCCCTGAAGATTCCTCTCTCACTGCCATTGGGGCACTGGTTCTGTTACGTGCCAGTTTTAACTTGTTTCGTATGGAGTGTGTTTATTGTTTATTTTGGGTTGTTTAATGACTATGACATAAGAAACATAAGAAGCTACTGTTTGAGTTTGGAGGGTTCATATCGTATGCCTAGTCAATTTGGTAGAAGGGATTCGCATCTCCTTGATTATCCTTATATAAGCTTAGTGGTGACGTCATTAGGCTTAATAGCTTGTAATTACAGTTTTGTCAGTTACTTTAACTGAAGTACTGAGGTATGGTTTTTGTGCAAATAGTGAGGTGAAGAAAGAAATGTACTGGTGCATGTTTTGTGGGATGAAGTTTTTGTATTACTAAGGGGTAGTTCGGTAGATGTTGTCGTTTTTCTGGACAGTACATATTAATTTTATTCCTAGTCAATCATTTTCTATTTATATTAGTCTCTACAAATTTCATAATTTGTTATCCCTCGTACTTTTGTATTTTTTTTTTCAAATTCTCTTCTGCCTAAGTGTAAAGGTCTGTTGTCTTGACTAATACTGTATTCAATATGAAATGTTATGTCTTGAAATTGTAGTAGTGCCCAAAAATAAAAATCAGTTTCTGACCAATTACATGGTGAGTCCAAAGATATAATGGTCTAGTTTGACAAGATTTCTTATGAAACTGTAGTACATATCATTAGGAAGGGTAGAAATAAAATTGTTTAGAAACTTGATTTTGATGACAAGTTTGGCTGCCAGTGGCAACCATTGTCCGTTTGATATGAAAATGTAGTTTATCAATCCTTGTATTCCTCTTCATCAATACCAGCCCATTGGATGAAATACAAAAAGAAACTTCTTAAAGTTCGCCATTCCATTTTCGTCGCAGTCCATTTCCTCTGCAATGATTAGAACAAGCAATGGATTTAGCACATGAAATTAAGAAAGTTACCCTCTCTAAATTATGAGTGAGTTAGGGTAATAATCATCACTTATAAAAAGGTACTAGTTTTTCCTGGATATAATCACGTTTTTTTTACATTTACTCAAAAATTATATCTAGAAAAAAAAAATTAAATGTTAATATAATTTTTATTCTATAATATTTAACATTTAAAATATTAACATTAATTTTTATTTTTTAATCATTTAGTACATATTTTAAAATAAAATAAAAAATATAAAAGTAAGAATAAATAAAATGATAAAATATTGTAAAAATCTCTTACATTATTAGATTTATGTAGGTTAGTCCTTTGTATTATTAAATTTCATTTATTCATTTACATTTTGCAAAAGTATAGGATAAATTTTACTGTTCATTCTATATTTTAATAATTTTATGATAAAATTTAATTATTTATTCAATATTTTAATTATTTTTATGATAAATATTATAACAAAAAGTCATTTTTATTCTTTTCTTATTTATCAATAAAAAGTTACGGAAAAAATAATATTATTTATTCAAATATCAATAAAAACTTATTTTTATCATTCATGGATTTTTTTTACAAAAGTAAATGATGAAATGATATTTTTTTTCATAATAAATTAAATGACTCTTTTAGCTTAAAGTAAGGGACATGTTCAATATTTTTCTTTAAATAAAATTAATTCTAATTATTTTAAGTATGATATGTTTTATTATTAAAAATTATTTTTCGATGTGATATATGTATATATAAAAAATATTATTACATAATCGATTTCATTTAACTACATCTTATTACAATAACAATCTATTTTTTACTTTTTATGGGTTATGAAACTTAAAAAGAAACATCATATTTTTATAGATAACTAATATTATAATTATATATAATTAAAAGGAAATCTCTACTCCCACTGCCACCGGGCCACTAATTACAATACTTGCTGCTTTGAGAAAATTTATATAGAGATGTATTCGCACTTACTATACATCTAATTTGTCTTGATAATCATTCGTTAGCAAGTCTTTCAAATGATTTTATTTTTAAAACTCTAAAATATGTTTTTTATTATTAAAAAATCTTAACTACACAGCATTTTTAAATATATTAAAAACATGAATTTTTTACATTGTATAAAAATAAATGTGTAACACGTGGAGGTATTAGAATTGACACCTCAACTATAAAGTATTATGTAACGTAATTAAACATATTTGGTTTGTATGGGTCTCTTACGGGTTCATATGAGAGAGAGAGAGAGAGAGAGAGAGAGAGAGAGAGAGAGAGAGAGAGAGAGAGAGAGAGAGAGAGAGGAACCAAATCTTCTCATTTGGAGAATTTCACTCAGCTAACATAACCATCTTTATTCTTGTCCAACGTTTCAAAAGTGGCCTCCTGATTTGGCATTGCTGCTTTCAATTTCTACACAAGTCTTGGAATACAAAAAACTCAACATGTGAATTTCTTCCCTAGCCTGGTAAGTAGAATCAGTAATTAGTTCTTATTTGCAGAAATAAAGGTGTGTGATTCAACAAAATCTCCATTTTTGGGTTAATTGCACTTATTGAGTTCATGAACTTGTGCAAGTATGTGCATTTGATAAAGGAAAGAAATGGACAGATAAAATAATAGTTTTTGGATACAGTATGAAGGGCAACTCGATCATCCTTGAGAAGATACACAAGGTAGAGGAAAGGCAGAGAAAGACGATGAACTCATTGAAATTAATTGCCATATCCTCATTGACATCACATGCTTCAAATAGATCATTGATTTCGTCCTCAGTAAATGAAATTTCCAACTTATAGAAACATATTTTCATCTCTTCTTTATCATTGCACCATTTGAATTTTCATCTATCATAAATGTAATGTGTGATGCAAATCCATAGGATGCTTGATTTTCATTGTGAGTGATAAAGTATCAAAGATTGGATTAAGAACATTGCATATACAATTTTAAATAGTTCGATTAATTGAGATAAGAATCAATCGATTGAGCATGATTGATCGATGTAATAGTTTCTGCTCAAATTTTGGATTCTTAATTTTAAGGGGTCAATCGACAGAGCAAGAGACCCATCGATCAAGCCATTAAATTTTTTTTAGAATAGACTCGAGAATCTACATATGGGGGCTTGGAACTAAGTGTGCATTTTAATAAATGTCCCAACGGGCATGTATAAGCACCCTTTGTGTCCTATAATTATTTAAGAGAGCAAGAGATTTGTAGAGCTTAAAGGGAAAAAGGTCTAATCGTAATTTCTATCCACACTTGCATTAAATATTTCTTCCAACTTTGTTGACAATTTTAAGCTTGCATTTTATGCTATGTCTACCCAATATCTAGATAATTTCTTTAGGATTATGACTAGTTCATGAGCCAATGTCTCTAGTATACGTTCCAGAATGGTTTGGAGTGCATTTTCCTTCATCTTTGGGCAGACTCAAGTCTGAGTTCACTTAACTCGTTGTGCGCAAGTAAATCCAAGTACAATGCTCATATTTTTGGACTTCTTAACTCATTGTAGGCAGGTAGGTCCATGTACAATACTCATATTTTTCCCAGACTGTGGTAGAGTTGAAATGATAATCTGTTGGTTAGTTGGCTGGATCTCTTAACTAGTTGTCAGGGTTTGAGAGGTGGAGCTAACTCTATGATCCATAAATTTTTTTCTAATCCAAAAAAGATAAAAATAGTAGATTATAAGGTTTTGATGTTCTCTTTTCAAAAAATATTGTTGCGAAGGTTTAAAACCTTTTTTTTCAAATATCTTTTTTTATTTCTTTCTTAAAAGATCAATGACTTGGAGAACTTTTTTGAAAGTCTTATAATTTTGAATTTTTTTCATTCAAATAGAACACACTTCTTTCCCATGTACGATACTAAATATTGATATTAATTTTTTTCAATATCAAATATGATTATTTTTTGTAGAATTTATAAGATAAATAAACTATTAAGATATTGGACTATCTTGAAGAGATATAGTCTTTGGTTTTTCAATTCTTAAGTCAATAAGTAAGATGAGATCTTAATATGACTATTAATTTTATAGAAATAAAATGTTTAGTTATAATTATCTATTATGATATATATGATATTAAATATTAGTTAATAATATTATGTTAAGTATATATAACTATGTATATGAGAAATAATAAACATGATATATAGTTTATCCTTATTTGATTAGATTTGATTAGGATTGAATTGTTATAGTTTTATAAATAGTTATATAATATGTTGTTGATATCTATACTTAATTATTTATTAAATTATCTTTAAGATAAATAAATAATAATATGAATCTTTAATTTTTTAAGATAATAAAATAATAATTATCACACGTATATTATGTTAGGATAATTATATTAGTTTATCATTTTCATGAAGATTAGATATTTATAAGTGACTCATAAAATTATTTATTTATTTAGAATTACTTTTTAACTATTATTCGGGTTATATGAAATTATAACAATTCAAGATATAATCAAATTATAAAAGTACTTAAACCTTTACAAGTTAGATACTTGAATCTAAATATACAGCTGAGACCGCCCATTGTTGACTACACATTACTCATTCGTCTGAATTCAAATGAATTTGAAATTCTTTAAAATTGACATCAGATGAAGTTGAATTTATAGGTTCAAATTTAATCTTGCCAAAATGATTTTTTTTAATAATTTTGAAGAAAAAGAATCATGTACGGATAAAAAAATTAATTATATGATATAATATTATTTATATATAAAATTGTATTTTTAACTTTAAAAAAACATATATTTATTTTTTAATATTATATGAAAATAAACATAAATTTTTTATTAAAAAATTAAAATAAATTTAATTAAATAATTGAGTTTGGAAACAAACAAATGAAAATAAGAAATAGAATTTACTAGAAAAAGTAAAAGAATAGAGAAGTAAAGCACATTAAATAAGTGCGTGCTTACGTGGCTATTCGTGCCGCCATTAGAAACGGAACGGTTTTTTTTTTTTCGATGAAAAGAGCAGGAAAGCTTTAACATGCAAGCCTTAAATAAATCAAGAAACACCCGCTGGTCGCTCTCACGCTCGCTTATTCACTGTACGCTCTCTCTCTCTCGCTCTTTATCTCTATCTCTGTTTTCCATATAGTTTCCAAAGTCGCAGAGTAAACCCTAGATAGGTGAGCGAGTGATCTTTCAGGTTTCTTTCTGATCGTTACGTTGCAGTAATTTTCCTTCGAATTACCAAGAGGATTTATTTTTTTACTTCATAATTTGGAGTTTTCCTTCGCATCTAAATCACTGTGTTGGTTCGGAATCTTTTCGTAATTTTTGATAATGATCCTTATTATTAGTATTGCAAATTTATATTCATTAAATTAGTGATTTGATGTCAATTATTTAATTTTATTTGTGGCATCGTCTGTCTCTGAGTGGATCTTATCACACATGTTGCGATTATTTTCTCCTTTTTGTGCTGCTCATCTTTGTAGGGTTTTCTGTTTGTATTTCGCGATAACAGACAGTCCAGAGTCATGACAACAGTTGAATTTTAATTGATCGGTTATTTTGGAACATATATTAGTTTGTACGAACCAGCCGGTGTATTCCCGATTTTATGGGAGGAAGTCTGACCTTGCAGGCATAATCGCAAATTGTTTTGAGATTTTATATGAATATCTGGGTGATCCCTAGTGTTATGAGAGAAATGATTTGTATCAGAATTGCTCATTTGGTCAGTTTAATTTGAGGAAGTACTGAGAAGCTTCGTGTACTTATTTCTTCAATTTTCTTTATACTGTATTGTTGTTACTTATTAAACTTTATTTTTTGGTTTCTGAGAGAAATAATTTTACGATGTCCGACACATTGTTTATGTAGCTCCATAATCTAGTAAGTAAGTTCATGCTTATTGGGATTGGTCTTATTAGAAGTATGTTGATAAATCAACTATTACAAAAGTTTAATTATATTTTTATACATTTATTAGTTCCCTACAAGTACACACTTTATGCAAAGTTAAATATTTGTAATTTAATAATTGATGTTATTAGACCTTAAACACATGACCTATTGTTTTGATATCATGTTAGAAGTTATTTGGAAATCAATCCTCCCAAGCACTTGAGTGAATAGAAGAAGTATCAACTATACTTTTATACATTTATTAGATCTTATCTTAATATTTTAGTGCTCGTCCTTTCATTTATCAATTAAATTAATGGACTTCATTAGTTTTAAGTTAACTGTTAGATCTTCTTCCTCAAGTCTTCAGAGATGATCTAAGTGTGGAATTTATATTTCTTGCTTGTGCTATTCTGATAGCTAACCGAGTATTTCATGGAACCGATATGTATAATTTGATATGTTTTCTGGTTAAAACTTGATAATTGACCTTGCAGGGGCACAGTTGTAAAGAGAGTTAAATCATTAGGTTTATTGTTGATGGCCTCAAAACGTATCAATAAGGAATTGAAGGATTTGCAGAAAGATCCTCCTGTTTCTTGCAGTGCTGGTAGATCTTTTTCTCTTCAATAATGACATTTTTTGCAATCCATTTTTCTTGATTACCGAGAAATCTAATTTCTATGAATATTTTTATTAATTATTGTTGTATTTTGGCAATTATGTCATGCATGGTACTTCTTTACCATTTACATGCAGACTTGTTGCAAGAAAGAGTCTTGGATTAAAAAACTTTCTTATGAGTAAAAGAAATATAAATTCCATTTAATTCTATTCATTCTAGAGTGACTGGACAATTTATGTTATTAGCATGCTGCGTTTCTTCTGGATCTCAATTATGTATCAGTGCACCCAATTCAAATTTAATGTCTTTATTTCTAATTTTTCCTAGAAAGTATATGTAATCTTTTTTGGGAAGGTGATACTATACCAATTTCCATCCTTATGATCTCAGTACAATTATAATTCTAGAATGCTTGCAAATATGTTCCAATGCATTCGAGGATGCAATGCTTTTTATTTTTTATTTTTTATAATGGTACTTACCTACTTCACAAATTAAAGGTTCACTTCTTCTTCCAGGTCCCGTTGCTGATGATATATTTCACTGGCAAGCAACAATTATGGGTCCAGCAGACAGCCCATTTGCTGGAGGTGTTTTTCTTATATCTATTCACTTCCCGCCGGATTATCCATTCAAACCACCAAAGGTGCAAAGTTGCTAGCTTATACAAGCTATATGTGGTTGTATTTAATTCCTCTGCATGTTTACATGATCTTTGTCTTCGAATCCTCCACCTTCATGTTCTTGAAATTTGGTTTAAACTAGCCGAGTTATAAAATATATCTCTAGGCATTTTGACTTCAAATCCTACCATGATTTTCTCTATTTTTTTAATATTATATTTATTATATCCTTTGGGGAAAAATATTTCTTCCTCGTGTTGCTTACCCTCTTGTATTGCAATTTGCACAGGTTTCCTTCCGGACCAAAGTTTATCATCCTAACATCAATAGCAATGGAAGCATCTGTCTTGACATCCTTAAAGAGCAATGGAGCCCTGCTCTTACCATCTCCAAGGTATAGCACTTAATCTATATTTACTTGCTTTTATTTGCTATTAATTTAGCAATTCGCTCCAATGCTACCTTTGTGTTTTCTTAACTAAGAACCTGCATGCTCATATTTGTAGGTCCTCCTCTCAATATGCTCACTGCTGACAGATCCAAACCCTGACGATCCTCTGGTGCCCGAGATTGCTCACATGTATAAGACTGATAGGGCCAAGTACGAGTCCACTGCTCGATCCTGGACCCAAAAATATGCAATGGGCTAAGGAGCTCTAGCTCTGTTTCTGTTGTGAGGGATCTATGGGGCTTTATGCCTCTATACTTTCTAGTAGTAAATAAATAGATGCTGAAGTGAAAGTAAGAAATTGAAACTTTCCACGTTTTCTCAATGGATGGTAGTTATGAATTGGTGGTTGCAAATACTCTTTCAAATGTTTTAGACCAAAAAATGGTTGTTGCCATTACCCTTATTGGAGAAAATAAAAAATGCAGAAGTTATAGAATGATATCAATAATAACATGTGTAAGCATCGTCATTGGGAAAGGTATTCTTGCCTTCACCAAATGATTAAGTTACTTCTTTAAAGTAAACTGAGCATATTTTTCACTTATATAAACATGCCATCTTATAAATTTAGAAATATTAGGTTTTTTGAAGAAAAATTTAAAAGTCGATGGCGGTCTCGGGCCATACAAGTATGACAATATCCCTAACAGAAACATAAACTTGCCTACGGACAAAAAGAAAAATAATTTCATTAAAATTTATAATTATAATTTTTTTATTAATAAAAAGTATATAACATTTTATATTTAATATTATTTAATTAAATAATTTCTAAATTAAATAACGGTCTTTAAATTAAAAAAAAAATCCATTAAA
Source organism: Hippophae tibetana (assembly GCA_037013495.1). Taxonomy (NCBI): domain Eukaryota; kingdom Viridiplantae; phylum Streptophyta; class Magnoliopsida; order Rosales; family Elaeagnaceae; genus Hippophae; species Hippophae tibetana. The sequence continues at coordinate 84,709,644 of CM072803.1, forward strand.
GCTTATAATTAAAAAAATAATACTAATTAATTTTATATATTTTTATTATTAACGAAGAGTACATCATAATATTTTATAAAAAAAATTCTTACATTTTTTTTCATTAAATTAAATGAGTTATTTAGTTTATTAAGAAAAATGTGTTATTTGATTATTTATTTTTATATAAAATACTAAAGAAGAAGAAAAGATATTTTTTATTAATATTTTAAATAAAATAATATTATTTTCTCAATACAATTAAATAAATAGGAGTTAAAAATTATTTTTTATTATAATCTTTATATCACTTAAATTATTAAAATGAATTTATAGTAAAATTTGTTATTTTTTAATACATTTTACAAGCTGTAAGGAATTAAATGATATGTAAGGAGTTAATTGATATAAATCTACTAATGGAAGTGATATTTATTTTATTTTATCTAATTAAATTATTATTATTTAAATTTTTTCAAAAATAACAAGAAAAATGACACATTTTCATAATTACTTTATGAAATAGTACTGATATATTTTATATGATTACTTAAAATTATACTTTAAAATTTAAATTAAATTATGATTAATATTATTTATTTGAGTTAAAAATTATTTAATTTAATATTATTTATTTGGTAAATGAATTTTGTTTTCGGTGTTTAGATATTTATTGTAATAGCGAGTATCAATACCGTACGGTACAGAGGCATACCGCTTTGGAAATATAACATAATGTAATTATATAAAGAGAAAGTCTAATGGAATGAGTAACAGTGGAACCTTCTGGTTTGACTAAATGAGTAACTTCATCGTTTTGATCATCTATATATGAATCTCGACTCTCGTCAAAAGTCGGTGGTTCATATAATTTCTTCATTAACTCTTGATTTTTCTTTATTCCTTCATCCTTTGTCAGGTCGTCGTTTTCTTAAAATGTATACACCACCGCCACAAATTTTGGATGAAACTACTGAATCAATTTCATTTCTTTGTATAGCGCATTTGAGAAAGTGCACGTCAGGGATTTGGTCAAAACATATCGATGATTTTAAGTTAATGGACAATTTTGTGATGTATTTATTTGTAATTAACGTTTAAAAAAATTTCACGCGTAGTGCTGGGGCCTCTCATTTCCTTGATTGCTTTTATTTAATGGTGACAGCAGGGATTTTGTTGGAGTGTTGAGCATTTTGGGGAATTTCTTTAAATATATTGCTGGCAACAGATAATTTGGGGAATTTCTTTTAATTAATATGTCCCAGCGTAGGTTTGGGTATTATTATGAGTCTATATTTTATTTTATGTACCTACTTTAAATATTTTCGAAACTATAAATATTAAGTATATTCAATATTTAAAAAAATTACTTAAAAGAAAAGAAAAGAAAAGAAAAATTACTTAAAATAATTTTTTAAAATTTATAATAATAAAAGTAATATTATTATTTTAAATAAAAAATATATAAATTAATATTAAATGTATTATTTTTATTATTATAAATAACATGAATAGTTTTACGTTTTTCTCACTACATTAGGCCATTACCAATATCAAGCATTTACCTCAATGCATGTTTTCTTAATTAATGTTAACAAAATTATTACTACCGCTTCTAAACATCTGTAGGACAAGTTTATAATTAAAAGTTTTGAGTTTTATTTATTTCCTATTTTCAGAAAAATAGCTGTTGAAGAAATTGAATAAAGAAATAGCAGCAGCTGGTAGATGAAGAAGAACTACCTCTCTGTTACTGTTAGAAATTTGAAATCTTTACACACAGCTCTCTCTTTTTCTTTCGCTTTGTGTAAACCCAGAAGACATGGACTTTAGTCGTAGCTTCTTTATGTGTTGCGCAATCTTTATCCTCTTCAAGGGCCTCTCTATCTCTGCTTCTCCTTCATCTTTTATTTCAGGTACTACCTAATCTTACCAAATTTTCCATTTTTCTGTTTCTATAAATTGTTAGCTTAAACAATAATCTAAAATCTTTTCATCGTGGTTATGTAATTTCAGAAGGTATTTTTGAATCTCATACTTCTACGGGGCGAAACCTCCTTCAGGCCAAGAAAGGTTTGATTTCTTCGCAATCTTCTTATATACATTTGTATATTTTTGTTAAGTAATGATGATTTAGATTTTGTTTATGTAGATAGGAGAAAAAAATGTGGTTGAGTTATAATTTGTATTTATCTATTTCTATTAAATAGTTACGAATTTCAGATCATCCATTTTCGGATTGTAATTATCCATGTATGCATTTAATTAATGGTATACAAAATGGAAAAAAAAAAAGATACCTGAAAATTTGCGCTAAAATAGGTAGTCTTCTTATCCATTAAATAAAAACAAACTTCTTTCTATTTGTTCAGAGATATAGGTCAGTCAGTCAAAGTGGATGGTTCGATAGTCCTGTAATTATGTGAAGAAGATGAGCACTTTAGTCAATGTATTTTCAAATTGGGCACGTATAGCTCACTAATTATTTTGGATGGTCTAGTAGTACTGTAATTATGTGAAACTGTACCACTCCTCATCTTGTAATTATGAAATTGTTTTACTTCCAGTTGGGTAATCATGAAATTGTGGCACATCTAGTCCCCCCTTTAGTCCTTTGTAAACACAAGACTCAAGTGCTAATTTTCTTAATCATGGGATTATAGTGCTCAAGCTAATAATAACTGGACTAAAGCGCAAATGCTCAACAATTAAGAAACCTGTAGTGCACAACGTCCAGATTTTATAGTCTTTAAGAGTTTTCATCCCTCAAATTTTCCAAGTCATTGCTTGTTTATTAATATCTCCTCCATTAAAAACAACTGTACTAGATTTTAATGTCCTGTCGTGTTTACCTTGTTATTCATTTGCACAACATCTGGCATATTAATCTCTCTCTTGGCAGCATAAAAATTTACCAGAAGTGTACTAAAAAATGGTTTAACCTGTTTCTTCTTGACTAAAGCACAAGCATGCATACCCTTGTTGCTTGCTATTTCCTGATCAACTTTTTAAATGATGAAATAAGAAAGCAAGGAAAGCTGCTGATCACTTCCAGAACGGAATAACTCTACTTCTTGATGTGTTATTTGCATCTCATTCTCAATCCCTTTGGACAATTCCATTGTTCACATCACAGATCATTCTCTAGCATTATAGATCTAGTACATGACATTTGTTGAAGTAATTTTATGATGTTATCTGCAGCTTGTCCTGTGAACTTTGAGTTCCTTAACTACACTATTATTACAAGCGAATGCAAAGGGCCACACTACCCTGCTGCTAAATGCTGTGCAGCATTTACGGAATTTGCTTGTCCCTATGCGGAGCAGTTGAATGAGTTGACGAATGATTGTGCTTCAACTATGTTCAGCTACATCAATCTCTATGGAAAATACCCACCTGGCCTTTTCTCCAGTGAATGCGTGGGTGATAAAACAAAAGGTCTTCCTTGCCCTGCACCCCCTCCTTCTGCAATAGCAGATGATAAAAATTGGAGCAACATTCTACGGTGTCCATCACTATTTCACATTCTCACAGCTGGCTTGCTTGTGTTGTTGTACCAATTGTGAACAATATAAAAAACTTGCCACTTTTGTGAGAGAATTCTTTATTCGGTCTGTTCAAGCTGATATATGACCATAATTGTGATAAGAGTTTGAACCATTACGATTCGGTTAGATATAATGATATGTATATTTATTGTTTTGTGCTTCGCGATCCATATAAGTAAAAGTAGTATGCACTTTCTTTAAGTTCAAATTAGGGATATTAGATTGTATGATTACCAATTTTACCTGGTTTCAAAGTTTCCGTCGATTTTGAAATTTTTCTATCAAAAGATTGTATGATTAAAATAAATAAATTTAAAGAGTTTGTTTTGGGCCCGAGGTGATATATTTTGGGAGAGGCAAATTCTGTTTATATCCAAATGAAGCTAAATACCTCTCTAATTCATCCTATAGATCCTCTTAGCCAGTATAATCAACCACTAGTCATCATTATCTTCCTGCACCAACCACCATCGCCTATTGCAGCCATCACCACTACCATCATCTTTTTGAACATTTTGTGTATGTTCAAAACTAGTTTGTTAAACATAATGCAATTTGCGAAAAACACAAATGAAGCTAAATACCTCTTTAAATTTACCTTCTTACTTTGTCGGTTGAGTGTGTAGGTTTTATATTTGAAAGTGAGTAATAAATATTATAGTTAAAGCGTTATAAGATTTTGGGATTGGAGATGTTTGGTGGTGGTTAAAAGTAGAGTACTTGTCTAAAAGAGTTCAAAAGTGGTAGAAAAATAATAATTGAAGTTTTATGTCCGGTTGTTTTTTCTTTTGCCAATTCGTTGCTTTAATGGCCGTAATTAGTCATTGAGATATCAATCAAATATCGAAATTTTATAGTTCATTATTTTTACATATTTTTAAAACTTTCAGCATATAAATCTTTTATGAAGCTTAACTAAATTATATTTGTTAATTTATTATAATAGTTAAAAAAAAGCTAAGAATCAATAAAAAAAACTCAATGTAGAAATCAACACAATTAAGTGAAATTTTGCACCTCCTTATTAGTGAAATATCTGATTTGTTAAAAAGTTTTATAATACCTCGTTTAATAAATATATATATACGGTCATATTAATCTATTTATAAGCGTGTTATATAGTTGTGTTTGACCTACGGTGTTAATATGTTAATCAATTAAAAATTGTTAAAATAAAACATATTAATTTAAATAAGAAATATTTATTAAAATAATTAGTGATGTATTATATTATTTTTGTGCTAGGTTATTTTGTTTGTTATAATTTTTTTATTTATTAATTTTTATAGATTTTTTATTTTTAATGTGATTCTTAACTTTTTAAAATAAAAAATATCTAAATTAAGGTTTGTATATTATAATTAACTTGATGAAATAGTTTTTTCAATTATGATTTAATTATTTATTTTTAATAATTAATTTAAAAAAATAAAAAAAATATTATTGGTAAAAGTGAAAAGATCATAAATATTTTCATCTTAATAATAAAACATATATTTAAAAATTAATTCATATTATATTTTTTACAATAGAAATGATACTTTGATGATATGATTATAAAAATAATAAATATTTTAATTATATAATTATGAAATTATGTAACTAAAATATATCAATTTAAAATTTAAAATTATATTTTATATAAAAATTAAGTGATTAAGTGATTAAGTGATTAAGTGATTAAGTGATTAAGTGATTAAATTATCTAAATTACATATTTTTAATAAATTCTAGTATAATTTCCCCTTTAACCAAAATCATGTCACTTTATGTTTGTGTTGTCTCAGAAATTGTTGCTTTACACCGCATATTTTTGGCAAATGACCAAACCCTTTTTACCTTTTTCAGATAAAAAAAAATCTGGTTATTTCGCAGCTTGCCCCCTTTTTTATTATTTGATAAGTTTTTTCGGAACGTAGTAGCTTCAGGTATCTTCTTAATTCAATTTGGGATTCTCAGATCCAGAACTGCTTCTTCTTTCCATTTCCCTAATACGAGTTACGAGTTGAAAAATTTAGGTTAAATTTGTTCTCATCCTCCAGAGCTTAATTTTTCTTTTGTCATTAATTTAATTCGATTATGCACAATTGATTGAATTATTATTGATAGTAATCCTGATATTTTAGGTTTTTTTTTATTGTTTGTTTGGGATTCTGGTATTTTATTCTTGTCGTTGCGATCTGTCTATTGATTGCATGGTGTGTAAAACTTGTTGATCCACCCATCTCCATCATTATTTCTAATTGGATATTATTTTTACTTTTGGATTTTTCTTATTTTATTTTATTTTTCAATAAGTTTCTGTACGATGTTCGGATTTGCTTGCCTGATGTATGATGTACATAGCCCTCAAGTTTTGTATTTCTTCCTGCAGTAAAAATAAGACTTCTAATTATTGCCACGTTTATACATTAAACGTATTCTTAATTTTCCCAGGCTTCAAGGAGCAGTTTAACATTTTTCATAGGTTTCCGATTGTCTATTTAGTGAATGCCATAGTTAGATTAGAATAGAGATAATGGATAACTTGATTGAAAAAATGAATGTTATTATAATATTTTGTACCATGTCATACTCGTTGGTAGTGATATTGAGCTCCAGCATCCCTTAGATTTTTTTGAGACATTTTTGTTGTTTGAGTATCATTTTATGAACATACTTAAGATGCAGGTCATAAACTGTGGGAAGACTATGTCCCATTATCAGAGAGATGATGCTGATTATATGGCAAATGAATATGACATGGAAGATGCTGAATATGACATGGATTATGGCTTCCGTGGCAGAGAAACAGGCGGCTTTGAGTCTGATATTGATGAATATGAATTATCGGTTTGTGAACACAATATTTTCTCATATTAGTCTTAATATGCATAAAAAACTGCATTCTTAGAGCTTTTATATAAGCAAATAAGTTTTTTTGATTTAGGCTCCATCCCTCTTCTTTGGCTAAATACATTATAATTAATATTACTATCATTTAATGGTCCTCCTACAGAATAGTAAAGCAGATGATACAACAGCTGCACAAACTAGAGGAGGAAAAGACATCCAGGGCATTCCTTGGAACATGCTTGGCACTACTCGTGAGCAATACCGGCAAACTAGGTTAGAACAGTACAAGAATTATGAAAATATTGCTCATTCTGGAGAGGGTTCCGGTAAGGTAAAATTCTTACGTGCCATCTCTCTCTTTCTTGTTTTGTCTTCTTTATAAATTTAGTTTCAGTAGGTATGCAATATTTGTAATGATTTATGCGTGCAAATTTTTATTACATTTTTTCATTTGTTAACAGGATTGCAAATCAACAAATAAAGACTCCACGTATTATCACTTTAGACGAAATGCAAGATCAGTCAAGTCAACCTATCTTCATTTTCAGGTTGGTCAAGTGAAGCTGTGCAAGTTTGTATCTTTGCCTATGGGCTATTGGGGTTGTTTTTGGGTGGAGGAGGGGGGGCAGCATAAATTATTCTTGAGACTTCTTTCGTATTGGCTATGAAGGAGAAGGAAAAGGGGCATAAATTATAGTGGTCAGCCTTCTTTCTTATTGGCTATGAAGGAAACCGTTGAAACTTCGTTCCAGACTATAGGAAGTTCTATGGAGTTACATTCAGTTGCTAAAAAGCTAGTCACTGAGGCAGTTTCCGAAGTAAGCGGAGATGGAACAAACAAGGGTGCCGGGGGGAGGGGGAATAAATTATTCTTTAGACTTTTCGTAGTATTTAGTTTTTCTGTATGCATGGACAGCATATTGATATATAGATAAGTATTAACATTGTTTACATACAACTATTAATTTGTTTTAGGGAAGTTGTAATAGTACTAATATTTACTCAGACTGTATAGATGCTCAGGCAGGCACACTTTAATTACCTAGGAATAGGATCCTAATGCTGTTTCGTTAACATTTTTAACTTTTGTTGTTTGGTGTTGCAGTTGAGGAATTTGGTCTGGTCTACTTCAAAGCATGATGCCTATGTTATGTCACATTTTTCTATCATTCATTGGTCTTCACTAGCCTGCAGCAGATCTGAAGTTCTGAATGTTTCAGGACATGTTGCACCTTCAGAGGTTAGTGTTCTTGACTTTTGTGGGTCAAATTATGGGTTCTTTATTTTTGATATTAACCATTCTATTTTAGCAAGTTGCTTATGTGAAATTGATCAATTTATCTATCCGTATAGAAACATCCTGGAAGTCTTTTGGAGGGATTTACGCAGACTCAAGTTAGTACTCTTGCTGTAAAAGATAAGCTGCTTGTTGCTGGAGGATTTCAAGGAGAGCTTATTTGCAAGGTCAGTTAGATAACCTAAAGGTTTAATTGCATAACATAACTCTCTGCTCAAATGGACCTTCATTTTTAAACCCCCTCCGCACGGTGTATATATATATATATATATATTTAAGAAGGGATGGTTAAAAGTGAAACTATGTGGATAATTGAGTTATAAAAATCAGAAGAAAATTAACAAAATAGTGTAAATGAGACCAACGTTGTGGTCAACGCTTTTAGATATACCGAAATTGTTTACAGAGTATGCACAATGTTTTGGTTATGAGGCTGCTGATCATGTACCACAGTTTGTCTAATTTTCTTTCAATAATCTATTGACAACAAGACTAAAGAATTTTAATCAATTTTGGTCAAAGTTTTTAGATATACAGATAAAAAAATAGTGAAAATGAGAACTGACATTGTGGTCAAAGTTTTTGGATATACCGATAATTGTTTACAGAGTGCACAATGTTTCAGTTCTGTGGTTGCTGGTCATGTATCACTGTCGAACTTTAGCAAGTTTTCTTTGAATAATATATTGACAACAAGATTAAAGAATTTTAATCATGGTTGCAGCATCTTGATCGTCGTGGAGTTAGCTATTGCTCTAGGACAACTTATGATGACAATGCAATTACAAATGCCATTGATATTTATACGATGCCTAGGTAATCACTCCTATGTTTTATTGGCTTTGGAGTTGTAATTTTCTTGCCTGAACCTAGCTAACGAAGACCTTATTAATTCTCAGTGGTGCAGTTCATTTGATGGCTTCAAATAATGACTGTGGAGTCAGAGACTTTGATATGGAGACATTTCATCTTACACGGCATTTCCACTTTCCTTGGCCAGTGAATGTGAGCTACTTGCCTTCTCTTTCTACTCTTGCAAAATAATATATCGTTGTTTTGTACATTATTTATTTTCTTCTTTACAACTTTGTTGCTGCAAATGTTGGACATTTCTGTTTTCCTTGATTTGTCTTTCTAGTCGTATAAAAAAATAGGTTTTTACCTTTTTAGTGAGTTATATATACCTTCTGCTGTAAAACTTTTAAGCTGCAGTTGACCATGAAATATCATAATTAACCCTTTGCTCAAGTGCTTTGTTACTTCTTGTTTGCAGCATACTTCTGTAAGCCCTGATGGCAAACTTCTTGTAATTGTTGGAGACAATCTTGATGGTTTACTGGTGGACTCGCAAACAGGAAAGGTAATCTATTTTCTTTGACTTATTATGTTAATCTACCTGTGGAGCTTGGAAAGACAAAGCATGTCCTGATTCAAAGTTTTGATTTTGCAGAGAGTGATGTCCATTTGTGGACATTTGGATTTCTCATTTGCATCAGCATGGCACCCCGATGGTGTTACTTTTGCAACTGGTAACCAGGACAAAACCTGCCGGATTTGGGATATCCGTAATCTTTCCAAGTCAGTTAATGTTTTAAGGGGAAACCTTGGAGCAATCAGGTCAATCCGCTATACTTCCGATGGTCAATATATGGCAATGGCAGAGCCTGCTGACTTTGTACATGTTTTTGATGTGAAAAATGGATATGAAAGTGAACAGGAAATTGATTTTTTTGGGGAGATATCAGGCATATCATTTAGCCCAGACACTGAGTCTCTTTTCATTGGGGTATCGGATCGTAATTATGGTAGTCTTCTGGAGTATGGTCGTTCCCGGAATTACCTGTATCTTGACGCTTTCGTTTGAGTTGAACTGGCAATCTGCAAATAAGGACGTTCATGACGTTCATGTCATTGACTATGTTGTGGCTGTAAAGTTGTTTATGGGTGGTGGGGACAGTTGAAGACATTTTAGGTGTAAATTTAGACTTTTAAGTGTAGCTCTGTTGCTTTGTTTCATTCATGGATTTGTTAAATTGTGTAATAGGGAGCATATGTATAGAAGGCCAAAGATTGTGCAGGTTAGAACTTGGAAGTATGTAAGGGTATGGAAACATATTTACGAGGGATGCTATTTATAGAAATAAATATAAAACGTTCAGTCTGTGCTATAATTCCCAATCTCATGGTATGGAAACATATTTATGCGGGATGCTATTTAATAATTAGTATCTATTTTTATTCATTTTTGAAAAGTTTTAGTTTAATATTCATCTTCCTTAAATAATTTTAATTAGTATTTTAGTTCATAAAATAGTTTTAATATCCCATTTTTTTACATAGTTTTTAATATTAAAACCACTTAACGAACATAAATATTAAATTAAAATCCTTAAAAATATGAACAAAATTAGATATTAATTTTTAAATTCAATTACTATGATAACAAACAAATGAAATTGACTCGAATTTTTGAGGGAAAAAAAGGAAAGAAACTGACCAAAGAAAACCCAAGAAAAAGCATTAACGGATTGGGATTTGAACCCGACGTGAATCGAACACGCAACCTTCTGATCTGGAGTCAGACGCGCTACCATTGCGCCACGGATCCGTTATGAAGTTTTTTATAAAAAACAAATATTATATAATGATATAAATAGAGATTTCTGAGAGTTAATACAAAGACAAGAAGGAAAATATTTGAGCTCTCTCTCCCATGCTCATCGACATATTCTTCTCTCTCTCACCTCTTTCATTATCCCAACAGTAAGTTTTACTGTGGAATCAGTTTGAGTACATTTTGAATGAATTAATGGGCTTTTATTCCTCCACCTTGGTCTCAACCCCAGGAGCCATATCTCCAAAGGCACAACAACTCCCTCTTGACAAGCCCATCCAACATATATATATATATCCTTTGAGGGTCTCAGACCTCTGCGCAAGACCACTCTGATTAATTGCACCCATGACTTGTGATATATAAGTCTGAGCACTGGGTTGTCTCTGTTCTTGAGCAGGTTCGTCTTCTTTAACTTCCAGAGGGAAAGCGTGATCGCGTTGGATTTAGAATCGTCACTTTGTCATCTTTTCGTTTATTATATCTTGGACACCTCTACGATCCCTACTTTTTTGGCTGAACATTAATTAATTCGTTTCTGTTGTTCTGTTTCGTGACTTTTCTCCTGTTTGATTCACCTGAGTTTTTGGAAGAATCTGCACTCGTCACTGCTATATAAACTAGTAATTTCCACTTACTATCGTTTTCATGACTATGCGTTGAAGTTGTTGATGTTTGGAATATCAAAAACCCTCTCGTTGTATGCTCTTTTAGTAGTGTGATGTAACCTGTAGGTCCCATTTGCCAATAGCAACTTGGTAATTGTTAATCTGTTAGCAATCATCATAGCAATCTTAAGTTTTTAGTACGAGAGGAAGTGTGAGATCGGTGGAACTGGATCATACTTCCTGTATTTTAAAAAAAATGTTTGACTCGATCAATAAACTGAAATATTTTTAATTTTTTTAATCTTATCCTATCAAAATTCTTTCTCAAATTACTTATTAATTTCACCGTTAAATTTATAATTATTCATACTTTAATGTGAAGATTGTGGGATTATGAAAAATATTGAAGTAATTCATATACAATTATACGATTGGATTGTATTTTTTTACGTACGGTTCTCTTGTCTATGTTCTGGGAGTCATTTTTTTCTGACAGTTGTGATATCTCTAACACTCATGAGACATGTGTAACTCTTCATAGCATAAGTTCACTTAATTTTTAAAATTACAAAATAACCAACTCCAATTTATTTGGCTATTGATGATTGTGCATGAACTTTCCTCAAGATTAATTAATTTTATTATTATAATTTGTATATTATACCTAAATTTTGGTCTAATATTATGGATTTTTTCCACCCACATTTTGTTTTTGATATGTTTTGTTATGTTTCAATTTATTTTATTTCTAAATTTAAATTTAGATATTTTTTTAAATTTTTTACATTTTAAAACGTTAATATTTCAAGACATAAATTATCAAGTGAAATCGAAAATTTATAATCTTATTAACTTAAAGAGTGATACATGTTTCAAGAATTAAAGAAAAAAAAAACTTAATGCTTTTTATCGAACTTTTGAACTAAAACTCATATTTTAAATATTTCGACTTCCAATAGTTACTTTGAAGTATATTCTTCTTTTCTCTTACTTTGAAATATAATCTTACTATATTTGATTCAATCAATAAGAACAATTTAAAAAATGCTTACTCTATTTAAAAAAAAATCGTACGCTCAACGTATCAAGAGAAAAGTGTACATTTAAGAGGATTAATAATAACATTGTGATAAGTAGGTAGCGGTATTTTCTCTAATACGGTTAGAAATTTTGATTGTTCTATTCTTCAATGGTTGCATATTCAATGGTTGTATATGCATTCTTGGTATAAATGGAGGACCAATAGGATGACTATATCCTATATAAAATATAGGTTGTACATCATGAGATTGCATGTGACATGTTTGGTGGCATGATTGGCCAATGAGACATGCCTTGGTTGTAGTATGATGTCATACTTGGCATGTATTGTGATTAATATTGCTTTAAAATAGCAATCTCACTTATTACTAAGGCTTTAAAAGAGTTCAATTATTCTTCAATTTTACAGTACTTCTCCTTACTGACTATGTGAGATCTTTGTTTTGGAATATTAAAAAACTCCATATAACTATCATATTGGCTTCCTCCCCTAACACGACCAGAATGCTCGTTTCTAAATACATGATATATCACATATTTTCCTAACTATTCGATTATTTCATCATTGACTATTTGTTATTGAACAACTCTATATAAATAATAAAGCAAAAATATATATCATACATTATTACATCAATATGCAAAAATCATAAGGACTTTGTATCAAGTTAAATTACTAACCAACTTATTGAGTTATTCTTCTTCTCGTTTAGCTATTGGTTTTAACTTCTTTGTTTTAAAGGTCTTTGTTTTTATATACAATTCAGATCGGATAACCGATCTACTCAATTTAACTTCCTGTATAAATTAAATAAATTTATTAACCATGATGTCAACTTAAATTTGAGGAAAAAATATATAAAAATAATTATAAATCACGAAGTCTTTTCATACTTGTGGTTCAATTCAAGGGTGTTCTTAAGGGATTTTGTATAGTTATTGTTAATTAAGTGGTTCCAAGTATGGAAACACATAATTTTTGACTAATTTGAACCTTTTGTATTCCTTTCATGTCTTATTTGTAATCTTGTAACACTTGTTAATCCAATTATCAGGGACTTTAAAACAATTATGTAAAAAAATACGTTTTAGATGAGATATAATACAAAAAAGATATGTAATTAATTATAAAACAAAAAGAGATTAACATAAATGGTTTTCCACATCTTCTACTTTTCAACATCTTCGACCTTAATCCAATCATTTATAGTGATTGGTATACTTGACTTCATAAGTATACCAATAGAAGATTTTAATTGTTGGTAATTTTTTCCTAATGGATTACGAGTTTCATCAAATTGAATGGGTACTCTATCATCTAGATTAAGTGAAGCATCAAGTATATTAGTCTAACTCCTTCTTTTCAAGTGCCTCAATGGATCATTTTGATCTCTAATCTCTCACACCTTTAAATTCATGAAATATCTGCAAACAAGGATGGAATATAAATTAGTTGACAATTTTAAGTCCAAACATATAAACAAGAGTTATTAGAATAATATAGAACATATATTATGTTTAATTAGGTTGTTGATCGTATATATATATTCTTTCACAATCACTTCGAGTCCATGACAAAGAATCATTGTCATAAGCTAGATCATCACATATATTAGTTAATTTGTTTGAGAAATGACTAATATTGGATAATATATCAAACATTTCATCATCTTCTAAAACATCACAATGGTATAACTCTTTTTGTAGAGGTGTTAACACAACATGCCATCTTGTGTCAATTTGATCGCTCACGTAAAATACTTGTTTTGCATGAAGTGCTAATGTGAAAGGATCATCACTATGACTTATCTTGGATAAGTTTATAAGGGTAAATCCAAAATCATCTATTTTATATCCAACATTGATAACATCTTTGACTCAATCATATAAGAATGTTGTTTCATGGAAGACCTCATAATTGAGTTCCCAAATTTTCTGAATTATACCATAATATATTCTATTAGAAAGTATATAATTACTATCTTTTGAACTGGAAAATTGCTTAGTTTGTGTAACCATCTTCACACCACTATTTTGATTTACTATGACTTTGTCCCTTGCTTGATTCGTAAATCTCGAACCATTAATTGTGAAACTAGAATATGATTTGACATCAAATTTTGGACCATATGCAAGTCATTCTAAAGTTTCTCTTATTTTATGATTAGGTTTGTTAAGTTTAACTTAAGTATATGCATATAAAAATATAAAATGTGTTTAAAACAAAGTTTTAAAACATTATATAAAACTACTAACAAATTCTTTTATGTGACACTTATATGGTTGTGAGACCAATTAATAAGCTCTCGTTATTGTTTATCATACAACCATTTTTCTCCTTCTTCTTTTTTATAGCAAGGATTAATTTTCAGTAAGTTTGAATGCATTCTGTAATGTTATTCAAGATATATCAATTAGATATCATTAATAGTTAAATAAATAATAATTCTATTTTAAATGAAAAGGTTGAACCTGTCATTATTTACTCTATGAACTATTGTGCCTCATTATTATTTACCAAAATGATTCGGTGTGCTTTTTCCCATCGAGTGCGATCAATAAACAATTTATTACTTTCACCGAGCATATGGTTACCTACTTGGATTATGTAACGTTCTAAGAACAACTTGTGCGTATGATTCCCAATTTTAGTACAACCACTAAAGTATTTAAAACAAAAATCAATGGCCTATTTAGCAATGTAACGTTCCACCATGCATCCTTCAAGATGATTTCGATTATTTACATATCCTTTAAGGACTTTCATGTATCTCTAAAAAATATACATCCATCTTAAGTAAGTAGGACCACACAATTGAACCTCTCAAACTAAATGAACATACAAGTGAATCATTATATAAAAAAAGGAAAATATTTTGCAAGTAGACACAAATTCTCCACAACATTTTCCTATAAAGAATTTAATTTTCCAATGGATATAGAATTCTTGCATATTGTATTGAAGAATGAACTATGATGAATTATTAATAATCGAACATGTTTTGGAAGAATTGACCTAATAGCAACTGGTAATAACTGTTGCATTAAGATATGACAGTCATGTGATTTCAATCTATAAAGTTTTTTATCGGTGATAAACACAAAATTTCTTAAGTTGAATGAGTAACCATCATGAACTTTCATATTTGCCAAATATTTACAATACACATTCTTTTTTTTTGTCATTGTATATGATGTTGGTGGCAAGTATATTTGATTCTTATCATTTTTCACCCTTGGTGCCAATTTAGGTCGTATGCCCAGTTTTTTAAAATCCAATCTTGCTTTAATTCCATTCTTCATTTTTGTAAGTATATTAAGTAATGTACCAATCAAGCTCTCACATACATTTTTCTCAATGTACATGACATATAAGATGTGATGAATGTGTAGGTCTTTCTAATAAGATAATTTTCAAAATATTGATTTTTTATTCCAATAATCATGATCTACTCATTCAGTAGCATTTTCCTTTTTTACCCCTTTTATTAGCTCACCTTTTTCATTTCCCTCTATCAATGAGTATTCTTTTTTCATCTTTTCATATCATTTGAATTTCATATCATTCAATTTCTTTAATATCTTAACACCTCGCAAAGGTCTTAGTGCAGGATCATGATCTTATTTACCATTGAAAGGTTTCTTTTGGTATCTAAACTTGTATCCATATGGCAAAAATCTTCTATGTCTTCTATAAGACATCTTTTATTTGTGAACAAGATAAGTTGCAAAAGTGCCATCACTAAAAATATGACATCCTATATAACCTTTTGTTGCATGTCCTGATAAGTTTCTATACGTAGGAAAATCATTAATTGTCCATAAAAGAACCCCCCTCAAGTTAAAATATTCTTCTTTATATGGATCGTAAACATTTACACATTTATTCCACAACGTCTTTAAATCATCTATTAGAGGTTGTAAATGTACATCAATATAAACTTCAAGTTGTTTCAGTCTTGAGATTAATAATGTTAACATAATAAATTTTCTTTCTATACACAATCAGGGAGGAAGGTTGTATGTTACCATAATTACTGATGTTCTATATCTACTACTAAGGGAACTATGTGGATTAATTCCATCAACATCAATGAAAAGATGAAGATTGTGCAGATGAGATGCAAATTAAGAGGATAAATTATCTACTAATTTTCAATTTGGAGCATTACAAGGATGACATAGTATCCCATCATCAGATTTATTATTTGAATGCCAAGTCAACATCTTTGATGTCTCTTTAATTTTCAACAACCTTTGAAAGCGAGGAATCAAAGGAAAGTACTAAAGAACCTTTGCGAGCACACCTTTTTAAGCGTTATCTCATTTGTAGTATGCTTTCATCTCGATTCTTTACACACTAGATAATCATCTAATGTCTCATATTCTTTTCTATAAAGAATGCAATCATTTGGACAAAAATAAATATTATGATACTGTATTCCAATTCGACTAAGAAATTTCTTCACTTTATACATTGAAGATGACAATTCATTACCCCCAGGAAACATATTTATTAACACATTTAGTAATTCTGTGAATCTCTTGGCAGAATAATCATTTTTTCCTTCACATTGTACAAATGAATCAATCCCAACATTTTAGTGTATTTCTTGCACTCTAGATTCAACGGTTTTCCTGTATCTTTTAGAAGTTTTTTAAAAGTTTTGTGTACATTATGATAAGATGTATATAATTCATTTACATTTTTATTTATCCCTTCCCCATAAGTATCATCAATATTTTTTTCATGGTAATACCAACATTTATAACTCAAAAGAATATCACTATAAATAAGGTGATACTTAACCTCGTAAATATCATGAAATATCTCATTTTTACATTTAACATATAAACATCGAATCATACTAATTTCATTATTTTAACTATAGAAATGTAGTTTCTACTCAATTCTACAATTTGAAATACAAGATTTATCCATTTTCTATTAATAACATTAAACATATTAAATATGAATCCAATCAATATATTACAGATATTATTATATATGAATTCCTTAATTATTAGAATATATTTCAAAACATCATATAAAAATAAATACATAAAAACCAAACAATTAATAAATATATATCATATAATAATTTTTATATATATATATATAAAGGCATGTAATTAATAATAATAGATATTTTATACATATATAATACTAAATATTAATAAACCCATTATACATTATATACATATATAAAAATATATTTTATGTACATATAAATAACTTTCAAAAATTTTAAGTTTAAAATAATTAATATGTATCAAAAACCTAATTATATAAAATTATTAAAATAAATAAATGAATAAAATATCTTCTTATCTTCTAAGCTTGAATAAAAATACACAATCTACATAACACAAAAATTTATACACATAATCAATAACACATAATATACATTAAAATTAAAAAAATATGAATAATAAGTGTAAAATAATTCATAGAAATACTTAAAAGAGTAAATGAAATGATAAAATGGAAAAAAAAAATGAAGAAAAAACAGTATTTGATAAGTAAGAAAGTGAAGGAAAATAGGTATGAAAAATTGAATATTATGCTAAAAAGGAATAATGGATTCAGAAGAGAAATTGGAGAGGAATAAAACTCACTAAATGACGCCAAAAATGATGGTCAGAGGTGACCGAAAAATGAAAAAGAGTATAAGAAGAGGACGATTGGTTTTTTTAGCAACTGAGGAACAAGAAACACGATTGTTTGTTAAATGTGGAAGAGAAGAGATGAAAGAAAAAAAATAAGGTAACATTGGTTGACACATGATTGATGCTTCAACTGATGCTAATTTTTATAAATTTTTAAGTCAATCTATCAATAGACTGACTTAAAAATTATTATAAATTAATTTTGAGCAAAAAAACGATTTTAAATGTTGACATAATTATCTTTTATTGTAGTAATAATATCTTTGTAATTTAAAACATGAGTATTTTAACACATAAATTGTCAAGTTTGATTGAATATTTATTATCTTATTAACAAAAAGAGTCATATATGTTAAATAGTTAAAAAAAAAAATAAAAAAAAAAATCAGATGTTTTTTATTAACTCATGATAAGATGTTGCATATTCATCTTATTGAGATTTTGTATTTTTACTTGGAAAGAATAAAATATCAGTGCCTTAATTTGAATTATTACACATGCAAAGTTATAAATTCCAAGTAACTAAAACTCAAAGTCGAACTATTTCGACTTCCACTAGTTACTTTGAAGTATATTCTTCTTCTTTTTTATTACTTTGAAATATAATCATGAATACCCTAAAATCCTGACATATTTTTTATTTTAGGCTCCGAATCCGAGTTAGACTTTTTTTTGTCTGCTTATTAATGTTTATTTTAAAATCTTAACTGTTTATTTTTACATAAATTTTAAATTTAAAGTTATTAATAGAAAATAATATTTAACTATTACATTATATAGATTTGATAAATAAAAACAATAAAAAATATTATTATTTCTAAATATATATATCCATTATAAGAAATCAAAAAATGTACTCTGAATGAAGGCATGATTTTGCATACATATACAAACATTTCAAATCCTGCTACAGTTACATGAGTGTGTAATTAAGTTAAAATTATTACACTACAAAATTTACTAACTTAGAGATTTCCACTTACATTATGAACTTGTTACAAACTTTGTGCCTATGTTATATAACTTTCCAAAAGAAAAAGAAAAAGAAAAAGAAAAGAACAAAATGCATGAATGGAAAAATTAAACGATGTATGTTTTCTATATCTTTCCCTGATCTTAAAATACGTACAGTCATATAAATTTAGAGGCGTTGTTGTAGCATAATGATACTAAGAGATAGCATTCTGAGGCGCGCAAATTCAAGCTTAAGGATTCGATCTCCAAAGTGTGTGGCCCATGTATATACAAGCTAGCGTACATATATACATATAATTATAGCTTTAGGAGCATACATACAATAATAATTCATTAGAAAGATAAGAAAAGTAAAAAATAATAATTACGAATTACTCGAAGATCGATGAATTAATAGCATTGAATACCCTTTCATTAAGTTGTAATATTAGCTTAATTTACTTTACATAATACCATTTGCAATGCTGTTTCCATGTGATTAAAGGGCATCTTAATTAACATTTGTCCAATTTTTAGCTCATGAGAATAAACTTTTACATCCTAACGTCTATCAATATTAATCAGAACACACTTTAAATATAATCGTTTTTTTTTCACAATTAATCTAGATTTAATTTCGATTAAAATCCTAATGAAAATTTTCTCATTTGAAAACTTTATCCGAATTTAGATTTAATTACTCCACTATGTTTTTGGATGCACAAAATCCATGAATTTACTTCTGATTTTGGAAATATAGTACTGTAGAAAAAACAAGAAATAACTCTACACAAAAGAGTTCTCTAGTTTGTATTATTTTCTTCATATTTTCATTACAATTGTATAGCTATTTATAAGGAAATTTTATTCCTTCAATTACTCTTTAAATTAAGCATTCCTTGTTTTACTCCTTGAATTAAGGATTCCTTGTTTTACTCCTTGAATTAAGGATTTCTTGTTTTACTCCTTGAATTAAGCTCCTTGTTTTATTCCTTGAATTAAGGTCCTTGTGTTTATTCTTTGAATTAAGAACTAATATCCAATACTCCCCCTCAAGCTGGATCCAGAAGATTTATGGATCCAAGCTTGGACAAAAGTCGTTGAAATTGATGAGAAGCCAAGGGCTTGGTGAAGATGTCAGCCAGTTGGTCGAAGCTTTTTGTATAATGTGTCTGAATCACCTGTGATTGAACTTGTTCACGAACGTAATGACAATCAACTTCAATGTGTTTCGTCCTCTCGTGAAACACTGGGTTTGATGCTATATGCATAGCTGCCTGATTGTCACAAAATAAGGACATAGGAAGAGTTGTAGGAACACCTAAATCACACAGAAGACCTTTAAGCCATATCAACTCACACGCAGTTGAAGCCATTGCACGATACTCTGCTTCGGCACTTGATCTGGCAATCACAGTTTGCTTCTTACTCTTCCATGTGACCAAGTTTCCACCGACAAATGTACAGTAGCCAGTGGTGGACTTGCGATCAATTGCATTCCCTGCCCAATCAGCATCACAATACCCCATGATTTGTGTGTTGTCATTCTTCTTCATGATAATACCACGACCCACTGATCCTTTTAAGTAGCGTAAGATCCTTTTAACAAGGGTCAAATGCTCAAGTGTTGGGGAGTGCATGAATTGGCTCACAATACTTACAGAATATGTGATGTCAGGTCTGGTGATTGTTAGGTAGATCAACTTACCAACCAGTCGTTGGTAATAACTTATATCCCTGAGTGGCGTGCCCTTCAAGCTAGGTTTGAGCTTGCTGTCAAGAGGGGTAATGGCTGGTTTAGCATCGCTCATGTTAGCTTCCTTAAGCAAATCTAGGATATATTTCCTTTGGTTAAGAAAGAGTCCCTTGTGCGAGGTTGCCATTTCTATACCAAGAAAGTACTTCAATATCCCAAGGTCTTTAATTGCAAACCTTTGTTTGAGGGATTGTTTGAGGTTGAAAATCTCGTCAGCATTATCACCTGTAATTATCAGATCATCTACATAAATCAGCACAACCAATTTGCCCATAGCTCCTGTGCGAACAAATAGTGAGGAATCGACATTGCTGCTTTTGAAACCAACACTAGTGAGAACTGAGCTTAGCTTGGCATACCAAGCTCGTGGGGACTGTTTCAAACCATAAATGGATTTGTGCAATTTACACACTAAATCCAGTTCATTGCTTTGAGGATGCCCAGGTGGCAATTTCATATAGACTTCTTCTTTGAGATCACCATGCAAAAATGCATTCTTCACATCCATTTGGTACATAGACCACCCCTTGTTTACA
The DNA here is from genome assembly GCA_037013495.1 of Hippophae tibetana. Classification (NCBI taxonomy): domain Eukaryota; kingdom Viridiplantae; phylum Streptophyta; class Magnoliopsida; order Rosales; family Elaeagnaceae; genus Hippophae; species Hippophae tibetana. Next base: position 84,730,485 of record CM072803.1, read on the forward strand.
ACCACAGACAGTAACACTCTTACCGTGTTCATTTTTGCAACAGGTGCAAATGTTTCTTTGTAATCCACCTCGAATGTTTGAGTGAATCCCCGAGCCACCAATCTTGCTTTATACCTCTCAATTGATCCATCTGACTTGAATTTGAGCTTATAGATCCATTTGCAACCCACAACTTTCTTGCCTTTTGGAAGTTTGGTGATGCTCATTTAGGAGCCATGACATAACCAGCTGATCCTTACTAAGCCAGGATTCATAGGTTGGTGAGGAAACATCAGGTACTTCGATGCTTCCATTTATGAACCCCAACTTGGACCTTCCACCTAGAGCCAGAGACACTGCTCTTGACCAAGGCAAGTAATTAAACTCATTCAACAAGACTGAGCTTAATCTTTGATTTGGGTTGACATCCACCTCATGCATATTCATGAAGGAAAGCACTGATGAACTTTCAGCTTCTGATCCTAGCGGCTTGTCTTCAGCCATTTCAAAGATTGAAGATGCTAAGATAATAATAAAGCAGAAGCAAGTTAATTTTCCTGCTTTGATACCATGTAGAAAAAACAAGAAATAACTCTACACAAAAGAGTTCTCTAGTTTGTATTATTTTCTTCATATTTTCATTACAATTGTATAGCTATTTATAAGGAAATTTTATTCCTTCAATTACTCTTTAAATTAAGCATTCCTTGTTTTACTCCTTGAATTAAGGATTCCTTGTTTTACTCCTTGAATTAAGGATCCCTTGTTTTACTCCTTGAATTAAGGATTCCTTATTTTACTCCTTGAATTAAGCTCCTTGTTTTATTCCTTGAATTAAGGTCCTTGTGTTTATTCTTTGAATTAAGAACTAATATCCAATAAGTACTTATATATATGTACGTAAGAAACGTTGACAAAATGATAAATAGGAAAGGTTTTATAATTTTGAATATTTAAAATTCAAATACGATCGATACCAAAGATTTCTAATCTGTTTCTTGATCATATTTTTTTTTTCAATTAAAAAAAGAATCTATTTTCATGACTATTTATAAATGCATATGTGAAAGCGACCATGAAATTAAGTAGTTTAATTTGGTTAGTGAATTTGATTTATTTTACTCTCTTTTTTTATAATACATACCTTTAAGTATTTTTTTTATTAAAGAAATATTAGAATTATAAGTTTAAATTCATTTAATCTAATTAAGAGAAATGGAGAAATAACTTTTATGAGGTAAAGATATGCCAAAATAACAATATTATACGAAAGGAAGATAAAGTAACTCATAACAGGATCGATTCACTACATTTTATTGCCAATCTCTTAAAGAAGTCCAACGGATTATTGTTCCAATTTGTTAATATAAGTCATATAACTTTATTCCATATAAAAGTATAATTAATATTAAAAATTAAAAATATATATTTCATATATTTTTTTAATTTAACAATAATAAAAATTATTATAATAATATTATTAAAAACACACACTATTCATTCACATGATAAAGCACCGAATTAAACACCTTGATGTCATAACAACAAAGTACTATTATCTTCTCTCACTTTATTAGTCCTTGAGTGGCCAGAATTTTGTTCATGGAATTTTAAAGTCTTTTATTTGCTTAGTTTGCTTAGTTTTCTATAGGACTATATATATATATATATATATATATATATATATATATATATATATAAGAATTTTGAAGGAATATTCAAACAACTACTATTGAAAAATTAATTTGATTTTGATGGAATTAATTAAATAACAAATTAAGAGAAAAAAAAATGGTGAGTTTCGTATATATTAAAGGAACAAACTATTGAAAGCATTATTTTTGCAAGTATATATGCCTGCTTTTGGTCAAGTAACGCAAGTAGGTTGTTAAGGGCTGACAATCAATCTATATTATACTAATTATTAATCACTTATTATAATTTTTTTTGAATAAAATTATACACATGTTTTAAATTAATTTATTATTGTAATTATACTTTATTATAGTGTAATTTATTTAGAATTATTTTTTATCACTTAGAATTTAAAATAATAACATTTATTTTAAAGACTATTTAAAATATTAGAGATTTACTTTTTATCCATTAAATAATAAAATATTAAAATTTAAAATGTTAAAAATTATCTTTATTTAAATATTAGAGTAATTTTTTGCTCAATTTTTTTTAGATAATAATAATAATATTATAATTTAATTTAAAATTAATTATTTTTAATATTTTATTAAAATTTCGTACAATGCAACTATTTACACTAATTTTCTAAAAAAAAAACGATGTAAATAAATATAGATATCACATTATTTTTTTAATAAGTACTTACGCTAATAACTGTAACTACATCTAATGCTTATTATATTCAAACAAGCATATATCATTAATCTTTTGTTTAAAAAAAGTATATATAATGTTACCCGAAATTAAGCAACAAGTAGGATTAAGTTATAAATATATACCCATTAATAATTTTTTTTAAAGTTAAGAAATATATGTAAGATGAATTTAGATTTTGAATTAAGATAATATCCTATATTTATCTCATATATCTTTGGATTCAATTAAGAAAAACTTCAGGCTTTTGAAAATTAAAATAGAGCGATTTAAGGCCTTACTTTGAAAAATTAAAACCGCGTCGAAGGTAGCTTGGTATACAAGTAGTTATAATAACACCCAAACAAAAACGTAAGACAAAATTTTATACCATTATTAATAGTTAATATGTGGACGCGTGGGCATGAAATTGTACACACAAGATAATTTAAAGGGAAACTAATGAATGACACATAGGAATAAATTCAGATTAATTCGCCTGTCATTTTAAAAAGCGTAGTTTCCATTTAGATGGTCTGTTTCCCGTCAAGTACGTCCTCAACCTTATTTTATAATTATATATAATTTTTTTTTTCTAACCAAATCATAATTATCTTAGTGAAAAAATAAACCTCATCTCACTTCAAATTAAATCTCCTTATATAAAAAGAAATCTTGAATTTGGTACCTATCTTATAAAAAAGGGAAAATTATTATCATAAATCCCTTCAGATTTTTTAATATTACAAAAAAAATTGAAATTTTTATTTTATTACAATATCATCCTTTAAATTATAAAACTTTTATTAATTTTATTGTAAATAATTCAATTAAAAAGTTAATAAATAATAACATATAATTACTATTTTTTAAACTTACGATATATTTTTACTATTTGGAAAAAATGTAAAAAAAAAGAAAGAAAGTATGAAAGTACACGTAATAGAAAAAATAAAAATAAAAAGAAAGTGAAGATTTATTTAGGTCATGAGGCCCTAAATAGCAGCGGAAGTAGTAGGATTGACACACTAAATAGTAAATAGGTAGAGCCGTAGAGGTAGTGAGAAGTGGTTTGGTGGTATTGGTGTCACGGTCACTGGAATTTTCCTAAAATCGACAAGAAAAAGAAAAAGAAAATAATAAAAGTTATTTATGGAACGAAGATATTGTGATGATCTGAAAGAATGGAATCAGAAACTAAGAACGTGACAGTCAATTTTCTTATACACTCACGCACGTACCAAAACTAATTAAACCTCCTATGAATCTGCCGTTAACAATATTTACATATAATCTCTCAATCAACAACCCACGAAAACAGGAAAACAAACAGCTTCATATATATATCAGCTTGATTCTTGCAAGCTGCTGCAACGTATGATTTTACAACTTTGACCCTCAATCATCTCCTCATCTTCTACTTCTTCAGAATTCTAATGTAAACTCTCTTTTATCTTTTTCGTATTCTTTCTCTTTATTTCCATTATCTAATAGAAAGTTTACTCCCACTAAACTCACTCAAAAAAAAAAAAAAAAAAAGTTAAATCCCAGTTGGATTTTTTATTTTATTTATTTAGGGTTGCTATATATATCTCGTAGTTTTTACAGTTCCATTTTGAAGGTAGCTAAAGTTGTGGTGATTTAATTTCTTTGAAGGATACGATGAAAGATCAAGAGACCAAGAAGAGATTTAATCAACAACAACTTGATGATCATGGTGATGGAGATCAAGAAGTGGGTAATATTGAGCAAGAAACTAACCCCAATGAGACTTTAAGTATCAAGCTCACGATTGCGAAGGCAGAGACCACCATTAGTGATACTGGTCCAGTTGGAAACAATAACTACTCACGAGTCTGTGAGATTTGTAACAAATGGTTCAGTAATGGTAAGGCTTTAGGAGGTCATATGAGAATGCACTATCAACAACTTAAGATTCAGAAACAAAAGCCTATGAATAAAAAATACCCTAAAAACAGTAGCTTTACTGTGGGTAATAATGGTGGTTGTTTCAAGAAGATGGAGGTTAGTCCCGTTTGTTTTCTTTGTCGCAAAAACTTTCAATCAATGAAGTCGCTATTTGGACACATGAGGTCTCATCCCGATAGAGATTGGAGAGGTATTCAACCACCACCACCTCCTTCAATTTCTAACAACAACGTCACTTCTTCTTCTGCTCTTTCAAATTCCAATCTTCCAGTTTTCACAGCTTCCGATCATGATCATCCTAAGATTAACGCTTCAGATTCACCTGATGATGTTGGTGTTAATTATCATCATGATCTATCGGACAGTACTCATAATCCTCTGCCTAAATGGTCTGTGACTGGAAAAAGAGGTAGCAAAGGCATAGTTGGGTCTAGCTCTGATTTGGAGGAGAAGTTAAACGAAGCGGTTCAGGATCTGATGATGTTAGCTTCCTCTGACCCACGATCAATAATATCTGACTGTTCAAATCGTCAAATCCCCAAAACTGAGGTATGCCATGAGGTTACTAATAGCAACTCTATAATTTCTCTGAACAAAACCCAAATGGCTGTTGATTCACTGAAAAATGTGGATAAAGGCAAAGGAAAGGCCCTACTTGAATCCGATGATCAGTTTGGTGCTGAAAAGTCTCTAACTTTGAAGTTGGGAGGAGTTAATAATCATGATCAAAATAAGAAATACTCAGAATCAGACATTCAGAATTCAGAATGTAGTCAGCTTGGGTTGATCTCTAAGATGAGGAAGAGGAGAAGAAAGATGAAATTGGAAGAAGCTGATGACATTGGGGATGAAATTAAGAAGCAGAAATCTAACTATGATCAATATAGGTGTTGTGCATGTAACAAATCATTCCGAACCCATCAAGCATTAGGGGGTCACAAGTCAAGCCATTACAAGAAACAGAACAAGAAGTCTCTGTTTTTGCAGCCTAATTCTGAATCAGCAATGGATCAGGAAACTTATGGACAACAAGTAGTGGATCATGAAATAGAAAAAGTAGTTCATGAGTGTAAGATTTGCAACAAGATTTTTTCATCAGGTCGGGGTCTTGGTGGCCATAAGAAGATTCACTCTGTAGCCACTAATGGTGTTATTAATAAAACAGAATCTCCAGGAGAAGCGAGTCAGACTGGTCCAAGAGTTGTTCTGAATTTTGATCTTAATGAGATTCCAATAAATGAAGATGAAGATGAAGATATCGGTTCTTCTGCTAATACTTTGCCTGAAAATGCTGCTTCTTCTAACAATTCAGTTGCCTAATTTGTTCAAATTTCAGGGCTAGTTTAAATTGAACATCGTTCTAGCAAGTAAGAACTTTTTTTAAGAGGTCAGTAGCTCAAATACATTTTGGTTATGACCAAACTATCAGTTAGCTTTTTGTTTTGTAGTAACAGTTGCAGAGTCTAGCTCTTTTTTTATTTCTTGCCTTTTATCTTGTGGGGACGTTGTGTCTTTGCCCCTTTTGTGTTAATTCTCTTTCGTGTAATGGGATGAAGGGCTCTACAACCAATTTTTTTTTTTTAAAGGAGAATATCAGTTAACTTGCTTTTAAAAATTACGCTAAAATCATTTTTTTCCCCTAATGAAGTGATTATATTAGTAATCAGTATAATTATTAGCAGCTGGATTTCTGATCATGATCTTACAGCATATAGTAGACGGAGGGAGGTAAGAAAAACTAAAACATCCTTCAATTTGATCTTGGCTCTACAACATCAATTACATCTTAAAATCACTTAATTTTTATAAATAAATATTTTAATAAACTTATTTTTAAATTATTTACGATTAGTTTTGATAAAATCGCTTTAACCGTTTAGATTTTAATGTGATATGACTATTCACTTCGTCATTTATAACACAAGTTTAAATAATATTTTATTTATTTAAATTGTTGAGTTAATAGTTATGATATTTGTAATTGGTTTATTGTTTAATGATATTTTATCTGTAATATTTTATTTATTTATTTATTTATTTAAAATAAATGAATTAAAATTTAAAAAAAAATAAATGATTTAATATTTCTTTTTTAAAACAAGTGAATTAATAATTGTTTTTATTTTATTTTTAAGAAGTGACTTAGAAAGCTATTTCCCAAGTAAAGCATGATGACTCATTGTTGAAAAAAATAACCAAAAGGTACTTTTGTTTCTTTGGCAAAAAGAAAATAATTGCTAAGAGTTTTTTTTCTATGCAATTATGCATCATGTTATTCAACCAATATGCCAGACAATTAAGATATAAGAAAATTCTCTTTACTAAATTCATAATATACAATTCTAAAATTATGTATGTTTTATTAAATTTTATATGTTATTAGTTGTTTTTAAAAAAAATGATATTTAAATAATTTAGTATTTTTATTTCGTTTCATTATAATTTTTAGTAAACATATCGAAACAAAAATAATATTTTCGTTCTCTTTATTTTTTAACCCGATTCATTTTTTACGAATTAATAAACACATCTTTAAATATTATTAATTATCTAATATTTTTCTCAATTTTTACAATTTTACTTTATTTTAATCCTTATTTTACCTTGATTTCAATACTCGAACAAATAAACTAATAATAAAAATATCTATACTAGATTGATCCAGATTTCAATTTTCTTGCCATAAATAATGTCCTGTTAGTCACAGCAATTGATCAATCTCTGCTTCTTCTTTTTTTTCTGTTATCTCAACTCTTTACTGTAAATCACTTTTCATTGTTTATTCACTTTATTGTATTAGACTGATAACACACATGGCTAATGTTAAATGGTGGAGATATATTGACTCAAAGGAGACGAGACTATTATAACCCTCCCACAGGAACCTCGTTCGCTCGTTGCCTTAACTTGCAAGAATCTCAGCCTTGAGTCCTCGAGTTAAATTCAACTATTTGTTGTTTTATTTTAATAAGAAGTAAAGAATTTCTTTCGAGAATAAAAGAAGGATTATAGGAATTTGGGAACTCGTTGAGTGATCCGGAAGAATTAATGGTGGGGTATATTGAAGGGTTCTTTTTGTGCTGATAGTGACGTAGAGTTATCTTCCACCTAATATATCATAATATTTTGATATATATTTTTATAAAATTGTATAAATAATTCACAAACAAAGAACGAGTTCCAATAACTTGGAGCTAGACTTAATTAAGACACTAACAAAACTAGTCTCATTCTGAGGACACATTAGCCGTACAATTCGAACGTACCAAAAGAAAACTTAAGCTCTTCAGACTTGGGAACCATCTCGGATCCATGTATTCATGATGATGATTTCAACATATATAAATAAGAGTCATCTCCTTACACCTCTTAACAGTATCCAACAGAATAATCTCTCACATGTATAACCAAACTAATCTAGTTATAAATCGTTAAATTTTTTACATTATTCGTAAGATACGTATACGAATTTGGACTAACATTTCAATAATTTAAATCACATGAGTAATCAAAACGCTCAACTAACACTTCAAAAGTTAACATAATAACACAAATATAAAGTGAATCCTAAAGTATATTCAATAATGAAAAACTCTACTTAAAATATTTAAAAATAAGTCAATTAACTTAAATAATGTAGTGATTTTATAACATGAAGCAAAGTTCAATAAAGATAAATTCTTTAAAATTAATTAATATAATCAAATAATTATAATTACATATAAAATTATTTGATCTAAATATTCAAAAACATAATTAAGAAGAAGTTATATGAACATATAATCACAATCATAAATCAAATAAAATCACGATATGTTTGATAGATTAATTAAAAAAAGAAATCTAAATGAAATATTATTTAATTTTTGCAAAATAATTTGAGAGAGAGAGAGAGAGAGAACACAAAAACAATTTAAAAATTTGAATGAATATAAAGCATTGGGTTATTTATAAATGAAAGATGAAACCTTAATGATAAGTTAAGGACCAATTATCATTCTATCCATAAAATAATTCATAGATAAATAATTAATAGGAACAATATGTTAAAACAATAGTTTTGTTTGAGTAAACAAATATGTTATAAGTTGAAATCCTAACCATTCGATTGATACAATCTAGACTCGATCGATCGAATATGTAAGATCAATTGATCAAAACTCTTTTTGATCGATCCAACAACGATCAAAATATAACCCAAGATTAAATAGATCAAACACAATTGATTCTTGATCGATACATTCCTTTGATCAATGATCGATCTACATTAATATGGAAATCAACCCAAATGACATAGATTATACAAAATCAATCTTCGATCTATCCGATCCTTTAATCAATCGATCTAGCAATACATATATTAAATGTTTCTAAGTGTATAATATGTATTCTAATGTATATAGATAACTATTGCATTTCTAATTTAGTTCATCATAAAAATAAAAATTATTCTCAAATCTTTATAAATTGAAGGCCCACATCATATCAGATATATAAAAGTCCGAACTACTTTAATTTTAACAAATTATTTTTAAAACTGGTTTAACCTTACACAAAAATCCACTACACATACTTATTTACTTATAATAAACTCAACGTTGATTAAGGATCAACAATTAGTCTTAAGTCACTATTCTTTAGTTTATAGCTTAGTGGTTCACCATTTTTTGAGCTTGCAATTGGCCCCTCTACTCTGTTTGAAACTATCAGCCAAGTTCAACTAGATGAAGCCATGAAGGTTGTCCTTGTGCATATGTCAGCATCAATGAAGAATAATACTGCAAAGTAACCCTTTCATGATGAAAGTCTTTTGCTTCTACTATGCTTTCTTACAGCAAAGTAGTGGAATAACAAACCGTCTTGTCTCGAGAATGCTTGTTGCCAGTTCTTGGTTCTCACTAGCACCCAAGTCTGTGAATTTGCTTACTAGAGCAACCAATAACATGGCTGCTATGGCGAATGGCTTCATGAAGTGTACCAATGTATGAGTCTCTCTCTCTAGTTGTCTAGCTCCTCACTTGGAAGAGTAGTTCACGTAGCCAACAAGAAACAACCAGGATGTTGGATTCAGTTCCGTCCCATAACTCAAGTATTTGCAAAACGAAAAGATAGTTACATGTATCAGTATTAGAACTTTGATACAGGGTCATAACCATGCTTAAACCCTGGTAGCTTAAGAGAAATTAGCAAAGTTAGTGAGAATATGCAAAAAGATATGGATGTAAATGATACATGTGAGAGGTAAGTCCCTTTTTAAAAAAAAAATTGTTTCCCTTTATTTCATTTTGTTTTAAATTTATTAAAGTTTTAGAATTCTTTTTCTTGATTAGCAAAATAAATATTTTGTATTTATAAATGTGATTTATGAATAGTTTAAAATGGTCTAAACTATGTTGTCAAGTTTTCTTGCATATTTTAAAAAATTTAAATAATTGAATGAAGATTATCAAAATACCCTTAATGAGTAGTTTAGAAAGTTCCTAAAAGAACGAGAATTTTAATAATTTGAACATCTATAATTCCTTATATTCTGAACCCATTGTAATTGAGTAAAAAGATTACTAAAATACCGTTAGTTGTATAGTTTAGAAAGTTTAAAGAGAATAATATTTTAGTAATTAAACAACCTATTTTTTTTTTATATTTTGTCAAAAATATATAGTGGTTTTTATATTTTGTCAAAAATATATAGTGGGTTCTGTTAATAATGACCCAAAATAATATTAAGTTCAAATTTATATTAAATCATTTTTCTTATAAGTTTTAGAGGAAAAAGTTATATACAAATCAAAACAGAGAATTGGAATTTTGGTAAGCCATAAGAGCTGAAAACAAAGTAGAAAAAATCATCAACGTGAGTAAGAAAAATCAATCCCTAAAAGACAAGCTATCATTATTGTTTTCATTGGTGAAGTTTCTCTCATTTATACAATAATATTTTGATTTAATAGTAAGTTTATTAATTTATCTTGTTATATATTACCAGTAAATTAGAGTGGATATTTTGTGAGTTGATTTTGGATTTTAGTATAATTTGTGAAGCTCTCAAAAATTAGTGTTTGTATTTCCATTTGATTATTAGTGGATTTTTTCTCGGTGTGCCGTCATCAGTGGAGTAGACTTTTCATATTGAAAAGTTGTACCACTTAAATTATTATGTGTCATTTAATTTTCTTACTGTTTATTATTTTACTGTTACCCATTATTATATATTTGTGCAAAAAAAATTGGACTTGATCTTCGCTTCTACAAGTGCTAATTTATAACAGGTTCTGATCTCATACATAATTTTTTAAGCTCTATAGAAATTGGACCGAGAGGGGGGAGGAGGAGAGACAGAAAGAAAGAGGAGGAGAGAAGGGAAAGGAAGGAAAAAAAGAAGAATAAAGATCAAATCTTTTTATATTTACATATCTGGGTAACAAATTTTTCTTTTCTTTATTTAATTTTGATTTTTGGGTTTAATTTTTACATGAAATATGAAACAACTCTTAGGTGTTAGGATAATTTTTAAACTATGAAAACTATGCTAAGAAGATGTGTTTAAACTAGAAATTGATACTATCAAATTAGGATTTGAATTATATCTCATTAGAAATATAAAAGTCTAATTTAAGATGAATTTTACGATTTGTTGTTCAAAGTATTCTACACAAAGATATACATGTTTTGTTGAAGATGGTTTATAAAAATCATGTTGAAAATACTATTTTGAACCCTTTGATATTTTTTATTTGAAATAGTTTTACGAATTGCAATTGGATAAACTATAACTTATTAAAACTTATCATGTCTAATTTTAGAAACATTTTATGATTTTTTAAGTTGGAATTTTCTACAAAAATTTATGAATATCTTTCTAAGGTATGTCTACAAGATGACAAGTTGAAATTTTTGTGTTGAATCTGATTAATATTTTATATTTTTAACCTATTTTTCTTATAAACAATGAGTAGGTGATATGTTTTTTGAAACATGATGATGTGTTTGTGGGTTTTTACAAAACTGAATTTGAAATTTTCTACAAAAAGTTATACTATTTTTACTAAAGCATGTTTTGTATAAATGGAAACTAAAAACTCTATTTCAACCTTACCTATATTTTGTGATTTTGAAGTTGTTTTACATATTTTATTTAGATGAGTTATATCTTATTTTAAATCTTTTAAGTTTAGTTTTATAGATATTTTACGGTTTGTCATTTCAAGATTTCTAGATAATATTCTAGAAATTCAACTAAAGGTATATTCTATGAATATTATATTAAAAATAACGTTTGAAACAAACCAATATTCTATGTTTTTGGAAGGGTTTTATATAGATAATTGAATGTGCTGTCTTGTTCTAAAGATTTAAATTTTTTACATATTGTAAAATAAACATTTCCACTTAAAATATATGAGTTTGAATAAATAAGTTTTTAGATTATTTCAAAATATATTTCTTCCATGTTCATGGCCAAATGACTAATTTCTATCTTGTTATATTAATGATATTTTTAAAGATTTTTAATCTATTTATTTGTAAGTTTAACAGATTTAATTACATATCTATTGATTTGGGATTATAAACATAAGAATATCGAAGCTAGTATTATGACAGTGTAATTTCTACCTTAGTATTAAAGAAGATATTAGATTATTTGTTAACAATTCATGCATTAACATTTATAGAATACTATTTAGTTTCTTAATATACCAATTAGTTATGATGTGATTTTTTGTTTATGACAAAGTGTGATTATATAAGAAATGATGATTTAATAGACCATATAGAACAACTAGAATAATATCGGTGATATAGTACTATGAATAGACACTTTTTACTCAAATTTTATAAACATTTGTTTATTATGTTCATAATATTTAAGTTTATTAAGTTTTCACAAGTTTAATTCATTCTTATTAAAAAATGAGTATTTTGTGTTTAGAAATTAGATAATTAATTTTTATGTGAATCCAAAAGTTTTATTCAGATTTTGATTAGAACATAAAAATTTATATTTAACTTTTAATAACAATATTTTAAAATATTATTATTATTTTAATTTATAAGCTTTTTACTCAATTTTATATCCTAATTTAATATTATTTTTTTAAAATATTATGTATATTAGTAAGTATTATTATTTTCAAATCATCAAACAAACATCATCCCCGAATTAAACAATAATAGAATAAATAAATAAATAATAAACCATTATTTGCATGCGTACGACCACGACACATGTATTTAAAACTTTTTGTATGCATGTTTAAAGAACTTTGTACACGTATGACCAATTTTTGCCTCTCAAAATTCAATAATAATTAACAAACTAAATAATTAATTAATGCGTTTTTGATTGCGTTTTCTCGGTGCAAGTTTAGTGAGGTTTTTTTTGTTGAGTTATGGCCTAACTTCCTCCAAAAGAGCTCTCAAAGAGGAAGGGTTGTCATAACCTTATAATCAGCACTAGGCTGGCATCCCTGGTCGATGTGAGACTCAACACTCCCCCTCACATCGGACGAGGAGACCGCAAAGACCGATTCCACTCGGGCGGGGACACCGCAAAGATCGGGGAACTGTGCCAGAGGAGTCAGAGGGGACTCATCGCACCAGGGACCTGCTTTGATACCATGTAGAAAGTCATGGCCTAACTCCCTCCAAAAGAGCTCTCAAAGAGTAAGGGTTGTCATAACCTTATAACAAACACTAGGCTGACATCCCTGGTCGATGTGGGACTCAACATTTTTTTTCCTAATCCTTATAATTTATTTTAAGTAAGTTATTCATCTATTTTAATTACGTAAACATGTTGTAGCTATTTATATTACTCAAAATTATTAATATTGTTTATGGATATTTTGATATTATAATTTATATTAATTTTACAATTGAATCATTATAGGTTCAATAAATATATTAATAATTATTATTTTTTAAGTATGTCACTCTAAGTATTTTTACTCGTCTAATTTTCTTTTAATTTTTCCCGTTAGACAACATTAGTTTTTAATTGAATGATTGAGTATTATGAAAGAGACTTAAATAAATTCATTAATATTATCTTGTATGATTTATTATTTTTTAAAGTTATTAGGTTATTATTCTAATTTTTTGGTGACTTATTTATATTAAAGGTTGTTTTGTAATTCTTAATAAATATAGAACGTATAATAAATCAATCTTATTTAATAATTAGTATTATCATTTTTTTATAACTGGTTATATAAATAGTGAGTTTTAAGCATTTTTAATAAATAAATATCATGTTTTATTTTATACATAATGATTTAGAATAGAAAATCAAGAAAAATCATGACAAACTTTTTTAGATTTTAAAATATAATACTACCTTAATTACTTGGAAATGTGGGCGGATCCTCACTAGGAATGGGCATGGGATGGGCGGGGACGGTTTTTGATATAACCGTCCCCGAATCGAATTATAAAACCTATAACCGAAATCGCCCAAAAATCATTACGGTTCGGGGACGGTTTTTTACCCGCGGGTAACGGTTCGGGACGGTTACGAAAAAACCCCGAAAAAAACCGAAATATATATATAATTTAATTTATTAAATATATATAATTAATTTTTTATTTATAATTTAATATATAATTTAATTAATTAAATATAATTAATTTTGAGTACGAGCGGGTACGGTTTTTAGTATAATCGTAACCGTTGTTTCATATTCAGTTTTTACCCGAAACCGTCCCCGTCCCCGAATTTTACCGGTTAAAAACCGAACCGTCAATTCGGATAACCGAACCCACGGTTTTTTTGCCCATCCCTAATCCTCACAGTATAACTTGATTAGATAACAAACAAATCTCAGTTCTAACGTTCTACATGGAACTTACTTTTGTTCACATGTAACCAAAGTTTAGTTCGATGACAGCTTGAAATACAGTGATTTATTCATTAGTTTCCCAAAAAAACAATTTGCAAATAAGTGAGTAAAAACAATAAAAATAACACATTTAAAACTTTAACCATACAAATATTTTTCTTATATTTACCTATATATTTTTATTATTAAAAATAATTTGATACATTATTTTATTTTTAACAACATCTAATATTAAATTAGACATCATTTAAATTAGAATACAGTTATTTAGATATATTTAATATTAAATAAATTGAATACAATTTAAATTGAAATATAACTCTTTAATATTAAACATTATCTAATTAAACATGTTTAATATTATTAGAATGTTATTTTTATTATTATAAATTTTAGGAGTATTATTTTTTATTAATTTCAATTGGTATTAGTGATTGAGTTTCAGTAATAGCTTTAGTTAAATATGGTTCAGCTTATTTTTTATTAATTTCACATAAGTGGTTTTTCAATTGGTATTAATGATTGAGTTTCAGTAATAGCTTTAGTTAAAGATGGTTCACCTTCTCTTCTGCTTCATGTTGGCTCTTATATATGAAACTTATTGAAACAGTGATAGAAAAATAGTTTTGGTAGTTAAAGTTGAGAGCTGTAATCTTTGTGTGTGAACTGAAGAGAGAAAAACCAAGTACCTGGGTCCCATCAACAATGCTCTTCCGTTAAACAAAGCCACAGAGAAGCTTGACCAAGTTTTCCCAACGATACAAACGAGAACAAAAGCTTCGATCTTTATAGTCACTAGATATACTTCGAAAGCATTAGTATGTGATAAAAAGCATTGCCAAAAACACAACAGAAAGAACAACAAAAAACCCTCGCATTCTTGCTGAAATTAGGTCGAAGCTTGAAACACGCTTTGGGATGTAAAGTTATACAAATCACAATGAGTCAATGAGTAAAGTGCAGCATCAAGCAACACTAGTCAAACAATCAATCTACAGCAGCCCTTCCACAAACCCAAAACATATAAAAGAAGAAAAAGGCACTCACTTTTTCAATGCACTCCACACGGTTTTTGCCCAAAAATTGAATAAAAAAACAAAAGAAAGGATTGTCCAAAATAGAACATGAACAATCATGCTGATCTGGGTGCCGACCCAGGCGAAATCAAGGAAGCAGACGCAGCTTCGTCTTCGTCAAGAAACAAGTCTTCTGGGTTCCTCAAAGCGCCATGAATTCCAGAAAGCACGACCCCAAAACCAACACCACCAATGAGACTCCCAGCCACACCGGTTAACCATAAAGCCGCAATGGAAAGCAGAACAAGCCCAAGTAAGATCGCTCTATCGCCAACATGTTGTTGACCCCAGGCGACCAAAGGGTCTTCTCTAAAGAAGTGAAGAAGCAACCACATACCCACTACTGCTGCGATTACGATCAACGAAAAAGGAGTGCCGATTAGAGAAAGAGAAGCGCAAACGGAAACGACAAGGGCGTAGTTGACCCGGAAGTGACGGACATTTTTGCGGATTCGGATCAAAACGTAATTGAAGGAGTCGGGTCGGTCTATAGAAGCTGTGGAGAAGAACTCGGGCCAAGGACGAAGGCGAGAGACGGCGGAGGAAAGGTTGTGAAAAGATCGGGAAATGACATCGGAGAAAGAGATAGGAATGGTGGTGTATGACTCAGATTGGCGGCGTTGTTGTTGAGCGATCTGAGAATGCGAAAAATGTGGCGGCATATTGTCGTTTTTAGGGAGAATTTTTGTCGTTAAGAATATCAATGTTTATGTATCTGTTGAGTTTGACCGTCAACCGCCCTTGTATTCATTCGAGCAAACGTTCCAACATAATTAATTCATTTAAATTTAGAATGATGATAAGTCGTATTCATATATTATAGGATCAAAATCAAATTAAAAATAATATATTTCGTTAATATTTGTTTCAAATTCAGCTTATTTTATAATAAATAATATTTTATCTGAATTGAATAACTATTAAACTATAAATAAATACATATTTTATTTTATAATATATTATATTTTAATTTAAAAAATAAATATAAATATTTATAATAATTTAATAATTGTATAGATATATTTCTTATTGTTTTAATTTTTTTTAATTGTGATTATGAATAATAATAATTATTACTTAAAATTTAAATTTATATATGTCATATTTTATATACGATAATAATTTATAAATAAATTTTTAATATCAATTTGATCTTATTTAATCCAAAAAAATCTAATTTATTTAAATTTAAATTAGTTCAAATTTATTATATTATCAAATCAAATTCTAATTGAAAATCTTTAAATCCATTCGAATGAATCAAATTTAAATTAACTAAAAACAAAACCATTAATCCTTACTTTAAAACTCTATTGTAAGAAAAATTGATATATAATTACCTCAATTTTACATAATATGAACTTTCATCCCTTATTTTATATATAGATAAATTGTTAGTTGATTCCTTTAAAAATAACAAAATACTTCTATTTTTTAAAAATACTTAATTATATCATATCAGTTTTTTTTAATTTCACGAAACTTGAAAGGAAATTTATTTGTAATTGTTATTTTTTTATAAGATAATAATATTATCAAAATAATTTTTATTAATTTTTTATTATTATAATAAAAATATATAAATTGTTTTTATAACCTTATATTCATTAATTACACTTTAATGTTATTATTGTTATATAAAATTATCATTAATAAAAATCTATTAAGCCAAAAAATATATTGAATGTGACAATATGACCATTTTTTTCTATAATATACCCTTTTACTTTTATAACTTTCATAATATTTATATTAGGGTTGAGGTTTTTACAAGTGTGGAAATTTTTCAAAAAATACATTTTAATTTTTTATCTTTTAAGTTATACATATAGTCTTTTAATTCTTTAAATATTTGAATCAACTCTAAATATTCATTCTTTTCTTACATAAATTCAAAAAATTTATAAATAATATAAGAAAAAACTAAACCAGCTTAGATTTGAATGAAAAAAAATCTTAATTTTTTTAAATTCAAAAATTTTAAAAAGAAAAATTACAACTATGAAAAAATGTAAAAAAAAATTAAAGCACAAATTTTAATTTTTTTATTCCAAATATATATTAAGTTTATTTTAGTGATTTTTCAAAAAAAAAATTATTAATTTTTTTAACCTTTTGGGTATTATTTTTTAAAAATTTCAAATTTTTCTTTGAAAAAAAATACTATTTAGATTTGATTAAATTTTTAAAATATATACCTTAAAACATAGATGAGTAATAATGTTGTCTCCTCTTTCATTTGTATTTATTTCTTGTTGTTGCTTGTTGTGACTTATTATGTGCATTTTTATGATACATAAATTATTTACATGTCTTTAAAACTTTTAAAATATATTGTTGGGAATAGATTAGCATGTTTACTTGGCTTTCTTTTAAGTTTGAATCGTTCACAATTTGTAAGCAAGCATAACAATTTGTAAAACAAAAACCATAACTTTTTATCAATAAAACCATTCAACCCTTTTGATTTTTCTAACAAAGTTATCACCTTCAACATTATTCGATTCTTTCAAAAAAAATTAACACTCTTTCCCAACTTATTAGTAACTTTGTTTAACATTGGGCTAAATTTAAATTTGTTTTTGGTTAATAATACCTTCATGAAAATTTTTAATTATTTTAAAAATGAGTTTTTCCTTACTTGTATATATATATATATAACATACGTTGAAATTTTTAATTAAAACTAAATTTTAAATCATTAGTGTATATAAAATTAAATATATAACCTACTAATATACTATGATAATATTGGCTCATATCCATACTTTTTATTTATAGGGATGCTACTAAAATACCAAATACTCTAAATAATATAATTATCATTTGTTTATTTTATATGTAAACATGTAATAAAATTAAATAATTTATATATCTTAAAATTAATGAAAAGATTTATATTGTACTACAAAATATGGACACCCTTTAGTTAAGGAGACCAATATATGTATATATAAAGAGACAATAGTAAAGTTTGTAGAACCTGTTGCAAAGTGCACAATAGTTAATTAATGGAAATGGATATAACATATATTAATATATACTGTGAATATGAATGCTTCACATTCCGCGTCCAGACTTATATTACACAAAAGACATTCAACCGTTTACCATCCCATCCTCTTTTATAAACGCCTCTTAATCTCCAACTAGCACTTTAATGCAATTAGTCAAAATATTTTGTTGAAAGCAAACGAGATACATGCTCCCTGAGGAACACAAGCCATACCTATTTCTTTATTCAGAAAAGCAAGACTTCCAATGCTTGGCTATCAATTTCATCACTAGTGCTGAACCACACATGCCATGATGCCAAGACAATAATACTGGTCCTATGATAGTTAATTAACCACTATGTATTTGCTATACTAATAAAGAATTATGTACAAGTACTTTTCTCAAGTAATATTACATAATCTGATTTATATATAATCTGCTTGAGATCATAATGTCAACACATGCAAGTGATCTACAGCCATAATTGAATACCATATAATAACTAAATTGAGCTCCAACCATAACATAATGCATCCTGATTTTCTACCAAGGGTTTGTTTAGCTGAAATATAATTCTACATTGCCCAGAAAAGGCAGACCTTACTACTTGTCTGGCTTGAGGGAACAATAAACGAAGGCCAAGTACATGAACATGGTTTTTAAGTTGCTCCTAGCTTCATAGGATTAAATTATTCGGTTGAGAATTCTGGCAAACCTACATGCCGAGTGGTGGAATCTAGGCACTGGGAGTATGGGATCATCTCCATTCCACAGATGATAATGCAAATTATGATGGAACAAACCCAGTCTTTCAACCTCCTCCTTCAACGAGCTGTCATCAAGTCCTCAAATTAATTTGTAATCACAAGCAAGTTAGGCCAATATATTATTATATCAAACCATGGTTTGTACCCAGAAATGGAAATCTTGCGATCACTTCTCAGATTCAAGACATTGATTGTAACTTGGCACACATTGTTCCCACGGGATAGATAATACACTCCCAAACATAACCCCAATGCTGATTTCCCTATTTCTCCTTGCATAATTTACACATGCATCCTAAATTCTCAAACAACTAGATCATGCTTACTTAAAGACTAACTCTAACTTAAATTTCTAAAATTACAGTGGCCTTTCTTAAAGCTAACTAACCCATGGGGTTAAATTTCAGGGACCATGTTTTCTCAACCTACAACTGGAATCTCTCGATGGACAAGAGAAATGCAAATAGCAAAACAGATAAAAAGAATAGACTTACTTTACAATTCTTCTGCATCTGATGCTGTCTTAGTGGCTAACATGAATGAGTTAAGATAGATTACTTCAGATAATCAAGCTTTTACATTTAATAGCAATAGTATTATATTGTTGCATAGTTTCAGTTTAGAACAGAAGTACATTGCTATGTATGGATACTTATAGCTAAATCATCATCATCCTTTAAAGAAGTGATTTCCATATCTGTATCAGCCCATTAACACAATCAAATTCAACGTTTTTCCATATATAAATCACAGACAGCAGCCAATTAAAAAAGGATCATTTAGAAAATCAAAAGAGAGCCATAGTATTTTTGCCGTTTGGAAGAGAGTGTTTGTATAAGATTACCCAGTGATTTTGAAGCATACCAATTTTAAGACTGAGAGACTTTGAAATTAGCTAGTTTAGAAGTGCTTCTCATACTCTTGTGTTGGTGGCTGCTCCCAGGATCTTAAAAAGGCTACAAATAATTTAAGAAGTAATTAGAGCGAGGAAATATAATTGGCCAAGGAAAAAAATCACGAGAAGAATACAGCAATTGCAAAAATAAGAGTAGAGTTAAAATTTATTGATTGATATTCAAGCAAAAACACTCCAAAGGAAAATATGTCATTTAAACATAACAATTAACACTTCCCAGTTTTTAAAATAAGTAAAAGCTAATAAGCTGATACTTCATACTAGACACGGACAAAACCAAAAGGCCATCCTCCACACCAAAAAAAAGAAAGAAAGAAAGAAAAGCACTAATCAAAAATAAAAAGAAGTAATAAGAGAGGGATGAGTAACCTTTGTTATACCAGTTTGCAGATTAACAGAGATTTTACGAAATCATTTGCATAGGAACACCTAACAGGTTTAGCACATGTGTTATGTGAATGTTGAACTTGAAGTTTCACTCTCTTTTTTTCTTTTGAAGTTTCACATGTATCATAATTTGAGATAACTGAATTTGCATGAGTGTTCTTGGGGATCATTTTGTAACAAATTCTATTTTCAAGTTTTATTTTCTTGTGTTTGAAACCAGTTTTCTGTTTTCTAATTTATTTATAAAAACAAAAACTTGTTTGGTAAAGTTTTGTTTTCTTCTTTCATTCTCTCTTAAGTCATACTAAAAAAAAAGTTAAATAATGAAAAGAAAAATAAACTTTGAATATGGTTTTCAAATTATTTTTTTTTTAGTTTCAAGAATAAGAAGTGTGTAAAAATGTAGCTGAGTTTCAACCTGATTTTGAATTTGAAAATAATATTAATTACCAAACAACACTCATTTGGAAAACATAATTGGTTATGAAACATGCCCTTGTACAATTCTACTAATCTTATAGAAGCTAGACTAATACCACATGATTGTGAGGTAAACATAACTTACAAATTATTATTAGCAAGATTTACGAGAAGCCTTAACCATCAAGTTTTAATATTTTAATTTTACATTGTTTCTTAGAAAAGATGTTCATAATCAGAAAAAAAGTAATGCAGATCAAAGAAGGAAAAGGAAGGCGGGTTCACAAATTCTTGAGGGAGAAAAAATTTGAAGCATTTTTTTTAAACCATCCCCTGACCCAAATTATAGAGATTTGCAAATTGCACCTTTTAAGGACAAACGCATCATAACACCAAACATCTCAATTAGCAAAGCAAGGACATGGATACAATATTTTGAGAAACTAAACCATACTAAAAAAATTAGACATACTTAATGGTATTTCTCCGAGGGACATGTATATCGAATCATCATCACCAAGCGTTGCCTGGAAAAATCAGCCAAATATAGAAACAATTTTAGTTGGATATACGCTTTGCTCAAGAGTTGAAACAAACCATACCCAAGACTGAAGTGGAAATGAAAATGATACAACAAAAACTCTTGCGGAGTATACATTTAGGGACTTGATCAATATATATGAATTCAGACCATCAATTTGACTGATCCATCATAACACAGAGAGTTGATGAACAAATAACCTAATTCCAGCAGTCAATGGCAGTACCTCTCCATTATGAAGACCAATGTCATTTGGGATAGAATTAATATCCCCTGGTACTGAAGAACAAGTAGGAAAATCATTCCCAAGGAACTCTGAAATCATAAGACCATAACCATCTTGAACATCTGAAACAACACCAGTATTCTGTGCATGGTTAGGAAAGCCCTCTAGACCATTGTATACCGTATCTTCCCTGCACATTTAGGCAGCATTGCATCAATATGAAACAGGTAGCAAAGCAATAAACAGAAAAACTGATTGTAAGCTGCCCAACTTTCAATAGGTAACATAACACGTAAACTACAGAACTAATACATCACTAATGCTAAACAAAGTAACTTACTTCGTTTCCACCATGATTAAATCGCCTTCATCAGCACAATCAGTTTCCAAATCAATTACTTCAATTGCTTTACCATCATCCTTTCTTTGACTGTTCTCACCGGGCACAATGGAGTTGCTAATTGACAAGTCAATATCTATGGGAGCTGATTCTCTTTTCACTACAGGAAGGGCAGGATAACTCAAATTTGGTTCACTATCATGATTCTCGTGCATTTCCGAAACCCCCATGAGATTGAGGTCACATATCTTAAATGAACTTGGAAAAAGCTGTTTTTCCTGTGCAAACTGGACAAATTGTTTATCTCCAACTTCTGAGAATTCAGGATCATTCACCCCCACATTCTCGTGACCAGAAGCCACGATGGGTTTCTCACATGATGAAGACACAATTTCAAGTGGATTGACTTTCTTTTCACCCAAATTAGAAAGGTGGAAGCTTTCATCTACCTCCATAACCGTTGAGGGAAGCAACTCTCTTGGTTTTTTAGCCCCAACATGTTTATCACTGTCTTCTAAATCTAAAGCTCTTTTATCTCCTCTGTCATCAGACATGGCATTGCAGCTCCCAAAATCAAAGGTTCCCTGACTGGACTCTAGTCCACTGTCACATGGGAAAATTGTAACTGAAACAGATAGTGATTTTGCAGCATCCACTTGTTCAAGAATATTAACAGGTCCTAATTCACCAACATAATCAACAGACTGAACAGACTGAAATTTAGGAATCTCAGATTCAACATGTTTTGAGTCATCTGTTTTATCCATAGGCATGTCACTTGAGGAATTTCCAAGAGAATCATCGCCATCTAGGAGTTCCAATTTACCCTGAGGTGCAAAACCAGATGATTCTTCAGCTTGAGTAATTGAAGGAGGGTCAACCTTTAAGATTTTCGATGCCAGTGAAGAGCGAATTCTAGTGGGTACCTTAGAAAATTTGCATAGACTAACCAAATCAGTGGCATTATTGCTATCACCCTCTACAGCCTTGTCCGAAATGGACAATTCCTCAATGACAGTTGGCTTCTCAATTTCATCAACAAAAGCACTACTTGGACAATCCTTATCCTTGACGTCCTCAGTACCTGCATTTTTCAAATTTGTCAAGTCATCAGAAGACTTGGCAGCTTCCTTGTCTTCTGTCTCCTGCAAAGAATCTTTCTCAGAACCAGAAGAACTTGACTTTGAACCCATAACCACATCCATATCAGATTCCAATTTATCCGCATCTTCAGTTTTGGATTTTTGCTCCCCATTACCAACATCCTTACTGCGTACTTGTTCCTCCTGCTGCCTAGAAACGAAATCATCATCCTCACCCTTATTATCATTCTCTGGAGAAACTCTACTGTTAGTGTTAGTTCTATCCGAGAAAGAAGAACTCCTACTAGCATAATCTCGACTAGAATCTAATCCATAACCCCTATACGAAGACCCTGATCTTCTCCTACCCTTAAGATGAGCTCTAAACCCCGAATGACCAAAATCATCTCCATTAAACCTTCTTCTACCAGACGATGAGTCACTTACCGCATTTCCCAAACGAGAAATAGCTGACGCGCGACCCTCTTGTGGGTTCTGCAGATTATCAACGTCCTGTGGCTGCGACCTAAATTCCGACTTGAAACCAACGCTATTATTACTACTATTAGCATTCTGCCATTTGGGAGCAGAAGAGAGCACAGTCGGATGTAGCAATCCTTGAGAAACCAAATACTCCGCCGCAAGCCGGCCAGCCTCCACGAAAATGTCGTATTTTTGGGGAATTTGTGGCGTCGGTGTCGGCAGTGGTTGAAAAGATTTGGGATGGGCGTTATGGGAGCGCCCAAGTCCACCACGATTGAAGCTACGGTAACCGGAATTAGCGTATAAGCTATGGCCTCTAAGAGAGGCGTCTGTGGAAGGAGAGATCCGAGAGGAAGCTGCTAAGCCCATGCCCATTGAACTTGAGCGATTGTGCCCATTTCCGGGACTGCGATGCCGAGAATGCATTTTGAAACGGATATTGAAGAAGATTATCTAACAAAATTCAACTTAACGCTCTTAGCTTGTGGTTGAAGTCTAAGGTATGCCTTATACCTACCACCCAGTGATTCAGATAGCCTAACCTAACTGTTATCTGGGTGTTTCTGAATTGTGCTTCGTGATTTTACTTGTTCATTCATCTCAGTTACACGGAAAGAATAAGAGATAGAGGTGGAGAATCCGATTCCATCATAAATCAAAATCTGAAATTGAACTGAAAAAACACAACACAACAAACAGATCCAACAAACTCTTCAAAGTTGATTGCTTTTTTCGATTATGAAGGCTGTGACTTGGAGTTCAGAGGTGACATGCTCATGGATTTTGACGTCCGCCAATTTCTCAGCTTAACCGTCCACCATAAGCAAATTCCAAAGCTTCTTCACCATTTTTATTTTCTTTCTGGTTCTTTTGGGGGTTGAGATCTGATGTTCTGATCCTATAAGATCCTTGCGAGCTGCGATCACTATCTAATCCATGAGAGAGTTCGATCCCTAGTCCCTACCATCTCCTCCTCCTCCTCCTCCTCCTGAAAGTCCTTGTAGGCTTGCCTTTTTCCTTTTTGTTTTTCTTTTTTTCCTTCTTTTTTCCTGTTTGGTCAAACGGCTCTTGCTTTATTTATTCGGGAATCGACGTCTTTCTTTTTCTTTTTCACAGAGTATATATAAATAATGAAAAAAATACCGGCATGTCCATACTTATTATTAAAATAATAATTTTATTTTATTATTAATAAAAAATATCATAGTTAAATTTAATTTTTATTTAATTTTGTAATTATATTAGATAATTAATATTTTAATTTAAATAAATTATAATTAAACTACTTGAAAAAAAACCTAAAATAATCTTTGTTATTTTATATTTTTTTAATAATAATATAATTAAAATATTATCAAAAATAACTATGATTTTATTTTTAAAATAAATATGAAATTTATATAATTATCCTCCATAAACAATTTATACAAACATTACTTTTTTATGTTTTTTAACAACATTTGCTTTTAATATATTAATTATTATTATTTTGTTATAATGATTAATTTTTTTAATTCTTTTGTGATTTTGTTAAAACATAAATAATAAACATAACAGTATCACCGATTGACTAATACTTCTTAATTACTTGACAATGTTTTGTTAGTAAAATGAGATATGTGAATTTTTTTAAAAAAATTGGAAAATTGACTCATGATCTACTAACGTTATTTTTAATTTAAATTGTATATCTTAATTTGTAAATGAATATTATTTTTTAAAAAACATGTATCCAATTTATTTCTAATAAAAGAGGTTATAATTTTAGTTTGATATATGTAAAATTCACAGATAAGATTACAAGTTGATGAACTAAAACCAATTGTACAAATAAGATTACAAGTTGACGAAACTAAAACCAATTGTACATATTTATAACGTATGGGATTAAAAATTGATCAAATTCCAGTTAAGTTAGACTGTCATTTAATTTTAATTAATTAAATTAGATAAATATTTAATTAAAGTTAAGATATTTTTATGATTTTGTATAAAATCAAATGGAGACTAATATGAATAAAGTAAAAAACTTTTTAAGTTTAATTAGTTGAATTTATACTTTAACTAATCATAAATTACATATATAATATTTCTAAAAGTGTATGACATGATAAGATAACATCTGATTTTTTTATTAAAAAATATTATCAATCACATTTAAATCTCATTTATCCTTTTTTAATATCTTAATTACATCTACCGCAATAGCTTATTTAAACCAATCAAAAGTTTTTGAGAAATTTTTTCACCACTTTAGCCCATTTAAGACAACTATATACAATGCAAATTAACATAACATAACGTACACTAATAAAAAATTAATTATAATTGATCAAAATTACATAAAATCATTAAAAAAATAGTTTTTACTATTATAAACAAAAGCATAAAAAAATATTATGTAACTTTATATATCAATTAGCATGCAAATATAACAAGAAACACGAATACAAACAACCCAAGACGATTCTGACTCCTAAAGTCCTACTCAATACTTCTCCCAAAGAAGATTTAAGAAATTCAGAGCAAAGTATGTATTGCAATTGCATATGTTTTCTGTAACTATTATGAGAGCATAGATTTAAATCTCATTAATATATATTTGTATTGGTTGTTAAGGGTAAGGTTGTGGCAGAAAGTTCACATGACAATGAGGAAGCACCTAGAGCTGATTTGACAATTTATGGCTAAGTGTTGTGGCAAGTGATATGGCAAGTTTAGTGCATAATTGAGCTGACAAGATGAGTGATTGAGAAATGTCTCTTGATCATGTGAGTTGGTAATCTAGTAGCTTATGGTTAGCAAGTCAAGAAGATTTTATTGTAACTGATTGTTAGGCTAGTAGAATACTGTCTATAAAAGCCTTTTGCTCTATCACTTTGTAAGTGTTAAGTTCAATCGATGAGTACAAGAAAATTGCTCAACTTCACGCTTCTTTTCTTTCTTTGAATTTACACCTTTTACTATTAAAGCTTTCTTTTATTAGTTATTAATTTACTTA
This sequence comes from Hippophae tibetana, assembly GCA_037013495.1. Taxonomy (NCBI): domain Eukaryota; kingdom Viridiplantae; phylum Streptophyta; class Magnoliopsida; order Rosales; family Elaeagnaceae; genus Hippophae; species Hippophae tibetana. The sequence continues at coordinate 84,756,799 of CM072803.1, forward strand.
GTATCTAATAAATTGAGTGTCTTCACATGGTATTAAAAGTATTGGAAGTGTCATATATGATATCTAACAATTCTGTTACAAACATAGATGCATCAAATGTTAATCAAACTCAACATGGTTTTCTCTTTCAAATGATGTTCCTAACCCTAGTTCCAAGTTTTGGAAGAAATAAAATGAAATATTGGGTTGTTGGTTAGTTAATAATTTATTGTTGGAAAATTATTTAAATTTTCAATAAACTAGATTTATAATAAAGTAAAAATAGACAAAATAACACGTAAATTTGATAACAGAGTTCGATTAATTTTGTCTATATCTTTGGACATGTTGTAGATTTTTTTACTAAAAAGAAGAAATTATACAAAATATTTACAACATTCACAACTCAAAACTCAATTACACCCAAAAATATTATTCTCAATTTTCTCTCATTAAAGCTTTTTTTCTAAACTTTTCTCTCAATAGGATAATATAAAGTACCTATTGAGGTGCTTTATTTATAGATATAGAAGTTCCCTTTTTACATGTTTTTTCAACTAATTCTTAATTAGCTTTTCTTATTTTTTAACAAAAGGATGCACCGTTCATTCAATTTTCTTAGGTTATTGGCTTGACAATCACTCTTGGGTTGTTGGCTTGATAATTACTCTTGGGTTGTTGACTTGACAACCACTTTTTTGTTTTATTGTCATTTATTACACTATTTGGTGCATGTAAGTTTGACAAATAATATCCCACTTGAAAACTAATTTCAATTTATCTTCACACCTCGATCAATGCAACAGTTTTTCTAGTCTTTTTACTCTAGCAGACAAACTGAAGTTGAACACAACTTCAGTTTGACTTCTTGTCAATAATCATTGTTTTGTCAACATATTTGTTGGATTTTTGCTTCCTTGAATTTTCTCTAGTATTAACATATTATTTTCCAATAGAGATCAAATGAAGTGATAATGAAACTCAATATGCTTGGTTCTAGAATGAAATGTTGAATTCTTCACCAAATGTGTCGTACTTTGACTATCGTTATGCAAAATATTCTTCTCCTGTTTGAATCCCAACTTAGTTATTGAACCTTCAAGTCATATCATCTCTTTACTAGCTTCAATCACTACTATATACTCAGCTTCTACAGTAGATAGAGTGACAATCTTCTGTATCTGTGACATCCAACTAACATTTTTAGTTCCAACAGTAAATATATAACCAATGGTGTTTCTTCGGTGATCAACTTCACCTTTAAAGTCTGCATCTATGTAGCCTTGTACTTTTAACTCTCTTTTACTAAAGTACAAACACTTCTCTACGGTGCCTCGTAGATACCTCAAAATCCACTTTATTGCTTCCCAATAAGCTTTCTCCAAATTTGACATAAACTTGCTAACAACCCCCACTACATGGCCAATGTCTGGTCTCGTACAGACTATCGTATACATCAAAATTCTAATGGTTGAGGCATAAGGAATCTTAACCATGAATTCTCTCTCTTCCTTCATCTAAGAGGACCGATCCTTAAATAGGCGAAAGTGACTGGACAAAGGTGTGCTTATTGGCTTGGCATCGCCCATGTTGAATCTATGTAAAACACGATTTATGTACTATGCCTGAGATAACTATAAGGATACTCTCTTTTTATCTCTTGTGATTTGCATTCTAAGAATCCTCTTTGTTGAACCCAAGTCTTTCATGTTAAACTCTTTTGACAGTTGTTGTTTCAACCTTCTGATATCATCTATTTCTAAACTTGTTACTAACATATCATCGACATAAAGTAGTAAAATGATATAACTACACCTATATCTCTTGAAGTAGCAATAGTGTTCGACATTGCACTTATGGAAACCTTCCTTGTGCATGAAGTTATTACAGGTTGCATGCTATCACTCATCAAAGGTCATGCGTGGCCATATTTCTGACCATGATGTGATGCATCGATTGACAACAGGTGATATAATTGATCATTGAGGTCAAACTCTTGGATTGAGAGAGTAGGGCTATTCGTTAGTTCAGGATGAGTTTGTGGGCTTTCCATAGTGAGTGTAGTGAATTTCCCTACAACACGGGATATTTCCCTAGAGATGTAAGATGTGAGGTCTCAAAGGCAAACTATGAACTAGAAAGATTTAAAACCCTACTGTGAGCGCTAATTGTTTAGAGAAGTACTAGTGTGTTAGGGGTTGTAATGAGATGTTAGATATTAAATAATACTTGAATCGTTTATTCATTTCATTAATGAGGCATATATAAGTATCAATGTTATATTAGTAGGTATTTTGTTCAAGATGTCAGTGCCAACCTAAACATAGACATATTGCAACTATAACTAGTCTATCGAAATCAGGTCGTTGTCCTAACAACCAAGTCATTGGAATTATGCATCTCTTGTACATATATGGGGTAGAAGCATGAAAAGCCATTAGATCGTTTTACTCGAGTGTCCATATGGCCAGATCGCTAGGTAAAGGTAATGATTAAAAAGAACTTAAACGATTTGTTGCTCATCAGTGCCAAGTAACCATACAAAATATGCTCGATACGATGTACTTTGTACAAGCGAGGTTATCTAGATTGTTAAGGTTACACACCCATTTACACTTAATATACCTACATGTATAATATAAAGCTAAGTTTTTTTATGGTTTATATAATGCCCTAATAAAAATGTTAATTCTTGCACATGATTAGCTAAAAAAAGCAACATATATTTTAAATGTTGATTAAAAGAATAGAGAAATGAAAATAAAAGTGTACATTTAAGAGATTTTTATTTCATAAATTTTGATATAGTCATGACTAATATAATATATAATTATTGGTTGAAATAGTAAGAAAATATTTTTTTAAGGCGTCACATGCAGTGTTGGGCAATGGACAGAATAATATGGTTAAAATATGGGATGAACCATGGTTGAACATTTGGAACTAAGTTAGTTATCGTTCCTAATGATTCCCTTAATTTGGTAAAGGATTTAATGACAAACAATGGTTGTAATTGGGATTTGAGGAAGGTGTCAAGTTGTTTTTGGTTGGTGGACATTCCAAGTGTGCTAAATACTCTCATAGTGCATGCGTGACAATCTGGTATGACGTTTTGAAAAACATGGCAGTTATGTTGGGTAATTACGCAAATTTCAGATAAGTCAGATTTATGAGAAAATAAGAGTAAAAATAACACACAAATTTGATAACGGAGTTCGGACAATCTTGCTTACGTCTCCGAACTTGCTGCAGATCTTTTTACTGAAATAGAAGAAATTACACAAGATGTTTACAACACTTACAACTCACAACCCAATTGCACCTAAGAAAATTACTCTCAATTTTCTCTCACAAAAGTTTTTCTCTCAATTGGAATGAACACTTTGGATGATTAATTTATTACAATTACACATCTATTTATAAGAAAATTCACTCCTTGAATTACTCTTTAAATTAATGGTTCCTTGAATTAAACTCCATGTTTTGTTCCTTAAATTAAGGAGTTTTATAACAATCTCCAACAAATTATTACGTGAAGTCAGGGCATAAGTTGGCAACTACGTTACATGCATCCTATAGTGTGCGGTGGAGTGGAGTACACGATAAAAATAGAATGCGTGAGATATTATCTTCATCTCACTTTGGAGTTATCCAGGCAGGCACAATCAAGTGGAATAAAATTTGGAACTCAAGATGCCAAGTAAGATTAAGACTTATTTGGCAATGTTTACACAATATACTTAATGTTAGATACACAACTTAATTAGAATAAATGTGAATGTACCTATTGTTTGCCCTCTCTGTCAAAAGAATTAAGGAGGAAACAATTACTCACCTTATATATTTTAAAAAAAAATTACAGGGCCGGGTTGTGTTTTTGGATTCATGCCTTAGAGTTCCTATTAAAGAATTTAGTAGACCTTTCTTTTTTGGAGAGAGTTTCGATGCTTTGTCGGAATTTATGGATTCTGAGAAGAATACTAGTTGCTTATCATTGGCGATTTTTGTTTGGTGGAAAATTTGGAAGCACAAGAATGATGTTATATTTCAATGAAAGAGTTTTTCAAAGCAGGTTTTGGTGCAATGTGCTCTAAGTAACTTTTAAATCAACGATCAAGCTTGTAACCATCCTTAATATTTTGCTGTTGATTTCTATTTACCTTTCTTGTTTGTTATTTGGCTGTAGATTGATGTGGAATGCGTTCCTATTCAATTATCTAATAGCATTATCTTTTTTTTTTTATGGAATGATTTGGAATTAATTAAAAGAATTGATTTTGATGATAAAAAAATTAAATCAACCCAAAAATGGTGTCCATAAAATAATTTAAAATATAAATATAATTTTATTTAACTATCGAGACGTATAAATATCTACCGTTACAAAATAACATTCAACAATAAACAAAAATAACAAGTAATCTTGATTCTTTTCTTTATTACTTGAAATATCTTAAAAATATTATATAAAAATAATATATTTAAAATTTATAATAATAAAAATAACACTCATTATAATCAATTTATATGTTTTTTCTATTAAAAATATACGAAACATTATTTTACGTTTAAATTGTAATACAATTATTTAAACTTCTTTAATATTAAAAGTCATTGAATTTAATCATATTCAATGTTATTATAATTTTATTTTTATTATTATAAGTTTTAAGGATGTTATTTATTTTTTATAATTTTTATATAATATATCATCCTTATAAAAATTAAGAAGTATATAATAACAAAATCTTATTTATTGTATTGGGTATAAAACTCGTCAAAGCACTCTCACCAAATGCAATCTAATTGGTATTTTGTTTGTCCGGAATGAATTACATCCAAGTTTAACTACAAGGGAGCTGATTTAGTGCCTGAAAGTGGGTATGGACCCGTATGGTAATAGTTAATGCAATTATGTTTTTTTTTAAATAAAAAATCAAAATGAATATACTTTATCAGATATATGTGCTGCATAGTACCCTGCCAAGTTGGAAACAATTTTGTACGAGCTAACCACACTACCTCATTTTTTTTTTATATTTGGTAAACCTTTCTACTTATCTATTTACAATCATTGGAAAAGAAAGTTTGTATCTAATGCTTTAACAATTTAAAAGGAAGCAAAAAAATTCTAGTAAATTAATGACTTTTTCTCTCCTTTTATATTGCAATGCAAGCAGACATGGCCAATATTATCTTTTAAATTCATTTAATTTAGTTAATTTCTTAAAAAAAAAATTAAATAAGTAACGTAAACAGTGGAGTTATTTTTACAATTTTTTTAATTCTACACTATTTAATGTAAGTTTTAAAAATTTATAAAAATATCCTTAAAATTTATTGAATTATCACCAAAAAAATGTAATAAAATAAAATGATATATTTGTTAATAAAAAAATCCACATTAAATAGAATATAGTAGCAACAAAATAAATTGTAATATTGGGAAGAAGAGAGAATAAAGATTCAAACTATGGATTCAAATCTATCAAAAACAAATCTCAATTTAGATTTTACTAAAAAAATGAAAATAAAAAATGTTTTTTTAAGAAACTTGAAGCATGAATTAAAATTTTAAAAAATAAACTTAATAATTTAATAAGAAATAGTGTATGTTAAATTTTAGATGGACCAAATACTATAATTTAGTTATATATATAAATTTAGACAATCATTTATCTAACAATTTTGATTTTGAGATGAAGTTAAATTTGAATCTAATATAGTATCAGAGTCTTCCATTTGATTTCTATCAACGCCTAAGAATGTGACAATACATTCAGATATATTTTGTTAGTTTAAGTGCCCGACTAAGACCACTACTTGATGTGGAGAAGATCGATAAGTTTCATATTGAATAATCTTTTATCTCATTACTTGAATTTTGAGATGAAATTGGGTTCAAGATTAATATCTTTAAAAATGTCTGAAAAACTTTTTAATATCTAGTTAGTATGGAATAAGATTATTTGTTTACTACGAGGAAAAAAAATGAAAAGGATGAATGAGGAAGAAGACAATTATTTCTAAGTAAGATTAAGGTAGGTACTGTAATTTTTTTGTATTATCCAATTTTTCTAATGTTTAAAATATTTGATACAGCTGTGTTGTTTTTTAATTATCATTGGATGATTATATAACATCTATAAATAAATAAGTTAAAAGGTTCCCCAAATAGGTGAAAATGAGACGTAATGTTGTGACTGTTTTAGACAATTATATAACATGTCTAAATAAATAAGTGAAAAGTTTCACCAAATAAGTAAAAATGAGATGGTGTGGCTGGCTCATACAAAATTTTCTCGCCAAACATGAGCACCAGATATTATCTATCTCATTTTTATATCTATTTCAATCTATTTTTATTATACATTATAATTAAAATATTATTTTTGGGATTATAAGTATTAATTATATTGTTTTGTGGTTTAAAAAAAACCTTCACGTTAATTTTCCCGCGTTTTCTAGGAGTACCTATGCGCATGTTGGGTTGACCAAGCACCCGGTGCAAGGTAGCACGAGGAGGAGATGATGAATTGAACATCTCTACATATATACAGAAGCAGTACCTAAGCTAACCAACTTTCAATACTCGGTGCAGTTGGTGAGAAACCATGGAAGACGACGTGGGAGAGAGATCGAGTTTCGTGGTCGGTCTCATTGAGAATCGAGCTAAGGAGGTACCATATCTTCTATCACTCACAATGTACGTTTTTCGAGAAAATTTATCAGATATTAGTATTCCTCTACTTCGAAAACCAATTAACTGGCATTGAGGGAGCTATATTTCGTTTGATTTTACCTAAATTCGAATTCAAGATGTTGAAATACCCTCATATCGTCTTTATTAATATATATTCATTTACGATGTTAAATATCACCTACCTGGAATTTTGTATGCTTTAAGAGTCTAAGCTTCTGGTTATTTCATATTTGATTTCCTTTTATTGGATGAAAAGAGTTTCGGTTTTACCATCATCTGTTTGTTATGGTTTTTAGCAATACTGGCACAGTGGCACTAGTGCTGCAAGGTAAACTACTCGGTAAATGATTTGCGTAACGATCTCCGTTTCATATAAAGGACGCGATACGTAATTGATTTCTGGATTCTTTGCTGAATTTGTGCACTCCTGGATTGAATGTCGCCCAGAGCGTTTCATGCATAGTATTTATTATTTGTTCGTATTTTTTTCCTCTTGATGATTCTTGCAATAATTATGGGATAGATAATCCGATGTACCGGATCAGTGTTCTACTTTTGATATTTAAGGGTCCCTGAGTGGAGCGACACTCTATTTCATAACATGGACTAATTTGTTCTTTTATTTCGGTAATCCTACTAGTATTTCAAAGTGAGAAGCTCCAATCTATTAAGTTGACTCCAAAAAATCGAAACACCACTAAATATTGTTCAGCTGACCTGCCAAACTCAGTGAGTCATTTTTAATTTATGGTGTGACTGGTGGAGAAATCATTATGTTATTGCATAATGTCATAGACAATGTCCACGAATTTTTCAGAATATCAAGAAACGGATCTGAGTTATTGAATCTTAAAAATAAAAAAAGAATCATTGTTTATTTCTTGAATTTTTTGCTTCATTGACTTTCACACAAAACTATATCACATTATCCTAGAGAAGAATATCTAATATTCATATGCTTTTCCATCTGATGTTGGTTGCTGTTGACTTATGATATACAATACCCAACTGATATTTTACTTCCCTAACAGGTTGGAATGGCTGCTTTTGACTTAAGGTCAGCTTCATTGCATCTTTCTCAATATATAGAAACTAGCAGTTCATATCAGAATACAAAAACTTTGGTGCATTTCTATGATCCTATGGTGGTGATTGTTCCTCCGAACAAGCTGGCACCTGATGGCATGGTTGGGGTTTCTCAGTTAGTGGATAGATTTTATGCTTCAGTCAAGAAGGTGATGTTCTTGAGGACTAAGATCGTAATGCTTTCTCTGTTTATATTTTTTGTCTCCCATTTCTGGTATTGGCATGCCATACATGGTTGTTTTATGCACCCTCCGCTTGTTTAAGTGAGAGAAGTATGTGCTGATTTCTGCAGGTTGTAATGTCACGTGGCTGCTTTGATGACACGAAGGTTATACTCTATACATCATATTCTCTTTCAGCTGTTAAGACTAACGAATGGCTCTACCTTGGAATTTCATGTTTGTTTCATTTTCCAGGGTGCTGTGCTAATTAAAAATCTAGCAGCAAAGGAGCCTTCTGCACTTGGCTTGGACACGTACTACAAGCAGTATTATCTGTGTCTGGCTGCTGCTGCAGCTACTATTAAATGGTTCTTTTCAGAACTTGGAGTTTTTTTTAATACAAATTATGATATCTTGAGATTCACTTTCTCCAAACTTCTTCAGGCCTTCATAAGTTAGCAATATAGTTGAGATTGAATGTCAAATTTAAATTTGAATTGGAAATAAAATCAAAAGCTATAGTAGAAAGTTAACAAAAACACTAGAATAATTATGTAAAACAATCATGCCTATAGCAGATGCAGTCCATTGGAGGACAGGGTCCAGGTGGCTTGACTGTCTCATCAAATAAGTCATTTGTTATCCTCATCCTAGTCTCTGAGGCATTGTCATCAGTTGATTATGCATTGTGTTAGACACCGTGGCAATTGCATTATTCTTATAATTTTTTGTTTCAAAGCGGGAAAAATAAAATCATTGCTGCGAAGATCTCAATATTTATCTTGTGAATTTGGTACTCATGCAATAGATTTCACTGGTAAAGTGTGCATTCCACATTTTACTGGTTCTCTGTTTCTCTCCAAGTTTATTACATCTCAATTAATGTAAGGAGGGTGATTTGATCTTCTTTTTTTTGTTATTATAATTGATATAAGGTTAATTAGTAAAGGTCCATTAGCAAATGCATACGCACGTTTCTTATTCTATATTTTTGGTAAAAGGTAATAGTTGATATTATGAATGAAGTTTTGAGAAAATTTGTTCTCTAGTTTATCTCCAAAACCACCATTCATCTTCTTTCTTTCTTCTAATTACATTTTTTGCTTCCATTTCATTACCTCCCTACATCATCATTTGTCAATTATTTGCTTCTCTTTACTCTCCAAATATTTTTCACATGATTTCTATTCTTTTTTTTTTGCCCTATTTATAACAGCTCAATTACATTTTTCACAGGATAGAAGCAGAGAGAGGGGTCATTATTACAAATCATTCGTTATTGGTAAGGGTTTCATCCAATGTTGCTTCCCCACATAAACAAGAACTGTTATATTGATGTCTGAATGTATGAATTGACTATTCACCTTCACTGAGTCGAGTTCTTTAAGAGTCAACTTCATAAGAATTCAAACTCAATCAGACTCCTGATTAATTAAACTTTTAACTTTATGCAATTTAAGTAAGTTAGGCTTAGTTAGCCATTAGTTTTTCCACTCATTGATTGTCCATGCTGAGGCCAATGTTGTGGCACCAAGCTCTTTTCATGTATCTTTATAACTTCAGTTACTACTCTTAAACACTTATTGTTTGCGCATGGGTACATACTAGTCCATTTCTAGTTTGGTATTCTATGCCCTCAAAAACTGGTAGCTCAAATGTGCAATTGTTATGATCTTATCAATATGAGAGCTTATATATATTTTATTTCCATTGCTATTCAATCATGTTAAATATACCGAGAAATGTGGATTTATTTTTACTGAACTCTGACTTTCCCAGGTCACTTTTAATGGATCATTTGACCATATGAGCATTGATGCCACTAGGTACTTATACTGTCATGGTATTTATTTCTCTGGCATTCTCAAACCATTGAGCTTTGCTATTCTTTCTTTTTTTGAAAGCTATATTCATGATAAATTACATACTTTTAAATTTGTAGTTTTCACTAGTATATTATTGGTTTGAAATTTGATGATAGTGTCCATAATCTGGAAATCATTGAGCCACTCCATTCTACAATGTGGGGCACAAGCAGCAAGAAAAAAAGTTTGTTTGGCATGTTCAAGACAACAAAAACTGTTGGAGGGTATGCGATTACCTATATCAGCTTGTCATTTTCTGTCATTAGCGACAACTCATTCTTTGTCTCGTGCATGCTTGCACACACAAACAAGTATCTATAGATGTTTCATTTTCATCTTCAGGAGTAGACTTCTTCGTGCCAATCTTTTGCAGCCTCTAAAAGATATCGAAACTATCAATGCTCGCCTAGATTGCCTGGTTAGTATTGGATGTGCCATTTACAAATCTAGTTTTGGAGTTGTGTAAGATACATCATAACTTTTTGATCTTATATTTTATTTCTTTTCATCTTATCAATTTTTATCAATTTCTTCGCAAAATTCATTATTATGTTCTCTAATTGAGTAATGTTAGGCAAAATGACATCTATTTTTGAACAGATAGCATCCACTTTGGATGTTGAATTTTTCCTCACATTCAAATGCATGCAATAGTGTCAAAGTAATTTTGTTTGAATAATTTGTTTCTTTCATCCCTTCTTCACGAAAAAAAGGCGGAGAGTTCTCACTCCATCTATGCTTAGTATATAAAGAACCAAATAGCAAAGAAAAATTAAAACGAAATAATAATTATGGCTTTGATGTGGATATAATGGAGACTTCGTACAACCATGTTATTTTGCTCTTAACAGATGACAACCATGTTTGAATTAAGTGTCAACGGACAACTTAGCTGTCCATAGATAGCTTTGTTGTCCATATTTATTTTAGTTGTCCATAAACAACTTTGCTGTTCATATTCATTGTCCATAGTTGTTCATATTATTTAATTTATTTTGAGATTTATTTCCATGTATAGAATTATTTTGTAAAGTCAATATAATAGAGAGAAATCACAAGGCCAATTATTTTGTCATTTTTATACTATATTTTTGACATAATATCACATGAAGGTTGAAAACATTTCGGTATTTTATTTCTAAGGAAATCTTCATTGATATTTTTCTGGTATTTTTTGTTGAAGTGGTATTCTTCGACAATCTCTATTTAAGGTCCTTCTCTCGATTCCTTTAATTTTTTTGAATATTTCTTTTGCTTTGTCTTGGGTTCCATTTATTTGTAATGGACACTACACCAATGTGTGTCAAGTTTACAGGCAAAAATTATTTTACTTGGGTTTTTAGTTTGAACTTTTTCTCAAGAGAAAAGACCTTTGGGACCATATTGATGGCACAGATGTTGCACCAACATCCGTCACTAACAAATCTAAGGAAGTCGTGTCTTCTCCTTCTTGGGTTGTGCTTGATGCTTAAATCATGTCATAGCTTCTTGGTTCGATGGAGCCACATATCGTCACTAACTTACAGGCTTATCGCTCTGCTCAATTCATGTGGAATTATTTGAAAAACATTTATTATCAAGATAATGATGCTTGTCTCTTTCAGTTAGAACATACGATTGTCATGTTTTAACATGGTAGTCTTTCTATCCAAGATTATTACTAAGCATTTTTTACTCTTTGGCATGAATATACTGATTTGGTTACAGTTGATGTTTCTATTGTCGCTCTTCACTACTGAATAGATCTCCTGTTCCTTTTCTTGATATTTTTTTGGTGAGTTACTTTGCGAAGAACAACGTCTTAGTACTCAAGTTATTCTACAATGTTTATGCTGCAAAGAATATGGGCATATTGTTACCAATTGTCCTAAAATATTTTTTTCTTATTGCAAGAAAAATGGTCATATTATCAAAGAATGTTGCATCCGCCCCCAAAATTGTCAGGTCTAAGAATTTCAGACTTCTATTGTTGCTCTTCCAGCACCAACTTCTATAGCACATGGGTCTTTCTCAAGTGTTTCTTCTGATCTTGCAGCTCCTGCAGTAACTTACTGCACTCTTGAAATGGTGCAATAGATGCTAATTTCAGCATTCTTGAAATAACAAGCCCCCCACTTTAAGTCTTTTTGCGATTGGCTCCTCCGTTACTTGGTCCTTCACAACACAATCATCACTAGAAAAATAAACAACACAATTGTTATCAACTAATTGACCAACAAAAATGAGATTTGTGGAAAGCTGAGGAGCAAGAAACACATCAATAAATGTAAAAGAGGCATTTCCAACAACAGTGATGGCAAAGAATTGCTATTGGCAGTCTCTTGCTTGTTCTGAGTATGGTGTGGCATCATCGTTTAGGCCATCCCAATACTCAAATCTTATCTCATGTATTAAACTCGGGCTTTCTTGGTAATAAAGAACGTTCTTCTTTATCTCTTGAGTGTGATTCATAGCGATGTTGATTGGACTGGTTGTGCTGATACACGTTACTCCATCACTGGTTGGTGAGTGTTCTTAGATGATGCATTGATCTCCTAGAAGAGTAAGAAGCAAGACAAAGTTTCTAAGTTATCTACAGAATTTGAGTATCGAGCAATGTCTCTTGCTTGTTCTGAAATTATTTAGTTTTGAGGTTTGATTGCGGATTTAGACTTTTCTAAGACTGATTCTACACTTTTGCATGCCGATAATAGAAGTGTTATTTAGATCACGGCCAATTTTGTCTATCATGAGTGCACAAAGCATATTGAAGTTGACTGTCACTCTATTCATGAAGCCTTTGAAGCTCGTGTTATCATTCTTCTACATATTTCCCCTTAACTACAAATTGTTAATATCTTAACCAAGACTCTCACTCGTAATAAACATTGCTTCCTAAGTCGCAAATTGATGCTTGTTGATCAACCCGCATCAATTTGAAGGGGTTGTCAATGGACAGCTTAGTTTTCATAGACAACTTTGATGTCCATATTCATTTAGTTGTTCATATTTATTTTAGTTGTTCATAGCTGTCCATAGACAACTTTGCTTAGCTATCCATAGCTATTCGTATTTATTTTGTTTATTTCGGGATTTGTTTCCATGTATAGAATTATTTTGTACTATCTATATAATAGAGAGAAAACACAAGAGTAATTATTCGATCATTTTCATACAATATTTTTTACTTATTTCTGACATTAAAACCCCAAAGTCAACTATCCTCTTTTCACACATTCTCAATTTCGTTTATAATCTGGTCAAATCCTTATTAAGCTTTGTTAAGAAAAATTTAGAATACAAAATTCTAAATTTATTAATATTGGATCCAAACAAGTAAACAAACTATTTGTATTATACTCACTATAACACCTTTTAAAGGCAACTTACAAATTGAAGAGACATACAAACACTCAAAGAGAAAACTCTCAACTCACACTCAAAGAGAAAACTCTCAACTCACACTCAAAGAGAAAGCTCTCAACTCACACTCAAACTAAGAATACAAAGACTTATTTGTTTTTGATGGGATGATTAAACCAAATGCAAGGTAGACTATTTATAGTCCTCACCATGCAATCTACACCACACAAATATAAAACTAAGAAATAATTCTAGCCACACAAATATTATCTACACACTTCTATTTTCTACAACCTTCAACCACCCTATTTATTCATCCTTCAACTACTCCATTTATTTCTCTACATCCTTCAACCATTCCATTTATTTTTTTACATCCTTCAACCACTCTATTTATTTTTCTACATTCTTCAACTACTTCATTTATTGGGTTGGTGTTGATTTTCAACAAACTCTTATCTGCATCGCATTTTGCAATAAAAATGAAGAAGACTTCTTTCAGCTTATTTTATCCTTTGAAAAACAACTATGATTATCGTGGGGAACAAATATATTGAGAGGCACAATACTTCTATTTCTGCCTTGAGGAGTTCATGTCGGCATGTTGCAGGAGGCATATTTAGTGATAACCGTTATAAACCATTAATTCGATTTTGATTTGGTCTGAACTTATAGAGCTCTTTTTTAATATATCTAGTCTTTCTTTAAATAGAAAATAAACATGGCTGTGCCTTCAAAGTTGGCAAAAGGATTCTTGGCACAAAAAAAAGACAAGGACTTGTTCTATTGTTTGTAATTGCTGTTGGGGGATTGTGAATAAGATGAATGATATGTACAAGAATAATAGAAAAATGTCACATTTATAAACTGAGATATCAATGCTACTCTTTGTTTTCTTTAAGACTTTAAGGATATATGTCTCAATGTGAGGTCCTGCATGCTTATGTTTCTCATGTTGAAAGCAATGATATATATAACACTTTTCTTTTTTAGGATGAACTGATGAGCAACGAGCAACTGTTTTTTGGACTCTCTCAAGTGCTGCGTAAATTTCCAAAAGAGACTGGTAAGGAAAATTAAAGGAGAAGAGGTTGTGATTATTCTTTTCATAGCTAATCATCCTTTTATATTATACAATAATTAAATTTCTTATGCTCTTCCTTCAGATAGAGTGCTTTGTCACTTCTGTTTCAAGCCGAGGAAAGTAACAAATGAAGTCGTGAATATTGATTCTTCCAGAAAGAGCCAAGTGTTGATATCAAGCATTATTCTTCTAAAAGCAGCTTTGGATGCCTTGCCTCTACTCTCAAAGGTCTTACTTTAGCTTTCTTATAATTTTACTGGGTTTAGTCCATACATGTTTTATGGTTTTGATCTTTTATCAAACTGTTCAGGTGTTGAAGGATGCAAGCAGTTTTCTTCTTGCCAACATTTATAAGTCTGTCTGCAAAAATGAGAAATATGCACTTATTAGAAAGAGGTACTCTGCAAAATTTAATGAAGTTCTTGAATGCTTAAAGCTGTTTCTTTTCCCCCTCTTCATGTCTCTTAACTCTCTTTAAGTATCTGAGCTTTCTTTAGGAAATTTCAGTCTGGAATTTTCTGTGTAACCAAAGAGGAATGAGCTACAAATGACAAGTAGAATATTAGATAGTTCCATATGATTTCATTTATTTTAAGGAAAATCCATTCTAAAAATTTCTGTCTTTTAGTGTTTTTTTCTTTCTGCTGCAGCTCAAATGCTAAATAAATAAAATAATATTAAGACAAGGTCTCCTTCCTCCTTTTCTCTTATATTCCGTCCTTTTTTTAAGCAAAAGTTTACATTCTGCATTGGTTGGCACTCTTTATGAAGTTTGGACAAGCCAATTTTAGCATTTTCTAATAAATGGAGGATGGTCAAACTTGGAAACTCTAGGAAAAGACAATGGAGAATTGAAATGAATTGTATTGCTCTGTTGTATACCGTAAAGAAGCTAATTTAATACAATAATCTCTACCAATTAATGCCTAATTATTTCTCTTGAATTATTTCCATAATTATAATTACTAGAAATTAGGGATTTATAACTTTAGTGAATGATTTTAACACTCTCCCTCAAATTGAATCATAAATATTAATCATATTAAACTTTCATGTAAAATCATTGAAGTTTGGTAGGAAAAGTCTTTTGGTAAATACATACATTGTTTGTTCCTTTGTGTGAACGTAAGTTATGTAAATAGTCTCATGATGAAATATCTATCTATTTTTACACGCTTGGTTTTATCTCTAGTTATGATTATATCATTGACATACACTATCATAATTGTTTTGCTTCCTTTTTCAGTGTGTCAAAAAAATAATATATGATTTGATTGTTTCTATTGGTACCTTTCTTACATCACTTTTGCAAATCTATTAAATCAAACTCTATGCGATTGTTTAAGACCATAGATTGATTTTTTTAGCTTATAGACTATTTTTTTCCTTTGTAGAACCTTGTGGGCATGGCTATGAAAAATTCTTATTCTAATTCTCCGTTTAGGAATGCACTTTTTATGTCTAATTGGTAAAATAGTTAATCTAAATTTGTTGCTAGAGATAGAAACACTTGACATAAATGTTTAAGTGTAATCAATTCCATAGGTTTATGTAAACCTTTTTACAACTAGATGAGTTTTGTACCGTTCTTTTGCCCCATCAATTTTATATTTTATTGTGAAGATTCACTTGCAATCAACTTGAATCTTTCCTTTTGGTAATTTTGTTAAAACCCTTGTTCCATAATAGCTTCTTTCTATTATGAGATTTTCAAGGCCTCATGAATATTCTTTTTGGGATTTTAGTATTGTCAAGGATAGAAAAGCATAAAATTCGGAAGACAAAGTTTTATATGAAACAAATCTAGATATGGGATGGAGAGTATAAAACTGTGTTTGTTTTCTAAGTGCAATAGATAACTCATGAGACTTAAGGGATTCAAAGTTACCTAAATTCAATGTAAGCTCATGGATCTATCACTTGTTCAGACTCTCTTGGTGTTTTAAGTATGAAATTTTTCTTATTTTATATCTTTAACCTCTGTGAGTAAGTGATTATCTCTTTGTTGTTTTTATTTCTTTGTTTTTACTCATAAATTCAAGTTACTTTTAGTAAATGAAAAAGTAGTTTAAGAAAGTATATTTAGCTCAGATTCTCTATTTAGGTTATGGAACTCTTTACTCTGATTAAGATTGAAGTATTGACCAAAAGTTTTGTTCTCATTTTCACCATGCTCTCCATCAGGAGAGTACTTTTGATATCATGGGTATTTTCAAATAACATGACTTCGAACTGAAAAAAGTTCTCTTGGTATATAGATCATAAAATTTGAATCATTTTTTGGTAGATGAATACCCAATAAAGATACATTTAATGGCCTTTGGATCAAGTTTAGATTTGTGTTTTGAACAATTTTGAAGAAATATAGTGCAATCAAACACTTTTAGAAGCAGATTAAACTAGAGATGAAATGTGGTAAAGAATTATTGTACATTTTAAAGTGGTGTTTTAAAATAAAGTAACTTGCTTAGCATACAATTAATGAGATGCGTGGAAGTTATAATGACATCTCCTAAAAAAATTTGGCATGTTTGTAGTAAACATTAAGACTCTTGCTACATCAAGTAGGCGTATGTTCTTTTATTCAACAATTCTATTTTGTTAGGGAATATCAACACAAGAATTTTAGTATATAATCCTATGATTTTAAGATTTTAAGATAGTCTTGTAAGGTATGGTTGAAATATTTAGTGTCATTATAAATGTAAGGTATTTGAATTTTTGTTTAAACTAGGTTTAAATCATTGTGTGAAAGTTAATGAAAACATTTTAGACTTCAGTTGTCTTTTAACAAATAAACCTAACAAACTCGAGTATAGCCATCAATAAAAGTAACGAACCACTTATTTTGGGTACGATTGGAGACACATGATAGACTTCACACATCACTATGAATGAAGGTAAAAAGTTTGGAGGGTTTATATGATTCTTTTGGCAAAGAATTTGATTGATGTTTTACATATTCCATATTGAAAATTGACTGTTTTATTATTCAAAAACATGGAAAGAAATAACTGTTTTAAATACCAAATGTAGGGATGTGTCATAGTATAATGTTATTATAAAATTTCGTTATCCATAGAAACAAAAGTAGGATCAACAGTAGCAATATAACAACGCTCACTTAATTTGTCTTCAATAAAGTAGTACAAACTTTCACACTTTCTAGTATTATTAATCATCATTACCTATGATAAGTTCTAAAAAACACAATAAGATAGAAAAAATGTAGCATAATATTGAGAGATTTTTGCCAATTGGCTAATAGAAAGTAGATTACACAACAAATTTGGCACATGAAGTAAAAAATTGGGTGTTATAGAATTAAAAATTCAAATACTACCTTTCCAAGTGATAAGCATTAGTTATATGATTTGACACGTTAGAATCAATAATCTACAAGATTTTGGTTTCTGGATGTAATAAAAAGAGCACTTAAGTGATTAAATTTGTGAGATAATGAACCAAATGATGATTTTGTAAATAAATAACAAAAACTTTGAAATTGAAAAAGAGTTGTAAAGTTGATTCAACTATTTCAAATTGAAAGCACCCCATATTTGGTGGTCAATTGAAGTTTAATAACTTTTAGATTATTTCGACAATATTCACAAAAATAGTTTTCTTTAGGAGGATGAGAAGTTTCTTGTGTGGTTTTCAGAGAATCCATGGGTCAAATTTGTTGCAGTTCCAATACTAGGCCCAATTTCTGTTTGGTATCCATACGATGAGTTTATGAAAGACCCATGCCCATGAAAATTTGAATTACTTCTTGGCCCACTAGCCCATCTGATGCTATTCGAGCCTATTTCTCGTTTATTTCCCATCCCTCTCATCGTTGTTTCTAGTTATCAGCGTAAAAGCTCTTGTTCGCGCATTGAGGTGGCATCACGAAGACCAGCACTGGCCAGGGATCATTCAGCATGACTCCTCGCCGGCTTTCTTCTCGTCGGACGTCGAAAAATGTTTCTCGAAATGAAGGTAGTGAAAGATAGCTTAAAATCCTTCCACGGACATCGTCAAGGTTTCGATCAAGTATGGCCAAAAACTCGAATGTCCTCTCTGTTTCCAGTTTTTTTCCGGTAGTGTATACTATCTTCAACACACTCCCATTCCTCTTCTGAGCATAGATCCAACTCTTTCCAGAGGGAAAGCATATCCATGTAGTTTTTCCCATTAGGTATGTCTTCTTGATTGCTGGTAGCATGGAATTGACTAACCACACAATGACTGTTGAATACTCAAAAATCTACCGTTGTGTTGCATTTGCACCAGTTGAGGTGGGTTTTTTAGTTTTTCCCATTAGGTATTCCATTTTTCCTTTCCCGTTTATAACGAGTTTAATTGGTTGAGACCATTCTCTGTAATGTTTTCCATTTAGTTTCTCTACAGTAATCTGTATAGATGAAATATCCAGATTACTGGAACTCATGGTAGGAATATTAGGGATAATGTTTGTTTTGACATGGGCGTTTTCTGTGCTGGTTTATGACTCTTGAATATTCAAGGTTAAATCAGACATGGTTAGGTTCTAAGAAGAAGCTGCTCTCATACCATTTAGAGAAAGACAATAGAGAATTGAAATGTATTGTATTGCTCTGTTGTAAACATGTTGTTCTCATTTATAATACAAGTATAATGCAATCATTTATACGAATTAATATCATTTATACAAGTAAAAGTTCTTGATAAAAGTTTCATTTGTATCCTCTATGTTTTTGCTACCACCATTGAGCACAACTGCATTTTAAATTAACACAATGAGTTGGAAACTGGTTCAAAGATAAAATTCATGCAATGGGAGTGGAACTCTATGTATTTATGTGACTCAATATCTTTTTGCTAAATTAGTCATTTGCCATTCCAATTCACAATTTTTTACATATTAAATTTCAAGCGTGGGGATAGAGATCACTAAGCTACCTAATGGAGATATTATGCTCAGTTTGAACAAGTATATCAGAGAGCTTTTGTTTAAGACTCATATGGATCGGTCCAAACCAATAGCATCTCCTATGACTACTAGCTTCACTTTGTCAGCTCACATTGGGGATCCTTTTGATAATCTCACATATTATAGTAGTGTGGTGGGAGCTTTCCAAAACATAACAATCACACGTCATGATCTTACCCATGTAGTCAACAAAGTATGCCAGTTCGTGTCTAAGCCTCTTGTGCCTCATTGGTTAGCAGTAAAAAGAATTTTGCATTACTTGTGTGATATTGTGTTATGGTTTGGTTATGAAACCTTTGGCTCAATTTCAATTGCATGGTTTTTCAGATGTTGATTGAGGATCATACCTTAATGGTAGACGCTTAACCACAGGTGTTGTTATCTTTTTTGGCCCAAATTCAGTGTTGTGGTCATCAAAGAAGCAACACGCAGTGTCGAGAAATAGCATAGAAGTCGAGTATTGAATCTTAATTGACACAACCTCTGAGCTTATGTGGCTTCATTCTTTGTTAGCTGAATTAAGATTTCCTTGCTTAGTCTTCCAATCATTTGGTGTGACAATCCTAATACAGTGTCATTTGTTGCAAATCTTCATCATGCACTTACAAAGCATGTTGAATTGGACTTGCATTTTGTACGAGAGAAGGTGGTCTGTAATTGCATTATAGTGCGGTATATTTCCAGTGCTCATCAAGTAGTTGATTTGTTTACCAAGCCACTGTCCATTCAACAATTCTTATTTAATAGAAGCAAACTCAACATTATTTGCATGCCGTTGAGTTTGAGGGGGGGTGTTGAAGGTATGCTTAGTGGCTCAAGTGCAAGCAATGGATGCATTGCAGAAGACTCACGGCAAGAGATCAAATCCCTAGAAATATCAAGTGCAGCATGTGCTAGCATTGCTGATGTGGCCCTAGGCAGTTGGCAAAGTTTATTAGAAAGCTAGTCTATAGCTTGTAGGCCTAGTGCTTGAAATAATGTTGTGTAATGAGCTTACAATACAATGCAATGTATTCACATCTGAATCAGTATAAGTAGTGAGCGAAATACATTGTAATCACTTGATCCAATTAATGAAATACAATTTACATTCAGTTTTCAGCATGCTTTCTTCTCATCTTTTCTGTGCTTGTTCTTCTTCCTCCTCGATGATTTCCAATTCTCTTCTTGAATTTGACACATTTGATACCACAATAAACAACTTTGGTAAAATGAAATTTCAGTTGTGACCATCACTAATTTACCTGAGAAGCTTTCTCTATTTCAGAATAGGAGAGGTGATTGATGAAGATGTGCTTCATGCACGGGTTCCTTTTGTAGCCCGCACACAGCAGTGCTTTGCTGTTAAGGCCGGAATTGATGGACTATTGGATATTGCAAGGAGGTCATTTTGTGATACTAGTGAAGGTTCTTCACTTTCATAATTAAAACTTTTTATAACCCAACAAATCTTTATTTATTTATCTCTCACTAAGATTTGGCTTTAGAGTTTGTTTCTTTTTGGAATGAGTGTTCTACCTATCTTAATCCTTTTTGTTATTAAATTGACAGCTATACATAACCTTGCTAATAAGTATCGTGGAGATTTCAACTTGCCCAATTTGAAACTTCCATTTAACAGTAGGCATGGATTTTACTTTAGCATTCCCCAGAAGGACATTCAGGGAAAGCTTCCGAGCCAGTTCATTCAGGTTGAGAACAAATCTTTTGTGGTAATGTGGCACTACTATTTAATACATGTTTTTTATTATGTGCCCATCACTAACAATGCAGGTAACCAAGCATGGTAACAATATACGTTGCTCAACTCTGGAGCTTGCTTCTGTAAGTATTATGATCATTTAAGCTGTGGTAGATCTATTTGCAATGTACGTGTCTGATGTCTCAGATTATGATTTGTTCTCGTACTATATAATCACTCTTGCTATTTTATTTTATTCTAATAAAAGTCAAGCATGTCTAGGGTTTCATATCCATTGCATTTCATTGGGTTGAACATTAACACCAATTGATTGGCAAATAATAACTTACTCATGCTAATTACTATAAGTTGTTTCACCATAATTTCCATTGTATGTTACATAAACAGTTATAAAGAAATCAATCATATAAAATTCTCAGATGATGTTAGAAGTTATTGGTCACCAATCTTCCCAAAAATTAAGTTGTTGGGAGTTGTTGAAAGATGTATTAACCTATCTTTTATACATTCTAACACTTTCCTTCTAGCATGGTGGGCTTTAAACAAATTGTAGGTTTAACACTTAAAAATCTACAATTGAGGGTTGCAGGGGTTTGAATTGAGGAGTTTTTGCTTTGATACCACGATCGATGTAGGTCATCAATCCTCTCAATTTTAAAATCTTAAAACCGCTGCTCTTAGTTTCCGACTATTAGGGGTGTCCACCGGTTCGGTCCGGTTTTGGTTAAAAAAATTTAACCAGACTAGACCATTTATATTACTCGGACTGGACTGAACCGAACCGTTTGAAACTGTTTAATTAATACAAACTGGATCGGACCGTTTGATTTATAAAACGGTTCGGTCCAGCTTGGTTCGATTTTTTTACACATTTAATGAGAAATAATGTGAATTTTTTAATATATTATTAAACCGGTCCGGTCTGGTTCGACCGGTCTAAAATTAATACAAATCGGACCGGACCGTTTGATTTGTAAAACCGTTCTGTCCGGTTTTACGGTTTGGTCCGGTCCAATCCGATTTATGGACATCCTTACCGACTACATATTAGACATGTCACTAAATGCTTCTTTCATGTGATATTATTATCACTACATATAGTTGGTCGGTTGAAAGTTTGATGTCTAACGTGGCTACAAATAAAAGTAATTTTCCTCCCCTTGTGGTTGTAGTCAATATGGTAATCACTTTATGAATACTCCTAGCAATACCACCATTTTGTTTGTCCTTTTTATTTTCTACACAAATGTATCTATTATTGTTAAAAAGCTTTAATCATATGTATTTATGTACTTATAATGAAATTTGCAGCTGAACGCTAGAAATAAGGCTGCAGCTGCAGAATGCTATATAAGAACAGAAGTTTGCCTCGAAGGTTTGGCTAAATTTTCCCAAGGAAACCATTTTTATGATAAGCTTCAAGTATCTATTTGCAATTTTTTCTTGGTTTGTCTAATGTTAAAGATAAGAGACAAATGTCGCAATAGTTCACTAATTATTGCTGTTAGAGTATTTAGGTCCAATAGCTTTTTTGTGACAGTTTAGTCTACTAATTTTGAAAAATAGATGCATGGGTCCAAATGATCAATTTTTAAGTTTTTTTTAATTGTTTTTAAAAACTTTATCTACAAAGAAGATTTTAATATGAATAATTAATGAAGTAGTTTTTGAAATAAATAAAAAACATAAAAATTGACCATATGAACATATGTTGTCACTTTTTCATAACTGATGGATTAAACTGTCACAAAAAAACTACTTGATCTAAGTGCTCTATTTCAAAAAACTAATGGATTTCTAGTCACCCGTGTTAAATCTCGAAGAATTAGGAAGTTTTGAAATTCAAATAAAAGAGAATATATTCAGTTAAAGTAGAATATTGGAACTGTAAATACTATTTTTGATTTTATTTTCTTGTTTTTTATTCTCTAAATGTGCTATATAAGTGAACCAGGAGTGTAAATTCTTATGATTCAGAAAATATAATAAAACACATTGTTTTATTATTCCATATGGTATCAGAGCCAAAACTGCTCTTTGTCAATAGAAAAAAAATACCAGTGAATCTCATCCCTTTGATTGTACTAACAAAGAGACAGTCCATATCCACTCCTGGTGGTATTGATAATTTCATCTTACAGCTCACCATTGAGAAACTGAACCGTAAGAATGACAAAGAATTGATTCAGTTTATTAAACTAGTATTCCAAAGAAAAAGAAAGATAGGTTACTTCACCGTTGACCATAAGAAACCCAATGATCCAGCCAATCTTCAGAAGTAGACGGTTGAAAACTCGATTATTTCGTGGCTAGCTCACTTCATGAAATCATTGATAGGAAAAACCTATCTCTTTCTCCCAACGGCAAGAGATGTGTGGATAGTCGTGAAAGAAACCTACTTAGACTTTGGAAACTCCTCTTGGATCTTCAAAATCAAATCAACCTTTGGCAAATGCAACAAGGCAACATCTCTGTCACCGATTTTTTACGTGGAAATGGTTAGGTTGTGGTAGGAATTGGATTTAATTTGTAAAAAGGAATGGGAATGTGTTGGAGATAGTGTACAATATAAGACGAAGGTGGAGAATGAGAGGGTTTTTGAGTTTCTGGCTGGTTTCAACAGAGAACTCAATAAGGTAAAAGGCAGAATCCTCAATCGATAACCTTTATCGTTGACAAGGGAGGTTTTTTCAGAGGTGCATCGTGAGGAAAATTGGAGGGAGGCAATGATGAAGAACGATGTGACTAAAGACTTTATGGCTTGCAGGTTGGAATCCAGGCCAAATAAGGCTTTGGGCCGTGGAAGCCTATCTTTATCTAAAAAGCCTATTGGACACACACATGGGCTAGGCTTGGGCACACATGGGCAGTTTGGGCTCAACAATTCCAATAGACCATTTGGGTTGTTTGGGCTTTGCAACTCCAATAGGCCATTTGGGTTGTTTGGGCTTTGCAACTCCAATAGGCCATTTGGGCCTGTTTTTGAAAATGAAACCTATGAGATTCTATCCCATAGGCCACAAAACAATGATGGGCAAGCCCAATAAAAAAACGGTCTTAATATAATCTCTATCGTAAAATTGGTCATACAAAGAATGTGTTGGGAATTACATGAAAAACCAACTCATTGGAAACTAATGCAAATTTATAAAAGTCAAGAATATCAAGTCTCCAATAATCAAAATGAAAAGTTTCGGAATAAACAACTTCCAATTCAATATTTAATCTAGAACAAATAAAACAACTTTATAAGATGTTTTCTAAAATTCAATCATAAGGTCAACCCTCTATTTATGTTCCCTCTAGCTCAGTGACCTATAAAGGTAATTTTTAACGACTTTAAGTACAACATCATAAATAAATACTCCATGGATTATTGACATTGATGCGTTAGATCACATGACTGATAACTATCACCTTTTTTCTTTATATATACCCTGTGATGGTAATTTAAAAGCGAAAATTATAGATGGTATTCTTTCAACAATTGGGGGAAAAAGGAGTATTAAAATCTCTGATTCTATCACCCTTGAATCAATTTTTCATGCCCCAAAATTATCATGTAACTTATTATCTGTCGGTAAATTAATAGCTCGTGTCGCTAAATTAATAGCTCGCATAAACTGCACTGTTAAATTTATTTCTTTATCTTGTATTTTTTAAGATCTATCATCGGGAAAGATTATTGATAGTACTAGAGAAAGTGAAATACTTTATCACTTTGAGAAAATCAATGTAAATGAACAATATCAAGTTGCAAATTGTAATTCTACATCTATCCTTAGGAATAATAATTTTTGTTGTGGCGATTTAGAATGGGCCATCCTAATTTTCAGTATTTAAAATAGTTGTTTCTCTCTTATTCAAAATAAAGAATTATTTGATTTGCAATGTGAAATGTGTGAACTTGCCAAACACCACCACACTTTTTTTTTCAAAATCTAAATACACGCCTTCTAAACTATTCACCATAATTCACAGTGATTTATGGGGACCATTTCAATATCTGAGTTGCACTCATACGAAATGGCCCATCACCTTTATTTATGATCATACTCGTGTATGTTGGGTGTATTTAGTAAAAGATAAAACCGATGTTCGTACAATATTCATCAATTTTCACTCTATGATACCTACGCAATTTCAAACCCAAATTCAAATATTGTGTACTGATAAAGGTATTGAACATGTTAACCATTTACTCAAAGATTATCTCCAAACTCATGGCATTATTCACCAAACCTTATGTAATTATACTCAACAACAAAATGGAGTTACTATACGAAAAAATACATCTCCTAGAAGTGGCTTGGGCACTTATGTTCACTACCAATATGCCAAAAATATTATGGGGAGATGTTGTATTGATATATGCTTTTTTTTATAAACAGAATGCACAGTCTTGCTCTCTCTTTTAAGACACCCATTCAAAAACTAAAACATTGTTTCCCAACCTCATCTTATTTCAAACATCCTACTTAAAATATTTGATTGTACGACATTTGTACACGTTCATCCTCTCGATCATGATAAACTAGACCCAAGAGCCCTCAAATGTGTTTTTATTAGCTACTTTCCTACTCATAAAGGATACAAGTGTTATGATCAATCTAAGAAGAGTGTTTTTACTAGCCTTGATGTCACATTCTTTGAAACCACATCATATTACTCTTCCAAAACTCCTCTTTAGGGGGACAATGTGAGTTATGAAGATCAATTTTGTTCATTTAACTTTTTGTTTCCAAATAACAATACCTCTTCTCCATATACCATTTCAACAACTTACTCTTGTTACACCACCTTACTCTAATGTACTATTTACATAAAACTATTTAGGCTCAAGGGAAGATGTAGAAACACAAGCAAACAAGGAGATACTTATTTACTCAAGGAGGCCAAACTACGAGAGTCCAACTTGGTGATGGATCCAAACATTCTCGAGTCTTTTTTCAATCCAGGTAACTATAATCCTACTGATGATTTAGCCATTACTCTAAGAAAACAATCTCAATCTTGTACCTCTCATCCTATATTTAAGTTTGTGTCATATAATACTGTCCCTCAAATTCCATGCTTTCACTACTAATCTTGATAGGATCATAGTTCCAAAAAATATTGATAAGGTTTGGGAAATTCTCAAGTGGAGAAAGGCAATAATGGAAGAATTACGAGCCATGGAAACAAATGAAACTTGGGATGTGATTGATTTACTAAGAGGTATGAAATAGGTTGGGTGCAAGTGGTTTGTATAGTAAAATATAAAGTCGATGGTACTATTGAATGATACAAAACTTGTCTAGTTGCTAAAGGATTCACCTAGACCTATGGAATTGACTACACAGAGACATTCGCTTAGAATGGACTCTCCAACAAATGGATATTAAAAATGTCTTTCTCAATGAGGTATTAGATGAAGAAATTTTCATTATACTACCACCAAGTTTTTTTGAAAATGATAAACAAAATGTGGCATGCAACCTGAACAAATCTCTCTACGGACTTAAATAGTCACCCCGAGTGTGGTGTGGTAGATTTACGAAAAGCAATAGAAAGCCAAGGCTATCAACATTGTCAGTCATATCACACGATTTTTTTAAGTATTCCCAAGATAGATTGAAAACAATCTTGATTGTTTATATATATGACATAATACTTACAAGAGATAATTTGACCGAGATTGAAAGATTAAAAAAGCTTATTGCTACTGAGTTTGAGGTCAGAGACTTGGGACAATTGCGATATTGCTTGGGGATGGAGATTGCAAGGTCAAAGAAATGTATAAGTGTCTCACAATGGAAATATGTTCTAAATCTTCTAAAGGAGATTGGTATGTTCGAAAGCAAACCAAGTGACACTCCGATTGAAACAGGAAAGAAAATAGAGAGTGATGAAAAACAGGTAGGAAAAGAGAGGTACCAGAGGCTGGTGGAAAGACTAATCTACCTATCATATACAAGACCCGACATTGCATTTGCGATAAGTGTAGTAAGTCAACATATGTAGTTTCTAAAAGAAAGCCAACTAGAAGCATTGTACAGATTCTTCTCAATAGATCTCCTGATAAATGACTCTTCTTTAGAAAATTAGGACAAAGAAAAATAGAAGTTTTTTCAGACACCGATTGAGCGGGTTCAATTGAAGACAGAAGGTCCACTATTAGGTACTATACCTTCGTTTGGGCGAACCTAGTTACATAGAGAAGCAAAAAACAATACGTAGTAGTCAGGAGTAGTGTTGAAGTAGAATTTCAAGCAGTTGCACAAGAAATTTGTGAAGGACTATGGTTAAAAAAACTCCTAGAAGAACTATTAGTAAAAACTAAGGTTTTACTCAAGTTCTATTGTGAAACAAAACTGCTATTAACATTTCTCTCAATACGATTCAACATGATCAAGTAAACACGTTGAAGTAGATAGACGTTTTGTCAAAGAGAAAGTTGAGAATCGTATCCTTTGTATGACCTATATTCCTACACAAAAACAAACCGCATATATCTTCACCAAAGGATTTCTGTGTCAAATTTTTGATGGTTTCATAAGTAAGTTGAACATTATTAACATCTATGAACTAACTTGAAGGAAAAGTGTTGAATTCCCGAAGAATTAGGAAGTTTTAAAATTCAAATAAAAAAGAATATATTCAGTTAAAGTTGAATATAAAAACTATAAATATTATTTCTAATTTTATTTTCTTGTTTTTGATTCTCTAAATGTACCATATAAGTGAACGTTAGGAGTGTATATTTTTATGATTCAGAAAACATAATAAAACACATTGTTTTATTATTCCATAACCCGCCCTAAAGATAATTAGACATTCTGTACGAAAACCTTCAAGTTTCTGTGGTCAAGGATTAAGGGATTAACTGGGTACCTGTCAATCAACAAGTGATTTGACTTAACCTTATGAAGACCGAGCCATAGCCATTTACATTTGAAAATATTTCCATCTGTTTGAAATATTTTTGACATTTTTTATGTTCTTCCTTGAATATCCTCCAATACTTTGTGATGTAATACCATTTTTATTTGAATGTCCGTGAAGTTTCATGATTCAGAAACTCAGTGTTGTAACAATATCTACTTGAAATCTAATCCCTAATGGTAGCAACTTTTCTTTTACAAACTGAGAGGCCCTTGTAAATAACTAGGAAACATACTTGGACTTAGTTGACCCATCAGTTTGGCTAAACTATGCTCAAGGCATCTAATTCTGTATCTTCTGAGTGTTTTTAAAGCTTCTACATTACGAAGAAGTTATGCTAACATATAGTGTGCAGCCCTCGTGGATGCTATAAGAGAAGATGTTTCTGTGCTCACACTGCTGGCAGAAGTCCTATGCCTTCTGGACATGATTGTTAATTCATTTGCTCACGCAGTTTCCACGAAGGCTATTGATCGATATACTAGACCACGGTTCACTGGCAAGTTGTTAGCTATTGCAACACAAAATATCCTATTTTTAAAATGTCATGACTAATTCTTTTATGTCTGTTTACTGATAGATAGTGGCCCATTAGCAATTGATGCTGGAAGACATCCAATCTTAGAGGGCATACACAACGAATTTGTTGTAAGTAACCTTCTATTTTCTACGTTTTGACCACTATACAAGTGTTTGGTTATAAACAAACCTTGACGTGCTGATTGCTCTGTTTATGCTTCTGTTGAACTTCTTTTGCTGTTCTATAATTGATCAGCTTAATATTTTGCAGCCTAATAACATTTTTTTATCTGAGGCATCAAACATGGTGATTGTAATGGGTCCAAACATGTAAGTTATTCTCATATATAAAAAAAGCTATCAGTTTTTGACTATTTTATTGGTTTGTTTTACACAAAAATATTTAAAAAATAAATAAAAGGAGATGCTCCAGAAGAAATTTGTGATTTTTTTAGCAAGAAGATGATTGCCGAGGATTTGTACTTAATATTTTTCAACAAAATGAACATAGCTTTCCCTAAGTCAAATGTTTTCCTCATAAGTTGTGTATACACATTGATGAAACTATGAAATTAATTAAAAATGATTGTAAGGTAAAATTATTTTTTCACTGTTCAAATGTCAGTTTATTGATCCAATGACTAATAAGCATGAACTTAACAGCCAAGAAGTATCGTATTTAGTACTTTAAGATTTACTCCTTATAGTTAGCAATGTGAACAACTTGATATCAGAACAGTATAATGTCATACTTTGCCTCATTCATTTCGTTTCTCATGGATCTTTTTGTTATATTGTTTTATTGGAGTTTCCTCTAGATTGTTGCATATGCAGCCACAGTTAATATGTTACTATGTTTTTCCAATCAATCATAACCAAGCTTTACAGCTTTTGACTGGAGAAAACTTTAACTTCTGGTCAACATTTATTGAGCACGTCATCTATATTGTACATCGACTTGGATAACATAGTTGTAAATATATCCAAGTTTTTGTGATTACAGTTAACTTGCCGATAGAAAACATAAGAATTTGGTTAATGTTATATTGCTTGAGGTTAAATTAATAAACTGTTTCATTCAGGAGTGGAAAGAGCACTTATCTTCAGCAAGTCTGTCTTATAGTAATTCTTGCTCAGATTGGTTGCTACATTCCAGCTCGCTTCTCAACTCTAAGGGTAGTTGATCGTATATTTACAAGGATGGGAAATGTGGATAACCTCGAATCAAACTCTAGTACGGTAGGCTTTTATCTCTAAGCTTCAGAAAACATTTAACCCTGTTTTCTTTGTTAGTTTATCTTATACATGTACAGTAAGGATTTTTATAAACAGATCTTTTTTATTATTTGGTGTTATAGTTCATGACAGAGATGAAGGAGACAGCTTTTATCATGCAAAATGTCTCCCCAAGGTAATGAATCATTTAACCTAGTTAAACAGGCAATTAACAATAGTATTTTCTGATAATAGACTGTTTGATTACAGGAGTCTGATTGTTATGGATGAACTTGGAAGGGCTACATCTTCCTCTGATGGATTTGCAATTGCATGGAGCTGTTGCGAATATCTATTATCATTGAAAGCGTAACTCTTGATTTTCTTATTATTAACATGTCTATAGTAGATGTTGGATGTTGAGTAAAATTTAGAGTATACAACTCTAATTTTACTGATATTAGATCCAAACAAGTAAACAAATTACTAGTATTATACTCACAATAAAAAACACTATAATACTTTTTAATGATCACTCACAATATGAAGAGAAATACAAACACTCAAAAAAAAATACTTATAACTCACACTCAAACTAAGAATACGAAAACATTTTTTTAAGAAATGTCTAACCCAAATACAAGGAAGATTATTTATAGTTCTCATCATGCAATATACATCATACAAGTATAAAATTAAAAAATAATTATAACCACACATTATTACCACATTCTACACACTTTTAAAAAATCTCTTTTCTATATCCTTCTAGAATTTTCTTTTAAAAAAACTTTATTCAACATTTGTTGACAAGTTTCCATTGTATGGCTTAGATAAAATGATTGGGTTTTTATTTTTCTTGAGCTAGGGTTGATCTTCAACAGTGGGTGGGTGGGTTATCAAGAGTAGGGAGTTTAAAACTTTTAAAAGCTGTCTAATGTTAATTTTATGGTGGTTAAAATTTCAAGGAACTAAAAATATGGTAAATCACCCTATAAGGTTGCTTAAGCCTGATTGCATCATTGACCTAATGTTCTGAAATTTGACATTATCTTCACAACCTTGCATGAATTAGGACTTTCCAAGCATGTACAGTAAACAAACAACAAGAAGAGGATTGACTTGTCACGTTTTGATGCTTTAACACGATTAGATCTGGTTAGTGTTGGGAAACAGTTTTTGCTTGAAAATATTTGATTTAGGACCGTAATTATAAAACATTTTTAGAAAAACATGGCAAATCTCTCTAAAAATTAAATTTCATCATGGTAAAACATAGTTACTTATATGAAAATATGTCCATTTAGGGTTTGCATTTCTTTGAGACTAGGGAAGATGTTATATTGTAACATAGCCAAGAGAAACAAATCATCTAAGCGTAACTAATAACTAAACCATCTTACTTGATCGTCCTCAGGTATACTATATTTGCTACTCACATGGAGAATATATCAGAACTAGCGACCATATATCCAAATGTCAAAATCCTTCACTTTGATGTTGATATTAGAAATAACCATCTTGATTTCAAGGTACTATTTGTTCATTTTATTTTTATTATTGATATTTTCCAACGTTACTAACCAAAACCTTTATTGCTTACAAAGTTTCAACTCAAGGATGGACCAAGACATGTACCACACTACGGCCTTCTATTAGCAGAAGTTGCAGGCTTACCAAATTCAGTTATTGAAACAGCTAGAAGCATCACAACTCGGATTACAGAACAGGTAAATCGTTTGATATCATCTAAGAAATCAAAATAACACTTATTAAAGTTACAGCTCTTTATACAATATCTTTTTTGTCCGTAGAGCAATTCAAATTATCTGCAATGTTTTGACCCTATTAAAGTGTTTTGTTCAAGTATATTTATTCTATTGTTATGTACAGAGGAGCCTTTATGATCATGTGTTTTACTTCATATGGAGATGGTTTGTCTCTCATCAATATATGTTGCATCCTTTTATACCTTATGTAACACACGCAAAGGAACAGGAATTGGATTTTGTGTTTCCATTTTAGTCACATGCATCTAAGTTCATGTATTCACAAAGTCTGATGCATTAATAAGTTTTTTTTCATTTCAATGTCTAGGAAGTGAAAAGGATGGAAGTAAACTGCTTGCGACATCAGCCAATCCAAATGGCATACCATGTTGCTCAAAGGCTGCTATGTTTGAAATACTCCAGCCAAGATGAGGATGCCATCAGACAAGCATTGCATAATCTTAAAGAGATCTATATTGATGGGAGGCTATAGTGTATAACAAACTCAATACGGATTCTTTGGGGGAGAAAAATTACACTCTACATGAGACGTTTGTATTAAAAACTTTTGCTAAATATGCCAGCGTTCTTCTGAGTTTTAGATTGTCTATCTTGTGTCCTCTCTATTCGATTTCGAGTTGGCTTATTTCGTCAAATCACTCAACTCTAAAACAAACTATAGTGTCACTGTCTAATCCTATTTGATAACTGAATTAAAAATGAAAGTTGCTGAAAGAGAGGATTCAGGACTTTCTCTAGCCACCATTCTAGATCAAGAAAACTCCTTGATAGGCAACTAGCCATAACAAAATCTAACGTCTAGTGTTAAACTTAAACGGTATTCAACCACAATATTGAATGTTTGGGTTTTTTTGTTTGTAGTTAAAAATACAAGCTAAAGATAAGAGCTACCGTCATTTTTTTTAAGAAAAATGTTTATCTAAAAGATCAATTTACTTGCACAAATAACACATATTGATCACATTATTTTAAATAATGTTATATTTGTAGTCACTTTAATCATTTTAAGCAATTTTGATGATCTTAATAACTTTATTTTCACTTTTATTCAACTTTTTAAGATATTTTTCTTTTCAAGCATATACCAAACTCTTGTTACTAAGGTTTATTTCAATTTAATTTAAATTTTTTATCAAAAAATGATCAAAAAAATCAAAATGGATAAAAAAGAACTAAAATATATAAATTTATAATATTAAGATGACTAAAATACATTAATTTAAAAAATTATTAATGTATCTAATTTATGAAATTTAATGTGATAATTTATACATATTTTTACTCATTATTTTTTTCTATATTTATACTTATTTTATTATTCTCATGTAATATATTTATTTATTTTATATTTTATGAGAAAATATGAGTTTTTATAATTTTTGATATTTTTAAGTATTTTTATGAATTTTATTTAACAAGTGGTTGTGTTTTGAACAAAAGGGGAATGTACTTAAAAATATGGATGTGTTTAGATAGGAGTGAACTTTCTTAGTAAAGAGCGCCTAAAATGGCACCATTTTGTAGAGCCATAGGCCTTCCATTGTGTCGTTTTCACCAAATACGTTCCAAATGACGTGTTGTTTGGTCCATCCTCCAACCTCAACCAAATGACATATCATTTGACCAATACCCACCTCATCAAGCATTGTGTTGTTCCCTGTTCACACCTAATCCACCTTCTTGGCAAGTGACATAATTTGACTCTATCAATGATTCAAACTTAAAAAACTCCTACAAATATCCATAAAATGTTATTTTGAAAGAAAAAAATGATGAGAAGAATTCAAAAAATATATAGAGAAAAATTAGAAAAATTATATTGGTATAGTTTGAAAAGCATATGAAGAAACAATCAAGAACAAGTTTAGAGATTAGTGTATTGACTTTACTTCCTCAACAAAAAAATAAACTATTGTATCTTCTTTCTCTTTATATGTTATGAATAATTTAGTTATCTTATTAAATATGTTAAATTTGAAATCTAACTAAATAATTCATTGTAATTATGGATAATTCTAAACCCTAAAATATGATTTAATATGAATTATATTATGAAATAAATGAAGTTTTAATTATTAATTTTTTAATGTATTTAGTTTTATGTTTGAATATCAAAGCATGTTAATTCTTGAATTAGATGTACAACTAATTAGATATTTACTTTTGTTTATTATTATATTATGAATTTAGTATGAAATTGCCTACTTTTGTAATTGAAGTTTCAAGTTGTAATTTTTATTACAATTAAAATTAAATGTTCAACTTAAAAATTGTTAATGATATCAATTTCATCTAATTTAATTATTATTTTTATTATAATACGACAAATGAAGTAAATCTAGTAGTTATAATTCTAAGTTATTCATGAGTTAAGTTAATCAATAATTGAATTGTTAGTTAATTATAAAGTATAAAAAAGTAAAAACAATTAAGGGAATTTAAATTCTTCATATTAAAATTGAGAAAAACTTAAAAAAATCTTAAAACTATATAATAAATTTAGGATTTAAAAACTAAATGTATCATAATATAATAAATTTAATTGTAATTTAGTGGAGAGAAAAATCCTATAATCACATATTTCTCTTATTGCTCTAATAATTTGTATTTTTTGCTATTTTGTTTGTTCTAATACATTGTTTTATTTTTTCTACAAAAACATTTAAAACAAGTAATTTGTTTTATTTGTAACATTTTATGATTTTATTTTAAATAATTAAATTTTCTTAATCATCTACGGGTAATAGCCTTTATTTACTATTATATGTACAACAATAAAGCTTTTATAAAGTAAGAAGTAAGGTTATATATTTAATAATATAATTTAGACACATCAAAAATTTTGACGTCGTATAACTGAAGATTGAATTGATAATTTTTTTTATTGATATCTATTTTTTTATTTTTTATTTTATTTCAAAATTTTCTTTCTTTCTTCTTCCTTTATTTTTATTTTTATTTTTATTTTTAATTTTAATTTTAATTTTAAGTTTAGTTATATTTTAAATTTAAATTTATTATTTATATGTATGTATTTTTCTTTTAATTGTAATTTTTTTATTTACCATTATTATTATTTAATTAATTTTTTTATTTTCTCAAATTTTTCTTGATTTTCATGAATTAATTGAATGCCATAGAAAAAGAATATAATTATAACTTGAGATCAAGAAAAAAATTGAATCATCCTTACCAATAAATTCAGAATTGAAAAAAGAAACGATGGAGTTGAACAATTAAACACTCAAAGATCTAATTACTCCTGATTTTGAACAATAAAAATTATGCATTCATTATCCTGCACTTGATGTAGCATCTAAACTTAAATCTGGTGTGATTCACTTATTACATACTCTTAGAGGTTTATTCATAGAAGACCCAAAAAAGCATCTTAAGGAGTTCCATGTGGTATGTCCAAGCATGAAACTAGTAGAGGTTAGTGAGTGTCTTTCCATTCTATTTGATGGATAGTGCAAAAGAATGACTATATTATCTCCTATCTCAATCAATCATCACTTGGAATGAAAAAAAAAACAATTTCTGGAAAGATACTTCCCAGCTACAAGGGCTATAGTGATAAGAAAAGAAATATATAGAATTAAACAATACATTGAGGAAACATTAAATGAATATTATGAACGGTTCAAAAGGTTATGTGCTAGTTATCCACAACATCATATCATTGATCAACTTATACTCTAATATTTTTATGAAAGACTATCACATATGAAGAGGAATATGGTTGATGTGTCAAGTGATAAAACCTTGATAAATAAAACACTCACAGATGCACGAAGTCTAATAACAACCATTGTTGCAAACTCTCAATGTACTAGAAATGATACAATGAAAAAGATAGGTAAGATAATTACTTCTTCTCATCTTGAACAACAATTGACTAATCTGACTGCTTTGGTACGGTAACTAGCTGTAAGACAGGTGAAGTCATGTGATATATGTTCTACAGTAGGAAACCCTATAAATATATGCCCCACATTTCAAGAAGAACATATCAATGTTATTGGTGGTTATTCGGGGCAAAGGCTGAGGTATGATCCTTTGGTAATACTTATTACCCTGGATGGAAGGATTGTCTAAATTTTAGTTGTGCAGATAATAGTCAAGCAACCATTCTTAATAATCCAATTGTATTTCCTAACCCAAGCCAACTCAGTTACTAACCTAAGCCATAGTTTTTTCAACAAACCTAAGGTAAGTCTATGGAAGAATTAGTAGTTTCTTTATCCATTAACAATGCTAAAATTCAACGAAATGCCCAAGTTTTAAGTTAAAACTTAGAGACACAAATGAGCCAACTAGACATAATTGTAGGAAGATTGGAAGCACATATATCTAGCAAGATTCTTTCACAAACTATAATAAATCCTAAGAAAATTGTCAATGACATTGCTTTGAAAAGTGGTAAGCAACTTGAGGAATCCAAACAAGTCCCCAAAATATCAAATCAAAGGAAAGGATTATACAAAATAAAATACTTGGAGAATAAAAGACCACCAAAAAGAAGCTAAGGTGGCACCTAAAGTAGTATTTAAACCCCATCTTTCTACTTATGAATTTATTTTATCTTGTCTTTGTAGGTTTAGAAACACAAAGAAAGAAGAACGTGAAAGGAAAATTTTGGACACTTTTTGAAAAGTGAAAATCAGCATACCTTTATTTGATGATATCCATCAAGCTTCCAAGTATGCAAAGTTTCTTAAAGCACTATGCACTACCATACACAAGCTAAAAAGTAATGAAATGATAAGTTACGAGAAAAATGTGTCTACAATGTTACGAAGAAAACTCTCATCCAAACGTCAGGACCTAGGTAGTTTCACCATCCTGATAAGGCTAGGCACTACAAGGCTTGAAAAAGTTATGCTAGACTTAAAAGCATATGTTAATGTCATGTCTTATAATATTTATGCTTTAATGAATCTAGGTATTTTAAAAGAAACATGTATTATTATAAAACTTGCTTACAAGACTAAAGTTTATCTTAAGGGTGTTATTGAAGATGTTTTCGTACAGGTCGATGTGATAATTTTTCCAATAGATTTCAATATATTGGACATGAATGATGATCCTACACCATGTCTAGACCATTATTGTTTGGGAGACCATTTATGAAAATAACTTACACTACAATAGATGTGTATAATAAGGATCTAAATCTTGAGTTTGATAGGAGATAATTCATTTCAACATCTTTGAAGCAATGAAGTATCTGGATGATGGTGGAAACGACTTCGATTGAATTGTAATTGAGTCTGACTGAGGACATAGAATCAAACTCTTTATGGGAGGAGACTCGTCTGATTTGTTTTATTATATTAATGCATGTGTTTACATTAAATTAAGTGTGTGTGTGAGAAAGCATATTAATCTTATATATTATTAATATTGTTTTATTTGCTTCATTAGTATAATATGTTTTAGAAGCATAATTTTTTTAATTATTTATTATATATTTAAGTTAATTAGAATCAATAATTAGACTTGGAATTAATAATATGATTTTGTATATTTTTTAACATATATGATAAATTTAGTTAAACAATATTAGGTTTTAAATGATAATAAATTATGATACAGTCTTGATTTCGTTCTTATGTGAAGACAACTTTATGATAACTTTGCTCAAAACATTCACAATAACTAAGTTGGTGATAGAAAAATCTATATGCTTGAATTTGTGAAAAATGTTATGAATTTCTTAAAATTTTGATATTTAACAACTATAATTAAGATACGAGAACTTTCTTTAAGTTTATCAAGATGAATGTCATATGTACTTCTTCAAAAATGATTAAGAAAATATGATTAACCTTTGGCTAAATTGTCCTACATATAATGTTAATGTCCTATAAAGACAACCCACATGAGTCATTTGTTTGTACTCACTCCTTATCTTTTAAATCAAAACACTTTGATTATGCTTTATAGTTCAAGAAAAAATTATAATTGTATAAAAAGATAATGGATTCTATAAAAATACTAGAATGAGAGTTAAGATTATTAAATGTGCTTAATTAATTAAATATTCAACACGTACAAAATAGCCTATACATTAATGGGTACCCCATATTATCATTACTCAAAAAAAAACAATAAAGTGACAAGTTGTAAGGAAAGATAAAAATAAAACTAAAGAACCCAATAATGATGTTTGAGTTCAAAAAATAAAATATACCCATGTCTTATATTCACATACTTAGTGTTAGGATAATGTTATTTATATATCTTTTTCTCTTACTCTATGAACTCATGAATTTTTTGTTTTTTTCATTTCATTTTATTTAACCAACATGCCTAGTCATAATATAACAAAATGAAATATATCTTGATTTTATGAAAAGCTTATTATGTTCAATTATAATCTTAAGAGATTAGTTATGTTTTATAGGGAGGAATAAAGTTTCAACTTATTTTAAGTTACATGTTTTGATTATTGCTAATGGATGTTAATCGTATAAATACTTTGAACATGATTAATATATAGTAACTAAAGCAATGTGATGATTAGAAACAATATTTACCATTTATTAGAATTTAAAATCATAATATTTCTTAGCCTTTGAAATAAAATGTCAAAAACTTGTTTATTGACTTTATCTAGGACTAAGTAGGTGTGGAGAAATTTTATAAGTGATAATTTATACATATTTTTAATCATTATTTTATTTATATGTGTATGCTTATTTTATTATTCTTATATACTATGTTTATTTATTTTATATTTTATGAGAAAAAAAATTTATAATTTTTGAATTTTTTTATATTAATGTACTTAGAAATATGAATGTGCTTAGATGAGAGTGGATTTCTTTAGCAAAATATTGTTTCCACCAGACACGTTCCAAACATGTCGCTTGGTCCAGTCTTTAACCCCAACCAAATAACACGACGTTTGATCAATACCCACTTCAATTAGCATCACACTATTCTTTGTTCACATCTGATCCATTCTTTTAACACGTGACACAATCTGGTGCATCATACTTAATCTGATCATAAAACTCAAAATAAAATTTCTATAAATATCCATAAAATGTTATTTTGAAAAACAAATTTAGAGAAATTTAGAAAAAATAAAAAAATTATCCTAATACAGTTTGAAGAACATTTGAAAAAATAATCAAGAACAAGTTTAGAGATTAATTTATTAGTTTTACTTTCTCAACAAAACAAAAAAATTATTGTATCTTTTTACTTTTTATGTTATGAACTATTTAATTATCTTATTATATGTGTTAAATTTAATATCTAATTGAATAACTCATTGTTTTCATACCTTAAATTATGATTTAATATAAATTATGTTATAACATGAATAAAATTTTAATTATTAATTTTTTGATGTAATTTCATGTTTGAATGTCAAAGTATATTAATTCTTGAATTAGATCTACAACTAATTTGATATTTTGTTTTGTTTATGAAATTGTTAATTTTTGTAATTTAAGTGACAAATTGTATTTTTATTACAATTGAAATTAAATGTTTATGTTAAAAATTGTTAACGATATTAATTTCATTTAATTTAGTTATTTTTTTATTATAATGCAACAAATAAATTAAATTTATTAATTAATAATTAAATTTTTAATCAAAGTAAGAAATTTTAAACGAATTTAAATTTTTAAAATTGAAATTGAAAAACACTAAAAAAATCATAAAACTATATAATAAATTTAGAATTTAAAAACTAAATGTATTATAACATAATAAATTTAATTGTAATTTAATGATAAGAAAAATCCCTTAACAACAAATTGTTCTTAATAATCTAATAATTTATACTTTTATTATGTTTTTTATTCTTATATGTTGTTTTGTTTTGTTTCTTGAAAAAACATTCAAAAATTCTCAATTTATTTTATTTTAAACAAATAATTATTAATTAAATTTTCGATAACTACCCATATTTATAATTATATTTACAATAATTAAAAATATTTTTATAAAATAAAAAATAAGATTAAATACACGCATCAAAATTAAAGTGACTAATATCAAGTTACCCTTTTTTTAATTACAAGTTTCTAGAGGTGATATAAATGTTTTTCCGAACATATTTCACAGAAACCAGATGGAATATTTAGATAGAATACATATGTAAACTATAAAATTAGACTGTATATAATTCATATTGAACATGATCCAGGTGTTTAATTTCCAAAATTTCAAATGCAGAACTACTACATCCTTCAGATGATATCCTTAAAAAAAAAAAAACCTCGAGAGAATATCCAGAAAATGACGCGAATACACAAAAGGCAGGAAAACAAAAGTTATCGGTAGCGACGAAGGGATAGAGTATTATTTCTCTTCCAGGTTGCCCCTGCGAGAGGGCCGTGCCTTGTGGCATAGATGTCCTTTTCCACGTAAAACCTCTGTATTTCTTTCCTGCAGAGGTGAGTCCCCGAAGTTCCCCATGCTTGTGCACTGGGTTGCAGATCCAGTTGATTCTTGGGTCATTACGGATGGCATTATGAGCAGGGTCAGCCAAGATTACCTCAAAATACTTGTAAGTTGAATCCTGTATCAATATGAAATCCCATTGTATGAGAAAGTGGGGAAAATAGCATCAAAAAAACAATATAGACTTCGTTTGCATGCCCTACTGAAAGTAGTTTCAATAGAAATGGTTTTATAGGAAGTTATTTTAACTAAAAACGGTTTTAAAGAGATGAAGTTTCATGTTTGGCAAAAAAATATATAAAAAGTACTTGCTATTATTTGACAATAAATTATTAAGGGACAAATGTCATAATTGTGTAAAAAAATTAATTGTTAAATAGTGGGTCACACATATTTTATATAAGTCCTTTGAGAAGGGAGTTTACTTCTCAAAAAGCACTATAAGTGCTTAAATAATAGGTCCTAACAGTTATAAGCGGTTTCATTTTTATTCACAAATGCCTAGAAAATGCTTTAATCTATACAAGTACTTTTTTACCATGCATCCAAACACACTCATAGTCAGAACAGTAAAACCAAATAGAAATGAGACACAAACCTCAATGGTCAAATATGGATTGACAACCCTAAGGCCTCCCAACTTTCTACCAGCAAGTTCCTCAGCAACAGAACTCTTACTACGCTGGAATTTTGGTTGAGTAACACCCTGGTTTGTCGGCATCCCATAAACTATACCCTTGGGCACTGGCCTCTTTCTACCACCACGCCTCACCGGGACACGATAAACAACATAACCCTTGTAAAGGAAGTTAATTTGTTAAAAACCACCAAGGTAAAAATATAAACTGTTTAGCTACATAAACATAAAGGAATAAAAAGGCTGAACAAGAAAACATAAGGAAAATTTAAAAATGTACTTGATAGACAAGAAGTGACCATTAAAAATGGCTACATCCTCATTTTGACCATTAAAAGGCTCAAATTGACATAAACTTTGTGTACATGAAAAGAATTCCACAAATAGTCAACGATGTATCAAACACACAGCAAAATACGTGTATATTTAAGAAAAAGGGCATAAAAATGATTATAAGTGAGCAATTTTAACAAATAATTTGATGATGGATCCCTAGTTCCCTACCTGTTTGGCCTTGTAACCCAAACGACAGCCTTGTCAAAACGAGTAGACCTTGTGTTACGTGCATCCAGTTTGCATAATTATTTTTAATTTTTTTTCATATTTAGTTAATTATGAACCATGTCTTTTAGATAATGGCCATGATAGAGTAATGGCATTGTGGAAAGAATAGTGGACTTATAGACAAGTCACTATCTCCATAATTTTAGTTTTAGTTTGCATTTTTTAGGAAGTAATGGGTTGTTCAATTATTTCTTTCAATTATCAAAAATATGTATAAAAAGGAAAAAGTGAATGAGAATGGACAAGAACTTTTTTTTTTCTATCAAATTAAACTATCTTATAATCACAAAATTTTACCTCCTTGAGAGCTTCTTTACGACCGAGATTATACCGCGTCGAGGCAGAGTCAGAGGCCGAGCGAGAGCTCGACAATACCGGGCACGTAACAATATGGTATCAGAGCAGGGATCCGATAACAGGGTCAACCACCCCAGCCCAACCAAGCAACCAATAGAGGAATCCCTACAGGCAACTCAACAACAAATGCTCCAAATGGAACGAGAGATGCATGAGATGTTCATTCAACTACAAACTCAAATGGATGAATTAAGTGCAAGAAGAACAGGAATCGGGACATCACAGCAACAACCAAATTCTCAGCAAACACAAGGAACAATTATACCTCGAGTGGTTCGTTTGGATTTTCCACGCTATGATGGCGCTGATGATCCTATCACTTGGATTGATCGAGCATAGCAGTTCTTTTCCTTCCACCAGACCCCTACCACTGAAAAGGTGCCGTTAGCAGCCTACCACCTAGAAAGAGGAATGCACCTCTGGTTCCAATCTTTTAGGAAAACTCGAGTTTGGGTTACCTGGGAAGAATTCAAACAGGCGCTGAATGAGCGCTATGGTCCAACACTCCTAGAAGATTATTATGGAGAACTCACCAAGCTCACGCAGACGGATTCGGTTAGAGAGTATCACACACAATTCGATCGGCTGCTCGCAAGGGGTGGTTCATTAACTGAACAACAACAGATCAGTTGTTTCGTCAGCGGGCTTCGAGAAATAATTCGAGCTGATGTACGAGCCGCAAACCCACAAACCCTCCCACATGCTACTGGCCTTGCACGACTCTACGAAACAAAAAATCAACTTCAAAAACCCAAATATACTACACCAAACAGTAATCCAATCATCCAAAACTTCCAGAAACCAAAACAAAATTCCATTCAGTCACGATCAACCACAAACCCACCTGTCAAACGCCTCACCGCTAATGAAATCCAAGAGCATCGACGACGCAACTTGTGTTACAATTGCGATGAAACCTACACACTAGGCCATCGCTGCAAAAGATTGTTCCTCATTGATTGCAAACCCATGGACGAAATAGAAGTTGAACATGAACCTGAAGTGGCTGAAATTTCACTTCATGCCATTACAGGAACTGTGACACCTCAAATCATGCGGGTTCCAGTCAAAATCAAAGGACGATCACTAGTAGCTTTGATGGATACCGGAAGTTCTCACAAATTCCTCAATCGGGCATGGGTCTCGCAGCTCGGGTTAAAGACAGAAAAGGGATCTCGGCTGAACATGATGGTGGCCAACGGCGAGAAGCTACCGTGTATGGGTCGCCTCCCAGAAACTCCAATCGAGATCCAAGGAAACCCATTTCAGGTGGATTTTTTTGTGATCGGGTTGGAGGGTCACAACGCCATCCTTGGAGCGCAGTGGCTGACAACCCTTGGGCCGATTCTGTGGGACTTCGCACGCCTAACGATGATGTTTCAGTGGCAAGGACGGACGGTAAATCTTGCAGGCGTGCAACCACCGGCAGCCCAAGCCGTGGATCAACGTCGAATGGAGAGAGAGCTTCGGGCAAATGGAGGAAGAGGAACCCTAATGTGCGTGATTGCCGAATGTGTTGAAATTAACCTTAAAAATGATTTTCCTCCCAAATTGGCCCAACACACAAAAAAGGCCTGTCATGCAGATTCGACCCAACTCACAAATTTGGCCCAACAAGAAAATTTCGTCCAACATGCAGATCTGGCCTAAATTTTTAAAAATTATGCCCACTTATTTCAAAAACCCACTGGAATCCCACCTGATCGGTCCCACAGCCACAAAATCAACTTAAAACCGGAGAGTGGCCCTATGACAATAAGACCCTATCGTTATCCATACTACCAAAAGAAGGAAATAGAAAAATTGGTGAAAGAAATGTTGGAAAGTGGAGTCATTCGGCCCAGTACTAATCCATACTCATCCCCGGTACTGCTTGTTAAAAAAAAGGATGGATCCTGGGATTTTGTGTGGACTACAGAGCTCTTAATATGGCCACTATTAAAGACAAGTATCCCATACCGGTAATAGATGAGCTACTAGATGAGTTGCATGGGGCCAAATATTTTTCAAAACTAGATCTACGTGCTGGATATCATCAAATACCGATGCATCCAACAGATGTGGAGAAAACGGCTTTCCACACACATGATGGACACTACGAATTTTTGGTAATGCCTTTCGGACTCACTAATGCACCTTCTACATTTCAAGCATTAATGAACGACATTTTTCGGCCATATTTGCGAAAATTTATCCTGATATATAGTCCTACTTGGGAATTACATTTGCAACACTTGCAAATCGTCCTCTCTATATTATCCGTCCATCAACTATATGTCAAGAAGGAGAAATGTTGTTTTGGAACCACAAAAATTCAATATTTGGGGCATATTATCAAGGGAGGAGAAATAAGGATAGAACCCAGTAAAATTGTGGCCATAGAAGATTGGCCCAAGCCAAAATCGGTAACTGCTCTACGCGGTTTCTTGGGGCTAACTGGTTACTATCGAAAATTTATCAAAGACTATGGAAGAATAGTTGCCCCTTTGATAGAAATGTTGAAAAAGAACAACTTCAAATGGAACCCCAAAACCGAAGATGCATTTCAGGAGCTCAAACAAGTGATGACACAAGGATCAGTATTGGAATTACCTGATTTCACAAAAACTTTCATTATTGAATGTGATGCCTCGAATTCTGATATTGGTGCAGTACTCACACAAGGACGAAGACCCATAGCTTTCTTTAGTCAAGCTCTCAAAGGGAGGAATGTAACTTTATCCACCTATGACAAGGAGATGTTGGCATTGGTATTAGCAGTTCAGAAATGGCGGCCCTATGTGTTGGGTAGATCATTTGTGGTTCGCACTGACCACAAGAGCCTCAAATATTTATGGAGTCAGAAAATCACTACCATAGCTCAACAAAGATGGCTTAGCAAGCTGAGAGGATATGACTTCACCATAGAATACAAGCAAGGGAAAGAAAATTTAGCAACAGACGCCCTATCCAGACGTGATGAGCCAACACAAATAATGGCAATATCAAAGTTAGTTCCAAATTGGATAGAGATAATTCAGGATGAAAACAAAAACCATGTGGAGATGCAAAAGTTGCATAAATTATACAAAGAAGGGGAACTACTAGGGCCATGGACATGCAAGGAAGGATTACTCTTCTACAAAAATAGAATTTATCTGCTACCCTCTTCTCCACTAACGACAGAAGTCATTCAAGGCTTCCATTCTGCCACCCATGAAGGGCTCCATAAAACTCTCCAACGAATACGGTCTCAATTCTA
The DNA here is from genome assembly GCA_037013495.1 of Hippophae tibetana. Lineage (NCBI taxonomy): Eukaryota > Viridiplantae > Streptophyta > Magnoliopsida > Rosales > Elaeagnaceae > Hippophae > Hippophae tibetana. The sequence continues at coordinate 84,801,349 of CM072803.1, forward strand.
CTGGCAGGGAATGAAGCGACAGGTATTAGAGACCAAAGCCTGTGACATTTGCCAAAGAAATAAAAGAGAACAAGGTGCAGCCTCTAGGTTCTTCCAACCCCTAACTACGCCTACTACTATATGGACTGAGGTCTCCATGGATTTCATTACCGGCCTTCCAAACTCCAAAGGTAAGACGACCATTATGGTGGTAGTGGACCGGTTATCCAAAATGACACACTTCATTGCAATGACATCTCCAATCAATGCGCCTAACGCGGCCCAAGCTTATTATGAAAATGTCCTCAAATTATATGGGGTACCATAGTCCATAGTAAGCGATAGAGACCCTTTGTTCACTAGTTCATTTTGGAAGGAGCTATTCCGACTACAAGGAACTGAGTTTCGTTTTTTGTCATCCTATCACCCGCAGACAGATGGGCAGACGGAGGTAACTAATCGCACTCTAGAAATGTACTTGCGCTGTTTTACAGGAGAACATCCAAAACAATGGACCCGCTGGCTACCATGGGCAGAGTTTTGCTACAATACTAGCTGGCACTCTTCTACTGGATTCACATCATTTGAGGTGGTATATGGGCGCCGACCACCGATCCTAACATACTATGAGCCAGAATCTGTCCGAGAGGACGAAGTGGATCAGGAGCTACAATTACGAGACCAAATTCTACGCCAACTACAACAACTCTCCAAAACCAAAGAAAGAATGAAGGCGACATATGACAAAGGAAGGGCAGATCGACAATGTGAAGTAAGCGATTGGGTCTACCTTAAATTACAACCTTACCGACAACACTCGTTGACAGGTGATCGGAGGCATAAGCTATCTGCTAAATACTATGGACCTTACCAAATTATTAAGCGCATTGGACCGGTAGCATACAAACTGCTCTTACCTGAAGGAAGCAAAATTTACCCTGTGGTGCATATCTCGCTAATCAAGAAACAACTCAAAGAAAACTCCATAATGGCAGAAACTATACCGGAAGAATTGACTGACGTTGACGCTACTCCCTAACAGCCTTGTGGACAAGGCTACTTTCAAGGAGGATGGAATGTTACGTGCATCTAGTTTGCATAATTATTTTTAATTTTCTTTCATATTTAGTTAATTATGGACCATGTCTTTTAGATAATGGCCATGATAGAGTAATGGCATTGTGGAAAGAATAGTGGACTTATAGACAAGTCACTATCTCCATAATTTTAGTTTTAGTTTGCATTTTTTAGGATGTAATGGGTTGTTCAGTTATTTCTTTCAATTATCAAAAATATGTATAAAAAGGGAAAAGTGAATGAGAATGGACAGGAACTTTGTTTTTCTACCAAATTAAACTATCTTATAGTCACGAAATTTTACCTCCTTGAGAGCTTCTTTACGACCGGGATCATACCGCGTCGAGCCAGAGGCCGAGCGAGAGCTCGACAATACCGGGCACGTAACACCTTGTGACTCGAACAATGGAAGGTTGCTGACGATACTCCCAACACCTCACCCTCTGTAGAAACCTCATGACATCAGATTGCTTCTTCCTCCATAGCTCTGATACATACTTGTAGGCTCCTAATTTCATCAATTCAAAAGGTAAGCATCACACTCTATGCTTCAAAAACTCATGCATTATTAGCTCAACAAATAAAGTTCTACAATGATCCATTCCAGTTACTTTCAATTATTTTTACTTAATGTAACCAAGAACGACAATCACTCTTTTCTACAAGAAACAGAAATATCAAGAATAACATAACTTAAATCTGTTCATAAAAATCTGTTAAAACTAAAAAATGCTTAATCTGTATTCACTATAGATTAAGCAACGATTAAACCTGCTGCAAGTCCATATAGAGCAAAGAAACAACTCGCAATAAATAATCCATAAAACCCATAAGACATCCGAAGATATTCACAATTAGAAAGACCAACGAACAATATAATTAAACTGAAATAATTACACAGAGATAGGGTGCCATATAGAAAGTGACCCATTGTTGAATCAGATAACTGCCACGTCGACGCAGTACTCGCCTGCTCGGCCAGAGTAGAGTCTTCACCTAGGGTTTTTGAATAAACCTAGACTTATATTTATATCCTCCTTTGATTTTGAACATGGGACTATTAAACTTGTTACGAACGTATAAAATTAAATCATTTAACTTATAAAGAATATTTATTTATTAGTGATTAAATTTTAGATATTTCAAATTTTGAAGACGTGAATATTAAACTTTAAACATGGGTTTTTGTGCATATTCCATTATTATAACCCATTAAACAATTTTTCAATCATATTTATTTTTTTCTTTTTCTAACTCTCCGTCAAATTGATTTCAACACACATTTTCTTAAAAAATAAATATTTTTATCTTTTTCTTCTCTCTTTTTTCCTAATTTTTACCACCATATTTTTTTAAAATATACTTATTCATTCACTTTTAATAAATAATAATTTATTTTTATTATAAATAATAAAATAATTTATATTTATATAATATATATATTTTATAACAAATAACTTATCAAAAATTTATTATAAACTAATAAATTATAAAATTTTAAATTATTAAAAACTTTATTAAATAGTTACAATAATTTTTATAAAAAATTATTAACATTTTAAAAAAATAAATTATTTAAGATTAAAAAAATTAATACATCCTAACAAATATCTCTAATATTATTATAATTTCAATTATTACTAAGATAACAAATATTTATTAACAATAATTATATTTAAGTTTTAAAATATAATTAATTCAATATAATTTATATTTTTTATTATATTAATAATAAAAATATTATATTATATAATATTTTTCACAAAATTTATGATATAATATTCTATATTTGTATTGTATCTTGTAAAAAATTGGATATAGAGGCTTCACAATTTTTTTTAATAATTTAATTATTTTTATGAATATTATTTTTATATCATAATTATAATTATTTATTAAATATAATTGTAAAAATATTTAATAATAATAAGAAGAAGATTGTATTATATTATTTATGAATTGTCAAAATATTTAGCATATCATTTTTAATATATGTATAAATTTATATTTATTTTATTGTAAAATAAATTATTTTTTATTTTTTAAAATAAAATTTTAATATATGATATGATAAAAAAGATTTATGTATTTAAAATTAATTATAAATTTATAAGATGTTAATATTTTTTTATGTTTATAATAATTAGATTTTGTAAAATGGAGCTAATATATCCTCTCTTTTTTAAATAAAATTGATTAAAAAATTTTATTTCAAATTTAAGGTAAGATATTGACTATTTTAAAAAAAATCTCACCTATACCAATTTTTAAACTAATGTATAAGAGATGATTCTTATAGACAAAATCCCGTTAAACATTTACGAACATATAAAATTAAATCATTTAACTTATAAATAATATTTATTTATTAGTGATTAAATTTTAGATATTTAATTTTAAGTCATAAATTATAACTCTAAATTTCAATTCTTAAATTATAAATTTTATAAACCTTAAACTTTAATTCTTAAACTGATTAAATTTATAATTATTTTAGTATTTTTAATATATTTTTTATTTTTTTAAATTATATATTTTAATTATTAAATATAATATTTTTATTCTTTTTATTTATTAAGTGTATTATTTTTATTTTATTTTTGTTATATATAAATACCTGTAAAACGGTATTAATTTGATATTGAACCGTACTTAGCAGATTTTTATTTTTTATATAAAATTTTAATTGATATTATTATAATTTGTAATTTAAAATCAAATAAAAAATTATCGATGCAGATTTTGTATTTAAGAAAATAATAAGTAAATGAGAGTAACAAAAAATGGCAAGGTACTTTATTTATTTATTTATTTATTTTTGCTAAAAAAAGAAAAACATACACACATATTTTGTGATTGGACTGTATCTTAAACTTTAAAACTGCATTAATCTTAAATAAAATCTAAAGTATTAACTGAACAGTTACTTATATCCAACTTATTAATAATTGTTCGACTTATTTGAATTACACTTTAAAATGAGATATGTATGTACTAAGCGGACATAACATATAATCATGAGTTCTATTCAAAATAAAAATATTTAATTTTGTGTAATAATAATTCATTATACAATAATGTAGTGTTAAATATAGATTGTGTTACATAATTTTTTAGGATGTTTTGTTGATAGAAATAAACAAATAAAAAATTAATTGTTAAATTTCTTTTATTTATTTACAACTTATAATATCATGAATTGTAACATCAATTCCTTTGTAATAACTATTCTTCCATGTGAATGAATAAAATTTAATACATTTTTACTCAAAAGTATAAAAATACATCAATTTTTTGCATGAAATGAATGGTATTTTAGAAAAACTAATAAAAATATTTATAAATTTCTTTTCCAACAGAAATATGACAAACATAATATTATCAATTTTCTAAACATATTATAGTGACAATCAAACAATGAAATATGAATTATAATTATTTTTTCTAGTTACATATTCCCATAATTATTATTCGTAATTAGTTAGAAATTCAAATTCTTTGAAACCAACATGCCATAAGCTTGAGTAGGGGTGGAGGCTGTTTATTTTTTTTTTGTCGGTTCTATCAAAAATAATAACCCAATCGATTTATATAAAAAATTTAAATCGTAAATTAAAAATCAAAAAGATATATAAAATGTCAATTAAATAACATTAAATTAACCTATTTATATTAGTTTGATAGATCTTAATTTACATTTTATACCAATTAAATTACGTTAATATCAAATTCATAAATAAGATTTAATATTTAATCAATAATATAATTCAAAAAATTTATATATTAATATTTAAACTAGAATTATACTACATACTAAATTTTAAATAAAGAAGAACTCTTAAAAAAAGTAAATCATTTAGTTGATAAAAAAAGTAATTTAGATACTTTATTAATTATAATAAATATATAAAAATGAACGTTATAAAAAAATTATATAAATTTTTTGCCTACTCAAAATTTAATTAAAATTAAATGATCATAGATATTTATGATATATAAATTATAATTATATAAAATTATAAAATAAATGTGTATTAGTAATATATATTAAGTATTGATTTTTAAATTTTAAAACATTAAATGACTCACATAATTTAATTTTTTGCATTCCTATAACCAAAACCAACTTACTTTAACCTTTAAAAAAACTCAATTAAATTAGACTCAATTTTCAAATAGTTAATTTATTAATGGATTATTATATTCACCCTAAACCTTAGGTTTTAATACAGTGAGTCCACGAGTTTTTGGTGGGAAATGTGATAAAAATGTTTAAAGTTTATAAAATTAAAATATTTATTTACATAGTATAACTCTAGATTTTCACTTTTAATCTTCTCATAAATAAAACATATATTCTAATATAAAACAACATATAATTTTTTATATAAACATATTTTTTATTTTAAAAATATATAATAATACATGTTTTTTTTAAGAGTTAATAAAACTTATATACGTTATTTACTAAATTCTAGATGATTAGTACCTAGTAGGGGTGTCCATGATCCGATCCGGTCCGGTTTTGTCTAAAAAATATTTAACCAAATCGAACCGTTCATATTACTTGGATCGGACCGTTTGATTTATAAAACGGTTTAGTCTGGTTTGGTTCCCGGTTTGATCCAATTTTTTTATAATTTAATGAAAAATAATGTGAAATTTTTAATATATTATTAAACCGGTTTGAATGGTTTAAAATTAATACAAACTAAACCGAACCGTTTGATTAGTAAAACCGTTTGATTTAGTTCGATCTGATCTGATTTTACGATTTGGTTCAATTCGATCTGATTTTACGGTTTGGTTCGATCCGATCTGATTTATGGACACTCCTAATACCTAGACGGTTCAAGACAACTTTCTATATAAGTATGTAGACGATTTAAGTATTTGACTACTATCTAATGTAGTAATGCAAATTCTTGTCTGTATTAAGTTTGGGTAATTATATATGTAGTGAGATGCATCATTAGTTATAATACCCACGTTTTGATTAAAATCGTTTGAGATTTATAACCACTGATTTTGAAATATATATATTATTTATATATTTATAATTAAAATTTGAATTTGAATTTCACACGCAACTTTCATTAATATATATTAAAAAATTTAAAATAAATAAAATTTATACATATAACTTTAAAGATAATGGAAGTAAAGATAAAATATAAGTGAGAGTTACTCATTTTCATTTTTTTATATGTAATAACTTTATTATAATTATAATTATTATGATAATATTTTTAGATATAATTATATAGATGATAGGTGCTCTCATACTTAAATATATAATTAAAATATAAAATAAGGTTAATATATTAAAGAGAAAAAATTTATAAAAATTTTATATTAAAATTATAATGAATAGTGTAGTCAACCCATTTTCCAAATAAAATTTTGCTTAATAGTTCCCCTAATACACACTTATTTGACCGGTTGAACCTGACCAAACACCGGAACTGAAAAAAGGCAAAGTTTCTCATTCGAGCAAAATAAAAATAAAAAAATGGCGGCTTCATTATCACTCTCTTTGAACCCTAGCTTCAACTCCACACCCAGAGATACTCATAGTTTTTCTCCTCCCTCTATCCCTCAATATCTCAAATCCCCCTCCATTTCTTCAAACCCAATCAAGACCCTAAGCGTCCATTATCCTCACTCGGTACAACGAGCCACTCATGCCATATCACGCGCCACCGCATCACCTTCGTCGTCTAACGGCGCGGATACATCTTTTCACGGCCTCTGCTACGTCGTCAACGATCATATTGACACGGACCAAATCATTCCAGCCGAGTACTTAACCTTGGTGCCTTCCAATCCAGCCGAGTACGAGAAGCTCGGATCTTACGCGATGTGTGGTCTTCCGTCAATATATTCCACCCGCTTCGTGGAGCCCAATGAGACTAAGTCCAAGTACTCCATTGTCATCGCCGGAGCCAACTTTGGTTGTGGGTCGTCGAGGGAACACGCTCCTGTGGCTCTAGGCGCGTCGGGTGTGACGGCCGTGGTGGCCGAGTCATACGCGCGAATTTTCTTTAGGAACTCAGTGGCTACTGGAGAGGTGTACCCAATTGAATCGGAAACTAGAATTTGCGAGGAGTGTAAAACAGGTGATGTGGTGACAATTGAGCTTTGTGAGAGCCGTTTGATCAATCACACAACTGGGAAAGAGTATAAATTGAAGCCAATTGGTGATGCTGGACCTGTTATTGAGGCTGGTGGCATTTTTGCCTATGCCAGAAAGGCTGGAATGATTCCATCTAAGAAAGCTTGAGTTTTTAATGGTACTTATTTGCTTTGCTTTGTTTTCTGGGTTTTTTTATTACTATGTTTATGTGTCTTTGTTAATGTTGTATTGCTTGGAATTGATTTTCTTTTCACTTCTAATGGGATTTATTATTGGATTCTCTGCTTCAATTAATGTAGTTTTGGACTTCATTTTGTTTTCTGCTTTTGTTATGATCTTGTTGTTTAGCAAATTACAAGTTATAATGACTTAGTGATTGACCTGAATAGAAAACTCAGAAAATGAATTTAGAGAAATGAGGTATTAGTGCATGTGTTTCTAATTGTAAGCCTTTACTCTTCAAAATAAAATGGTTAATTGTGTATGAAAGCCTTAACTCTACAAAGCAATATGGTGATTGTGTTAGCCTAGTAGGTACCCAAATTGGACATATTAGATAAAAATCTTAGGGTATTGGTCCTTTTATAATAGTTCAATTCAGTGTTTAGGCTGTGATTATAAGCCAACAAGTGATGGTTTATTAACTCAAAATGGTCAAATATTGCCCTTTCTTGCCTTGTTAGATTTTTGTTTCTGTTTGTTTTATAAAGTTATGGTGAAGAAACTTCACCATTGAACTCGTTTAGTTTTTTTATAGATCAAATGGAAGTTAATATAAGCACAAGTCAACCACAAAATATAAATATAGAAACACAAGAACTCCACTTTAACCTGAAGAACCAGTGGCCTCTAGTGCAGTTGGTTGGATGGTATTTGGGTTAACTCAGTTCTAGAGTTCAAGTTTTGCTTCACACATTTTGATGAACCTTTAATCCCCTTCCTCAATCTAATGTTTTTTTTTCCGGAGAACTGATTGGGTTGTTGTGGCTGAACGAACAGGGTTTCCAAATAAGCTACACATATCAGTTGTTAAAAAGAATAATAACCTTTGGAACTCAATTAAAATCATTATTAAGGGCAAAAGAATAATATAGAAAATAATGATAAAGTTTTTCCTTTCAAAATAATAATATAGAAAATTAACGATAAAAGTCCTGGAAAAAGGATAATCAATGGCCTTGAGGGAAAAAAACATATATGAATGCCTCTAATTAAACTCAAATAAAAACAAACAGTACAAATCTGTAACTTTTTTTGTTCTTTTTCCTTCAAATACGCAATAGAAATCGAACATATCGAACCACCACAATGGAGAGCTCTTTGAAATCTTCTACGAGAGCCATGCCAATCTTGATCCCCCTCCAACACCATTAAATCATAAATTAGAACCAGCAGACTTCAGAGATGAATCGTCGAACAATTACTCGGTCAGAAGTCTTGAAAGCTTCCAATCAGAGAGGGAAGGGATCAATCTAGCAGCGATTGACGAAACCTGAACAAATTTTTATGGATCTCATATGACGTAAGAAAACCCCTTTTCCATGACGGAGGAAAACCACAATCTCTTTAGCAAAAAAAATGACTGAATCGGAAACCCTAATTCAGGAATATATTAGCAAGAAGAATTCGAATCTCTGCAGCGGAATCATCGATTTAAAATCCAGAGTCAATAATTCGAACAGCTTCTCGCAGCGAGAGAATCGAAATTTTTTAACGTACCCAAGAAATCGAGAACAATCAGATGCGTTTCCAGAAATACTTGATGAATCTCAAATGCTCGTTGAGTATAAATGATGAAAAAAAAATGAGGGTGAACTGAACTGTCAAGGGAATCGATAAGAAAAACAGAGGGAAGAAGATGGTATTTAAGCAGCTACGAATTTCTCTCAGATGCAAAAGTTACCGTCTTAGGGTGTCTTCTGTTTCGCTAAAACCCATTTGCGAGATTCGAGAATTGCACATATGGTACCAATCAGGCGATTATCAAATAACAATCTCCATTCTTTTCCCACGTACCAATATTTCGCGCTTACAATGGATGCTAGCATTTATTTACGCGCCTTTATAATTGCGTTAGTGCAAACCTTTTATGAGTGGCTTAATTGTAATCTCCATTTTGTTTTAGTATTAGAAAAAAATATCGTGGCCATGTTTTTTAATTTAATTCTATTATCATTTTGAAATATACGCACAATGATAGAATTATTTTTTTTTATTTTTTTTTTGTTTTATTTTTTAACTGCAATAAAAACAAATTGTTTTAACTTCGACAAATAATAATTGAAATGATTGAAAAAAATTAAATTAAAATAAAAAAATCTAAAAAAAAACCCATGTTAATATGTAATCACTTGTTAATAAACACATGACATAAATGTCATTTTAAAAAATAACTACGAAGCTTTTACAACCATTCTCCCATATAATTGGTTGCTTCTAGTTTTAAAAAGCATTGAAGTATATATTTTGATTAAAATTGATAAAAATGAGTGCTCATATAGAGCCCATGGTTCTCCGAAGGTAATTTAGTCATTTCGCCATTATAAAGAAAAAAGAAAAAACCAATCATATACTTGATTGCATGGATTTTAAAACTTGTTTTGTTTGTGGTAAGGACAGATGAATGAAATAATTATTTCTTTTCATTTGTTTGTAAACTTTAATGATACGTGTCATTGTAAGTGTACTTTTATTTTAACAAAAATATAATTTTAAAAACAAATGATACTGTTGATTTTCTCTGATTTTTGTTGAGAGAGTTATTGAATTGATTTTGGCTTAATGTCTAATGTTATATTTATACATTGAAAGGAAGAAACTAGCCGTTACTAAACTAGCCGTTATTAATCTAATTATTCTCAACACTCCCCCTCAAGTTAGGTGTGTAGATATCGGTCAACCCTAACTTGCTTAAATTTTCTTCAAATGATTTTAAATCTAAACCTTTGGTGAAGATGTCCGCCAATTGTTTTTCACTTCTCACAAATGGAGTTTCGATTTCCTTTGCTTGAATTTTTTCTCAAATGAAGTGGCAATCCACTTCGATGTGTTTTGTTCTCTCGTGAAACACCGGATTTGATGTTATATGTCGCGCCGCTTGGTTATCACAAAACATCTTCATTGGTTCTTGAATTTTAATTCCGATATCCAAAAGAAGTTGTTTGATCCAAGTTAGCTCGCTTGAGGTTGATGCCATGGCTCGATATTCTGCCTCGGCACTTGATCGTGCCACAACATTTTGTTTCTTGCTTTTCCATGTGACTAAATTTCCGCCTACAAATGTGCAAAAACCAGTGGTTGATTTTCTATCAAAGCTACCAGCCCAATCTGCATCGGAGTAGCCACACAATTCATTAGAATTATTACGTTTCATGAGAATTCCTTTACTAGGTGTCCCTTTTAAATATTTTAAAATTCTATGTATAGCCTCTAAATGTGGTGTTCTAAGTGTATGCATAAATTTACTAATTTGGCTTACTGAAAAAGAAATGTCTGGTTGGGTTACCGTTAAATAAATTAATTTTCCTACAAGTCTTTGAAATTGGCTTATGTCTTCTAAGGGTTCGTCATCCTCAATATTTAATTTGCATTTACTATCTATTGGTGTAGATGTTGGTTTACTCCCTAATTTACCAGTTTCTTTCAATAGATCAAGTGTATATTTTCTTTGTGAAATAAAGAGTCCCTTGGGTGAATGTGCTATTTCTATTCCTAGAAAATATTTTAATAAACCTAAGTCTTTGATATCAAAATTCTCCTTTAATTTCATTTTCACTTTTTTAATTTCTTCCAAATTATTTCCGGTAATTATTATATCATCTACATATACTAGAATTATGGTTGTGAATGTACCATAATTTTTGGAAAATAATGAGTGATCGGCATTACTAATTTTAAAATCACAAGAAATTAAATAAGAGCTTAGTTTTCCATACCATGCTCGTGGAGATTGCTTTAGTCCATAAATAGATTTTTTTAACCTACACACTAGACTAGAATTGTTTTCTTTTTTATGACCAGGTGGAAGCGTCATATATACCTCTTCTTCAAGTGTTCCTTGGAGAAAAGCATTCTTGACATCCATTTGATGTAAGGTCCAGTTTTGGTTTACCGCTATGGAAAGTAAAATCCTAACGGTATTCATTTTGGCCACGGGTGCAAATGTTTCTTGATAGTCTACACCATAGGTTTGAGTGTAACATTTTGCCACTAATCGTGCTTTGTACCTTTCAATAGTACCATCACTATTAAACTTAATCTTATAGACCCATTTGCATCCTACGGGTTTCTTTCCTTTGGGTAGTTGTACGACTACCCATGTTTCATTTTTTTCAAGTGCTCGAAGTTCTTCTTCCATTGCTTTGCACCATACCAGTTGGCCTATTGCTTCCTCATAGTTATTTGGTTCATTTTCTTTGGAAATTGAGGTCAAATAAGTCCTATATTGTGGTGTAACATTTTCATAAGATAAATAATTTTGGATAGGATATTTTACCTCATATGTTACAAAATCCCGTAATCTAGTTGTAGGTTGTGGAGTCCGATTAGACCTTCTCAATGGTATTATTTCGGTAGTACCATCTTCCCCCTCACTTTGAGAAGTTTCTTCCTCTTCATTCTCATTGATTATTTCATTTTCATTTTCTACTACTATATTTCCTTCTTCAGAATAAAAAAATGGAAATGTAAATTCATTTGGTTCCTCTTGGTTATTAGTCTCCTTTTCTAGTGTTTTGTAATATGACTCATTTTCTTGGAATGTCACATCTCTTGAAATGTAATGTTTTTTGTTAATCGGATCATAGCATTTATAACCCTTTTTTTGAGATGAATACCCCAAGAAAATAGCTTTGATTGATGTATAATCTAACTTGTGTTGTTTATTTTTGTGCACATAACATGTACATCCAAATACTCTTAAATGATAGATATTGAGTTTTTCTTGGTAAAGGATTTCTAGTGGGCTTTTGAAATTCAAATTGGCACTTGGCAATCTATTAATTAAATATGTTGCGGTGAGAACAGCATCCGACCAAAAAATTATTGGAACATTATTTTGAAACAAAAGTACTCTTGTTACTTCAAGTAAATGTCGATTTTTTCTTTCCGACACACCATTTTGTTGGGGTGTGTAAATACAAGTTGTTTGATGTAAAATTCCTTTTTGCTTGAAAAAATTTGTAAATTTTTGATTTACAAATTCCGTTCCATTATCACTTCTAAAAGTTTTAATCTTTGCATCATATTGATTTTCTACAAAATTATAAAATTCTTGAAATTGAGAAAATACTTCACTTTTATTTTTTAACAAGTGTAACCATGTGGTTCTTGAAAAATCATCTATAAATATAACAAAGTATTTATAACCATTAAAAGACTCAATTGGAACAGGGCCCCAAACATCAGAATGTATTAACTCAAAAAGTTTTTTGCTTTTACAATTGGATAAACTAAATGGTAACCTTGTGTGTTTTCCTAATTTACAAATTTCACAACTACTACAATCTAGTTGTTTGAAATCAAAAATACATTTTAAAATCTTATCGGAAGGATGTCCAATTCTCTTATGCCAAAGAGTGCCTAATTCTTCTTCTTTTTTAATATTGAAGTTGCATTTTTCTTCACTCAGAATATAAAGCCCATTTTCTAGAAAACCTTCACCAATGATATTCTTCGTTATCAATTCCTGAAAAATCACATTTTTGGATGTAAATGTAATTTTACAATTTAAGTCTCGTGTGATTTTACTAATAGATAACAAGTTAGATGTACAATTATTCACATGCAAAACATTTGAAATTTTTCTTGAAAGGAGACTAATTGAACCATTTCCTAAAATTTCCATATTTTCACCATTTGCAACGATTACAAATTGTTTAGTCTCAATTTTTTTGTAATTATTGAGTAAGTTTTTATTTCCAGTTATGTGATCAGTTGAACTTGAATCAAGAATCCATTTGGAATTTAAAGAATTTTGAGTAAGGTTTGTAATCATACCAAAGGTTTTTTGAGATTTTCCTTGAAACATCACGGATAATTGTGTATACAGCTGCCTCATTTGATCCATATCCACCTCACCTTTTATTTCTTTTTCAGCCTCGTTTGTACTCATATCCTCTTTTTCCTTTTGTGCAGAGTAACCCATTTTCTCTCTACTCTATACCCGATTTTGTCGCTGATCTCCCCCTCTGACGAAGCCTCCACCTCGCCTTCCCTTTTGCCGGAGATGAGGGTTGAGACACCAGCATTCCTCACGCTTGTGTCCTTCCTTCTTACAATAATCGCAGCGAGTGAGTGACCAGCATTCCTCGCGCTTATGCCCTTCCTTCTTACAATAATCACATCGAGTGAGTGTTTGGTCTCCCCGACGTTCTGGCCTAGGGTTAGATCTGGTGACGAAAGCCTTGGCTTCGGGGTTGTCAAGTAGTTGAGTACCCATCACTATTCTTCTTGTCTCTTCTCTTTCAACCATCCCAACAACCTCATCAACAGATGGCAGCTCACCCATGAGAAGAATTTGTGAGCGTACCCCCTCATAGCTTGAATCAAGCTTGGCGAGGAAGGTGAAAATTCCATCCTGCTCCTCTCTTCTTTTGATTTCATCAAGATCGGCTGTGAGAGGTCGATACACTCTAATCTCATCATTCTTTTTTTGGATTTGGCTGAATAGTTCAGTGACAGATTGATTTTGTTGTTGTAACTGTTGAAGTTCTTGTTGAAGTTGATAAATAAGAGAGTAATTTTTCTTCTTTCCGAACATTGTCTCGGCTTTAACCCACATATCTCGAGCTGTATCTAGATATGTCATGAGATCAGAGATATGGGGTTCCATGGTTGCCAGTAACCAACTCATGACTAGATTGTCACTCTTTCTCCATTCTGAAATTTCCTTTCTTTCTTCAACTGTTGGGTGTGTTGGATCTTAAGCTTTTGGTTTTGATTTCTCACCAGTGACATGCTCAAATTTGTCTCTGCCGATTAGACCAAAAGTCACTTGACGTGCCCAAAGATGATAATTTTTACCATTTAGCAGCACACCTGTAAGTCTCTCTATATGTTGTGACATTTTCTAGATTTCTTTGATTTGGAGCAAGATCAAATCTGCTCTGATATCATGTTGATTTTCTCTGATTTTTGTTGAGAGAATTATTGAATTGATTTTGGCTTAATGTCTAATGTTATATTTATACATTGAAAGGAAGAAACTAGCCGTTACTAAACTAGCCGTTACTAAACTAGCCGTTACTAAACTAGCCGTTATTAAACTAGCCGTTAAACTAACCGTTATTAAACTAGCCGTTAATAAACTAACCGTTATTAAACTAGCCGTTATTAATCTAATTATTCTCAACAGATACATCATTCAAAGAGATTAGAGAATGCATAATGGAGTTTTATTAGCATTATAACATGCTCTAATATAGGCACTATGCCTGACCGAGAAATATTGAAATGTGAAATTGAAATTGTCTCTAAAACTATTATTGTGTCTACTCAAATGATTATATAATTTGTTAGAACTGAATTGAATTAAAGCTATACCATCAATGGCATATGGGTTTGGTTGTATAAAGAGAAAGAAAACAGTAAAAGTCAGGCAAAATTCACACATCAGTCAAGATTAATGAAGATACAATTACAACATATGCCAGGAAAAAGAAAACGGCTATATGAATGAAGAATTTTGGATTTTCCCTCATGTTCGGGGAAGTAACTGCCCTGCAAATCAGATAAACATCGATTTCGTTACACCATGTTTAATTCCCGGGAACGGTAACATCAATGAAATTGAATTAAATGAAAATAATAATAATAATAATAATAACACTATCTTTCGTTTGAATAATGTATGGAAAATAAAAGTAATATTTATTATGTTTTAAATGAAGAAAAATCTATAAATAGATAATAAAAAAATTATAGAAAAACAACAATAATATCATTAAAATTTATAATTATAAAAATGATATTTTTTTTACGTCAACCTAATATATTTTTACTATTAAAAAATAAATATAATACATTATTTT
This sequence comes from Hippophae tibetana, assembly GCA_037013495.1. Classification (NCBI taxonomy): domain Eukaryota; kingdom Viridiplantae; phylum Streptophyta; class Magnoliopsida; order Rosales; family Elaeagnaceae; genus Hippophae; species Hippophae tibetana. The sequence continues at coordinate 84,816,571 of CM072803.1, forward strand.
ACATTAAATGTCTTCTAATTAGACACCGTTCAAATTAAAATACGATCATTTAGACTCATTCAATGTTAAATGATGTTCAACTAAACAATATTTAAAGTTATTAAGGTGTTATTTTTATTGTTATAAATTTTAAGTGTGTTATTTTTTTTTTAATTTCGTAATAAAGTTATAACATATCAAGATATTCCATTAATAGATAGATAAAAAGACAATTCCTAGAAGTGGTAGAGTTGATTCATTTCCTTTAGAGGTCGAACCAAACAAAGGTCTAAACTTTCAATTCTATTTCATAACAATGCTATCAACCAAACTGAAAATCATAGAGACATACAGGGGAAGAGGGAAACAGGAGGGAATTTGAAGATCTGCATTCCGCAAAATTCATGCTACAAGACATTACCTAGCAATGCGCTGAGAAAGCCATTGAAAAGGTAAACTCTGGATGAAGACAATGCCTGGTCCAGTTAGAACCGCGATAACTAGATTTTCACTATAACAGGTAGGAAACCGATTATGAACACAAAAGAAAGGTCAAACAATTACCATGCAGCTATGATATTGGAAGAGCCTAAACCAAATTATCATCCAATAAGATGACAGCAAACTTTTACGGGGGATTATTGAATAGAGGGCTAAAACTGCAGACAATAGCTTCAATTCTAAATTTCACTTTTGACACACACAATGTGAATGTGTTGTGGCAAAAGAATAAGGATATCCTGACTAGATTGTACATGCGTTAATAAAAGATGGAAAAAATTAAGAACTATTAATTTGATTTGTATAAAAACATCTTACCTCAAACATTGCTTTTCTCATTGGACCATTGTATTTGATTTGGATAGTGACTGTAGCAGTCACAGAAGCAACTGAGGACACATCCACCAATAGTACCTCACCTACCTGTACAGCTAGAAAATTGAATAAAATGATATCCATATTTTAGTTTTAAGAAGACAATTATCTACAATTACAACTTAACTCAAAATTCAGCTATTGGAACCTCCACAATATTGATTCTACTTATCTTAACAATCAAAGATTCTCTATAAGGACAAAGAATCAAGGCACTATTAAAGTTCGAGCAGAAGGAAGAAATTAAGACGAATCCCCATATAATCCAGTATTTCAATGGAACAAGCATCCTTTCAGATATTTTCCCAACTTAAAAAATGACTAAAATGTCAGTATATTGATTATAGTGAAATTGGTAAGCTCAAAACTGGAAAAAAATCTCGAACCCAGATGAGGCAGGGAAAGCTTCTTGTATTGATGATAGAAGTAGCATAATATACAGCATTTAGGGCAGAAACAAATACTTAAGTCTTGCATTTACTAACATAAAAGGCAAAAGTGCATACCAGACCCCCCAGCAAGTATAAATGCTCGCCCTTGGCCTGATATCTTCTGTCTTAAAAATCCCTGAAGTAATATCATCTTTAATGAGAAACAGACAGAAACAACTTGGAAACAGCTTCCAGGAAAGGGAATAGGAAGGGTGAACAGAAACGAACATCAGGTTATTATTAGAAAGCATAACAAACAAGACAAGCAGTTCTAGTGCCTCACCTCTGCACCGGCAACTACATTACGTGCTCTCTGATCAATAGTGTTACTGACTTTCACATCATTGACAGAACAGAGGAATGCATCTGGCTACAAATTGGACTGAAGTCGAATTAAAATCCATCTTAATGTAGAATGAAGAAGGGGAAAGAAGGTAATGTGATAAAAAAGAACATTGTAAATTTGCTCGCTTATAAACAAGGATATACTCAAAGATGAATTAAGATAGATAGGCAGTATTACCTGGCATAAGATCTCTCCACCGAACATAGACAAATCAATCTGCAAAGTGTGATATATAACATTCATTTCTGAGTTTAGAATCGAGCAATGGTTAGACTAATTATAAGTTTAGGATCAATTGTGTTCAGAATCACGAACCGGAAGGATTCTTGCAAGAAAAGGTGCAGCTATGCCAACAAATCCATCAGTTGAACCAGAATTTCGAAAATTTATGCTAGTTACAGTCTTGCCAAAAAGCCACTGCCATATACCAACTTCGTTTTCAGGAAGAAAAACATTTTCCATTTCTATGGACCCAGACATGAAGCACATGGAACCTGCAACTTGTGCAGACATCAGATGCGTCTAACCATGGCAAAATTTGAAACTTTAAGCTGTATAATGTAGACCTTAAAATATATACCAGAGAAGCATAAGTCAACCATAAGTCCATAACTAAGGAATCATCCCTAAAATTGAAAAAAATCTACTCGTAAAATACCTACTCGAGGTGATGTCATGCAAGAGGAGTCATAGAAAATGACATCAAGAAACTCATATGTTACCATTTTCATAAACAATGGAAGTGAGCTGTATCCATAAATCTGGGTTTTCTGATAAAGTTAGAGTATTACTAAACTCATTAAAGGTCCATTTGGCACAACCGCACAAGTATCAGCAAGGATAAAAGTGAAGACTGTGTTTCTAGAATTTTAATCATGGAGTCTGTGACCCCACATCTGGCAGATGACTTGCTACAAACAGATACATGCGTCCAAGAAGCACAGCAATTTGATACTACAGCAACACAAACATACCTCATAAATTAATCCAAATGAAAGTTATGGTCAAACGATGTTTCGTATAAAAAATATCAGTACATTAAGAAGAGGAAAAATCATAATCCATGGCTAATGTTTGTGCAGATTTGCATTTGGAATTAAAATAAGTACTCAAGGCTCCAAAAGTTTCAGAATTAAACAACTGCTAGAGTCCAATGCCTATAGAGACAACACAACATATAGATCACCAACAATGCAAGTGTCCAACAAATCATGCCACCATAAATATAATGTAAAGCAAGAATCTCATAAATCAATTTTGTGCAGAAAGATATAAATTAACATACTATAATGGGTGATGCATAAAAACAGCAGGGAAAGGAACTTACCAGGCCTTGCAACAACCTTTTCTTCTGGCTTCAACATTATCTAAAAGTGCAAGGAAAAACAAAACATAAAAAAACAATTTCAAAAGGGGAAAAGGATTAAATAGCAAAGATATAAAGAAAATATATAATAAATTGTTTGGGTTACCATAACATATACCTGAACAACCTGAGCTTCACCGCCAAAAATTTGGAAAGGTATCACAACATCTTGTGGACTCTAGAGTAGATTATTCCATATCCAAATAAGATTACAACTCACTAGTTTCCAAGTCAAATTCAAAAAAAATTCCATTTGAATATAATGAGCATAAAAGCAATCAACAGCATCATTATATATCATAGAGAAATCAGTAAAGTAACAAAATTAAATATTTAGAGGAAAGTAGATTGCAAAGAAACCATATATACGCTTTCTTATGGAATCAACCAAGTTGAGTTGACAATTATTTATTTCCTTGTATTCATCTAATGTAATCTTATAATAGCTATGCAGGTAAGTGGATCGCTGCCAACTCATCAATACAGCTCCAAAAGATACCATATGTTTGGTTTCTTAGCAATCATTGTAAAGAAAAAGACCTTTTCTAAAGGCATGAAAATATATTTACTGTATACTTGTGTGAATAGTATAGAAATTTTCTTTAAAATCAATGCCAATTTCCATAAAAAGTCAAAAACAAAAAGAGCAAGGAAGAGACAGGTGAATCCTCCATAAAGAAAAGAGCCTCTGCCAAAAAATGTCTTGTAGAAAAGAAAATCCCCCTCTAATAGTATCCAACAACAGTATTTTGTGTGCTTCAAATGCTGTTCTAGGCAATTAACTAGACACAAGTTGCCCTCAAGTTATTTGACTTACCCCAACCTTAACATTTTCCCGAAGAAAATTTCCTTACTTTTTCACATGGATGCATATATTTTCCTTGTAACGTGAAGTATAAATGTTCTCTGTAATTGCATTATTTTCCTTGTAACGTGATTCCTCAAAAGTAATATGGGAACATGTATCAGGTTTCATTTATTATCAATTTATCATTAGACAGGATCAGATCTACCTTAAATAAAAACAGCAGCCATATTCCCCCAATTTTTCTAGCCTTCAGAAAATACTGTTTATCTACATAAACATATTCTAGCCTTAGGTATAAGTGTGATAAAGCGCAAGTATAAAACAGTATGCTGGAACATTTTTTTGTGGTGTTCAACTACTGCTATTTGATCGTTATATCGTGATAGGTATTTTTTCTTTTGTTCTCAAACACCATATGTGCGAGGAAATTTTATCTTAAGAACACCATGTAACACGAGCCTCGACCCTCTCATAATTTTTATTTGTTTATCTTCTCATTGTAATTTACAAATTTTCAATAGTTTATGTCAATTATATAATTTGATTGTTTTAGTTTACATGTAAAGTAGAACTATTGTTTGTCTACTGTATTAAAACTAGCACATGAATATGAAATACTTAGTAGTCAAATTTAACCTCTGCACTTCTAAAGAACTAACCTCGTAACGATAAGGAACTAAGCAATAAACAATAAAGAACATTAGTCCAGTACAACAGGCAAATTCAACCATACAGTCAAAACGAATACTAGAAACATCCCAAACATCTACACATACACCTAGCTTAGCTAATTGAATAATTGATTCTAGTATATTAACAGTAAAATAAATAAATAATTGATCCTAGTACACCAAACGACAACATCAGGAAAGAGTAAAATGATCAAAGGCCAAAAGAAAACTAAATCCGCTTACAATTTCTATACAATGAACAGAAATATAATGCTCCATTTAACAAAAAAAAAAGAGAAAATGAATCGAACACGGAAGAGATGAATAATTTATAATTTCCAGAGCACTCCCAGCTACCAACATATGGCAGTTAACAAAGTAAAGAAAATAGTTGGAATTTTGGTACACAAAATGCAAAGGTAAGATAGGGAGAGTACCTGATATACGTAAGGCTGGATAGGCGTTGAGAAAAATGGAGCAGCCATAGCTAAAACACAGAATGACTCCTTCAATTTTACGAAATTTCTTAGGACATTTACGATCGGATCGAAAAATAAATCAAATTTGAATGCATAATATTTAGTTATTTACACTCTACTATTTAAACCAAAAAAAACATCTTGTTAAAAATCCCAGAACAGTTTTTTTTTTTTAATATTCTTTGCTTTGGTAAATTGTTTTTAAGGTATAAATATTTTTTTTAATTAAATAAAAAATATTATAGAATCAAATAACTAATATAGAATTATAACATATGGAAGAGGGAAAATGGAGTGTAGGAGTACATGATAGTTGAAGCTTGACATGGCCAAAGGTGATTGGATGAAGCGTGAAGTCTCGACGTGTCTAGGGCTATCTCTTGTTCACACGCTTTGGAGGCGTGTCACGTGTGAAATCGTTGTGAACGAGGGTTCTTAATCATACGGCACCATCCGTAAAGCATCCATTTTTAATTTTAAGGCTCCTGCATTTTCTTTCTTGGACACTTGAGCTGGTACTGATAGTAAATGCTAGTGGGCTTTGCCACTGAATTCCCCAGAAGAATGCTTCAAAATTGGCTCAATTATTTTTACGAGTAAGCCCTGTTGAATAGTTGACATATATAACTAATGTACTTATTTATATGGGTGATCATCATCAAAATTATTTATTTTTATGTAATTTAAATCTAATCCAATTTAATTTAAAAAAAATTTAATCCAAATCTAAACATTTATTAAATTGAAGATTTTAAATTTATTAAATTAAATATTTATTAAATTGATATAATTAATCAAATTTAAAGATTTTCAACAGGTAACGGATAAGATTAGATTAATATTCAAATTTATTTATAAATTATTATCGTATAAAAAATACAAAATAGATAATATTTAAATTTTAAATTTGTGTAATTATAATAAAATTTATTATTTATAATTACAATTAAGAAAATAAAAAAGAAGTATGTTTGTACATTTATTAAATTATTATAAGTATTTATATCTATTTTTAAGTTAAAATAGTAATATAATGTAATAATATTGATGACATATTCAGAATTTTCTTAAGTATTGAGAGAACTTGTTTGAATTATATTCTCCACTATAATGGATTTTTTTCCTACGTATCCTTCACTTAACTCTCTGAATTCTTTAAGCTTTAAGAATGGGTCAGATTTTTCTTTCATAAAAAAACCCCACACATATCTTGAGAAGTCATAAATGAATGTCATCATGTAATGTATACTACAAATTGATGATTGCGTAACGCGTTTGAATACATCAGAGTGAACTAACTCCAATGGTTCTTTTATTTTAAACTTTGATTCATCGTATGACAATTGGTGAGCTTGACCATACTGGCATCCTGCATAGACCGTGTATGTTCGCACATCTAGTTAAGAAAACTCTTTAAGGATCAAATTCTTCACCATCACACTTAGCTTGGAATAGTTAACATGACCAAACTATATATGCCATTAATCTATTGTTTCATTTTTTTTCTTGTTCTGTCTACATATGCAAATTATGCAGACATCACGTAAACTGATTCTAATTGTCGCCCCTCCATTATCAGTGTTTATGAGATTTTGAGATCATGATACACCTTCACATCTTAGGAACTGAACAAGACATAGTGGCCCGATGATGACAATTAAGCCACAAATGACAAGATTTTCTTTATTTTTGGGACACCTAGTTAGAATTATATCGAGACGTAACTATCGTCTTACCAATGTGAGTTATTAGTAACCCTGAGTTGTCAACTATCACCACTATACGACCTCCCTTATACAAAGACAGTCTTTGCGATTTCTATTTATCATTAGTCATTTGATTTGAGCAACCCTAACACTATTGCAAAAATGGATGTTTAAGTCAATATGTAAAGTTGATTCGGTGTAAAAATAACGCTATCCACGTAGGATGTAGTGTCGATTGACATGTCGAACCGACGCTACACATGGATGTAACGTCGGGTCCAGGTGTCAACTGACGTTATGTCCTACATGGATAGTGTCGGTTGACAAGTAGAACCGATGCTATACACGTGGATAAATTATTTTCTCTTCTTTCTTCCTCAGACAAAAACTATTCCAAGTGTTGCATAACTCTCAAAAACCCAAAACCTCATCTACTTATTCTCCACTCTTTCTCATTTCTTAGTCACATATGACCACCAATTACAGCATCGGTTAGTGGATTTTCTTTCTCTTTAACTAATCTTTTAAATCCCCTATTTTTTTGAGTAAAATACTCAAAAAAATTATACCAATTTCTCACTTACAAAACACTTTTTTTTTCTTCATTTCCTTCATTTTGTAACTTCATTTACTCTTGTAAGTCTTTCTATTAATTCTAGGCACTTATTATCCATATTTTTTCTGTTATTATGTGTTATTATTTATATATATAAATTTTCGTATTATATATATAAGTTTGTATTATAACATCAATAGAATAATGTGATGATCTTAAATAATATAGAACAACATCATGGTAATTTTTCTACTATTAATTAATATTTTATTTTTCAATTATTTGTTAAATATATTTTTTCTCTGCTATTATTTATTTATCGAATACAAGTTTTTATTTGAGTATAATATAAAATTAGTAAATTTTGTAAAAAAAATTAAAAATTTAAAGTTGATTCACGCATTTAATGGACTTTAAATTTTAAGTTATTTCATTTAAAGTCAGTTTTTAATCGACTTTAATACCTTTTTTGTAGTAGTGTAAGCTACGATTTAATCATTCTTGTAGTCAATCTATTCTGGTGTTGTTATCATAAAAGTTAATTATTCTTCCTCTTTAGCGAATAATGTTTCAACATCCCAATTATCTTCGATATTCTTCTTATAATTGGAAGTAGTAGTATTACTTTCAACAGACTTTTTCTTAGTCCAACAATTTTTCACCATGTGATCCATCTTCCTGCAATTGTAACACTCGTCATCAAAATTTCTATTGTTATCGTATTTCTTCGAAGCTCCCTCTGGAAGAGAGCCTCCATTTTCTTGAGGAATTTTCACTTTGTCACCATTCTTTTTAGATCCACTATTATTGTACCGCTTGAAAGTGCCTCTATTTTTGCTTGTGTATAGCATTTTTTTCTCACCCTTCAATAAGACTCATCCCATTTTCTTAGCCATAGTTTTTTGACAAGCCAGTAAATTCTCAAACTTAACAAGAGATGGTTGTGTCGGTCATTCTTGTACAGTAGTAACGAACCCTCAATATTTAGGTCTTAAATCATAGATAATTATTCTCTTTATTTTGGTTTTCCTAATAGGAGCTTTCCAATCTAACTCTAAAATTTTACGGTATATCGACTTCACCTTGTGAAAGTACTCAGCAATCGTTATGTCACATTGAGTCATCAATAGCATCTTATTCTCGAAAAGTTACAATCTTGTATCATTCTTATTTAAAAAATGTCACATGTTTCCTTCGGTGTTTTAGCATCCCGAATGTACTCTAACATTTCTTCTTCAACTGTGGTCTTTAAAGCAAACATTATTTTGTCTGCTTTAATTTTTCACTTTTGCAAGATGTCGTTTCCATCTTTCGCTGCTAGTTGTGTAACTTTGCTACCACCTACAACCTCTCACAAGTCTTGACCTTGTAGGTGACACTTCATACATGTTTCCCATGTGTTGTAGTTGTTGTTATTGAACTTCTTGATTCCTTCAACTACTTGAAGATCACTCATCGTGTTGGAAAGACTTCGACTATAACGAACAAGCTTGACTAATAACTTGTAAAGTACCAAACTCCTCACGACTCAAGATAGGTACACCAAGAACGATCTCTGACTGTTCCACTCTCATACCAATTGTTGATTATAATTTAGAGTACACAACTTTAAGCTTACTAATATTGGACTCAAATAACTAAACAAATTACTTGTATTATACCCACATTAAAAGACATTATAATACTTTTCAAAGACCACTCATAATTTGAAGAGAAATACAAACATTCAAAAAGAAAGTTTACAGCTCACACTCAAACTAAAAATACACTAATACAAAAAGGTATTTAAGTTGATATGTAAAGTCGGTTCAGTGTAGAACCGATGTTATCTACGTAGGACGTAGCGTCGGTTGACACGTAAAACCGAAGCTACACATGTGGATAAATTCTTTTCTCTTCTTTCATCTCTAGACAGAAACTATTTCATGTACTGCATAACTCTCAAAAACCCAAAACCTCTTCCACTTCTTCTCTACTCTTTTTCATTTTCCAACCACCTACGACCACCAATTTCAGCGTCGGTTAATGAGTTTTCTTCCTTTCTAACTAATCTTTTAGATTTTTTATTTGTTTGAGCAAAATACTCAAAAAAATTATAACAATTTTTCACTTACAAGACACCATTTTTTTCTCAATTTCTTTCATTTTGTCACTTCATTTACTCTTGTAAGTATTTCCATTAATCATACGTATTTATTATTCATATTTTTTCTGTTATTATGTGTTATTATTTATGTGTATAATTTTTATATTATATATGTATGTTTCTATTATAATATCAGAAGAATAATATGATGATATTGAATAACATAGGACGACAACATGGTAATTTTTCTGTTATTAATTAATAATTTATTTTTTAATTATTTGTATTATTTAAACTATTTGTTAAACAAATTTTGTTTTTTTCTACTATTATTTAGTGATCGAATACAGGTTTTAATTTGAATATAATATAAAATAAGTAAATTTTGTAAAAAAAAAAAAATTAAAGTTGGTTCAGCAAACTGACATTAAATTGGTTTAAAGTCAATTTTTAAACGACTTAAATACCCCTTTTGTAGTAGTGATACAAAGGCTTATTATTTTTTTAAGGGATGGATAACACAAATACAAGATAAATTATTTATAGTCAACGTCATTTGATCTACAACACATAAATATAAAATTAAGAAATAATTATAATCACACATTATTAACACATTTTAAACATTTCTCCTAAAAAATCTCTTTTCTATCCTTCTAGAATTTTTTCTTAAAAAAAATTTCTTAAAGATGTTTTGGGTTTTTATTTTCGTTTGATTTTGTAACGTGCTGTGATTGATCTTCAACGTGACTAATCTCAAAACATATCTTTCTTTGTTATAAATATGTGGTGGTTCTTTCTCCTCAGCATTACAGATTTACAGGGAAAACAAGCGTTGGAGTCCCACAAAGATAACATACAAATTTGGATTTATAAAATGCTCGGCCAACCCATTTTACTTTTAATTTTATTTTTAAATAGGAATTCATGACAATTATGGTGAGCGAGATGAGACAGGATATTTTAAGTTTGAGTCCTCCCCTTTTTTAATGTTTAGTCACCAAAACAGGTAGCACATGGCGGGACTAACATATTCTTTTTCAATTTTCTATTCAACGACATTTCAAAGCATAAATATTAGTGGCTAAAGGTTATGAATGACTTTTGAAAATATTGAAACAAAGTATTAACCGAGTAGTAATGACTAACTAATAATCATGCTGTGTAATTTTTTTTTTTACTTGCAAGTGTTGTCATAAGAAAATGAAACCTAGTCCTCACACTCTTGCAAGTGTTGCATAAATATTTATTGGAAGCCGGTAAATATATTTAATCGTAGACATGCAACATCTTCTTTTCTTTCCCTTTTTTTTTTTTTTACCTTCCTTCTAGAAACTTGTATAATTATTTTAAATGATGTAATATAATTATTTTAAATTTTCAAATAGATTTTAAATGATGTAATATAATTGAATTTACAAAATTGTATTACATGAGATTATGAAAATTAATTATATAATACTTGTTAACGTATATATCTAATAAAATCGTAGTACATTGCTGTCTGACTAGTTTCTTCTGTTTTTATTCCATAACGGTTGAGTTAAGTGTACATTCTATTTCAAAAGTCGTTATTTGCTAGCTAATACTATTATTTAAAAATTCAAAAACAGACCCTTTGTTATAATTTCAATATACTACTTTTTGGTAAATGACGTGCGATGCATGTATATGATGACTCATATTTGTCTGATTTTGAATTAAAGCAATAAAAATAAGTTCTTTTTTAATCTACACTATACAGTATACACATATTCTTAATTTGCGCCAGTTCTCTTTATCTTTTACATACACACTTAGACTACATATGATGCTGTTAAGTCACAAACTTGTATAAAAAACGTTATAAACACTCCATACGTTCCTTTATATATTCTGTAACTTTGCTAATTAACATGTGGCAGTAAAAATTAAGTAAAGAGTGTATATGAAATAGTATCCTTAGCGTTCCCCCCGATGCAATAATGCAACGCAATAAATATTGCATTTATTACTAGAATCACCTGCTGGATCTGTTGACTGAGTGTACTCGATCGTTCTCAAAGTAAAGGAAATATGATAGAATCTTACCAATCTTACTCCTTCTCTGACACAAAATATATGGTTATCAATAATTGAAATAAGAAAAAAAAATTGTATATATTAGGAGGAAGAAAAGGCCCCACACGTTAATTATATTGAGAAAATTATTATTGATCTAAATTATGCAGAAGATAAATCACATTACAAGCTTACATTAATCTGCAACTTTTATTATTGGTTTTAATTTTCACATTCCAATACTGGGGAAGATCTTGCTACTGGGTAGCTTACTATACCATGTAATTAAATTACACTTATGATCTATTACCTTTTCTGATCAGTAAGCTGCCACATGTCATCATGATCAAGCTCAAGAAACTTGTTCACCCAATCCAAACTGTAAGAAGCTTCTGCGGACAAGTCAAGAAACTCATTCATATCAAAGTCAAGATTATCTGAGTTCCCAAATGAATCCTTAGCAAGCTCTAATTGGTCCACTTGTTGAGGAATTTGAGGAATGCAGATGTTTTGGGGTGAAGAAGTAGTAGTCGTCTCTTGTGGTGTTGATGAAACTTGTAGTACTTGTGTTTTATTATTATCCATCTCTTTTATCTTCTTTCTCAAATGAGAATTCCAATAATTCTTTATTTCATTGTCTGTTCGCCCAGGAAGTCTACCAGCAATCAAAGCCCACCTGCATATTAATTTCATTAGGGAATTTTTTTTTTTATAAATAACTTCACTGCTTAAGCTTCAGTAACTAGTATTTAAAAATCATTCACATATTCGAATGAACTTCATGCTACCACTAATGATATAATTAGATAGCCAGGTTATGTTTATTTAAGAGCTTTTGCTAATTAATAACTTACCTGTTTCCTAGTAGTTTATGAAGCCTAAGTATCAAATCTTCTTCTGCATCAGAAATGTTGCCTCTCTTAATATTAGGTCTCAAATAGTTAAGCCATCTCAATCTACAACTCTTCCCACATCGATTTAAACCTGAAATATATTAAGGAAAAAAATTGCATATTCATCATTGAAACCCCATTAAGCCTACGATGAAATTGAAGTAAGTAATACATAATTTTGTCTATTTTTGCTAATTATATTTTAATGTTATTATTTATTTTTGAATAAAATTTTCATTAGTGAAATATTCTTATCACATTAAAAAAATTTGCATCATAATAATATCGTTACCTTTTTTTATAAAAAAGAATTTAAAACTTTAAAACTATATAATTTCACCAAAATTTATCAAATATTTTACTGAAATTCTTCGTTCTCCGCCCAATTTCTATGTAAAAGTACCCTAAATTTCCGGACTTGGACCAAAATTTTCATCATTGAATTTAAGTGATTAATTGTATGATATATAACAATCTCATGTTCAATGTTGCTCTAGCTGAAGTTTAGTAGTTTTGTTTTAGATTGTTGGGTAGCTATACATAAATATTTTGATTTTGAATTTTTTTAAGTGATTTTTTTTTGTAACAATTTTTATTTTTATTTTTTTAAACAATCAGTACAAAAATATGAATTGAATCATAAATTTTTAAAATAAAATTTTTAAATTAGATTTTTTATTTTTGATTTATTTTCATTTTCAACAAAACATTGTTTTAAAGAATAAATCAAGTCTTAATTTTTGTATTTATAAGTATTCGAAAAAAATAATTAAAAACATAAAATTGATAATAATAATAAAAATTCATTACTTTTTAAGTTTTCTAACAAAAAAACATAAAACATTATCAAACAATTTGTAATTGATTTTTGATTTTAAAAAAAATTGTAATTAAAAATTGTTAATAAACTATAAGTGATTATTTTTATAAAAAAAATCATAAATCACAAATAAAAATTGTTAATAATACCTATTAATTACCTGCTTTGAAAGCCACAGTTTTCCACCTCCTAGGACCATGAATCTCAATATACTGAGCCAGAATTCTATCTTCCTCGGCTGTCCAAGATCCTTTGTTGATCACATGACTCTTTTTGTTTGATCCCTCCTTCTTTGGAGACATGTCGAGCAGATGAAGAAGAAGCAAACTGGCTAGAAGTAACAGCTAGCTGGCATGACAACTTTGGTTGAGATGTGAATTTATATGACTCCAAATTTGGGTTCAACATTCAAGAAAAATAAAATCAAAGGGTCAAATCTCAATTCTCAATTATGTTATTATATTTTCTAACTAACTTTCCCAGGCAATAAACAAACTCAAAGAGTGGTCTCTATTAAGTAGTCCTAGCTAACAGTAATGGCCATCGTTTTGAAAGAAATGGAAGTAGTACATTTTCAATAATTTTTTTTTTTTTTTGCACGTTGCATTTGTTTATGTTATTTGATGTTTTAGAAAGTTAAAATGTCAGATGATTGATGTTAACGGTTGTGAAAGTACGTGGGAGAAGATAATTAAGGACAAAAAAAAGGATTACTCTATCTATAAACTAATTAATTTAATTATGCAGAACATAAGTACTTGTTTTTGTAGTTGCTGCATGTGTGAATCTCGAGATACCAAATTGAAATTTCTATATTAATTCTGCAAAGCACCCTTTCAAAACGTGACTTTGGTCTTGGGTTGTGACAAAATCCCGGTTAATGAATTGAGAATTATTTTTTTAAGAAAAATTCATTATGTATACTTGCTATATATTTATTGATTAAAATAATAAAAATTATTTTTTAATTTTTAATTAATTAACACGTAATTGTATGAAAAATATAATTAATTTTTTTTTAAAAATGCAAAAATAGGTATCTTTGATAATTATAATAACTTTCATGGGAAAAAGAATAATTATAATAACAATTTTTAAAGAAATTAATTACATAATATAACACGATTTTAATAACATAATTTTTAATAGTACTTTTTCTTTAAAGAAGCAAAATTCTCTCGTTATTTTTAGATGCAATTTTGTCCAATTATTTTTAAAAAAATGGCACCATAAATTGCAATTGAATTTTTTTTATGAAATATTAACTAATACTTTAAAATGTGAAACTAAATGCAAAATATATATATATATATATATATATATTGTGAAACCCTCCTTAATAACAAAAAAATCACTATATTTTTTCATATGAATTTGAGTTATTCCCATATGGAATAAAACTGTTTCCCCATAAAATAAGGAGTCAAAAATCATGAACGTCTAACTATCATAGCAGTGCATGAGTCATTACTCATTAGCCATATGGTAAATGTGATGTTAAGAAAACTCAAGTGATATGCTACTTTGAAATCAGCTAGGGATTTAAGATTTATATCGAATTGGGGCATGCATATATACACACACAAAAAAAAATATTAATTAATTTTCAATTATTATTTATTTTTAACTAAAACATATTATATATATCTCATTTTAATAAAAATATATTTAAATTATTAAATTTTAAAAATTAAAATATGATACAGTTATATTTTATGTATTTAATTTATTATAATTTTATAAATATTATACTTAAAAATTTATTTAACTAATATAATACTTAACATTACTCAATTTCAAATACATCGGACATGCTTGAGATTTTGTGTTTATTAATGTTAATATAAAACATTATTTGAAATTCTTCCCGTGATAACTTTAGAAATTTAATTATTTTACCTTAAGAGTAAATTTGATCTTATACGTAGAAAAACCGTGTCTCTAACCACAAGTCATTATCCAAAATCGAGTGAGACAACTATTCTCGATTGAGAAGAAATTCAGATGGTCGTCAATAATTGCCTTTTACTCGATAACCGGAACGTTTTAAATATGCTAGTTTTTTAGCGTATGAACACAAATATGTAATAATTATTATTATTATTTAAAATTTTATTTTATAAAATAAAAATACAACTTTTCATATATATTTTTAAGTTACTTTTATTATAGTTAAAAAAATTAATATTAAAATATTTTATAAATTACTTTGTAAAAATAATCTTAAAATATGTAGTTAATTAATTTATTAATTTAATAATAAATAAATATATAATTATTATTATTTATGAGTAATAAATCTAAATATAATTTAAATATAAACGATTTATTATAATATTGATAATAATTATATAATTTTATTTAATTAATATTTTTTAACGTAATCTTATATAAATGATGATAAGACTTAATTAAATTTAAAAAATATTTTTTATTTAAAAATAATTTATACTAATTAAATTATTTTTAATTAATGTGATATATAATATGATGCTAGGAAATTATTGTTTCAACAAAAATATTATTTGCTCATTAGTGAATTAATCGAAAACATATTATATGAATTATTTTCTTTAATGTAATAAAAATAAATGTATTAGACAAAATAAATATTCATAAAAATATATTTATTATATGAATATTTTGGTATTTATTGATGTAAAAGCTGATAAAAAATAAAAAATATGTATTTATTATATAGATATTTTAATATTTATTTATTAAAAAATTAACAAAAAGAACAAAAAAAAATGTGATTGTTGACCAAGCATTATGATTATATATATATATATATATATTATAAATTAATTAATCAAATATTCATTAAATGTTTAATTATTATATGTATGAATTATTAATCTTAATGTAATGAAAATAATTACATTATATAAAAAAACTAAAAAATATAATATATATATATATATAAGTGTAAAAAAGAAAAAAGAAAAAAGAAACTTCTACCAAAGAAGTAACCTTTAATATATAAATATATTTTTCAAATAACTAAGTTACACACATATATTTACACCTAGAGAAATAAAATAGAATGGTTTTATTACATTTAATATCTCAAATATATTTATAAAGTTATATATTCTTATTTTATTTAAATATTATCTTATCTCATTTAAACTATAACACTAATAATTTTAATTATATAAATTTATTCTATTATTTTTCTTATTAAACTTACATTATAAATAATAATTTATCATATTTTTTATTTTTACTTATATCTTATTTAAGTTCAGAAAAAATAAATAAAATATCTCAATTAATACCTTCTTTTTATCATCACATCAAGTCTCATTAAAAATTAAATAAAATTAAATAATATAAATTTTAAAAATTAATAAATTATCTTATAAATTTCATTAACCTCTTATCTTAATTTATAATTTTATTTAAACAAATAGATTTTACTTGAAGTTCCGACAAAAATAGCACAATGCAGCAATGACATTGGGGAAAATAAAAAATATTAAAAAAAATTAAGAAAAAAATCCTTTCTTTGTACGATCCTTTTCCTTTTCCTCTCAGTTTCTGACACCTCACAAAATACTTGTTCGACTCTATCTACACTTTAATAATGCGTCTAAAAGTGTTCTTCAGTATACAAAAAACAGCAGACACAAACAAAATCATTACAACCTTTTTTGATGCAAACACCCTGAGGTTCACCCTCAGACCATGTTTTCGCATTAGCCCAAGCACTGTTGTACCCAACAAAAGTAACCAAGAACTAACAGCAAAAAAAACTAACTGAATTGTCTCGTTGGGCCCACAAATTTTGTTCACATTATCTCTTGAAACTTTTACGTAAGACCTTGTGGAATCTCCTTGGTCGTATTCTGGCTGATTCAATCCAAGACTATCATTCAGCCAACTTGACAGCCAGACAAGCAATCTGGCAAGCCATGCAATCTCATTATCGGATGTTGGCCGCTTCATCCAGTCACCCTTGCATTTAACATCTGCCAATTTACGACTGCTTACTCTTCTGGGCATGAAAATTTCATCCCGAGCTTCCAAAGGTTGTTTTGCTTCCAGGGAAAACGACAGTGGCTTCATAGTGTGGCCACCAAATAAGCTATTCACCTTTGCCTTCAATGAATCTAAACACTGAAGATTGTGTGTAAGATTATCACCAGATATCACTTGCAACTCAGCTTCAGCTCTTAATATGAACAACTGTAGCAACAAATATCACGAACAATTGTGAGAGATTTTGAAATGCAAATGGGATTCATGGTTCAGTAAGTAACAATAAATAAACTTAAAAAAAATAAAAATAACCTGAAGTAGCTGCTGCCCACCATCCTCGCAATCACTAAAAAGTCGTAAATCTTTGTTCCAGTTCTCATGCAAAAAAGATCCATCAGCATCACTCTCGCATAAACCATCTTCCCAATCCTAATATTTTCAAAACATTGCACAAGAATATTAATAGAATGACATGTAGTTGCTTCACAAATTACTTTTGCAGTATTGTGAGGCCAAAAGATACTGACAGAATTTCAGAAAATATCACTCTTTTCCAGAAACAATTTTTAGGTCATACTTGTTATTTGTTAACATAAGTGCCGTACAAAATGTTCCTCATACGTGAAGAAGTAACCATTAGTTCACTTGAAGATTACAGTGCTCTTAATGTTATGCTCAGAGCACCATAGAAGAACAACCTACCAGCAACTGTTCACGAATTGAAGGTACATATCTACATAACATTGATTGTCTGGATCCAGCTTGTTTGGAGTGGATAACAGAATCAACTGCCTTAATAAGATCAGCCAGTTCTTTAAATGTTGTCAATATATTTATTACCTGTTAATACATAAAAATAGATTGAAATTACAAGAACAAAATATATCTACATAAAATTAATAGGCAAACATGAGCAAGTATTTGCAGCTCAGCGAGCAGCTTTTTAGCAACTAACTAAACAATATAAATGTCAGGATCAACCTCACTCCTAATATATTGATAAATTAAATTACTCTCCTATTCCGATACAAGGATGCTCAATTGTATAATAGCAAATAGTAATAGTAATAAATCTTCTCTTTATTTCTTTTCTTCACACTATCCTTCCCCTAAGAATTTCAAATGCACATTCATAAGATCACAAATGCAATTAATCCAACTTCAAATGGCATATAACCACTTTTTTTTTGCTCTATAAATTAACTTTTGGTACAAACCAAACTGTTTGTAATTTTGATCTGTAAATAACACAAAAAAGATACTAGAGTCATCCCCAACAAAACATACAGTTTCTAATCATATTGGGTTGTTTTATTGAAAGATGATCAAATTAAAGAAAGCTCCCTGTAGGGGTATTGATATATAAATATTTTTTATCTCATGGCAGTAAACTTGTCACTGGGAGACCTCCAAGCAACTTCCATGCGTTTTTTCAATATGAAAAATTAAATCTAGCTCAGAAAACATATTGACAAGTCTAAAAAATAAAAAAAAGGGTAATATGTTGCGTGCAATAGACAGAAATTTGAGGGGTGTGGCAAATTTTGACACTTAAAAGAAATCAGAATCAACTACCAAAAAAGACAATAGTTAGGAACTCAGAAACAAGTTTAAAAAATAAAGCAAATATGATAACCTAACCTTCAATGTCATCTGGACAATTATCTCAGCGTCGGCATGAAGAAACTTGTGTGCAAACCCAATAAAGTGCATCACCAAGGAACTATAGTATAGGTAGTTGGACAGCACATAACCCTGCCAAGAAGATGTATATCCTGAAGTATGGGACTCTGAATCCTCATTCCTAAATGTTTTAGAAGACCCATCAACAATAGAATCAAACTCTAAAAAGTCATCCAAACTGATCGTCCAAGGTTGCATGTAACTAATCCAAATTGAGAACACCTCAGAAGCATTCCTGATTGAAGTATCGATTGGGCAAAACAAGAACGTTCTCAATATAAACCTGTACAGCGGCCTCTGTATCAAGAGATTCCAGGACCCAAGAAAATGTAAACAGGGCGATTCGACCTTTACATCGCTGTATTTTGCATCGAATGAACCTGTCATCTTCCATTTTGGATTGCTACTATGTTCCACATTCTCGTTACCATCACACTGCACCACTGTGCTCAAATTCAAATATTTCACCAACAACGCAACTACCTGTTCCAAGCCAGAAGTTGGGGGGCTCTCGCCAAAAACTGACCGGAAAGGAAAAGATACGCCAAAGGAGTTGCATTCACCATTGGGCAACGGTGAAAAATCATTGTCAACCAGCCAAAAATGTATGAGTGTATTTACAACAAACTCTGCTCGCATTATAACCGAACCATCGTACTTTGAAGAGTAATGAAGCAACGAACTACGGTAAGGTTGATGTGCACTCAAATCATGTATAGGCACAATTTCACGAAGATAAGCATAAAGCAGTCTAACGTAGAGATTGCATTCTATTTTTTGCTCAGACTCACGTCTAGCACTAGAAAATCCTGAAATGGAAGAAACCCAATTCTCTAATTTAAACCTTCGATTCCTCTTGGGTAAAATATTATAAGAACTCTCGTTGTTTCCTCGACAAACAGGATAGTAAGCGAACCAAAACATATAATACTCAAACACATTAAGCTGAATTTGATACGCTGAAGCTTTAATTGCATCCTTTTTAACCCTACCTTTAAAAATTGGGCATAGGTCAGATAGTACCCTACAGTCTTTATCCGAGGAGAGCATATATCGAGTCCACTCCGGCAAACGTTCAACTGGAAACACGTATTTAACAAGCAAGCGACGATCAACGGCCAATATCGAGCTCAGAAGTGCGCCGTTGGGCGATAGAAAGCTGAAAACCCTATTGGCAAAATCTGGATCGTTGGATGCGAGGACGGTGTCAATCCAACCGTGGTTGGAGCTCGGTGGCGGTGGAAAAGGCGATGAAGGTGATGGCGTGGCATCATCGAAACCGAAGAGCTTGCAAATTAAGGCCGGGAAGGTTAGGGAGAAGAAATGGCGGGATTGATCGGGTGAATGACAATGAAGGAAGGATTCGATGGAAGCGCAGGCTGTGGAAATCTGGGTGGGTGCAGAGGAGGTGAGGATGGTGGAAGCGAGGTCTTGAGCTCTGGACTGGGAATCAACGGTATAGGGGTGATGGTGCATCGTTCGAATAGTATGGACGCAGAGATTAGTGTTTTGCAGGGTTTCAAGAAAACAAAGAGAGAGAGAGAGTTTGAAAGTTAAATGGGAGAAAAGGCAAATGGCGGTCTTTTACGAGGAAGGAGTGTTGGATACGTGGCGGGATAATAAGACCATGGTTCTATGATACTTTACGGGGGGAAATTCAATTAACGAATTTTTTTAATATAATTTAAAATATGTAAATTATAAAAATAATATTATTAAAATTTATAATAATAAAAATAATAACTTAATAATATTAAATAAATTTAATTGTTTGAATTTTAACATTTAATAATTTAAAATATCGTAATTTAATTTAAATAATATTAAATTTAATAATGTTTAAAATAAGATAATATGTTTTTAATAATAAAATGTATGAACTAATCATAAATAATTTTATTTTTATAATCATAAATTTTATATTATTATTATTATTTTAACAAATAACTTATTTATCTATTCATATAATCATATTACATATCTACTTAATCTTGTTACACTCATGTATAACACACTGTACAAAAGGCATATATATAATATGAGATATTTTCATTATAAGGTAAATTTAATTTAAATTATATTTTAAAATTTTAAAATTTTAATAAAATTTATTATATATTAAATAATTAGTGTTATTTTTTATGGTATTTTGATAATATTATAATTTTAAGTATATTAATCATTTTTTAAAAACTACTGTAATTTAGTCAGATTTATGTTTTTTTCCCTTAAATGTTTTAGTTACTTATTAGTAATTCTAATTATTTTTTAAGATATATTTTCATTTAAAAAGTTAGGTTACATAAAATTAAATTTTATTAATAAAAATCGATAGATATTTGAAGAAAAAATTATCTCAAAAAAATTAAAAAAAAATAATTAAAATATTTATAAATATAATAATAAAGGGATTATGTATACTAATATTAATATATTTAATTTATAAAAGAAAGTCAGTTGTTAACTTTCTTTGTTTAATTTACTTGTTTTTACGTTTCAATAATTTTACTTTTACATTGGATATAAAAAGATTATGTGTCAATTAATATATGGTTAAATTAAAATCGTTATCATATTGTAAAATTAAGATTATTAGTACATTATTGGTAGTTATTTTAATGGTAGGAAACGATTTGTGATTAAAATGTATTAAACATTCAAATTAAAAAGTTATATATGATTTTTGTTTTGATTATTTTAATTATTATTTTTTGTTAAATTAAATGTATTAAGTTGATTTTTTGGTTGTTAAGAAAATATAATTCAATAACAAAAAAAAAATTAATTAGTAAGAAAAAAATATAGATATCCTAGCAAACTATGTCTCAATGTGTTCGGAGAGAACTTCAAATGTTAGGTATTTTATTGATTTTAGATAAAGTTAGAAAATATAAATAAATAAATAGATCATATATTTTCATCATTTAATGAGTATATATATATAACATCTCACGTATGTGGAAAGGTACGTATTAAACAACCTGAATATACGGTTACATATGTGATAAAATTTCACACGAACTAATTTAAATAAAAAGCAAATCTTTATAAGCGTTATATAATTAGGTCGTTACATATAAATCGCTCTAGGTTCTCAAGTAGATTTTTCAGGTCATCTACTGAAGGGGTGGACCTAGATCACGTTGAGATCTTACAATTTCATCAGGTTTTGACATCTAATACCTCGCATTTTAATAATGAGGTACTTTAGTTGATTAAGTTTACGTTTTATCAAGCTCTTTGAACCTAGATCATTATTAAGGTAGTCTTATAACTTCGATATACTCTAGCGAGATACTTGCACTTATTAATTCGCATGTTCATTACATATTTAATATCAAATAATTTAACATATAACGTAAGTAAGTAACACAATATTATTAATAAATTAAAATTAAAAATTTATTAAACTATATAAATAAGAAGAATTCATATAAATTATAATAAAATTTAACAAAATTAGGATTGAAAAAGAGTTTGTTTATGATTACTATTCATTATTAAAATTTGATGTAGCGTGTATAAGAACTTCTCATGGATATATTTAATCATTTGTCTTTTAAATTATTATTATTTTTATTAAGTTTCATAATCTTTTATAAATAAAATTTTAATTTTAATTTTTTATAACATGGTAAATATATTGTGCACAATTTTTTTTATATTTATTGTTAAAATTTGATGCAATGTGAATAATATTCTTAAAGATATATTCAATCATTTGTCTTTTAAATTATTTGCTTTTGTTGGATTCAGGGCATAAATCTTTATAAATAAATTTTTATTAATTATTAAATATATATTTTTATGACATAATAAATATATATTTATAAGTATATTTATAAATGTGCTATGTATATATTTTTTTTAAAATTAATTAAATTATTAAATTATTATAAAATAAATTCTTTTATTTTATCAAAGTGTTATATTTTCTTTACTTTTTGACGGTATTTAAATTTTTAATAAATTAATCTTGAACAAATTTATTTTAAGAAGGTTAAGTAAGGGGTTTTCAAAAAAATTGATAGTCCAATGAATTTGATAAATTTGAATCAATGGTTTTGAATAATTGATTAAATTAGACCGGAAATTTTCGAGGTTCATTATTTCCTTACAAAAACAATGAAAAAAATAAAAATAGTTAACTTTTTAACTTTAAAAAAATAAATAATAAAAATAAGTACTAAAAATTATAATATTTAAATAATTTTATCGAGACATAATAAAAATATTTTTCATGAAAAAACAAATTAAGAAAATATACAAATGTTCTAATTTTTTATTCATTTTTTTTTATAAAAAAGTTAGTCTTATAAGATTTATTAATTTTTTAGTAGAAATTGTTTAAACCTAACCTTTAGAGAAAAATTGTTAAAATTTAGTTAAGTATTAATAAATCATACCGAATTATATCTACAGTATTCTTGACTTATAAAATAAATAATTTGGATTAATAATGTTGTTCGAAAAAAAAAGAGCTTCTAAAAATTTGGACAAAAATAAAGAAAATTTTCACTAAAAAACCAAAAGAATATTTTGGGCAAAAAAAAATAATTATTATTCAAAATAGACAAGGGTATCAATACTTAAATTTATGTATTAAAATGGAACATTTTGATAATATGAAACATTTGAAGTAACAATACATTGACTTGGATACCTATAACGTAATGAATATCTATGTTAAAAATAGGACTAGTTACTTTATATGCATCCAATTTAATGCATTAGTGCTTATTTTATTGTATGTTATTAAAAAAATTGTTTTGATAAATAATTTAAATATTAATACCCTATTAATCATTTAGGATACCATTTTTATATGCTATGATGACATTACTATAAAAAGGGTATTTAAATCGTTGTGTAAAGTCGGTTTTTTTAAAATCGGTTTGGTATAGAACCGACGCTACCCACGTAGCTAGCATCGGTTCGTTGGATGTAGCGTCGGTTTTTCACGTCAATCGATACTATGTTTTATTTTTTAAATTAAAAAATGAATGAAGGAAATACAATTGAATTTTTTTTGCCATTAATTATTATTTTATTTGACTCTTTAGAATTTAAGTGGGATATAATAATTTTTCCTTTTTTTAGACAATTAATTTTAAAAATTATATAATTTTATTTATTTGTTTGGATATTTAAATTTATATATATAAGTACAATATATAACTTTACTTTTTACACAAAGTGACAAAAATAACTTTAGCTTTTATAAACCATTTGTAATTTTCATTTTAACTAGACATTTGTCCAATTTGATCGGTAAAACGATTATCCAACTAGTAAGATTTTTGTCTGTCAATGACGCCAATCATTAGAGTTGAGTTGGATATGTGTTCAATTAAATTGGATAGTTACCTAACATTCGTTTAATATGTATTTGAATAATTGATCACACATATTTTTTATATATTTATTTATAAATTTAATTACATAATTATTTAAATATATTATATAAAATTGAACACATATTTTCAAAATAAAATCCATGATCTTGGACAACTCTCTAACCCATTCGGTATATGTGTCTTTTTTCCCCTTAATTGTCAAAAGTTCACCATATATGTCCTACCAATTACAATTAAAAAAGAAAGATAAAACCAATAATAAAAGAATAATAATTTAATGGTTAAAAAAGTATCATTAATTAAATTATTACACTAAATGAAACATTTTAATAATATATTAGTTAGATTAATGAAACTCATATAAAAATAACAATAATAATTCAAATATATTGTTGATTTTTTTGTGACAATATATTGATACAATCGTTAATAATTAGAGTTTAAAAAATTTAATAAAATAACATAAAAATTAAGAATTAAAAACCATTAATTTTTTTATCATATGATAAATATAACACAAAGAGTGTATTCAATTAAGAATTTTAATGTAACTTAAAAATACAGATGCATTTGATTAATATTTTTAAAGATTATACAATTTAAGTGTATTTAATTAAAATTTTATAAAAATATTTAAAAATCTAGGTGTATTAAAAGCCATAAATTTTTAAAGATTTTTAAGACTCGTAAATTTTTATGGACTTTGATGAAATTTTAACTTAAAAATACAAATTCTTATCTTATTCGTAATATTTTTATAGATTTACTATGATTTTAATTTGTTTTTAATATTCTAACATTATTAATACGTCTTTCATACCTTAAAATTCACTAAAGTTTATAAAATAAAATCCAATAAAATTTTAATAACTCTTTAAGACTCATTAAAAGTATAAAATCTATTAGAATTAATAAAATTATAATTGAATACATCTTTTATAATAATTTTTTATTGTATTTTATCTTAAATTTTTATAAATACTCTTACTTGATTTGTCATGTAGGACTTATGTGATCAATATTGACCAAAAATAAGAAAACATTATTCAAAACGGTTAAAAGATGTACCAATATTTGAATTGATATCTTAAAACATAACATTTTAATAACATGTGACATAAAATGTACCCAACTAGATATTTTATTAATAATATAAGACAAAAAATATTATAATGCATTAATTAAGATTCCTCTATAACACCATTCCCTTGTAAATTAGTATGAATTATCTTTACTTCACACAAAAATTGATTGATTTTGATAATATGTATATGATTTTGGTCATACAAAAGGATTAAAATATTGACATTGTTGATATTGATATATCATAACATCGAAACATGATATATATATATGTATATTTTAATTAAATTATTTAAAAAATATCAATAATATCGATAAAATATCGTTGATGTATCGATAAAATATCATTGTCATTAAAATGTATTTTTTGGTTAAAACATTATTGATATTATCGCTAAAATGTTAAATAAAAAATGAAAAATATCAATTTTTAGTTTATTTTTTATTCGTTATCTAAGTAATAATTTCAATTCAATTTTTATTACTTTTATAGTAAATAATATATTTTCTTTTTTTCTTATTTGTAGTATGTTTGACATACATATGAGTAATTTTAAAAATAAATAATAAATAAAATTTATTTTTATACAACTTATTTATTTATAATAGTTACAATTATACAATATACTTAACTATTTTAAACCTTTTAACTAATTATTCTAGAATATTTAACAAAAAAATAATATATATTTTATTATATAATATTTTAATTAATTAATATAAATAATTTAAGTATTTAAAAATACATATAATAAATAAAAAGTTAGATTAAAATATAAATAATTTGATCACGGTAGTCGGAGAAGGAGATAGAACAACAACAGTATCAATGGTGGGTGATGGTGATGATATGAACGGTTGTAAAAGTATCAGGTGACGATTATTTAGGGATTGATTTTTCAATTAAAAAATTTAATTTACAAGATACATATAACAAATATTTACGAAAAATGATAAAGATATAAAATAAAGGTTAACTAACCTGTTTTTTCAATAATTCAAACTTTTTTAAGTTGTCCTACTTCTTTTAATATTTATAAACTTTGACTTATAAATTGGCAATTCAAGAGCATAATTGAGAAAAAAATATCGTGTACGTGGTAGCCTGGTAGGTGAGTGCACCATCTGTTTCTTCATTATTTCATATCAAATAAAAAGGGTTATCTTTTGAGGATCTGCTTGCTCTCAAAATTTGATATTAATCTGGGTTTTTAGCAAGTTGGAATCGTCTCCGTGGTTATTGATTGGACTTGTGGGAAAAATGGAGGGAGTTGATCATTTAGCACAAGAGAGAAGCAAAGCCAATTTCGATGTGGAGGAGATGAAAATCGTATGGGCTGGTTCTCGCCATGCCTTCGAGGTTTCGGATAGGATTTCTCGCCTTGTTGCCAGCGACCCGGTTAGTAGATATCTTTAGTTTTTCATCCATCGTTATGTGATTTATGCTTGGTTCTTTTTAAAGTTAAGAGAATAATTGAAAATATTTTTGACCTCAGAATGAGCATTTGGTTTTGGGAATTAAAAACTGTGATGCTTACTTTGGCTCAGGAGCATCAGATCGATTTTAAGTTGGTATCAATTTTCATTTCTAGAAATCATTTTACCGAATTTGGGATTTAAGTCGTTTACGACTTTATGAGTTATAGCTGCTCAGTTAGAGAAATTTAAGATTTTTTCCCCTTTCTTTTGGGATGACTATGATTTCTATGTTAAGATTGTTTGTAGCTTATCCTGACTGCTGAAAATTGGAATCCTATAAAAGAAAAATTGGAATTTTTCATGCTTGCTGTATGATGCTGGAATATATATTTTCCTCATTTGATTCCCTAAGGTTATTTTTTTTTCTTTGATCTTTTAGGCATTTCGGAAAGATAACAGAGCTATGCTAAGTAGGAAAGTGTTGTTCAAAAACACTCTGCGAAAAGCAGCACACGCCTGGAAAAGAATCATCGAGCTTAAACTTACTGGTAATGCCTATACTATTATGTTATTCAAGCGTGTTTTCTGAAATCTAATATGTTCACTATTGGGTTTTTCATTATCCTGGATAATCTTTATTATTTCAATTTAAACATGCATGTTTTGGTATTACAGAAGAAGAAGCATCGAGGTTAAGGTTTTACGTGGATGAACCTGCTTTTACAGATCTTCACTGGGTAAGTCATGCTTTGTGTTGTTTTTTTCTTCTTATGGTTTCATTTTTGTGGGTCTGATATGCCTCCTTTTTCTCATCGGTGAAATGTTGAACAATTAGTTATTTATAGGTTGAATCAATGGCTCTGATCAGTTGCTTTTGTTTTAGTTCAATACTAATGCAGCGAGAAAATTTTATTTAATATTTATCAAGCTTCAACATGTGACCAGTTGCTTTGTGTCTGTGTGGATGATCAGGATTATGAACATGCAATGAGAAACTAACGACATATGTTCTACTCAGGGAATGTTTGTACCAGCTATTAAAGGACAATGCACTGAAGAGCAGCAGAAAAAATGGTTACCCTTAGCTTACAAAATGCAAATAATTGGTTGTTATGCTCAAACTGAACTGGGTCATGGCTCAAATGTTCAAGGGCTTGAAACCACAGCAACTTTTGATCCGCAGACAGACGAGTTCATTATTAATAGTCCGACATTGACTTCAAGCAAAGTGAGTAAAAATGTGTTATATCTCAACTATGAGAAAATTATGGATTTTTGTGTTTCTTGAATTAATAAATCTTCCTTGGCTGTTATTGAGTAGTGGTGGCCTGGTGGATTGGGTAAAGCCTCTACACATGCTGTTGTATACGCGCGTCTTATTATTGATGATCGTGACCATGGGGTGCATGGTAACTCGTCAATTATTTAAATGACATCTTTTGTAAAGTGTCCTGTTTGATATTTATTGAAATTCTTCTTCTTTTTTTCCTTCAGGATTCATTGTCCAGCTTCGAAGCTTGGATGATCATCTACCTCTTCCTGGTATAACTATCGGTGATATTGGTATGAAATTTGGTAATGGGGCATACAACACCATGGATAATGGTGTATTAAGATTTGAAAATGTGCACATACCAAGGGACCAAATGTTAATGAGGTTTACATTTTGGACTTCTCTCTCACTTATAAATGGTTGAAGCTTTGTTCGTGGCTTCTTTTTATATCATTATCTTATTAAAGTTTAGTTGAACCTATTTAATTTGGGTGTTACTATATTGTGGAGTTGCAGTTTGCTATAATCTAGATACACAATAATGATTCATCATATTTGAAAACATGGACCAAACACTTATTTATTGGGGGATAAAGTATATTGCTGATGCTTCTAAATTTCCATCTGAAAGATATGCTGATGATTCTTTTGGCTCTAACCAGAGTATTTAATAATATTCACTGAGTTAGGAAACACTACGATGTTTGGTAGAGTAGATCAGTAGCATGAATAATTTGGAAACTTGGCAAGGTTCTTTTTATGGTCGAGCTTGGGAGGACTATTTTGAGTTATTAGAAATAATTGCCCTCGTCTATTGAAGTGTAATTTTTTTTTTTGGCAATTTCACCGGTACTTTAATTCACAAGTTTTTATAATTGTGTAAGGGTTTCGCAAGTAACAAGAGAAGGGAAATATGTCCAGTCCAATGTTCCACGGCAGCTTGTTTATGGTACTATGGTTTTTGTGAGGCAACAAATTGTATTGGATGCTTCTTGTGCTTTGTCTCGAGCTGTTTGTATAGCTACAAGGTACAGTGCTGTTCGTCGACAATTTGGTTCGCATGATGGTAGTCTTGAGACCCAGGTAAACAATTTGTCACGAGTTGTTGTATGGCTACAGAATGTTGTCTTCAAACCTTTTCTTGTTTGTTCTCACAGGAAAGCATATGGGCGACTATACTTTGTAGTCTTACCTGTGTATGTTTTGCTTGATAAGTATTTTGTGAATGATGCTGAAAAATCTAGTTCTATCACCTAGAGGCTCTAATGTTAAGAATTACTCGAAAAGATAATAATTTGTTGGAATGGATATTTCGTTACTTGTTAATTGTGTTTTTTTCCCCTTGTTTCTGTTGGTGAATCAGAAAATTCCTCTTATCTTCGTGTATGATTTATTGAGACATGGGTTTTATCTATTGTTTTAGGTCATTGATTACAAAACTCAGCAAAGTAGACTTTTCCCTTTGCTGGCCTCTGCCTATGCTTTCAGATTTGTTGGTGAGTGGTTAAATTGGCTATACACGGATGTCACCCAAAAATTGGCAGCCAGTGAATTCTCAACCTTGCCAGAGGCTCATGCATGCACTGCAGGCTTAAAGTCTCTGACTACGAGTGCAACAGCTGTAAGTGATTATTATTGACTTTCAACAGTTTCCACATTTGTGTCGAAGTTAAAATGCTGAATTTATTTAGCAACTAATTACATGTATAATTTCCAGTAATCATCATTCTATTTTTATGTTGAAAATGTTTTATATTCTTTCTACAATTATTTGGTCTGGTGTAGTCCATATTTCTGATGTTTGAGCTCCATGGACCCAAGTGCTATGATTTACACATTTTTTTTTCTTCCTAATATTTTCCATGCTTGATAATTTTTGTTTATTTATTTTGGGAATACCTTTTACTTTTTTAAAATTTCCTCAAATTTAGGTTATTGCCTTCTAGGCTCTTCTTGTGATGCAAATGTTTACTTGCTTACAGGATGGAATTGAAGAATGCCGGAAGTTATGTGGTGGGCATGGTTACCTCTGTAGCAGTGGGCTCCCTGAATTATTTGCAGTTTATGTGCCTGCCTGTACATATGAAGGAGACAATTATGTGTTACTTCTACAGGTTGTGATAAAGAAATTGCATCTTGATAATGTTAGATATTTTAATGATTTTTCATTAATGCTATAGGAATCTACCTTTTTTATACAGTAACATGTTGAGGTCTACATGGATCCTTTTCAGTCGGGAGAATTTAATATGAATTCTAACAATTTCATTTAATATTCTGTCCCATTATATTGTTGCAACTATGACTCGATATCTTACATACCATCTTACACAAAACTTTGTTGTAGGTTGCAAGGTTTCTCGTGAAGACAGTTTCTCAGCTGACATCTGGGAAGAAGCCTGTTGGAACCACAGCTTATTTGGGACGAGTTGAACATCTGATGCAGTGTCGTTCAAATGTGCAAAAAGGTTGAAGTCCTTTTATTTTCTTTAAGTTATTTAAATATGATTTATTTTATGTTGCTTTGTCACCCGCACTATTTATTTGCTACTGCTTGCACGCCCAAACTAATTTAATATTTCCTTCTGCTTATCTTCAGCTGAGGATTGGCTAAAACCTAGTGCTATACTAGAGGTATTTGAAGCCAGAGCTACCAGGATGTCTGTTGCCTGTGCTCAAAGTATTAGCAAGTTTGCAAATCCTGAAGAAGGTATTTATCTCGTATGTAGTAAACATTGTTAGTCGGATATAATCTGCTCGCATGCATGTCATAAGTAGTGGTAGGGCACATGTTGACTCCCCAGTTGATTACTTCAAAGAATTTTCACATCTTTCCCCTTGTGTTGAGCAAACTCACAAACTAGCCTTCAAATGAGTAATATTCACAATCTAGATTGAGTTTAAAATACCAACACGATCTGTCTTAAGTGGATTAAAATACCCATACAACAAAAAAAAAAGGTGAAGTGAAAGGTAGCAAATTACCGAATCATATGGAATATGTGCAAGGCCATCTGGGATATTTGGGCGTTAACTTTTTTTCCCGTCTGTTCTGCATATTTTGTGATAGTTTTCGTAACTCATCCTAAAATGTGAAATATTGCAAATTGGAGTCCATTTTAGGTGATTTTATGTTAATTGGGTTGTACTTGAATATTAATTAACTGATTTTCTCTTCTTGAATTCCAGGTTTTTTGGAGCTCTCTGCTAATTTAGTTGAGATGGCGATTGCTCATTGCCAATTAATTGTTGTCTCCAAGTAAGTTATTTTCTTGATCCATCGAGGCTATTTTAGTTTATTTTTATTTTTATTTTTTTAACTCGAGATATTGTCTAAGGTGCGTGTTTATTCTTCAGGTTCATTGAGAAATTGCAACAGGAGATTCCTGGAAAAGGAGTCAAAGAACAATTGGAAAACCTCTGCAACATATATGCTTTGTTTCTTCTTCACAAACATCTTGGTGATTTTCTCTCAACTGGCTGTATTACGTCCAAGCAAGCTTCACTTGCTAATGATCAACTTCGTATTCTATATTCCAAGGTTTGTCTTGTACTGTTTTCTATGATGTCATCAACTTGTTCATAATTCTAATTATATGTTTAATGTTCCCTAGGTTCGACCGAATTCCATTGCCCTTGTTGACGCATTTAATTACACCGACCACTTCCTTAGCTCGATTCTTGGCCGTTATGATGGTAATGTATATCCAAAACTCTACGAGGAGGCATGGAAGGATCCTCTGAACGACTCGGTTGTGCCTGATGGCTACCATGAGTACATAAAACCTATGCTTAAACAACAGCTTCACAATGCAAGACTCTAGAATATTTACAACACATTATTGAGCATCATCAGCTTCGCAGTGTAAGACTAGAATAATACAACAAATAAGCACACCGTTGAGCATCATTTGAGGTGGATGCTATATTTAGATTTTCATTGAATTTTATGGAAGCTACAGAGATTTTTTACTTGGTTATTGAACATTTTGTATCCTGAAATATAGGGTAATATTAATCCACATAATAAACCAAACGTAGAGATGTAAAGTGTGCTGATTTATCACTCATCTCATGTTTGTTGATAGTATAATGTTATATTATTTTATTTAAATAATAACATCTTATTTTTTTTACTTATCTCAATAAATTTATTAGAGACAAATAATTTATGATATTTAGTATTTTTTTTACGGTTTTAATAAATATTAAATCAATTGATTCATTATGGTAGAGATCTGATCAAAAAGTGATAAGTAAGATAATATGAAATATGATTTGAAAATTAATGTATTGTATTATAAATTTCGTTAACATTTTATATTAATCTATTCCTCTAATTAAATGAACTAAGATATTCTTATTTCTTATAAATTTTATTATAATATATACTTTTTTTGGGTCAATGCTGAATTTTCATTTTCTCTAGTAAGAAGTTCCAACAAATCCAAGGAAAGCACGGCTGCAAACAGATTGCTCTACGTATAGAAGTACATCAGATAATTTTAGAGAATGACACTGCTTACTAATCTTACCATTTTCAACATAACCATTTGAAGAGAATCCCAAGCACAAGCCATGATTTGCATCCAAGATTCTATTGGCTGTTTGTAAAACCAATTCATCCTTCTTTCAGGAAAAACAGTATATACAGTTGTGACTCTCTAGTCAAATACTTCAAATAACTTCCAGTCCAGTATTACCTTCAGTAATATCAATCAGTCACAAAGATATGAATGGGGTAAGTGCTCTGCCTCAAAGATGAAACCTTTTTGCTTTAACCCCAAGAAAGTAGCCTTCCAAAGGAGAGATTGAAGAGAAGGCAAAATACGATTGTGAGAGAAATTCATAATAGGCCATGGTCTAGCTGTGGTGATTCTCTGTGGGTTGAGGAAGTTCACTGCTCCGTTTGGAAGGAGAGAGTCGTAATTATCCAGGTCTGGTACAAGGTCAACAAAATTAATGTGCATAATTAGTTGACACTAAATGGTCAGCGAAGAAGATTGCAACAATCAACAAGTAAAATCAAGCATCCTCCACCTCTAAATTCAACCGATTATTCCCACGATTTTCTCGAATTAGTTCCCAAATTTTAAGAAATTTCACGCATACTTTTACCAACTTTTTAGAGTGAATAACTAAATAAGTTAATTTGTTTTAACAAAAAATACCATTTAATACTTGGGTTATAAAATGTGACTTTTATTTATTTTATTTATGAAAATGTAACAAGTAATGACATTTGATATTTTTTAAACATTATTTTATTATTAAATTATTTGTAAAAAGTCTTTAGATAGCTCATGTTTTGTAAAAAAAAATGATTAAATAACACATTTTTCATAAAAAAAGATTAAATGATACATTGTACAAACTATATAACTAAATAACACTTTTCATAAAAACAAAAGAAATCCAATGACATTTTCTTTTATAATTTAATCAAGAAACTTTTTAAAATTCACATAAATTCTAAATAAAACTTACATATGTGTTCTAGGTTATCTAATAAAATACATATTTGAGAAATGGGTAGAAAGTAAATTTAGTCATTTTATTTATACAAAAAGTGTTATTTAATCACTAAGTTAGAGAATGTGTCATTTAGTCTTTTTTTGTGTGTTAAAAAAGTGTCAAAAAAAAACATTTAATAATTTACAACTATTTTATAAAAAATATTATCAAGAATATCTCCATCATTTAATTGTTCATTATGTAAAATTACTTAATTATTTTATTTAAAATATTTATTTATATCACTAAAAGTCTTTATGTTTCTTTTTTTATAAATAAAATTATTAATTAACATCTTTTTTACAAGTAAAAGAACTAGTGAATACATTTTTTTATATAAAGTACTGAACAACACTTTTATTAAAAAAATGGACTCTTAATGCATTTATTCTTTTGAAAAATTAAATCACAAATTATAAAATATGATACAAATGCGGGATAGATCCGCTAGCTATAATAGATAGAACATTTAGATTCTATAGTTTTTTTATTACATTTTAGTCCATTAGTTTTAAAAAAAATGATAATTTAATTCAAATAATCAAATTTTAGATTTTTTTATTTTAATATAAATATTTACTGTAGCACTTTTTAAAAATAAAATTTTAAAAACTTGAAAAAATGAAAAAAAAACCCATAAAACTAATCATTTGAATTTGTGTAATCACTATTTTAAAACTTATAAACTAAAATGTTATTTAAAAAAACTAATGAATTTAAATTATCTATTTCAAAAAGCTAGTGGACCTATAAAGTCAGTTACCTATAAATAATATACTTTTATAAAATGATAAAAATAAAATTAATATTTTTTAATTATGATATTCCATAATCATATTATTATAATTATATAAAAAAATTGTTAAATCAATTCACAAACTGATTAATAAGCTAAATTATTTGAATTGATAAGGTAAATTGAGTTAGAAATTTTTCTAAGTCATGAGGGCAACTTTATATGAACTGAGTTAAAGTGAACCGACCATTTGACACCAAATTTGTGTAATCAACAAAATTACAATAAAGCATGCCAAAAACATTCACATTTCCTTATGGACGCCAGCGATAGAGTGAGCAAATAATCACCGAAGCAGTTCAACCATGCAGCAGGAATGATAGAATAATTTTCTAATTTTTCTCAACCACCCGTAGGTAACTACTGTTATATTATTATCTTAACAACTACTTTGTGGTATGTTAATAAGACTCACAGTAACATTTGAATTAAATAAAATAATAAGAAGCGCTACAATCTAACAAAGAAATATTGGTATACACATTCAATAAATAAAAATCTGACACAAGATCTAACAATTCTTAAAGATGCTAAACAAGATACTACAGCCTAAAGGCGAGAAATAGATCAATTCTAAAAGCTAAATAACCTTATTGTCTCAATCCCATAATATGAAACAATAGATGACAAAAAGATTTTACACTACTAATCCTGGATTTACAGAAATGCATCCATCACCATTTAGTTGTCCTACAATCCTATCTCAGGAACTAATCCCAATCAAACTGCATGGATTGGATTGCCATCGGCACTCATATTCATGCTTGAACTACCAGAACCTGGATTTACATGGAAAGCCGACTGCCTAGAGGAAACCTCAACTAGCTTCAGAGACAGTGAGGAAGGGCCAGATTGACCTATAGACTCTCCTAAACTGAGTTTTGACATGCCTACCAGCTCATCCACATTGATGGGGCTCTTTGAATGTATTGCTGTTGGCTTGAGCACTTCATGTGCCTCCTTAGGCTCTGCATCTGTGTTATTATCATTTCCCGACCAAAATGGCAAAGGAAAAGAAAATCCAGGAGATACATATGCAGGATAAAGTATCGGGCAATAGGACAGCGAAGTCTCGTGTTTGAATGTGAGCAAATCTCCATCATTTAACTTGGTGGAATCCATTGACTCAGAGTCTTTATAAAGAGCAGGAGTAAGCAATGGGTTGTCATTTTCAGCAGGCAACAGGCAATCACATTGCAATTCTTCCTGTAGATAGTCACCCGACAAGAAGTCCTGAGGTACCAAAGGAGTATAACCTTGCTGATAGAGATGTGGAAGACAGAACATATATTGATAACATGTTGGAAGAAATATAAAGAGCCATATAAAGAGGAGAAGTGTAGCCACATTGAATAAAACAACCAAAAATCTAAAAACTAAATCATGGATCTAAAATATCAGGACAATAAATTGCTTCCTAAATCTAATATAGAATGTGTATCTATCAAAAAGGCGTCCCGCCTTCTATTTGGGAATGCCAAATGGAGGGGGGAAAAAGTATTCCTATGATTAATAAAGATCGTCTAGTATATAACTTAAAACAGTTGGGGGAAGACGCCAACAAGCTGTGGCTCAATGGCATGGAACACATGTGAGCATGTTGAAGGTCTAGGTTTGAATTCAATTACAGGTGTGTGACTAGTATAGTTATTAAAAAAAAATTTAGGGGAAGAGGAAAATGTCTACACGAGCATGAAAGGATGGACCAATCAACATAATAATGGGAACACACACATCAAACTAATTTGTTATTTGTTACAAGTAATGAAAAGGTATGCAATATTACTCCATTTATTCCAGTATGAGCATGTAATTTGAAGTCTGTTCTAGCATATAGAAAGAAAGTACTAACATCATCAGCTATAATATCAAAAAGACTGGAACGTCTTTTTCTCCTAGATACATTTGTTTGCCTGATGAAATACTTCTGAGCATGGCTGGCCACTTGAGTTGGTGTTCTTGAAATAACATAATTACGTGCTATTCCACACCAATCACCTTTACCAAGCTTCTGCAGGCTAAGTAAAAACATCCTATGTTCTTCCTCAGACCATGAAATACCTGCACAATAAAACTATCAATTCCACCTGGACATAACACCAGTCTGCCCAACACAACCAGCTTAACCAAAATACAAAAGGGACATCATAAATATATGACAATTACAGATGCTATGATGACAGAACTAAAACATTAAAAAGAAGCCAAATTACTAGTTCCAAATTCAATTGTGAAGAAAAACACTTAGTCAGTTTGTTGTTCATTCATGTTACTAGTTATTTGTTTTTAATATTCTCCCGTTACCCTACATTTGGTATTTGAAAGAAAGCAATGCGAGTTAAAAGGACTAAAAACTAGGCAATCACATCTAATTTTGCACCCAAAATGGAAGAATCGCAATTCTTCTTGATGTCAACAAGGAAAAGAGATTATCTTATCTATATAGTTACATTCTTAGTTTCTCACACAAAATTATGGCATACGTGTCCAGCAACAATCTTAAGTGACACCAAACACCAAAGTCCTTGTTCCCTCCACGAAGTACACACAACTAGTGTGAGTAGGATTTTCCAACAACTAGATCATAGTGTATTGGGGGAAAAGGTTGCTCCAGAATTCCTACTAAACAAAAACATAAATTTAGGCAAAAGTAACAAATTTAATTCAAATTTGACTCAGAGCAATCACCCCCCAAAAAAAAACTAACATTTTTTCCGTTCACGACAGCTCGACGATGGCCCTGTAACAAAATCATCGGAGGTATTGTTATCTATATAGTTACATTCTTAGTTTCTCACACAAAATTATGGCATGTGTGTTCCTACTAAACAAAAACATAAATTTAGGTAAAAGTAACAAATTTAATTCAAATTTGACTCGGAGCAATCACCCCCCAAAAAAACTAACATTTTTTCCGTTCACGATAGCTCGACGATGACCCTATAACAAAATCATCAGAGGTATTGTCAGAAATAAGTCAAGAATTTTGTATGAAAATGACCGAATGATTTGGTCTTATGATTTCTTTCTATTTGAAGACTTTACAAAATACAACAAATCTACAAAATACATTAAAGTTGTCTATGAATAGTTATGAACAACTGTTTATGGACAGTTTGTGGACAGCCATGGATTGCTGTCTATGGACAACTGTTTATGGATAATTATTTACAGCTAAATAGACTACGGGCAGCAGTTGTATACAACTAAATGAATATGGACAATAAATTACAGCAAAACTGTTATGGACAGCTAAGTTGTCAATGGAACACAACTAAGCTGTCCATTGATAGCCCCCCTAAAATTGATGAAGGTTGATCAATAAGCATCAATTTGCGACTTAGGAAGCAATGTTGATGACGAGTGAGAGACTTGGTGAAGATATCAACAATTTGTAGTTCAGTAGAAATATGTGGAAGAGTGATAACACGAGCTTCAAAGACTTCACGGATAGAGTGACAATCGATTTCAATATGCTTTGTGCACTCATGATAGACCAGATTGACTGTAATCTGAATAACACTTGTATTATCGGCATGTAAAGGTGTAGGATCAATCTTAGAGAAGTCTAACTCAGCTAGCAAACCTCGAAGCCAAATAATTTCGGAACAAGCAAGAGACATTGCTCGATACTCATATTCTGTAGATGACTTAGAAACTCTGTCTTGTTTCTTACTCTTCCAGGAGATCAATGCATCACCTAAGAACATGCACCAACCAATGATGGAACAACGTGTATCAGTACAACCAGCCCAATCAGCATCGCTATAAGCAACAAGATGAAGAGAATTGCCTGAAGGAAAGAATAAGCCACGAGCAGAAGTGCCATGAACATAGCGTATGATCCGACGGACAATAGCTAGATGAAGATGACGAGGAGCTTGAAGAAATTGGCTGACTTGTTATACAACAAAAGAAATATCTGGTCTAGTGATGGTGAGATAGACAAGACTACCTA
Organism: Hippophae tibetana; assembly: GCA_037013495.1. Taxonomy (NCBI): domain Eukaryota; kingdom Viridiplantae; phylum Streptophyta; class Magnoliopsida; order Rosales; family Elaeagnaceae; genus Hippophae; species Hippophae tibetana. Next base: position 84,854,695 of record CM072803.1, read on the forward strand.
CCAATTTCCGATATAAGCTGGGATAAACAAGTAAGTCACTTTCCTCTTTGCGAAGCTTGACATTTAATTTCATAGGAGTATCAACAGAGATAGCTTCCTGTAGTTCAACTGTAGTCACCAAATCACTAGCATATTTGTGCTGATTGAGGGAAATACCAGTGGGGCTACGATACACCTCAAGACCAAGAAAATATGTAAGAGACCCAAGATCCTTCATATGAAAAGATTGTGAGAGATGGGTCTTGAGCTAGACAAGTAAAGTAGAATCGGAACCAGTGATCACAATATCATCAACATAAACCAAAAGGACAACAATGTCCATGTCTAATTTTCCAAGAAATAATGAAGTGTCATACTTGCTCTGCATGAAAGAAAATTGTTATAAAGTGGTTTAAAAATTTCAAACTATGCCCGTGGAGCTTGTTTAAGACCATAAAGAGAACGACGAAGTTTACACATATTGGATGTCGGAGAGGAAAACAACCTTGGAGGTGGCTTCATATAAATACATTCTTTATGATCTCCATGAAGGAAAGCATTCTTAACATCCATCTGATGTAGTGACCAATCATTGGAAGCAGCAAGAGCTATTATCGTTCGAACAGTAGTCATTTTAGCCACAAGAGCAAAGGTTTCCTCATAATTAACACCATATTCCTGTGTGTTCCCAAGGACAACAAGCCGAGTTTTATAACGATCCAAACTTCCATCAGAGCGAACATTGACTGAGTAAACCCATTTGCAACCCAGAGGAACTATAGTGGAAAGACAAGACTCAATGTCCCAGGTGTGATTGGCCTCAAGAGCAGCAATTTCTTCCTACATAACTTGGCACCAACAATCATGCTTGACAGCATGTGAGAATATCAAAATTGGACAATGCAGTAGTAAGGGCTGAAATCAAATTGCCAGAAGAAAAACCATACCTATCAGGGGGTACAGACACTCGAGAAGAGCGACGTACCAGAGGCTCTAGAAGTGTTGCAACTGACTGACTTTGGTGTATGTTAGGATCAGATATCGAGTGAGCCACCGGAAGAGACTGTGGGCGGGATTGTCTTATATATATCATTCATGGTTTAAAGCAAGAACTGTTTTGAAGAAGAGCTAAGAACTGGTGCTTAAAGAAGGGAAGAACTAAGGTAGAAGAAGAGGGCGCAGAAGACACAGGAAAAAATGTTGATTTTCAAAGAAAATAACATTCCTAAAAATACGTGTACGATGTAATGTAGGATCAGAGCAAACAAATCCCTTTTGACACATTATATTCTAAAAATGTACATCTAACAGATTGAGTAGATAATTTATTTCGCTCATAAGGTGGTAAATGAACAAAACATACACAACCAAAGATACAAAGATTATCATAATTAGGTTGCTTAGTAAACAAATGAAAATAGGGAGATTCCATGTGCAAAACTTGGGAAGGTAAACGATTAATCAAATGAGTAGCAGTCTTTAGAACCTTAACCCAGAACATGGATGGAATAGAAGATTCTAACAAGAGAGTACGTACCATATCAAGAAGATGATGATTTTTGCGTTCAGCTACTCCATTTTGTTGAAGAGTAACAGGACATGAACGTTGATGGATGATACCTTTCGAAGCCAAAAATACCTGAAACTCAGTGGACAGATATTCACCATCAGAATCTGTGTAAAATGTCTTAATATTTGCAGAAAATTGATTTTCAACATATGCTAAAAACTCGATGAAAATACGAAAAACCTCAGATTTAGAGCGAAGAAAATAAACCCAAGTGAATCTGCTATGATCATCAATGAAAGTTACATAGTATTTAAATTTATCACGTGAAGTAATCGGGGAAGGTCCCCAAACATCACTATGAATAAGAACAAAGCAGTGATAAGCTCTACTAGCATGCAAAAGAAATTGAAGAGTTTTGCTTTTACTAAGTTTACAAGAGTCACATTCAAAAGGTAAAGAAGAACGTTCTTTATTACCAAGAAAGCCCGAGTTCATTATATGAGATAAAACTTGAGTAATAGAATGGCCTAAACGACAATGTCATACTATACTTAGATTAGGAATATTATTACAAGCAAAAAACTTAATAGAAGGAATTGGATAAATTGCTGGAATAAGTAAAAGTAATGGAAACAAACGTCCCACTTTAGGTCCCTTCGCGATCGGCTCCCTTGTTACCTAGTCCTGCACAACACAACCATCACCAGAAAAGTTAACAGCACAATTGTTATCAAGTAATTGACCAATAGAAATGAGATTTGTAGAAAGTTAAGGAGCAAGGAACACATCAGTAAATGTAGAATAAGCATTTCCAACAGCTTTGATTGGCAAAGAACTGTCATTGGTCGTCTGAATAGTAGATTGACCAACATAAGGCCGAACATGAGACAAAGTTGTGGGAGTATTTGTCATATGATTAGAAGCCCCTGAGTCTACATACCAAAGTGTAGTAAAAAATTTACCATGAAATCCCATTGCAGATAATGCCGAAATTAGCATCTGTTGCACCATTTCAGGAGTACATTAAGTTGCTGCAAGAGGTGGAAGATTAGGAGAAACACCTAAGGAAGACACATGTGCTACAGCAGGTGCTACTGGAGGAACAACAACAAAAGTCTGAAATGCTTGGGCCTGACGATTCTGGAGACGAATATGACATTCTTTGATAATATGACCATTTTTCTTGCAATAAGAACAACATTTTTTAGGACAATTGGCAGCAATATGCACATATTTTTTGCAGTAGAAACATTGCATATTTTTAGAAGACATAGATGATCCACGCCCTTGGGCTGCATAAGCCATATTTGTCGTTATAGAATTGCCATAAGATTGTTCCAGAATAGCTTGAGTACTTAGACGTTGTTCTTCACGAAGTAACTCAACAAAACAAATATCTAGAGAAGGAACATAAGATCTGTTCAATAGAGAAGAGCTAACTGATTCATATTCTAGGCGTAATTTCATGTGAAATTGATCACGCTGTGAAGATTTTGAATAGTTGATATAGCAGCAATATGAACATTTGTTGTAACTAAATCAACATATTCATGCCAAAGAGTCAAAAATGTCGAGTAATAATCTTGGATGGAAAGACTACCATGTTGAAACATGGCAATCACATGTTCCAATTGAAAGCGACAAGTATCATTGTCTTGATGATAAACTTTCTTCGAATAATTCCACATGGAGTGAGCAGAGCGATGAGCCATCAAGTTGGTGACGATATGTGATTCCACCGAATTAAGAAGCCAAGACATGATTCGAGCATCAATCACAGCCCAAGAAGGAGAAGACACGACTTCCTTAGAGTTGACAGTATCAGATGTTGGTGTAACATCTGTGTCATCAATATGGCTCCAAAGGTTTTTTCCCTTGAGGAAAAAAAGTTTAAACTGGAAAACCCAAGTAGAGTAATTTTTAACACACACTGGTGCAGTGTCCATTACAAGTAAATAAAACCCGAGAAATATTCAAACAAATTAAAAAAACAAGATAAAGACCTTAAACAGAGATTGACGAAAAACACTTGTTTGGCAAAAAAAACGCTAAAAAATATCAATGAAGATTTCCTCAGAAATATAATGCTGAAATTAAAGAAATCGAAAAAATGACTTTAAACAGAAATTGTCAAAGAATACTTGTTTAGCAACAAACACTAAAAAAATATCAATGAAGATTTCTTCAGAAATAGAAAATTGAATTTTTTTTTCTCAAAGAAGCTCTGATACCATATAAGAAATAAGCCAAATTTTTTGTATAAAAATCATCTAATGATTTTTTTTATTTATAAACTTTACAAAATACAATAAATCTACAAAATACATCAAAGTCATGGACAGCTAAGCTGTCCATTTACAGGTATACCCATCAGACACCATGCCAGTGTCTCAGGGTGAACCCGGATTGTTGGTCCCGTTCAGATGAGCACCCGAGCTCGACCCAGCATAGTGATTAAGATTGCCCATACGGGCGCTTTTACGGATAGACCCGTCAGTCAATCGGACCCCGAAGAGCTTCACACCTCGGTTGGGGCAGGTCCTAGAGTTGTGCCCATTGTGACTGCAATAAGAACACCTCCGAGTCATGGTTTCTGACAAGTTCGAGCTCACTGCTCATTCAATCAGAATTGGATCCAAGGTGATGAACTCTGTGCCACTCAATCTGAATAGGATCCAAATATCCAAATTGCATCATCCGAATGATACTGTGTTTAGGGCTCTTTCTCCCTAGTATTTCGCATATGGGAGAGAGAAGTGAGAGACAACGAACACAATATCCATTAATAAATTTCAATAAAAAAAAAAAGTAATCCAGTAATGAATAATTATCTCTTGGTTAGATGAGGATTAATCCAATGCTTCTCGTGTATTTTGGAAAATTGTTCTTTTACACTAGCCGCTCATTTGCAATGATTTTTAAGACAATTTTAACTTTCTATTTTTTTAAATAAAAAATATCAAATACTGTATTTAAACCGATAAGAAGTTATTTAGAAATTGCCTTCAGAAATTAGAATAGTCAGTTGGATTCTGCTACATATGACCTATCTTGTAAGTGGATATTAACAATATGTAAATTTTAACTACTTAAATATAAACAGATGTATAATAAACAGATGTATAATAAACAGATGTATAGTATATGGCTGTGTTAGATATAATTATTTAAAAATAGTATTATGATTAAAATAAATAAATTAAATTAGATTTATTTTATTTCAAATGTCTCCAAATTTCTCTGGAATTACAAACATATATATGATTTATATAATTTTTTTATAAAGATATTATCATAATTAAAATAATTATTATAGTAATAATTTATTGATGATTATCTTATCTAAAATATAACACTAATACATAAATAATAATAAAAGCTAAAATTAAAAAAAATTATATATTTTTATTATAATGATAATTAATACAACTTTTTTTTTCCATCGAATCATTTTCATCCATGCAAAAGTTAACGGAATTAGCATTTCACCTGCCAAAATTGAAAGTTATCGATAAGATTGTTTTATCATCCATAGAAAAAAATTGTTTCTGATCTTGCATTTGAAAGGGAAAAGAAAAATGCATAACTATTTATGAATTGCTTTCGAGATTGACTTATCAACTTTGAGTTCTCGCCAAGTTGCCCAAAGCCAAGCAATACATCTCATGTATAATTTTTTTTTTCAAATTAATTTTTTTTTATAAAATAAAAAAAATTCTTTAAAGATTAAAAATATCATACTATCTAAAATCAATTCTAAATTATCCATATAACCGGTAAATAATTATAGCAAAATTAATTAAGATAAAAATTATTATGATTATGCGTATTGTTTGATTGTGTGGATAAAATATTTACATATAAATTTATTTTTAATTTCGTTATTAAGTCTATTATTCAAAGTTAAAAAATTATCAGAATTTCATATATTTATACTTTAGTTATATCTTTTATAATTATAATAAATATGATTGTATTTACACATTTAATAACAATTGTTCATAAATATAAAATTATTTTTGTCATTAAAATATTTATTTAAATTTAAATTAATTTATGAAATTAATAATTAGTCATTTTTTAAATATATTTTAATATTTTTAGGATGTATCTTAAAAATAACATTTTTATATTATTAAAGCATTTAACTAGCTTTGTTTGAATAATGATGTAAAAAAATAATTTAACCACAGTGTTATTAGAATATCGTTATCACTTATATATGGATACTATAAGAGTTAAAGTGAAATGTGAAAATTAAGGTGTGCTGCAAAACTGCCGAAAATTAAATTGAAAGCAAAAGGGGTGTTGCAATCTGTCAATCTGCCGCCATCTACTGAAATTAAAAAAAAAAAAAAAGGAAAAAAGGGAAGGAAAAGTGTGGTTTTGGAGTTAAATCAGTTCACTACCGCTTCTTTTCTCACTTTTCAGTTCCAAGGTATAACGCTACTTGTATTTTGAATTTAAATATGAAATGGTTTTGGTTCTTTTGGATTATTTAATTTCGGGAATTCGAAGGTTGCTTTTTGGTTAGCTTTTGGGTTGTTTGTAGTGTTTTTGTTAAAAATAGTCGTATTTCATGTAATATTTAAAAAAAAGAGTATTTATGTTATAGTTTAAAAAAAGTTAAAATTTAACTTGTAATTTGAGAATTAATTTTTGTATAATTTTTTAAATTTTTAAATTTATTTATCAACTTAAATAATATAATTTCATATCTATATAAATTGATAAAATAATTTAAAAATTAAACAATATAAATTAATAAATACATAAAAAATAGATTATAACAATATTAAGTATGTAGTATGTATAACAATAAATATTTATATATTTATGTGATTTTGTCAATAAAAAGCATATCATATATAATAGTTTATAAAATGGTTTAATTGTGTTTTAATTTGGACAAAATTTAAATTTAAACTTGAAAGCCTATTTTTTAGTTAATTTTATTTTAAAAAAATAAAATAAAATCTCATTTTACAAAATATTATTATTATAAACATAAAAAATATTAATATCTTATAATTTTATAATTAATTTTAAATATAATATAATATAATATAATATAATACATTATTATTATTAATAATAAATATAATTATAATTATATTTAATAAATAATTATAATTATGATATAAAAAATAATATTCATATATATATAACTTTATATAAAATACAATACAAACATGGAACATTATATCGTAAATTTTGCATGAAAATATTATCTAATATATTATTATTATTAATATAATAAAACATATATACTATATCTAATTAATTATATTTTAATACTTAAATAAAATTATTATTAATAAATATTTGTTACCTTAGTAATAATAAAAATTATAATAATATTAGAGATATGTGTTACAATGTAATTTATTTTTAATTTTTTTAATCTTAAATAATTTAGTTTTTTAAAATGTAAATAATTTTTCATAAAAATTATTGTAACTATTTAGTAAAGTTTTTAATAATTTAAAATTTAAAATTTTATAATTTATTATTATTATTTTACAATAAAATTTTGATAAGTTATTTGTTATAAAAAAATATTTTTTATTATATAAATATAAAATATTTTTAATTATAATAAAAATAAATTATTATTTATTAAAAATTGATAGATGATGATATTTTATTTTTGGTTTTCTTTTAGAAAACAGGGAGGGAGAAAAAAGAAATGGAGTTGGAATTAAAGAATAAAAGAGAATGAGAGAATGGAAATAAAAAAAAGTAAGCAAATAGTATAACAGTGAGTTGTAAAAAAAAAAGTAGGGGTTATATCTTTATAAACTTTCAATTGATATTAAAACAAATACTAAATACACTTAGTGAGTTTGATTATTAGGGATACACATTCTTACTTATAGATCAAATAAAATAAGTTGGATCATCTGTTAGATCCCTATTATTTAATGGTTATAATTAAAATTATTATTTTTCTAAATAAGGTTTAAGATTTTAAGGTTTGTAATTTGAGATTTATGAATTTGTGATTTGAGATTTAGGGTTAAATGTTATATTTGTGTATTAAGGTTTAGGATTAAAATTATTATTTTTCATAATAGGGATTTGAGATTTGAGATTTAGGGTTTAAGGTTTATAGTTAAAATTATTATTTTTTAAATATGATTTAGGGTTTTGAGATTTTGAGTTTAGGATTTTCGATTTAAGATTATATTTGTAGGTTAAGTTTTATGGTTAAAATTATTATTTTTCTAAATAATGTTTAGAGTTTAGGCTTATGATTTAAGATTTAGGGTTTAGTGCTTATGATTTAGGATTTAAGGTTTAAGATTATATTTGTAAGTTAAGTTTTAGGGTTAAAATTATTATTTTTCTAAATAGTGTTTAGAGTTTAGGGTTTAAGGCTTAAAATTTAGTATTTAGGATTTAAGATTTATGATTTTGAGTTTATGATAAAATTGAAAAAAAAATTGAAATAAAAATGTAATCATGATTCTTTCTCTTTTAGTAAACAATTTCATTCCGTTCATACTTTTAAACCTAATAAACACATAAAAATAGAATAAATGATTTTATTTCATTCCAGTCAAACAAACATAAGGTAATAGATTATGGTTTAAATAGTACTGTAGTTATTTGATAAATATATTTTTTTTAAAGTAAGTAGGTTTATTCTTTAATTTTTAAATAAACTTAATTTAGTTCAATTTTTTTTAAAATGTAATTTTTAGAAAGGTAAAATTAGATATCACTTAAAAATAAAATTATACCTAATTTTTAAAGATATTAACTTTCTATTTCTTTTAGATTTATACTATTTTCTCTCCTCTTAACCTTTTTACAGTCTTATTCTCTATCTATTATTTATTATTTATTTATATTAATATTATATTTTTTTATTTTTAAAATTATTTGAATTTATAAATTATAATTTAAAAAAGAATAGGGGTTTTTAAATGTTAGATAAATTATTTATATTTGAAAATAAATAAAAATATATTTTTTATTTTTTAATATTATAAATAAAATGTTTTTTAATAAAAATGAAAATTATCTTTTAAAAAATTAAAAATAATAACAACAAAAATTACATTTATTAAAAACTTTAATGACTATTAATAAACCTACGTAATTTAAAAAAATAAAATGCCTTTTATCATTATCTCCAACTATAAACTGAAGTCTGAACACTTTCAATCGATTAAATCTTTCTTCGTCGTCCCTTTACGTTCTCATTGCCGCTCTCGCTGTGTATTTCGCAGGGAACCCTAATTCGATCTGCCAGAAGGTCGAAGAGTGCTGCAATTTTACGATATCTGGAAATCATCTTCAGTTAGGGTTTATTGTGTTTTTATTCTTCATGTGGGTTAATAGTAGGCGAGGGTAAGATTGATGATTGGATTTTTGAACCAGTATATGAACTTACGATTGAGGAGGAGTTGAGTGGTACTACGGGCTGGATTTCGTCGCCGAATGGAGGGAGGTAGCGTCTCTAGACTTACTTCTTCTGGTACTGTTCAATTCCTCGTTTGTTCTATAAAGTATAGGTTTGTCTATGTATCTATTCTAGGCCAAAGAGCTTCTTTGGTTTGCTTTGAAATGGCGAGTTTCAAAATTTGTCATCCCTCTTTTATGTATTTAAAGCGGAGAAGCAAATAGTCTATAAATTTATGGAAGTAGTTTATTTTATGATTGTAAAGTCATTTTCTTTATTTGGTGCAAGTACTCTTCATTATATGGACTCATTGTTCGTGGGAATTATTAGTAGACTTTTACAGGTTTTCATTTAAATTGCCGGGAAATTTCTGCTGTAGATCTTTCTTATGGTTTGATTAGTGTTGGTGGTGGAATGCATGTGAACTAGCTCAATTTCCAATTAATTCGCATGGTTTTCCCAGGAAATTTTGATCTCTCTCGAGAAGGGAATCAACATTTCTAAATTTTGATTTCGAGTTCTTATTTAATAACAATGTGTGGAAATAGAAAATTCAACCAGCCAGCTATTTTCTTTTCCATGTGTAGAGATGGCAATTTGACCTGACTTGGTGGGCCGTGGATACCCAATTCTTTCGGGTCAGATTGGGGTGTTATACATTTTATTATGAACGGTTTGTGGCACCATTCTGGTATCCATTTTTTTCCAATTACATAAAAAAATTACTATTTCATTTCCATTTGAAAAAAATATGGGTCATCGGGTTGGTTTTTGATCTGTTTATATTATCCAACCCGAATGGACCCTGTTTGGTCTGAAATGGTTCAGTTCAAACTGGACCATGGGTCAGACCGGTTTGGGTTGTGTCCTTGATCCTTGTACCAAACGTTCTCTCTCTCTCTCTCTCAATAGCACACCAATCCATTAATTTAAGTTAATTAATTTCAGCTTGATGAATATTCAAAAACTCCTATGAACTCCTGATTTGGAATTTTAGTCCCCATTTTTACATTTTAATACAAGTAATTGTGACTCACTGAGTTCCAAACTCCTGTTTGGTTCTGTTAGGAAATTCAAGTGGAACTTATAGGATTACTTGTTCCTACTATTTTATACTATGTGGGCATGATCTGCTTTCAGTCTTTGTACAAGAACGAAATGGTTCATATTTGGAGTCTCCTTGTCTTGAGATTGCAATAAATTAATTCATGTAAAAACCCAGTGTTACTGAGATTCCCTTCGGCTAAAAGTTTCTAGCTTCTTGTTATACTTTAACCTAGTGTTGCAATTAATTTCCTGCCGGGAGGCTTCTCCTTTTCTGGTAGATTTTGAAGGGTAAAATGCTCTAGGAGGACAATTGTTTGGCTCTATTGGATACTTGATTTTAGTTGTTTAGAGTTGGGTATTTTAGTACAATTGTGTATGAAAAGGACACTAGAAGGACAATGTTCACTTTTCCATATTCTTTAGTTACTGACGGAAGTTGCATTTTCTCAGACCATGTGCTATTTTTAGATGGTAGTTGTGTCATTTACAAGCCTAATAACTAAAAAGAGGAAGCTGTTAAACTTAAAAATTAGAAAAATAGCCATAGCCCACCTGTGTGCAGTGAAAAGTATGTGTTTTGACTGATATTGCCCTTAAGAATAAGGGCATGTCATGTGATAAAGTTGCTTTTTAATGGAACACTATTGATGTCTTTTAATATTTCAACTAAAATTGTTAAACCCTCAAATTGAATTTATTTTTGAATAACATGTCATGAATATTTTGGTCATTGCATTAAGTAAAACTTTTTCTATTGTCTGGGTTGCTGGATTGTTTGTATGAGGAAACTTACTGCTGTAGCTTGCTTGTAAGAAAGCACTTCCATTTAGCTTGACATTATTGTATATATATGGTTATGATTAATGCTTTCACTTGTTCTCTTCTTTTGCTGTAGGGATAAACCCATGGATTATGATGGCAAAGATTTTCATAGCCAAAATCTTCATTTAGCTGGAGAAGGAAACCCTAAATATCCTCCAATTTTACAGCCACATGCTCTTCCAAAGTTTGACTTTGATAATAGCCTCCAGGGGCACTTGAGGTTTGATGGTTTGGTTGAAACTGAAGTTTTCCTTGGCATTGAGGACGACAGTAACCACTGGATTGGTGATTTTGCTCGTGGGAGTACTGGCATAGAATTTAGTTCAAGTGTGGTAGAGTCTTGCTCCATTTTGAGACGTAACAATGTTTGGTCAGAGGCCACTTCCTCTGAATCTGTGGAGATGCTTCTAAAATCCGTTGGCCAGGAAGAAATCATTCCTTCTGAAGCTGTCATTGAGAATCTGGATGCCTGTGATGAACTGTGCTGCTTAATTAAGCAAATGGAGCCTAGATTGAAGAATGAAGATAGCATTCTTTCCAAAGTGCAGGATGTTACAGATTTACAGTCGATGTTACCTTTGGATGAGATTCCTAGAGACTTTTCTGCCCATCCTCTTGTAGAAGAGTGCATACAAACTCACGATGTTGACTTACATAATGAGAGTTCAAATGACTTGGATCCAAGTACTGTTAGTGAAAATTGTGGCCTCCCTATTTCGGAAGAGACTACTTTTGCTGATTGGAAATCTGATAGGACTTCAGCTTTATGTCATCCTGTTGTTAAATTGCAAGAAGATTCACCTGCTTCAGGAGTCCAAGTTGAAAATTTGGCCACTTCTGTTCATGATCTTGTAACAAGCAGTAGTGAGTTGAATTACGAAGGTGTGCAACATCAGGTAAATGATGTTCATGAAGAGAATCCTGATTATCACGTTTCAAGAGAAGAGTGGGATAATAAGAATGTTGATAGAGACATAGTTGATAGTTATTCTAGTCAGGATGAAAAACCTCAGTCTTTGCCCTCCAAGGCGGAAACTATTGTAGAAGTTAGTGCTTTTGTAGAAGTAAGTACTATTGAAACTAGCATTATAAATGTGGAGGAACCGTCTGGTAACATGTCCAATAACTGTCCTAATCATCGTCTAGGGGCTGAATGTTGTACAGGAGAATTATCCAGAGTTTCTGGTGAAATCCATAAGTCTGAAGATGTGATAGTAGACAAAGGTTCTGATTTTGGTAGCGATAAGCCCTGTGAAGTTAGTGAGCAGGAGCTATCCCCAGTGACCTTCAAAGGAGATTCTCGGGGTGAGCTCAGCATTACTAATGCTGAAACCCCATCAAGTTTAGATCCAGCAATGGAAAATTTTGTTGAGGCAACACATGAAGAGAACAGAAATGAGAAGGAAGTGTTAGGAAGTGGACAATCATTAAAAAATGAGATTTTACTTGTTAAGGCTAAAACAAATTTGCCTTCAGTTGAGGATTATAAGGTCTCTAAGGGTGAAGTGCATGAAATCAGCAACAGTCACAAGGGAGCTATTTCTTCTTTGACCATTGCAAAATTTCCACCTGACATGCATCATGAAGATGGTGATTTTAAGGGTGTTCACGATGCTTCGGAAGTTTCCGGAAAGGTTTTGAGTTTTGAAAGCCAGACTTCACCTATTATTATGAGCAGATCTGTACTTACAAATGATCAAACTAAACCCTGCTTGGATGTTGGTGTTCATATTAAAGATAGTTTTGTGAGTGAAGTAAAATGTGCATCTTTTTCTGACGATCATAGTAATGCTGATGGCAAGGTGGGTGAATCTCAATGCTCGTCATCTTTTGATGATGCTATGAAAGATGAAACAATTGTTTTAGAATTACCTCATTCAACTGCTACTGACAGTAAATTAGGTATTTTGATTGATTCTACATTCTGGTGGAGCTTAAAGAATTATTCAAACAGCATAGTAACATAATTGTACTGTCCTCTTTTGCAGTGGCAGATGTTACATTGGAGAATTCCAACTTACTTTCCTGTGGTGCAAGTGATAATGTTCCTTTACCTTCCAAAAATGGGGTAAAAATGGATGTGGACCCCAAGGAAGGTCAAATGACATCATTTATGAATTTAGAGTCGAGCCAGTTTGATAGAACTGACAAAGCTGCAATTGCAGAAGCTAGTTTATCTTCTCAATCAGTATCTGGGCAACTCCCTGTTTCTGAAGCTGAAGCAGGTGTGTACTATAATACTGTTGGAAACCTGGATTATGTGTTGTATTTTTGTAGCAAAACTTATTTTGAGTTTGACATTTGTTGGTTGATTGAAAGAAATTCATTTAAACATACCTTATCGTATCTATTGCAATAAAAAACCATTCAGGTGTCATCTTTCACTTAGGAAATTATGTGTTAGATTTGCCCGGTTAAATTTTTCTTTTATTACGTTTACTGTGCCCTAATCTGCAGGAAATGCTCTGGAAATTCGAGCTGGTTCAGTTCATTCTGTTTCTTTGCCTGAATCTCATACCAAATATGCCTCACAAGAAGACCTGTGTGGTTCTGCTGATTGTTATGAACCAGGTTGTGGTTTGTCTCAGCTTGCTGAGGGTGCACAGGGAAAGGTGGATTCCCAGGTGTTCACAAACCAGAAAACCCCTGTGACTGAGGTTGTTGATGGTGATGCCCACCATGTGTCATCAAATACCCATGAACCAAAAGGAAATGATGCATCAAAAGACAAGAGAAGTGGCAGTATCGATGTCAGCTCAATTGTGGAATTGCCAAAAGGAGATGGTGTATCAAAAGACAAGAGAAGTGCCAGTGTTGATGTCAGCTCAATTGTGGAATTGCCAAAAGGAGATGATGCATCAAAAGACAAGAGAAGTGGCAGTGTTGATGTCAGCTCAATTGTGGAATTGCCAAAAGGAGATGCTGGCACCAATGGGAAATTATTTTCTGCCTCTCCTGCTCCAAAAGTATCAATTGTTATTTTTCTCAATGCATCTGTTAATTCCATATATTCACGTTCCCTTTGTTTTTTGGTTGCTTTTTTTTTTGGTGTGTGTGTGTGGGGGGGGGGGGGGGGGGGGTTTGTTATAATTTAATTTTGTAGGATTTTCAAATAATAACTTCTTTTTTGAAGGTTGCACAAAGATCTCCTTCAGATTCTGGCTTACACAGTTTGGAGCCTAAGACAACAACACACAATATTTCTCAGGCAGCTGCACTAGCATCTGATTTAGAGAATGTTCGTGGCCGTGCTAAAGTTACCCCAGAGACTAAAAGAAGACGATCATCTGCCAAGGTAGCAGGAAAAAGTAAGAAGGAAGTCCGGGTGAAGGGAACAACTCCTGTTGAACAATCCAGTAGACTGGAAAAATTTAACGTCGTTACGCCAAGTCCATCCGGAGTTTTCCAGCATGTGAAATCAAATGAGATGCAACACTATAGCCATGTGAATAGCAGTAATTCGCAACCATACTTTGTTGCTGCTACAACACCTGGTCTGCCAGATTTGAACGCCTTAGGTTACCAATCTGTATTATTCCAACAGTCTTTTACAGACCTTCAACAAGTACAATTACGAGCCCAGATCTTTGTATATGGAGCTTTAATGTAAGTCCTGATTTTTTTATTTTTTATTATATGCTATTGAATAAGTCATTAACAGATTTTAAGTTACTGTGGGGCGAACAAATTACATGAATGAGTAAGGGAAGATTGCAACACATGGAAATCACTAGGTTAGAAGAGTACTCGAAACATTGCATCATTATTAAGGCTAAAGAATGGAAAAAACTGGGAGCTTTCCAAGTAATCATCGAATGAGAAAGGTAACACAAGGAAACTGAAAGAACATAGGCTTTGTTGCTTCATCATTGATGGCTGTATGCTCTTATTTTGGATATACCATGTTACACAAATTGCATGCATCTCTTTATCTAACATTCAGATGAAAGAAAGGATATCGGCTATAGAGGCACGAGTTCTCTTTAGGTTTTAAATACATACATCTTTTTAAGATTTTGTATCATCTTATATGAACCAGAATACAGGGAATGAAGAGTTAAACCATATGATGTCTTACTGATGGAAGGGGGTAGATAATTTGGTTTTATGGAAAAAAAAAATAGGATGAAGGGTAGGAGTGGTTCATTAACTATGATCAAAGTATACAAAAGTCCATTAATTTTAGGTGGGGTGTCACAAGTCCACCAACTTTTGAAAAGTGATTAGAAGTCCAGAACTTAAAAAAAAGTTAGAAATAGAACACATTAACACAAATGTGCATATTTTTTGAGTTATTATGTATTCCTAAATTAATTGTTGTGTTTAAACTTATGCAAGTTCATATATTTTGAGTTGCAATTGATTTAAGAAACATATATCAACTCAAAAAAACATGCTCATGTGTTCACGTGCTCCGTTTTGACATATTTTTGAAATTTTGGACTTATGGTGCACTTTTCAATAGTTAATGGACTTATGGTGTCCAACCTTAAAATTAATGGACTTTTGTATACTTTCCATTGCTACCCTTTTTCCAAATAAATAATTCTCTTTATCTAAGTTTTATAGTCAATTTCCCTTTCTCTAGTCAGGGAATAGCTCCAGAAGAAGTGTATATGGTGTCAGCATTTGATGGACCTGGTTGGTTGCTTTGCCTCTTCTTTTTCCTTTTATATTTTACTCAGTATGTCATTCTTCTTTGTACTTTTGACTGGCACTTAACTTTCTGGATGTGGTACCCATAGATGGTGGTAGGAGCATATGGGAGAATGTCTGGTGTACATACATTGAGAGGCTACGGGATCAAAAATCTAGTGCTAATGATTCAGAGACCCCTTCATGTCCCCGATCTGGTATCTTTATGGGATTAAAGTTATATTTTTATTTGGTTTAGTCTTATGTTTAACTTGCTTTAGAAATGAGATCCGCAGGTACAAAAGCCGCAGACCAAGTAATCAAACAAAGCTCCCTTCAAAGTAAAGATATCTCATTACCTGCAGGTCAATCTAGCACCAAAGGTACACAAACAATTATAAGCCCGATGATTCCCCTTTCATCACCACTCTGGAGTGTTTCAACACCGATCGGTGATATCCCAAAATCTAGTGTCATGCCAAGAGGTTCAGTTTCGAATTATCAACAGTCTCTCTCTCCATTGCATCCTTTTCAATCACCACGTAAGAACAACTTTGTTGGGCATAATGCATCTTGGATGCCCCAAGCCTCTTTCCATGGTTCCTGGGTTGTCCCTCCACAGTCATCCGCACCAGAGGCCAGTATTCATTTTTCAGCATTTCCTAGCACAGAAGCAGTTCAATTGAATCCTGTGAAGGAAACATCTACTCCAAATCCATCTGCTACAAAACTTGTTTTTTCTGGTCCAATAGTTCATACTGGAGGTCAGAGGAGAGGGTTAGCTGGAGCTGCTTCCATGCTCGACTCAATAAAGGTGTTGCCATCTTCTGGGTGGCAGCCTGTTGATTCTAAACATAGAAAAAGAAAAAGGAATTCAGTTTCTGAGGAGTGTAATCGAATTGTTTTGGAACCTCTGTCTCAACCTGAACCTGTTGTGACTAGTAGTTTGCCTTTGTCAATCGCTATCACGACCTTGCCCCCCACTCCTAATGTGTCTAAAGACATGTCAGAGAAATTGATTTTGCCTGCTTCTCCAGCATTTTCCTATGAACACCTCAAAAAAGTAGGCCCCAATTCTGTTTCTGGGTCTAATTTGCCAGAAGAAACTCTCGGTAAATTTGAGGAGACTAGGAAGCAGGCGGAGTATGCTAATGCACTTGCTGCTGCAGCTGTTGGGCACTGTCAAGAAGTATGGAACCAGTTAGATAAGCATAAAAATTCTGGATTGTCGTCGGATGTTGAAGCAAAATTAGCTTCTGCTGCTGTCCAAGTGGCTGCTGCTGCTGCTGTTGCAAAGACTGCAGCTGCTGCTGCCAATATTGCTTCAAGTGCTGCACTGCAAGCAAAATTAATGGCTGATGAAACAATGATTTCAACTACTGTTCAAAATTATAGTGGAAGTCCTGGAACAGTTTCTGGTGGTGCGAACAGTTCCATTTCAATAATTATGGCAGCGAGGGAGGCTGCTTGGAGGAGGGTTGAGGATGCATCAGTTTCCTCAGAGCGAGCTGAAAATTTGGATGCCTTTGTAAAAGCCGCTGAACTTGCAGCAGAAGCTGTATCACAAGCTGGAACAATTGTTTCTATGGGTGATCCTTTGCCATTAAGTAAGCTAGTTGAAGCTGGTCCACAGGGTTATTGGAAAGTCCTGCAAGTATCTTCTGGACCTTTAACAAAATCAACTGATATTATAAGAGATCAACCTAAAGGTGTTGCTGGAGAAGTTGGAGGTATTTCTGTGAAGAATTTGAAAGGTAGACAATCAAGTGGGAAAGTAACTCATGCCATTGTGAATGAGAAGTCACCAAGTGTGATAAATGTGGGTAAGAAGTCATTAGATGACCATTTAAGACTCATGGATGTCCCCTTGGAGTCTTTATTGGTCGGGGAAAGAGAATCAGGAGAGATGGGCCACAAGTATTCTGATTTGTCCAAAAATATCAGTGTTGTTCTTGAATCTGGGATTGGATCAGAATCGTTTCCCATTTTTATTGAGAATGAACTTGAAAAGGCTGAAGAGTCCTCCAAAGGAAACAGCATTAAGGAGGGTTCCCAAGTAGAGGTAGCTCGAAATAATAACAATATAGTTTTCAATTGAAATGTTGTCAGATGTTTAAAAATTGGTTTGTCTTCTCAATCTATGCTCTCTCAAAAGACTCATTTGAAAATATTGTTTCTGGATAAACTCTTGCACCTTTAGTTTAAATTATGATTGTCCCATGCAATGTGCAATTTATTGGTTTCAAAGTTTTTCAACCTTGGATTATAATTTTAGGTTTTCAAGAACGGTGATGGCTGTAAAGCAGCTTGGTTCACAGCAAAAGTGCTGAGTGTTGAAGATGGGAAAGCCTTTGTTTCTTACCCCGAGATTTACCTGGATCAAGGTAAATCGTTTTTGATGGTATCCAAAAGAGGTCATTATACCTATATCTCATGTAGTCCTTGTTTTTGGTTTGGGATTACACTTTAGGACTTTCAGGTTATTTTCCATTACAGGATCTTATGTAGTCATATTTTCAGTTGCATTTGCGTGCAAACCATGTTTCTTTAATCATTGGCTTCAATGTACTTGCTATTAGGAGAATTATTCTCTTTCTGGGAGAGAACTTTTTTTTTGCTTCTGTACCATGTATGTGTGTTTCATTCGCCTGATGCTGGCATTTCACATTGCATCTAACAGGTTTGGGAGGGCACATGAAGGAATGGATAAAGCTTGGAAGTGAAGGAGATGAGGCCCCCAAAATTCGCTTAGCCCGCCCCATTACTAGTGTGCAATTTGAAGGAACAAGGAAAAGGCACAGAGCTGCAATGGGGGATCATATTTGGTCTGTTGGTGATAGGGTAGATGCATGGATAACAGACAGGTATCTTTGGGTTATATGTTTCTGTTTCATATTAGCAATTGAGGCTACTAATTGCTGAGTATACTATTAGCACCGAGATGTGAAAATAATTACTTTGTTAAGGTAATCAAATAATTGAATTTTAATTATATCTATAGCAATGAGTGTTGATAGATTGGAGGACAAAAAAAGGCAGTTTCCTTTTTTGACCCTGGTTACTGCTTTCCTTTTCTTTGAACGAACCCCCCCCCCCCCCCCCCCCCGTCCCCTGGGGTGGCTCGGGAGAGGGCCCCACAAAAGTCAATTTATACTCAAAATTAAACCGATGTTCAACAATGAAACTTATTTGAACACATTTAAGAGTATTGTTCATAGTCCGTTGCTGGAGTTGTCAGAGCTCCGGCAATCTTATTCTCTTGAACTTGTGTACAAAAACAAATTTTTTTGAATGTGTTCTAAAATAGCAACCGACTCAAAATTGAACACGCATTTGAAAATAAAGTTCATTTGAATACATAATCAAGAGTAATGTTCATGGTCCAAAACTTTACTTGAAGGTGCAACATCTCATTTTAGCTCTGGTGGTCGTCTGTTGCCGGAGCTGTTGGAGCTCCGTCAACTTTTGTGCTTTCTAACGGGTGTGCAAAACCAAAACAAAATAAAAATAAAAATTTGAACATGTGATCAAAAGTAGGGAGGGGGTTGAAAATGAAAGCAACCCTTCAGGGGGGTCTCGCAGTCAATTTCCCCGAACAAAAGTTTATGCTAGTATTTCTTTCTTAACTTCAGCATTTCCAAAAGTTCTTGCGATTTGAAAATGTAGCAGTTGGTTTTGTTCATCCCTAAAAGAGAACAAGAAGAAATTGTTATCCTTTTCGGAAGTGTTGCTTAACTGATGTTATTGTAGGTCCTGGAACTGTAGGACATTATTGTGATTCATTTGCTACGATGAAACAGGATGTTTTGATTTTGGAATGGTGGAGAAAGTAGGACTTGTGAAGGGAATAGGATATAAGGATTTTGGTTGTTGGAAAGCAATTTTATTGATAGCAGCCAAAGAATTATGCAGGGTTTATGGGGTTGATGATCATGTATTAATGATAGTAAGAGCAAGTGTAATGGTAAACATAAACTATTTTAGGGTGTGTTAGAGGGTGGGTGTAAAGGTGGCTCAATCTGAAGTTTAGGCTTGAAAAGCTTGTGTGTTCTTGGAGGTTCTAATTGTACTCGTATAAAGCTCATAAGAAAAAGGAGCAGCTAGGTTGGGGAATGAAGGGAAGAGGGGGGTATGCAAATAGGAACCTGTTGACTTTCCTCTTATAAAATTGACTACATTTTCCCCTGTGGGGCACTTGCAGTGTCAAATATTTATTCTCTATTTTCTCAAATCTCAACAACATGCTGTTTCTATTGGCTTTCTTTTACCTGCAGCATGTTTAGTATGTCCTGTTTATGCAATTATACTAAGTGTTTTGTATTAATTTTTTTCTTTAGCTGGTGGGAAGGAGTCGTATCCGAAAAGAACAGAAAAGATGAAACTTCATTAACCGTCCATTTTCCGGGTATTTATATTTTTTTCTTTTGATTCGTTCTCTGTTCTCTTCTGGGTTTGTTTTGCTGCTGCCATTTTCCAAGAATCTCCTACTTATGTTATGCTGCAGTTTGCTCATAAATCATTTGCTCGTTATTGATCTTGCAGCTCAAGGTGTGACCTCAGTAGTTAAAGCTTGGCACCTTCGGGCATCTCTCACTTGGAAGGATGGACAGTGGATTGAATATCCTAATTTGCCAAAGGATTCTTCTCTTGAGGTATTAGCTTTTCTTGAGCTTCCTACTTGATTTTTTGCACATTATGTGCCATAATGTTTTCTGTTATTTTTGCACTGAACTGCAAATTTGTTTGTTGTCCAGCAGGATATGCCCCTGGAAAAGAGGCTAAAGTTTGGTAGCCCTGCCGTGGAGGCCAAAGGAAAAGATAAGACTTCAAAAAATAACGATAATGTAGATTCGGGCAAACTTGAAGAAACAAGATTGTTGGATTTGTCATCAAATGAAAGAGTATTTAATATTGGTAAGAACACAAAAACCACTAATAAGCCTGATGGAATCAGAACAACAATAAGAACTGGTTTACAGGATGGGTTAAGAGTGAAATTGGGTGTTCCTAAGCCTGGAAAGAAGAGAAAGTTTATGGAAGTTAGCAAGCACTTCATCTCAGGCCAGACTACTAAGACCAGTGAAGCTATTGATTCAGCAAAACCATGCTTGATGCCTCATGGGAAAGGATTGCTTGGATTAAAAAATACTGCTAAAATTGATGCAAAAGGGAAACAAGTTGCTGACTCAAAGCATAAAGGGCTCAACTCCGGAAAGCAACATGGTATTTCAGGTAGAAGTATTCCTCTGAAAGACAACTTTTCGACCAATGCAATTTCTGCTATTGGTACTGGCATTGCGAAAGACCGTACGAGGACTAAGGAGTCTACAAGCCAAGTTGGAACTAAATCAGGGAAAAATGACCTGACAGAAACTGGATCCTTTTCTACCACTGAAGGAGCAGCGGAAAATCCACCTGTGTTTTCGTCTTCTGTAACTGCATCAGATGCTCCATCAAAGAGAGTATCTAGTGGTAAAACTGATCTGTCAAATAAAGGAAAACTTGCGCCAGCCAGTGGAAAGTTGGGCATAATAGAAGAGGACAAAGTCTCTAATGATGCCTCTGTTAAATTGACATCTGGAGTTGTTGAACCCCGTAGATCTAATCGCAGAATTCAGCCCACATCTAGAGTAAGTATTTAGATATTTGTGTCTTTTTGGTGCTATATTTATGATCAGCTTGGTGTGTCCCATATTTTTAACCTATCCACCTTTGTTGTGTTTGTTTTGCTTGCTTGAATGTATTTGCTGATTTATTTGTGAATTGAATATATGTCATTTGCGTTTGAATAAAAATGTGGAAATAGTAACTGCGAATTGAATATGTGGTTTGCTTTTGACTAAAAATGTGAAAAAGGCGAATGAATTATGATGTTGCTTCTTTGGATTAACTTTTTTTTGGTCCAAGGAGAGAGACTTCTTGGAAAGAAGTTGAACTAAATTTTTCAGTCCACAGCATGCATTTATTTTTAGGTGAAATGAATTATGATGTTTGCTTTGGTCTAAGCTTCTAGCCTCTCAATGTGTCTGCTTAAGGCACAATTGTAAGTTGGTGTGGTAATCATGGAGGCTTAGCATGTCTGTTATATTAATATCTGAAGGGGGCTTCAACCTTGTCATTGCTACAATTACCATACAGATATATAAAGTGTACAACTGTTGATTTTACAACTTTAGAAGCCCTTTTAACTTTAAATTTGCTGTGTTCTTTAGCGGTTCATTTCCCTGTTTCCCTCTTCTATTGTTTTTTAAAACCTGAAATCCCTAAATTAAAAGAATGGGGAAGAAAATCATTTTTGCGTGTCTATTGTTTTTGCATTGCAAGAGTTGTCATAGGGTGTGTCTTTGCACCTGGGTAGTCTTAAAATAAATTTTAGCTGACACAAGGATATCTATATTTTGTACTTTCACATGGCTACTAATCATGCACCTTCTAACCAATTCTTGTTATGTGACATTCTTTTTCTTTTTGTCAAGTAACTCAATTGTTTTTGCTGCCTTTTGCTGATCAGCTCTTAGAAGGACTGCAAAGCGCATTGATCATCTCGAAGATTCCTTCATTTTCACATGCCAGGGGTCAGAGAAGTCAGAACAGAAATACTTCTAAAAGGTGAGATTGAGGCTACATGTCTCCAGTCTCCCGAATTCAATTCCTCTTCTTTTTCTTCTCTCTCTCTCCTGGGAATAGTAATATTATGTAGCATGGCTATTTTCATATCTGCTCTCAGGGTCATATACTGACCTCTTGATAGTGTTGGGAAATAAATCATGGTGGCTAGGTCTTGCTATGACAGATTTCCAGTCCAAGGAAATATTGCTTAATGGATACCTAGCAATAGAGATTGTGTATATTTATATTGTAGGGGAGGATGAAACCAGGAAGGGAATTTCTAGCTCCTGTTTCAGTCAATTGAAAATGATGTTGGTAGATGTTCATATCGATTTCAGCCTCACAAAGGATCTCCTTGGTAGGTTGTATATGGAAATTCTGCAATTAGATGATTTGTAATTTGCAAAGAAGGTACTCACATTAACTTCGTCTTGCTGTTCTTTTTTCTTTAGCTGAAGGATGTCTTGCTCCTTGTATTTAAAACAACAAAAATAACACCCTTAACATATTTAAAACAATAAAAATAATACCCTTAAAATTTATAACTACAAAAATAATATCTTTAAATCTTGTAACTATAAAAATAGCATCCTTGAAGTCCATTATTTCATATTGAATGTTCAAATTGAATTAAGGCTATTTAAATCCATTTAATGTTTAAAGTTTTTTAATTGAATTTTATGGAATGTTATTTGGTGTTATTTTTGTTATGAGTTTTAAGGTTGTAATTTTTTTTAATTTTTCTTGTTTTTTTCTTCAAAAAGAGCATCACGATATGTTTTTTTTCTCCTCCAACAATGTTGACAAAGTATGCTTACATACAATTTTCATCGGATCATTAAAAAAATTTCCTTATACAACTTGTAAATCAATACTATCTTAAATCGAGTTGAATTGAATTGAGTTTTATATTTTATAGATATTTATCAGTTTTAGTTTTGAAAATATAAAAATTGACTTGAGTTGTGTTAAGGTTTTAAAGTTTGTAATTTGATATTTAATCAAATTGATCTACATATTATTAATATATATTTTTTTTAATTTTATATATATTTGTAATAATTAATTTTTTATGTAATTTGAGAATATAAAATAACTTATATTATTATTCTTTTATGTTTAGTTTTTAAAGAATAATATAACTAATGAAAAATATAAATTATTTTTTGTTATACTTTTTACAATTTTTTATTAAATTGTTTATTAAAAGTAAATCTTATTTATTAATTAAAGTAAAATTATTAAAAAAAAGTAGGTTTAAAGTTTTTTTTATTTAATAAATCAGTACATGTAACTCTGATGAGTATTTTAAATCAAAATAGACTAAAATTGAATCGCCAGCACCGTTATTTATAGTTCTTCTTTTAGAGCAAACCTCTTTTTCAAGAATTTGTCCGTTGCCACTTTTTTCTTTTGACACTACAGGCATGGCTCTCGAACCTGAGGTTCGTGTTGTATTTTTCGAACTTACCCGGCTCTTTTACTTGGTTAAATCAATTGCTAACTGAATTAAAACAGGTAATTTCAGTTATATGGTCCAAGTTCAAAATATCTGACCTTACCTGAAAGCAGTTGGAAAAGACGGCGGGAAAGGATGTTGAAATTTTGAAATGTCAGATACGTCTTCTATATGGAATGGTGCATATATATATTGTTTATATGACTATTAAATTTCCTATCATTTAACTAAAAAATGTTGCATTTATGGTACATAGTCAAATTTTTAATCCATTTATGCCATTAAAAAAAATTAAAAAATTATAAATTTTATTATTTATCATCAAACCTTAAGCATATAACCCTCCTCCGTCAACAAATCTCTAACACTCTTTTTATGAAAACCTTAACTTTTCAATCAAATCTTTCCCAACCTAAATATTAAAAACAAATTCAATTCAATTTATGTTATTATATTTAAATTAAAAATAATAATCAAATGATAAGTATTATTAAAAATCAATTAATCCATCTCATGTTTTGCAAGTTTTTTTTTTTGACATTTTTTTACAGACCAATAGTTTTATGAAATTATTTTGGGTTAAAAAAACTTACATAAGATATTTGTAAACATAAGATTATAATGTTAAAACTATTTAAAAAAAAACTGCCAAAAAATGAAATGGATTAATTGATTTTCAATAATATATCTTATCACGTAGGTATTTATCTATAATTTGAATAAAATAATATAAATTTAATCATTTTTAAAAACAAAATGACTTAAATTGGGCTGCTAAAAACAAAACACAAAAAAATTGACTAAAGTGATCCAATTACAGAAGAAAATAACTTGTGTAATTTTTCTTCCATAAAATTACATTCTAAAAGAATTGGCTACGAACCCAAGCCATCTTAAATTGACGGAATTCGAAATCATTTAAATCACTAATTAGGAGTAGAATTCTCAAATACAAGGAGGGATGCAACACAATGGATTAAAAGTTGCTTAATTAAAAAAAACAGTACAGAGATTTCCAGCCAAGCAAAAAAAAATGGAAAATGATGCACAATTAATTATCTAGCAACCCTAACTTTTATGCACAATTGCTGAACACAGAGTACCTATTCCTATACTATACAAGGGGTCTTTCGCAGTTATATTGATTCTGAACAGTACTAGACATCACTTCCGCAAAAAAAATTGGGTTCAACTTTGTTAAGGATTGCATTATTACTATCAACTGGTAGAATAACCTGTTAGGCGTGATCAGTCTGTATCGCTACCATGATACAATAGATGACAGTTATTCTTCATCAGTAGTTTCTTCAACATTGTTATCTAACCTTGACTCTCTTCCTTTCATGTGTAGTTTCACGCTTTGAGGCCAAAACAACTGCAGCTTGTTCTAGGTTTTCTTCATCATCGCTCTTTTGAATAGCCTCAGGAGGTTTCTCACAGACACAATCATGGGGGTATTCATGAAACTCACCTCGTCCAGGTCTCATCTCATCTGGTTCACCCATGAATCCTCTTTGGCATGCCTTAACTTTTCTGGAAAACATTTCCCAATCCATTTTATTCCTTGCCATGAACAGAGAACTCAGTTTCTTTGCATTAGGTCTGATGGTCCTCTTATGGCCCATATACCTCCTGAGAAATGTGAACCAGAAAATAAAATTAACAAAACTCCAAGAAAAAGGGACTGCCCACTTTGACCAAACACGAAAAAAAATTATGGGGTTAAGATGGATAAGCTAGAATGAGCAGGAACACTGTGTTACTAATAATTTGTCTGCTTTGTAGTGACAACGGAAGAATACTAGATAGGATCATAAGAAAACATTACATTTTACAGTAAGCATGACTGCAAGCTTCTGCTGGCTTTAGCAGCCATTGCCCATTGGGAGAAACAACCGACTTAAGAAAGAAAGGAAAAAAAGAAAAAAATGCAATGAACTAACAGACTATTATGATCAATTGAACACAGTAAATGCCAAGTTACGAAATAATTTGAAAGATCCCAAATCATTTTGAAATATCTCAATGAATATCTAGAGTCCTAATGCACCTAAACAAGATGAATGGAAGCATAACTAGGAATTTAGCATCAAATATTTCTAACTTTTCACTTAATCTACATACAGAGGTTTCAGGGCAACCAAAAAAATAGAAAACTACAATAACAGAGGCTGATGCATTCACGATTTCTTAACTTTGTTCCTTTAAACTTACGTCCAAATTCCTTTAACATTATGTATCTGAGAGCTGCTGTCAGCATAGGATTGTACTATATATTTTCCAATATTGATAGCAGAAAGCAATGGTAACAGATTTCTTACCTTCTACCAGCAAGAATTTTGGCCATATTTCCATTATTGTTGGTGACAAAAACATCGCTCTCATCACATACAATGTAGTCAATGGCAGCTAAATGGGAAGAGAAGGGACGAAAAGGTTCCAGCTCTTCCTTTACAAGCATCTCCTTGGTATAAAAGTTTGGAAAGAGCTCTCTAAGAGGGCGCAAAGTCTCTTCTCCACCATAAATTTCACCAGAAGCAACATAGAGATATGTATCATTTGCAAAACCAAGTGCTCGTAGCATAAGACCTACTTCATGAGGAGTAAGCGGACATTTTCCTCGCTTTCTTTCTCCATCAGGGCTTAAATCCTGAATAACAAAATTATAAAATTATGACATTATTTTAAAGACTCTTATGTGGAGCAATTCTTCAGATAGAATAATAAATGGAACCTTACGTACAAAATGCATTTCAAATGAGAACTGAAATTAATATATTGTCAGAGAACACCGTATGTGTCACACTAAGCACTAAAATTATCATAATTTATCGAACTAAGAGAAAAAGCATTCAGGTCAAAAGTCTAAGAGAACAGAAATCTTACGGGTAAAGTTGCCCATCGCTTTCTTATTTCACCAAGTTCACGTTTTTCCTTGTCACCGCCACCATAATAGCACCCAGAAAATGCAAGCATATCTGGTTCAAACCTGTCAACCAACTAGTGTCAACGTCATGAACAGTATCAAATAAACAAGGAGACAATAAACTTAAATAAGAAACCTGATTGATAAGAAGATGTAGGAAATCATGCAGTTGAAAAAAACATATGGATTTGTGGACTGAATAATGTACTAAGAAAAGCAAGAACACTCCAAAAGACTGAAGGTAAAAAATGCATCCAGATGCCCAAACTATCTAGAAGATATGGATGGAAAGAATCTGCTTGAGTTTCCACAACTCAACAAATATTAACCACATGCAAATGGAAAATTATCAATCCCATAAAAACACAAGGGAAAGCACAAACATGTGTATGCCCATGTGTAAGTGATTGGAACAAACCTCAAGTGAATTGCAATGAAATGATTGGCCCTCTTCCTCATTTTCATGGCAACATTCTGGCCAAGAGATTGTATAGGTTTTGTAAATCTTAAAGCATGATAATTAACACGACAACGCAGCTTTTGCAGCTCTTCATCAAGGTTATTTGCAAGTCTATAATCAAACTTCGTCAATTGCAGAACCTGCAATCCATTCAAGAAAGATTTAAATTACAGTACAAAAACCAAGTACTGTAGGGGCTCTCTTATGAATCTAGTAAGGCATTGCTCAAGCTCTGACAAATGGAAAGAGATCAGAAAATTTCATCGTGCATGTCAACTACCATCAGAAGTATTTCATTCTTTGGTGATAGCAAAGAAGCTTACACGTCTCCTCAAAAGAATGGGCAAAACTTGATCCAGATAATATTCAGGAGTGGATTTTCTGGGGACACGCATTGTGTATGGAGGTTTATCCATCGATAGCATAACTTTATCAGGAACTCTCTTCACAATGTTAACATCTTTTTCAAGGAATGAAATGAACCAATTGACATCGAAAACATCAGCAAAGTCACTGTACACAAGAAAAATGAGCATCAAGGAGCCTCAATTTCTATGATAATAAGGGAAAAAATATATTTAGAATTGACTATTAACACACTAAGACAATCCAAAATTACCTGTCATCCTTCCAGAATGAATGATGATCCAACTCTGGTACAACTAACGTCGCATTAAGAATTCGTGCAACTACCACAGCATCTGTTATCTAAGTAGAAGAAACGGATAGTCATTTCACATCTAAAAACTAATACTAAAATTGTATACACATGAAACCGGCAAAGACGAATAAATCTCTCTAGATTATGTATTTTGCTGTTTCCAACTAAGTACTTATTCATAAAGACATTATAATAGGAAAAATTATATATATTTCATCAAATGTAGCAAAATATTTATTATAAGCAGCTGAACATAATTCATCATACTCCTGTTCTTTGTTGATTCAGTCCACCACTAGTTGCAATAAGCAAATAGCCAGTTGAGGAGCCCACGTTTATAGCGGCTGCATATTTAGACATAATAAATTAGGGGAAAGAATACACTACCAAACACACATTCCTAAGGCGCAACAGATGCTTATGCACGGGTTAATAATTAAGATATGATAAAATGTGTTTTTAAAAATATTAAAAACAAATTGAAGGCAATAAGTGTATAAAAATATTGTTAACACTTCTCTCAATAGCTTAAGTTTTTGAAAGAATTGGTTTTTCAATAAGTTCTAACATGGTATAGGTCACGTGTTTAAGTTAATCTCATTTGTCAAATTGCAAATGTTTGGTGGTATAATTAATAGAGTCAACATTTGCGTGAAAATGATGAGTGTATAAAAGCATTGTTGTTACTTCTCATGATAGCTTAGCTTAAACTTTTGAAAAAGTTGTTCTCTCAATGACTAAGAAATCCAACCAAAGGAAGAAGGAAAGAGAAAAATGGAAGAAGCCGCCCTAGCAACAAAGGCACACGATACTTGTTTGCAATATGCTGTGGCAAAATGAGCCCTTATTTCGGAATACAGATTACAGAACCACTACTAATATAAATAAAACCAAAATGACATTTTCTATACATCAACCAGAAGTCATGACGGTGAAGGCAATTAGGCAAAGCCATTAACCATGACACTAGTTGCCAATAATAAAGCTTTTCAAAGAAGTACACAAATTAAGAAAAGAAAATTCAAAGGTATAGACTACATATCACTTACGAGCAAAAGTACGGCCTCTTTCACTGCATCCATAGGAGTACTTGGAGTATCTCGATTTCCAAATATCAATTGCCTCACGACCACCCAATCCCTACAACCATTACTCCAATACTTAAGTACCCACTTCAAAATAATTATTAAAAAAAAAAACCTGAGGCAAATTAATTTTTTTTTTTTTAAAAAGAGAGAAAATATGGTTACTTTAGTATAGAGGGCGTGCTTGACTAAACGCTGAGAGTACCACTCAAGATCGGACGCCACATGTCCTGTGAACAGAGATATCAAACCCAGCGCAAACAGCAATAAGCCACATACCAATAATGTCCACGAAATAGGCTTTTTCTGCTGCGACGGCGTCGTATCACCCGATCTACAAAGCAAATGTTTGCCATTGTACCCATTTTGTTGTTTTAGTAAAGCCAGGTTAGGCGGTGTGAAGCTCAACCTCCAAACCATGGCGACTCCCATCCAATCCAGTCCCCAATTTGGCCCTCGAACTCATACCATATTTACTCCCATTGCCATTCTCGAGCCCTCAAGCTACACGATCAGATTCTGAAAGTGAAACTAAGAAACTGTACCCTGATCTAAGAATTTCAAACTTCGAATCCACTGTTTCGAGTTGGAAAATCTATGGAGGTTAGGGGGAGCAATAAGTGTAAGGAAGAGAGATAAAAATAGACTGAAGCTTCTTTATCAATCGCTTGTTTAGAATTGGGAAGTAGTAGAGTTGTGGCTAATTTGGAAATGTATTATATAAACATTACTTTTACTTTTTGGAAATTTAAGAAATAAGAAGATAAAATAATAAATGAAGGGAAAACACTCTGTATATACAATTCATAAATGGATAAATGATCGTGAGTCTTAAATAATTTAATATTGTTGTTCATATATATATATAAATTAATAAAAATTAAATATATAAATTTGGTTTGTATCCCTGACAAATAGAATTACTCTGAGTGAAGTGGTGGATCAACGCTCAACGCTCAACGCTACGTGATGTCAGTTTTTCTTTATTATTTTTAAATTGTATTTTTCACTATTAAATTATTTTCTTCCTTTACAAATTTATATTTAATTTTATTAAACTTAAATATTAAATCTTTAATAATTTATCAAACTACTAATCTAATATTTAGATTAGATAATTTTTATAACTATTGTGATAAGATATTATCGGAAACTTATCATCCTATTAAAACTTCTCACTTAATCGATTTTTTTATCAAAACTATCTGAGATAATAATTAACGGGTGTTTGTAATAAAAAAATAAAATATTATTTAAAATAAGATGATTTTAATTTTTTTATATCATTAAATACTTCCACACTAATTAATAATTTATTATATTTTGTGTGTAAGTTTTTGAATGGTAATTCGTTAAGTTATCGGAAATGAAGAGATACTTTCTCCTGCTTTTAAGGAACCCAGTGTAAAGTGTATAACTAGCAGAACGGCACCTCCATTATCAAAAGAAGATACTAGATTTTATATATTTTTTTATTTAGTTATTTTTGTAAATGAAAATTTGAAGATATAATGATCAAGTTAATTGAATTAATATATGTTAAAGAGTTATACATAATTGGAGGAACAAAAGAACTTAAAGAATAAAACTTAGAAAACAATTTACTCTTGTGTTACAAATAACTTTTATAAAAAATTTAATTATTTTTTTAATTTAATTATTCTTGCAATTCTTTTTTAAAAAATAAAATTTAAATTTTTAAAAAATATTTTTATGTAAATATTATAGAAAAACATGTGAAATATTTAATTTTAACCATGATACTTTTGTTATAACGTAAAAGAAAAATATTTGAATATTTGTTCTATAAAAGGGAATCAATGACATATATTTTGTTTAGAAAAATTTAAATGCGAGTGAGAATAGTGATTTTAACATCAATCAATAAATTATTTATTGCTTATATAATATTACTAGCATGATATATAGACAATTTCCAAAGACAAAATATATTACTATATTATGGGAAGAAAAGAAAGTAACAGAACTTTCAAGAATGATGTTTTACTCTGCATGAGAGCTTTAATTTATGGTAGTCTGATATTTAATTTTTTTTATACTAATTTTCTCATGTCCATTTTATCTTACCATGTATTTTATATTAGGTAACAAACAAAAGCCATTTTTTACCCTTATCCTAAGATTTTTGATGTATTCTAAAAAATATATAATAAAATTTTTTTGTTTAAAATTTTCTAAAGAATTATTGTATTAATTGATTTTTGATGTATTCTAAAAATATATATAATAAAATATTTTTGTTTAATTTTTTTTAAAAAATTATTGTATTAATTAATTCAGGTAAAAATTAAGATGAAAGAGAATGCAAAACAAACAAAAAACAAATTCAAGAATATTTCCGTGTAGATCATACAATATAGACACTGTTTGAAAAATTAGTTTTTATATCCTTTTATACTTTGGTTCGTGTTTAAATAAATGTTTGTTGTATGTTTGATTAATTTATATATTTTTTAAAATAATAATAATTTATGTAAAAATGTCAAATAAATAAATAATTTTATTTATTGAGAATTCTTTTAAATAATTATATTATTTATATATTTATAATTATAATTCAAAACTATATATTTTACGTATTTAAATATATTATTAAATATATTATATACCGTTAAATCATAAATTTACTAACAATTTTTTAACACCTTATAATTTATACATCATAACTTAAATTTAAATCTTATACACTAAAAGTATCTAAATATAATTCACTTTAAACCACAAATTCATTAGCTATTTATTGAAAATATTAAGTATACATGTCATATAATACACGACTAATTAAGGCATTTTACCAAAAATGAATTACACACGTATGAATCTCTTTCCTCCGTTGTCTTTCTTATGTTATACTAGTCCTAACTTACCTTTTTCATAGGCCGATATATCATATAAGCAGAAAATTCCAACCTAAACTTCTTTTAATTTACAATTCAGTCCTTGTCCATGTATTTTTTTATATTAATCAAATAAATATTTCTTTTTTCAAATAGAAAAAAATTAAGAAAAATTAAGAATTTAAATGGATTAGATGTACAGGAGTATGTAAGTATGAAACAATTTTAATAACTAATTTTCTAATTACAGTTATATAAAATCATCGTAATTATAAATAATAATGTCTTACATCACTTCTTATTTATCATAAATTTATTATAAAAATAATTTTTCATATCAAATAAAAGCACTTTGCCAGAAATCCTCCATTTTATATTTCTATATTCTATTGTGGTTGGAGCAGCAATCGCATTTTATTCCATTCGTGCTCTCCTTTTCTTTAACAACTACATTTGTGCGTTGAAGGGAGGGTGCGGGTACTGTTAATTGTAACTATTAAAAGCGACGTGTGCGGGTATTATTAATTAACTATTAAAAGCGATGAGTGAGCTAGTTTTCATCGTGTACAGCTTAGAGAAAAATGATTTCGATAGAATAAAACTATCAACGGTTGGTATAATTTTTTAGGTGTGTAGGAATAAAAAAAAATACAATTTAAATTATTTATATTATTAATTTGATTTTTATCCGATAAATTTTAAATATAAATATAATTTTGAATATTAATAAAACACGAAACAACGAATATAATTTAGATAAACTTATAAAAAAAGAGTTGTATTTTGAGAATTTCGAAAAAAATATCATGAATATTTGGTTGTTGAAGCTGTACATTTGTTCATTAAAATTAATAGTTAACCTCTATTATTTTCACTATTATAAATATTCAATTGTTAAAAGATTTAAAGTTCTTTACCAGATCCACAAATTTTAAGTTATATGAATGTTCTCTTTTAGATGTGTTAAATCCTTATACTTTTTTTCTTAGTGAATGTGAACTAATTTTAGTTTGAGTTTATCTATTTAATACTTTATGATATATTGAAATAGGTCTTGGTATTTTATAGCTTGTGTTGTTAGAATAAAATAATTTATCGTGAAAACCATCACTTAAAAATAACTTAGTAACATTTATATTATATCATCAAGAATAAAAGATAGATATATAAAAACGTATTTAAATCTATAACTATTAATTAATTCCACAATAGAGTAATTATTCTTCCAATGTATACATATATCTTAGAGAAAATTTTAGTTTTTTCTCTGTTCTTTCTTTCAATGTAATATCATATAAGAAGAATAAAATATGTCTGATCTAGATATCATAACTAATATAAATAACTAATAATTGTATATCTATTCTAACCCACCATTAAAATAGACATTATCTTTAGGTCTCTACATATTAAAGTCTCATATCATATTAGATACATTAAAGTATAAATTACTTAAATCTAAGAAGATCAATTTTAAATAGGTCTAACCTTACATGATAATTTACAATACATAATTATTCACATATAAACTCAACTTTGGATTAAGGATCCTATCAAAATGTATTTGTAACCAATTTAGTCCATCAATTATACCAACATAGGATTAAAGCAACCTTCGTTACATTTTTCATAACTTGACCCATCAACGATCACGTATGTTGATACAACTAAATAACATAAATCATGATGCGGATATGTAACATAGAACTTTTACACAATGTGATCCTAACATACACATTTCCAACTAGTCCAACCTTAAACCTTAGTGAGATCAACCATACCAAAATTAAAGTATAAAAAAACAAAAACTTTATTTCTCTAGAAAATAACCTCAAAATATCCATAAAATGAAATAATTAAAAGTGTCTATCAAATAAACATTTAATATTACAAACTCTCACTAAAAATTGAATATCCTCAAATATCATTATACCCATATGAGTTGGGCTCATGAAACATTTTGGGTGACAATCTTTTAGTGAATGTATCTATAATCATGGAATTTTTATCATTTTATTCTATAGACACCTATACATTTTGAACTATTTCCTTAACAACTAGGAACTTAATCTCTATATGTTGGAATGTTTCAACTTCGTCGAGCGTTTATTGTCAATAGAATATAGTACTATTGACTTATTATCACAAAATAACTTAAGTAGTCTTTCAATACCATCTACTATGTGCAAACTTGTGACAAAATTTCATAGCTATATTCTGTTATTAGATGCCTCATAACATGTTATGAACTCTGCAATCATGGTAGAAAAGATTATAATAAGAGACCTTTTAGGACTCTTTCGAGAGATAACATCTTCAACTAGTAAGTAGACCTAACCCGATGTAGATTTCACACTATCTTGACATCCAAAAAAGTTAGAGTCAGTATACCCAATTATCTCAAACTGATCTGACCTGTGATATGTGAACATATAGTCTTTTGTTCTCTATAAGTACCATAAGACTCGTTGGTTGCCTTTCAATGGTATAATCTTAGATTACTTAAGTATCTATCCAACATCCCAATAATGTATGTAATATTTGAATCTGTACATACTTGAGCATACATCAAACTCTATACTACTGATACATAAGAAATCTTTTCCTCAAAATTATTCTTAGGGCATTGATTGAGACTAATTTTTCTCCCTTAGCAATAGAGGTATCACCTGGTTTGTAATTCTACATGTCATATCTCTTAAGAACCTTTTCGACATAGCTCTTTTTTGATAATCCTAAAATACTCTGAGAGCAATCCTGAAATATTTGTACCTAATACAAAAAGGTGTCACTAAGATATTTCATCTCATAATTCTTAAATAGAAATCACTTGATTTCGTGCAATAAGCCTATCTCATTGTTGGCAAGCAAAATTCCATCAATATATAAAACTAGAAAAATATACTAACTCTCACAAAACTTATGGTATATGCAATCATCAACCAAACTCATCTCAAAATTGAACGAGATGATTACTTAATGAAACTTAAAACATCATTGTCGAGATGCTTGCTTGAGTTTATAGATGGATTTCTTAAGTTTGTAAACCATGTTCTTTGGGTCTCTCAACAAAAAAAATTATGGTTGCATTATATAAATCATCTCATTAATGTCTCCATTAAGAAACATTGTTTTAATATCCATCTAATGTAACTCAAGATAGAAATACGCTATTAATGTGATTATAATCCTAAAAAACTCTTTCGAAGAAAAAGTCTTTTTATAGTCGATGCTTTCTTTTTGTGTAAAGCCTTGTGTGACAAGATGAGCCATGTATCTCTCTATATTTCCTATCGAATCCCTTTTGGATTTAAATATCCATCTACAACCAAGAGGTTTCACACCTTTTGGCAATAGGACAAGATCTCACACACTATTTTTCCTTCATGAACTTAATCTCTTCATTCATGGCAATAATCCACTTTTGAGAGTTAGGACTTTTTATAGCTTGACGAAAGTTGATCAAATCTTCTATCATCACTCTAATATCAAACTCATATTCTTTGAGAAATATAATGTATTCATTCGACATTGTACTTCTCCTTTCCCTAGTGGATCTCTTCAATGACATGAGTTCCTAAGGTGGTAGAGTTTGTTCTTCAAGATAGTCTCGATTTGTTGTGTCTCGATCAAAGTTAGGAATGTGATCGTGATAAATATCAATAGTACTAGTGGGAATATCAATAAATTCCTCTTCAAAGACAAAATCTCTAATTATGTCTTCTCTTGCAAACTCGACATCCTCAAAAAATTGTGTATTTTCTAACTCAAAAATCAACTTAGATGTTGGATCATAGAACTCGTATCCTCTGAATTTTTCAGAATATTCAATAAAATAACAACTCATGGTTCTTGAGTCCAATTTCTTTTCATTAGGCATATAAGATTTTACCTCAACTAGATATCCCCAAATATACAGTACTCATCTAAAGTTCATAAGTGTTTTTTATTGTTACTTTAATTATAACCCTATTAAAGATATATGCTTCAATCTTAAACGCTTATCCCCAGAGTGATTCTGGTTAGGTAGAATGATAAATCACACTCATTACATGTCTTTAAACGTAATGTTTTTTTCTTACAATAACACCATTCATAGTGGGTAAACCTAGTATAGTGTATTGTGGGACGATATCGCATTCCTCAAGGAACTTAGCAAACGGTCTTAGACGTTGTTCACCTGAATTGTCATATTTATCGTAGTACTCACCATCATTATTATATTTGATGTTTTTGATCCTTTTGATGAGTTTTAACTCCAGTTTTATAATTTTTGAACACATCCAAAGACTATGTCTTTTCATAAATGAGAAATAATAGTCATACTTAAAAAATATTGTCTATAAATGTTATGAATTATTTTTGACAATTCTAAACAACTGTAGATAATAGCCCATAAATGTTATTATTATTCTATTTTTAATTTGGAGATATGACTTAATCTCTTGTGCTATAATATAATTAAATTTTTAGTTATTAATTTTCCTTTTATACCATGTGTACTTAATTGTAACTTCATTGTACTTTTTTCTATCCTTTTCCTTGTCCTTCTATTTAGAGGTTAAAGACTAATTGAGTACTCTCTATTTTATCTTACTTCATCCTTTATTCTTCTTAAACACAGCTTAAGATGAGCTCATTTAGAGACTAATTTTTTTTTAACAATTGTAACTCATTTTATACATCTTAAACTACGATAAGGGGATATTAAAAATGCACTATTAAGTGCTAAGAGAGTTTTAGTTTAAGTTCTCTCAACTTAGATATAAGATGAGAAATTTTCATAATATATTCTTTGATATCATTTTTATTCTTATTATTAAAATTATATTAGTAAAAAAGAGTACCTATTTTAACTTTTTTGCGCCTAAGACATAGAATAGCTAGGTCTTGAATTATATGATTCATTAGAATGACTTTGAGTACAAGCAACAAGCTGCCTGCATTTATGGATCAAAAATAATAATTGGTGGGTTTGACTTTGGAAAATTTGATTTACATAAAAACATACGTACAAGTGATTAGCTTATATATACTTATATATGGTTGAATAAGTAATGAACAGCTAGTGCACGTATTAGTTTCAAATTAAATGTCTCCAGTGTCAAATCGAATTCAAACGTTGTTATCAGAGCGTGCCTAATATTATATACAACTTGCACTTCAGTCTCTCATGTGCCAACAAGCTTTACCAAACGAATTAAGATGTTGCATGAAAAGGGTAATGGTATTACATAAATTAATATTAATTAATAATATTTTTATTAATGATAATTTTATTTAATAATAACATCATAAAAATATAATTAATAATAATAATAATGAGATAGATATTTTTATATTTTAATTGTAACAATATCATTTAATCATAAAAATAATATCTTATATTATTTAAAAAAAATATTAAGTTAATATTTATAAGTAATATGATATTTAATTTTCTTTGAGGTTAATTTTATTAGATTATATAGTTTATATTACTTATATATTATACAAATTATAATTTATATATTATACAAATTAGATTATATAGTTTATATTACTTATATATTATACAAATTATAATTTATATATTATACAAAATTTGTATGATATCAAAATAATAATATATAAAGAAAAAAAATTAATGGGACTCTCGTGTAAACTTGTAAAAACAAAGAAATACAAATGACTCAAATTAAATTATAACACTATAATATAGATGTTTAAAATATAAAGTTTTGGGTCAAATAAATTACATTTTGAGAGGATATTAGTCTAGAGTGTTACGTGAAGAAATATATTAATATAATATTTATAAGTAATATAAGACTTATCTTACTTCAAAGTTAATCTTTTTAAAATTAAATATTTTATTTTGAAAGAGATATTAATATATAAAAAGAATATAATATAATAATTAAGAAATATATTAATGTACTATTTACAAGTAAAATAAGACTTATCTTATTTTAGGATCAAATTTTTAAAATTTAGACAAAACGTCACTCAAGTCTATTATTTTTAACGAAAATATATTAAACTCGTACCTATTAGTTGTTAACACAAGTCCACCAACTTTATTAAAAATATTACAAAAATTTATTTTGTAAAAATAATAAACTTACGTTATCCTAATATTTTACAAAGATAATGGACTTATGCTACCATTTTTGGATTTTTGTTATCACGCTTAATAAATATATTACTAAATGTCTTATTTTAAGTGAGATATTAGTCTATAAAAGAGTGTTATATATTAATTAAGAAATATAATTGTGTAATATTTATTAATAATATAGATTTATCTTTACTTTAAGATTAATCTTTTAAAATCAATAATAATAATAATAAATTACTGTACAAAGTTTTTTGGGTCTGAAACATTATATGATGGATTAAATCTCTTCTGCAGCTTCTACCGACTTGATGTGGAGGAGGAGTATTGTGGTAAAAGGAAAGGTCCCACATTGAAACCAAGCTCTTGGCGATGATGGATTAAATCTCTCCTGTAGCTTCTACCTACCTGATGTGGAGGAGGAGTATTATGGTAAAAGGAAAGGTCTCACATTGAAACTAAGCTCTTGGCGATGATGGATTAAATCTCTCCTGCAGCTCCTACCTGCCCAATGTAGAGGGGAAGTATTGTGGTAAAATGAAAGGTCACATATCGACAACAATAATATTTTTTTTTGCTATTGTAATCAGCATTTTTTTATTAGTTTTACATTTGGTGCCTTGGCTTCTCATCAGTTTCAACGACTTCTGTGCAAGCTTAGATCCATAAACCTTATGGATCCAGCTTGAGGGGGAGTATTGGAGATAAAATTAAGGAGTAATTTAAGGAGTAAATTAAGGAGTGTTAACTTCTTAATTTAAGAAGTAAATCAAGAACCTTAATTCAAGGAGTCAATCAAGGAGTTATCATCCTTAATTTAAGGATTAATTCAAGGAGAAAAACAAGGAATCCTTAATTCAAGGAGTAAAACAAGGAATCCTTAATTCAAGGAGTAAAACAAGGAATCCTTAATTCAAGAAGTAAAACAAGGAATCCTTAATTCAAGGAGTAAAATAAGGAATCCTTAATTCAATGAGTAAATCAAGGAATGTTTAATTCAATTAGTAAATCTCCTTATATATAGCTATAGAATTGTAATGAAAATATGAAGCCAATAATACAACTTTGAGAGAACTTGTTTTATTTAGAAAGGCCTTTAGGCCTTGGCCTTTGGCCTTGACGTTTACAACACTAATTTTTCAACAATATGTTTGCCAATAAAAGTGGAATTTGAATAATTGACCTGTACATTTATAACCTTCGCAAGCATACATTATTTAAGTAACTTTTTAAGCTAACAAGTGAAGTATTGGGGCCTTAGAAAATCAAACAAAGAGGAAAAAAAGAAAAAAAGAAATGAAATATGTCATTAATATGTGAATAAAAATAATTAAAAATATGAGAATGGTAAATTTTTTATTCAAATGTTAGTAAAACTTAAAGAAGAAAGAAGAGGAAAAAAAGAAGATAGCTTTGAACCATAATTGCTTATCTGAATTTGGCACCTAACACCTTTCGGGCTCTAGGCCTATTGTTAGCGGAGGCACCTACCAACATATAATTAATTAATCTCTCTACCTTAGGCTACATTTCAAAATTAGTGTAGTGTGAGATAA
The DNA here is from genome assembly GCA_037013495.1 of Hippophae tibetana. Taxonomy (NCBI): domain Eukaryota; kingdom Viridiplantae; phylum Streptophyta; class Magnoliopsida; order Rosales; family Elaeagnaceae; genus Hippophae; species Hippophae tibetana. Next base: position 84,893,810 of record CM072803.1, read on the forward strand.
ATGTGATTTATAAGTAGTAAAAACTCTACATATATAATAGTTATATGTAATAGTCACTTTAAGAGTTTAATAAAAAATATATTTATTCAAATAAAATAAAAATTATTTGCTGTTGTTAGGTTTATTGTTTTATTCTTAACAAAAACAAGGTTAATAGTTTTTTTTTTAATAATTGAGGGTGAAGCCTTGACTAATTACTCACTTTGTAACTGAAGAGTTGTTTTCAAATTTAATTTTCTTGTGTTTAAATCAAGTTTTCTGTTTTCTATTTTATTAAAAAAAATAAAATTATGTGATAAACAAATTATTTTTCTTTTTTCATTCTCTCTTAAGTCACAAAAAAGAAGAAATAAAGTTAACTAATGAAATAAAAAGTTAACTTAAAATATTATTTTTTAGTTTTTTTAGTTTTAGAAACAATAAATGTAAAAATGAAATTAAGTTCTAACCAAATTTTGAGCTTGAAAGTAGAATTAATTATCAAATAATATTTATTTTGAAAATTTATGTTAAAAACTATAACTTGAAAACGGAATTAATTTTTTTTTTAAAAAAAGAGACACTAATGTCATTTCAGATTCCCAGAGTCCGTCCCAGAGATTGTTGCAAAAGCGGCAGAGGAAACAAATAAGCACTTTTTTGTCAAACTACTTATCATTTTGTTTTCAAAAACAAAAAATGTTAATCATTTTCCAACAAAAAAAAAATCAATATTTTCAGGCTTACTAATGGGCTGATTATAATTCCTCTATTGGCCTACTGACGAAGTTTTCTTTGATGAACCCACATATGAGAAGTACCATTTTGGTCTGCAGAAGCCCATCTTGGATCATGGGTCCTTTTTTCTTGGCGTTATTGTATGTAGGTCATGGACCCTATCAAAACAAAGTCTGAACTAAAATTAAAGAAGTATAAATTTGAAATTAAAAATAAAATAAAATCAATAATTCTATCCCACAGTGAAATAAATATAATATTTATATCTAAACAGTATCTCGCATCACCATCAAACCTCCACCTATACCTATATATATATTATTAAAAAGTTAATATTTTTTATTTAAAATATAATTTTTAATTATATATTTTTATTTATTTTACACGTAAGTGATACTTATATTAATTAGAAACTAATTATACGGTATCATTTTTTCAACCAAATGGACCGTTTTCAGCCTGAAAAATTTGAGGCACTCGCTCTAAATCCGCCACAATTTGCATTGTATTGGCAAAAAATTGAATTTTGTTTCAGGTCAACAAATACATTGTATTGGCAAGGTAGTAAGAATAAAAATAGTATTTATTAAATTACAAAAAATTGTTTAAAATATATTTTTTCTTAAAAAACTAACATGTTATTAATTTTAAAAATATGATAGATGAATTTTTTTTTCTCTTAATCTTTAACAATTTTAGTGATTTTTAATTAATATTAAATAATTGTGATATAATTTGATTCATTATTAACAATTATCCTCATATTGTTGATTACATTATTTTTAAAAATATATATAATTTTGCAAATATTTGCGTTATTTTTGATATTCCTCTCCCCAAGCCGCACATTCCTAGGTAAGTGTTCATTTTCATTTCTAGCTCAATATCGGTTCAAAGAAAATAGAATAGGTTTGTGCCTATCATGATATACACGTTTATTTTATGTTTTAATTAACGAGGTTTGTACAAATTTTAGCTTAGTGATTCAAATTGAATTAAGGGCTCAATTATTTCATCAAATTGATGGGCAAATAATTCATTATTTTTTATTTTATTTTTTGTAAAAGTGCATAAAAAGTCCCATTAATTAGTTTTTTCTATGAGAAATTGGTTTACCTGCATAAAAATAAATTAAAATAATAATAAAAAAAATATTTATGAAATCAGAGTGTCGTTAAACCACTATCCAAGAAGCACATAAATGTAGTTTAAAAAAAAAACACATAAATTTTTAACTAGATTGTGATTAAACGGTATGTTGTGAATGAAGATATATATAAAATCTAAAATTTCAATTTCAATTACGATGTATGTATGAGTAAGGTAATTATTCAAAAAAAATATTTTTTAAAAATAAATATTAAAATTTCTTTCCCTCCAAGACATACAAAATGTAAATCCTAATTTATAGGTAAACTTAAATAATAAGGCTATGTTGCATAACCATTTTTATTTTTTATTCCTTTCGTTTTACGATTTGATTTTTAACTTTTAATATTATCCCTTTAGATATCAATGTTAAACACTTAGAAAATTATATTTATAATTTATTTATCTATCATTATATTAAATTATAAATTCTTAGGAGGGGGCAAAAAAAAAAAAATTAGAGCAGATGTAATATTTGTATATATACTGACAATTAAGTTGAGTCATGAATGCATGAATGGTGGAAGATAGAAAAGAGCTTTCCATCTCGAAAAAGCTAAGAAAATAACAAATAGTTAGAAATTTGGAATACCAGGGAAACTATTGGGTCCCTTAAAAGCAACTTAACTGGAACTTAAATTCCAAAGACCAAACTTAGATTTTGGAAAACTAATATAAACCAAGCATATTGTTTATTTATTGAAAGTTGCGTGCTTTATATAATATTTGTTTTAACTTTTAACTCCACCTAAATTTTTAAAGTAAAATAATATATTTTTAATTATAAAAATATATAAATTAAATGTAAATTTTTATAGTTGCAATTTTTAAATTTTTTTATTTTATTTTATCTAATGTTAAATTTGTGTCTAACTCTAATGTAAATTTTTATAGTTGTAATTTTTAAATTTTTTTATTTTATTTTATCTATAATGTTAAATGTGTGTCTAACTCTATCTCAAAACACAGATTATGAGATTGAGGATTACACTCATTTATATATGTGTTTGATACTTTATGTTCAATTAATGTGTATATTTTAACACTCTTTCTCACATCGGTAGTTTATCGATAGACGGTGGTGGACTTATAGCTGCGTGGTACGGGATAAACTTGTCTACTTTGATACAATGTTAAATTTGGATCTAACTACATCTCAAAACTCAAGTTATAAGACGAATGATTATACTCATTTATATATGTTTGATAATTCAAGTAAAATCGATATGTGACATTTTAATATATAATCTATTTGTTTTTATAATAATATTTTTTTAATAAAATACAAACACAAACTAGTAATTCGTACTCAAAACATTCCATAAAAAGATAAATATTCTTTCATACAGAAGATTGTAATTTTTCTACTAATAGTTATCGGATCAGACATATAATCTGAGGTTAGCGACAAAAATCAATTTTCATATGTTTAATCTTGCTTTCGTCATCCGTGATCATTTACATAACTTATTACGTTTTTTCTCCCCCTTTTTTTAGTATTGCTTTTAGAACTCCTTACGTCTATAGAAAGTCAAACCATCGATAAAGAAAGAAAAAAAAAACAAATAAACCCTCACATTTTTTAAAAAATACTGAAATAAGGTTCTCTACTATATATTACTAATTATATTATTATAAAAGTTGGATACAATTTTTAGATTACGCACTTTTTTTAATAATTTTAAATTTTAAATGTTTACTTTAAATAATTATAAAAATAAATGTAATAATTTTTTATAATAACAAAATTAATAATAATTAATTAAAAAATAAAAAATATTTAATTTTTCAAAAAGGGATCTCCTATTTTACTCACCCTTAAATAAAATACAATCTTGCAAAACAACATATTTTCATCTTATCAAAATTAATTTAAATATTGCTAATTTAAATTAAATTTAATAAATTATTAAATAAATTTAAAAAATATCATTAAATTATTATATTTTTTTCGTTGATATCAAGTTTTTTCATCTTGTTTATAATATACAACTCATAAAAAGTTTAATTTATATTGTTAGTCTCTAAAAGATATCATGAGTTGAGGACATTAATAAAGTGATATCAATAAAAAAAATTTACAAATTAGGTGATATATAAGAAAAAAATAGTAATTCAATGATATTAACTAAATAAATATAATAATTTATTGATGTTTTTATAAAATTACCAAGAATTATATAATTTAAATCAATAGTCAGATTATATAATTACATAATATTTTAATTTTTTTTATGTTTGATTAATTTCTATATTATATTTTAAATAAAAATAAAATAATATTTCAAAATTTAATTGTTAAATTAAATCTATTAATATACGTTTGAGAAATTTATTAAAAAGGTACACTAAATAAATAAAATATAAAAGACAATATATATTATTACTTTAAAATATAAACATATTTTTATTTAAAATTATTTTAAACATTATTTAAATTTTTATATACATTAAAATATATAAATTTTAAAAATTTATTTTATTGTTTATAATATTTTTATAATTTATTTTAATTATAATATTTAAATATAATATATTTTAAAATAAAATATTTATTTATTTAAATTTTAATAATAATTCAATCTAAATTAAATTATAATTTACTATAAAACCTACTCATTCAAATTCAAACCAAAATCTAAATTAATAATATGTGGGCATATTTTTCATTCAAATTCCATATAATTGTAACTTTGAAACCAATTATATATCAATAAACTCATATTTAAATTTAGATTTGATTCGAATTGTAGTTTAAGTATAATTTAACTATGTATAATTTTGATTTGGTTGTATCATATTTTTTAAATTAATTACAATTTTAAAGTTTAGTCATAAAATATTTGATTATATTTAAATTTGATAATTTTGTATTATTTTTTATTGATGATAAAACAAGGTTAAAATAAGTGTAATTTACAAATAATATATAAAAATATATTATTTGTAATAAGATAGATGTAAGTCAGCGAGGCGAGCTGAACACAATCAAATAATAAAAATATTTTATGAGTGTGATAAACTTAATCTGTCACATTATATAAGCACTGTATCTAACATATACTTGTACATTTGCATACCAATTCTTAAGTTATAAAATTAAACAATTCATATAACACGAGACCTTATCACATGTAAAAATAATAATTAAAAGTTAATTAAAAAATATTAATAATAATAAAATACAATATTAAGCTTCTATTGATGAGATAATCAGGTTTTATGAATGCGATAATTAAGTTTAGATGATTAAGATAGTTAAGCTTCAACGAGTAAAACAATTATTAACAATGATAATACAAATTTGAAAGCTTTTATATCATAAATATGTAAAATATAGTAGAAAATTTAATTATTTAAAAAATAAAAAATAGAGTAGTTTTGATACCGTTGTTTTTTAAATAAAAAAACTATGCAGATATAGGTTATTTCCCCCCTTAAAAATGTAGTTATTTTAAATGATGCAATAAATAAAATAATGTCTATAATATTAAAAGTTATATTTTTAAAAAAATATCAACTTAATTCATATTTTCAAAAAGATTATAATGAAACTCGTAGAATAAATATTTGATACTAAGTTTGATCTTAAAATTATTAATGTAGGATCAAATTAGATTTATACGAACCTAATATGAATTCAAATGAATTTAAATTAGATTAAATCATTCAAATTTTCATATATAAATTTACATCCATGTCTAAAATAAAAAAGCAACTTAACTAGTTAAATATTAAATGAATACAAATTTACACCTAATTAATTATAATGTGTAACATAGAAAAAAAATAAAAATAGGAAGTTATTTATTTTTAATAAAAATCTAACACGTGGCACATTATAATAAATTTAATATTTTTATTTAGGATTTCTCAGCCCATCGTATGCAATTAAGTTAAAAGAAAAAAAAATCAACCCCACATATCAAATAAGAAATTAATAATTTCTTATTTCATAAAATTTAATAAATATATTATGAATATAAATTTATGTAAATTTAATATTTTTATTTAGAATTTCTCAATCCCAGCATATACAAGGAAAATAAAAAAAAATTGAAAACCTTACTCTCTCTCTTTATATATATTACTATTTTAATTAATGATAATAAATTTTTATTTTATAAAATTTAACAAATATATTATATTTATAAATAATACTATATTTATATTACATCACAAATTTATAAATATCATTTCTCAAAACCTAATCATACCAAATAAAACAGAGAAGTAACCATCTTAATTTCTATCATCACGTTGGAGGTATTTAGGTTGGCTGAGGTAGGGGCGGCTAGCATGCAACATGCGACCTTGCAATTAAAATTTATATTTATAAAAACATTTATTAATTTATTAGATATTATCCATTATTTTTAAAATATACTTTCACATTAATTAAATTATTATTAGATATTAAATATTTTAAAACATACTGCTATTAAACTTATATTTCATTAAAATAAAATACCACATAAATAATTTCTCATAATTTACATAATAAAGTAATTATATTAAAATAAATATTCATATTATTTAATTTTACAACTAATTTTATATAAACATTTTTTGGAGTAATTTTGTACATACAATCTTAATAAAAAAACTTATAAGTTAATTCAATAAATATTTAATCATCGTATAAATATAAATATAATATAATTATGTTAAGATAATATAAGTCCAATAATTATTCTTTATATTTACAATGACGTAGTGAGGTGTCGAATCTTCTAACTTACTTTTTCAAATAAGACCAAAATTTGGTATCATACTTTGAAGCTAAACACCTTAGTTCCTTCAAAGAATTTAGAAAACAGTTTTTATCTCACTTATTAACAAAGAGAAGACGACCAAAGACATTAACACCATGATAACCTTATAACAAGGATTAATGCTTATATTAATATGGATGAAATGATTGCCATAAAAAAAGAATCAAGAATCTTGTAGAAAAAAATAATAAAATATAAGCATAGAGCGGGAGACGAACTCTTACGTTGTGACAACAAAAAATTTAAGTCAGACCAAATAAATGATAGAAAAATCATGGATAAAAATCTCGTCTATCCTAGACATAATTTACAAAGTTACACACCTCTCAAGGCAACCAAAGAGGTTGTTTTTATGCAAGTTAAATGCCAACCATTTGTACATTAGCTTAAGAAATTGAAGAACCTTGGCTAGGATAAGTCTCAGCTAAGGTTTTTAGAAATTTAAAGATGAAATTGAGCATCTAATCAAGAAAAGATACTTGCATGAATTTATTAACAATCCAAGGCCATAATAGACAGAGCCATAACAACCATGGCTATAACAATAGTGGCAACAACAACTACGATCACTACGGTTAATCTTCCCATCCAGAGAAAGAAATCAACCTTAAGGATAGGAAGTTCGTAAAGTTAGAGTTATTATAGAAGGTCTTGTTGAGGTAATTCTAATATTGCCTATAAAATACTCATTCATCGGGCCATCTTTACCCAAAAATTCTACAAGTTATTACTTCACATAACCCAGGGAAATATCTTAAACTTACGTGCTCACACATCATTTTCAGAGAGAGAAACTCATAGGTTGATCCACACTTATATGGATGCTCGGGTAACCATTATTTAGGTGGCCAACATAACTTTGCATCGAATATTAATAGATATCGATAGCTCAACTGACATTTTATTCTCTCAATCATGGAAGCAAATAAAGCTTTCTCATCCTCTAAAGCAAGTAACTATTCCCTTGATAGTATTCTCTAAATTCGCACTTATCCCAAAAGGTAATGTAACCCTACTAATCACAATTGAACAGGGCACTAACACTAGAATAATTATGATGGACTACCTTTTTTCTTACAATTATATCATGGATATGCCTTTCTTTAATGGGGCAATGATTGTAGTTTCTATCTGTCGTGTTGCCCTAAAGTTTCCAAAAGATATGGGAACAGATGTAGTACTTGGAAAGAAAAATGTGGCAAGAGAATGCTATGCCACAAGAATCCAAGCGGGCCAAAAGTAAAAGTCCCGCCAAGCCAAAATTAGAAAGTTTTTACTCTATAAATTTTGTTTTTACTTAATGTCTTTACAATTTTAATTGTTATGAAACTTAGTAAAATAAATAACCTTAGTTGGCTATATTTCAATTTATGATCCCTAGGATAATTTCAATTTCTTTGTAATTCAAATTTATTATTATCATTAAAGAAAAAACTTAGGATATATACATCTTTCTATAAATCAAAAATCCACACTAAAAAGATTCATTAAGACAAAAAATTCATCATCAAATGAAGAAGTAGGCCTGAGCGTCTTGTGCTTGAAAAATCCTAGAGCCGTAAGTGTTTAACACCGATGCAGGGAATGCATCCCTATAAAATACAATGAATAAGAAGTAAATTTGGATATGAATACTACATATTAGGACTCATACCACCAAATTGTCTATTGAGTCTAGGACATTAATTGACTATGAGGACGCATTCTGATTATAGGTTATGTAGTTTGGGATAAAGCTTACGTAGAGAACAACTTAACTTAATCTAATCACTTAGTCTAATCGTTTCTTTATTAACTTTAGACCTAGAAATAGGGCTATGACTCGAGAGCTCTGCCATCTTAATACTAAGCAATCCTCAATATTCTGTCAAGAAATGTACTCTTACAAAATGTAATGAGTAAGAAACAACATAATGAGTGGGCCTGAACTACCTAGACTTAAAAAGTTTAGAGCCCTCGGTGCGACACCGTATGTGGGTACTGCACCTTATGGTTAAAACTAGGACGCACCCTAGTCATAAGTTGTGCAATCTAAGATAAAACTAATGTAAAGAAACATCCAAGCCTTCAAGTCCCATGCCATGTAGTCCATATTATCACACCGTAGAATTGAGTGCAATAAAAGCCTCAATATTCAACCAAAGCATACACCTCCGGTTAAGATAGTGAATAAAAGGTATCTTAACAAGTGAGTTATGTGCCACCAAATTATCGATAGAAGATTAATATGTTATCCATGTGGTCCAATCCACAACTAACATAAAGAATAGTCAATAATTTTTTCTATCAACCTAGAGTTAGCCATAGACCCTAAAAAAGAGCCATGACTCATAAATTATACCACCTCGAGTCCAAGAACTATATTAAAATTCCTACATCATACTTTGGCTTTCAAGGTTTTAGTAAATGAGACAATAAATCTCAACAAATAAGTAACTAAAAAATTCCTTAAGTTAAGCACTATATAATGCTAGGATCATTTGAACGAGTTCAAGTGTTCCAAGTAGAGAACTGATATACATAGGTCTTAACTAAGAAACACTTGAATTAACACAAGAAGACTCGAACAAAATAGTAAGGCCATGGGTACAAGTTAAACGTCATCCAAACTTTAAAGCCACAAGTCTCTCAATCGAGCCAACGCGTGATCCAAAGATTGAACTATGATTTGTCCAAATAAGCCAAGACTATAAGCTTCAACTAACTAGGAAAATGATCGACCAATTAGCAGAATGGTCGGCCAAAAGTGTGACTTATCAAGAGTGTAATCGATTGGGATTTTGACTAGCTAGAAGAATAAAATACCACATGAATTATCTCTCACAATTTACAAAGTAAAGTAATTCTATTGGTATAAATGTTAATATTATTTAATTTTACAAATATTTTTATATAAACATTTGTTAGGGTAATTTTGTGCATTTATGATGACATTTAAATAGTGACCACATTAAGCAAAAAGCCTTATAAAGTCCAATAAATGCCTAATCATCGCACAAGTATGAACATGATAAAATTATCCTAAGATGATAAAGACCTAATAATTATTATTTAATTATCTTAAAGAGATAAAAGTTTAAATATTATAATTGATAAGATAATTAAATATAGATGTCTACAAATAATAAAAATTTATAACATATAAGTGTCTATAAAACTACAACAACTAAATCATAATCAAATATGGATAATTATCAAATTTATTCTATTTCTTATATATAGTAACATATGCATCACATAAAATATATTTTTTAAAGGCATTAAAATTCATTTTTTATTAAATAAATAAAAATTATAAGGTGAGATTCAAATTTGTTTTATAAGAGATGGGACTGACGAGTTATACTACCTATATCACAAGTCAATCTCAATATAAAATATATCTTCTTATATCTTGAAATTACTTGATCTCGTAAGAAAGAATTACAACTAAATATTCATCTTAAATTTAACGATTTCATGATAATAAGGTCAAAGAACATTACCACAAGTTGTTTAATATCCTAACAATTTATTCGTCTTATAAATTTTAAATAAAAACATTAGACTTAAACAAAAATTGATATTAACGTATCTTTTATATTTTTTATATTTTAAAAATTAGGAAAATATTTTTATTTTTAAATAATATAAATATTAAAATAAATATAAATTTATATATTCTTAATATTTTTTTATGATAATAATAATTACTTGAGTATGTCAAACATTATCACTTGTCAGCTGATTTTCTTTTTCTTGTTTGTCGGCTGAGAACTTAAAAATTAGTTTAAGATATTCCAACAATAATAAAACTCATAACAAAAATTTCTTTCTTTCAAATTCAATTTAATATGAAATTAAATTAAATAAATTTTAATTAGAAAATGTTAAATATAAAATAATAGATTAATATTTTTAAATAATAAAAATATATAAATTAGATATAAAATATTAATTTTATAGTTATAAATTTTAAAAACAATACTTTATTGTTAAAAAAATTATATTTATAGTCTATCATTTTTAGTATTTGGTAAAAATCTATATTTGTTTTCCCATAAAATTACCATATTTATAGTTTTCAAATATTGTTTGAATGTTAAAAGCATCACTCAATTGAAAATGATAAAACGAAGCGAATTAAATTATAAAACATGGATTTAATTGTGAGAAATTATTCTTTAATTTTAATTATGGCATGAATCTTGTATTAATCGTATCACGACATTAATCGTTTAAATTTTACAAGTAGTGATTTGAATTTAAAATTTTATGAAAAATATTTACCAATTGTATTATAACGTAAATGATGTGTTTACATATTATTTTTAAACAAAATGTTCAAATACTAACTAATACATTAAATTTTCTCTATTTATATTTTTTAAAGAGTATATTATTTAAAAAATATTATAATCTCTTCATTTTAATATGAACCAATTGTTAATATGGTTTTATTTTTAACTCTTATATTAAAAGATATATATTTTATATATTATATAAATAGCATATGCATAATATTTTTAAAGAAGAAAAAACACATATATTAGGAGGTTTACACTACTTAATTAAAATTATTGAACAAAATTTGCGGCCAAACCAACAAAATGAATTTTAAGGGAAGTGTTTTCTATCGTAAAGTGGATCAACAGCCTTGATGTTTTTGACCACCGTGTTTTTTTCTTTTTCAATTTTTGCATAGTAAAAAGAGGGGCCATGAAATGTCCCAAAGATTACGAAAAGGAAGTAAGGGTCAAGATTTTTTACTTTAATAATTTATATTGGATTAAATAGTAATCTCGTTGGTAATATTAAATTAATAACGTTATAATTATTAATGATTTAAAATATATGATGTTATCTACTGAGGTTTTTTTTTTTAAATATAATCCTAAAGATTACATATTTGAGTCTTATTATAATAAGTCCCATGAACTTGAAATAAGATTAGAATTATCAATGAACCAAAATTTACGGTGTTATCCCTCATGCTGATATTTTATATATATATATATAAAAAAAAGGTCCTAAAGATTGCATATTTGTTTCTTATTATAACAATTCCCATGAACTTGAAATAAAACTGAAAACTTATTTTATTTAAGATAGATGATGATGTTAAAATCACCTAATTTGGTCAACAAACATATAAGTTCTAACTAAATTCAAACCCAATATTTGAATCACATAGAAATCAAATCAAAAAATTTATCTTTATAAAAATTATATAATAATATCCCAAATATTTAATTCAAATGTGATTTTTCAGCTTATATTACAAGAAATAAACTAATGTAAATAGCAAACAATATCAAGTGTCATTGGTGTACCCACCATAGGAATTAGCTCAACAAAGTCATCAGAATCCCCTTGTCAAAAGCCATGCACGGCAGAATCTTCTCTTCCTTTTCTTGTGAACTTCGCTCTTATCTATGCCACATTTCCGAACACTTCTTTTTATTTATATTATTTTATTATAGAAATTCATTTAAATAATAAAATTTCCCTTATTATTAAGCTCCTAATAAAGCTGGGTACCCTTTGTTTTATCCCAAGGCTCTAATACCAAAACAACTAACATCCGAGACAAAAATGTTGTTTCGGCCGTTTTTCAGTTACTTCTCCCTCGTCCTCTTCTTCTTCTTCGCTCTTTTTCGCCCTTGCTTTCCGGCCACAACCACACCGGACGTATTAACCGTATTAACAGACGATGACCACAACGCCACGTGGCACGACTTTACTCGGTTCTTGGACGCAGGGAGGGGTAGCTACGTCAGCGGTATGTCCGAGCTCAAGAAGTATTTCCACCGGTTCGGATACCTTCCGATACCCGAAAAGAACAATTTCAGTTTCACCGATGTATTTGATACCCAATTTGAATCGGCACTGACTCTTTATCAAACCAAGCTTGGTTTATCAATTACTGGTAAACTTGACTCCGATACTTTATCGACCATCATGTCTCCGAGATGTGGAGTCAGCGACTCGGCTCATACTTTACACTCAACACGTCACTTCGCGTACTTCTACGGCAAACCGAGATGGGTCCGAGACTCACCGATGATGCTATCTTACGCTTTTTCTCCAAATAATATGATCGACTACTTGAGTTTATCGGATATTCAGGCGGCTTTTCGGCGAGCTTTTGCCAGGTGGTCGGCTGTGATTCCGGTTACTTTTACCGAGGCGGAAAAGTACGAATGGGCCAACATAAAAATCGGGTTTTATCGGGGTGATCACGGAGACGGAGAGCCATTTGATGGGGTTTTGGGGGTTTTGGCTCATGCTTTTTCGCCAGAAAATGGAAGATTCCACCTAGATGCAGCTGAAAAATGGACCGTTGATATGGAATCAGAAAAGTCAAAATTCGCCGTTGATTTGGAATCGGTGGCAACACATGAAATTGGTCATATACTCGGATTGGCTCATTCTTCGGTTAAGGAAGCTGTTATGTATCCAAATTTGAAACCCAGAACCAAGAAAGTGGAATTGAAAATTGATGACGTGGAAGGGGTTCAAGCTTTGTATGGTTCTAATCCTAATTTCAAGTTTAGTTCTTTGTTAGAGTCCGAAAATTCATACAATCAAGCGACTCGTTTCCAAAGTGGGTTTTCAATTCGGACCCTGTCTTTCTCGTTGATGCTTTTGATATTTTTCCTTGAAAGATGAAGGTATATACTATTGTTTTTAGAAAATTTGTTGACATATTAATTGATTGGTCACCGAGAAAAAATATTTTTTTTTCTATTTATTATTCTTTGGACTTGTACATTATCTAATAATTTTTCTCCCATTCTTTTAATTTGGTTGCTTTTTGGAGGAAAAGTAATGTTTTAGAATGTAAGACCACAGGTCGTTGATTGGAATTGATTAAATACTATCTACAGGTAGCAATTATACTTGTTGAATCATAATTATTTTAAAGTTTCAAATATTTTATATTGTTTATTATTATAAATAATTTATTTAATAAAATATTATATAAATAGTTTAGAAAAATTATAAAAAAATAATATCTTTAAAATTTATAACAACAAAAATAACACTTCAATAACATTAAATAAAATTTAATTAGACGATATTAAATAATTAATACGTTAAAATATTATATTTTATTATGTAAAATAATAAGCATAGAAATTAATATTACACTATTAAAAAATCCAAACACACACATCAACCCTTTACAATTGCCACTATTAAAGAGATAGTGAGAGATAATCATGGGTGAATGGTAGATAACCAAGAAATAAACCCCCTAAATAGACATTAATTTGAGAGAGAGTCAACGAGTTACTCAATGAAAGAGGCACTTGAATCTAGTGGGTTGGAATTTGGATCTCTTACCAACCCATTTTTCCATCGATTCATTGGCAGTGTTACATAGAATATGCTTAGCCTAAATTTTGTGATGAAATCAAGGTATCACTTACTGTTTAAGATAAATATCTTGTGTGTTCCTTTCTTTGCTTGGAGGAGGATAAGTACTATTATTCACTTTTATCACGCAATCATGAACCTCAATTTAAATGAGTGAAATACGTGATATGCAGGTGTTTTATATTTATTATTCATAAGACAAACATAACTTAATTATTCTATTTAAAAATATTTTTAAATATATTTTAAGACAAACATACCTCGTGTATTTCCTATGTTTTTTTAGGCATTAGATAAAAATGTTATTGGGATTGAATTCATTGTAACTAAATTTCTTTTAGTTGGATTGTGGAATTCTGTAAGTTCAGGGTGAAAATATTGGTGCAGTAATTTCTTGGTTAAAATTTGTAAAAAATAAGTCAACTTTTTCATCATATTCCATTGTTAAATGAAAACAACACCATTTACCAAATATAAAAATTACAATCAGAAAAAAGAGGGGAGGAAATGGAGATAAACCAAGGGAGTTTTGGGGACGATAACGAAGAGTGTTATTTTTTACTTCAATATAATTATAAAATTTATAAATAATTTACTTTTTTAATTATTGTTTTAATATTAAAAATATCATGTTGTACTGTGAGAAAGAAATGGAATATGTCCAATATTAATTTATTTACAAATATCCGATCAAATTAATTATTTTGAATTAAGAAATATACGTAGAGTAAAAATAAAATAAATAATTTATATTTTTTTATGACGATAAAAAATAATTATGATATTATTATAATAAAATTGTAAATTTGTTAATAGTTATGTATTTATTTTGTTAATTTATCCTTCGAAAAATGTGTTTGATATATAATATTAAAGATTTTTATTATATAAGTTATTTAAAATTATATCTATGAAATCAGTTCATATCATAAAATATAAAAATAATACGATTATATAAAAAAATTATTGGATTATATGGGGTAAGTCTAAACCGTAATTAACATTTAACTTAATATGTCTTAAATTTTATAATAAAATTTTATAAATATATTTTATTTATTTGGTTAAGTCTTAGCAGACACTTCTTAAACTTAGTTTTTGAATTAAATAGTAGATATTATCTTATCTGAATTAAAATTATTTTTGATTTATTATAATTGATTAATTCAAATTTTATGTTTGATTTGTGATAAAAAGTGTGAATAGAATAGAAATAATTTTTAAAAGATAAAGGAAATTTCATTCATTTTCTTTCCTTATGAATCATGATTCTATTTACATCTTAATTTTTTGTTCCAATTTTACCTTAACTTTGAATATAACTTTAAATTATATTTAGAAAAATAATAATTTTAACCATAAAATTTAACTCATAAATATAATCTTAAACCTTAAACATTATATCTTATACCCTAAACTGTAAACACTAAATCTCAAAATCATATTTAGAAAAATAATAATCTTAACACTAAACCTTAACTCATATATATAATCATAAACCTTAAATCTTACATCTCAACACCAAAAACTTAAAATCTTAAACCATAAACCCTAAATCCTATTTAAAAAAATAATAATTTTAATCATAAATTTACAAATATAACCTTAAATTTTAACAAACAAATATAATCATAAACCTTAAACCTTAAATTATGTATCCTATAAACTATACTCTAAATACTAAACCCCTAAATCACAAAACTAAAAACCATATTTAGAAAATAATAATTTTAATAATATATTTTGTTTAACGAAATAATAACAATTAAATAATATCATATAAATTTTATAAAACATATAGATATTAAAATAATATGTAATGTTTTGTATTATATTTTCGTTGTAAATTAAAAACTATAATATTAAAACTAAACTCATTTGATTTAAAATAATTTAATTGAAATTGAATCATGTGTCATCGGTTCGTTCAGGTCTCACCCGAAGCGGTACATTGAGGACAATGGCTCCAAACTAAATAGTGCAGCTTCCCACATGCACTAAACCTAATTAGCATACATTCCCACAAAATCGATTCTGCAAAACGTGCTTTTGGATCTAAATCTTTTCTGCTTGTTTTCTTTGTACACTCTGATCTCTCTAATGGCCTCTACGTGCCAGTGGTTTGTTAAAAGAACAACCTTATCTTTTATCAAATCCGCCGTCAGATCCAGCACACGGTCAGCCCCTCTCAACCACAAACCTTCCATTTCTTCCTCCTCTCGCCTCTCTGCCCCTACCACATCTACTTCCACTCCTCTTCGTCGCTTTTCAATTTCCAGGTCTCTCTTTTTTCCAAATTTTTCCTTTATTTTCTCCATGAAATTTATTCCCTTTCTGTTCGTTTGTTTTTTATACTTATATGTTAATTTTAGTGTTGTTTTGGCATTTCTGGGTCATGGGTATTTATGGGCAATCGGAATTGGGATGCGTACAATCGCTATTACCACTTCACAGCGCAGTTGCAGCGGCGAGAATGACGTCTAGCCTTAGCACAACATCGAGGAGATGCCGAGCGCTTTCAGAGGGTACACTCTACTGCACTTGTCGAGGCTTCTCATATGAAATTTTTCCTTTTTATAATGTTGATCTTCCAGCTCATTTCCTCATTCTTCTTGCTCTTTGCTTTCCAGATTCTTTGTTTTTTTTAATGATTTTACTGTGAATCTTTGGGTTTTTGCTGTATTTAGTTGTTTTCTAATTTCACATATAACTGCTTCGATTGTTCAACGAACAAATTGGGAAGTCGAATTAAGCTGATATCAATTAAGCAAAATGTTCACTTTTAATTGTAAAATTTTTCCTTGATACATTTAGCGGTCTTAATGTTGTATAGAACTTCTAAATTTGAGCAAGTGTAATCAAACATGTTAGCTCAAAACCTATTAGTAAGCTGAGGCCACTTGAATTTTGGTCTCAGATTGGTGTTTTTATTGTTATAAGTACAATTTAGGCTGTACTATTCAATGGACCTTTATATTCAAATTAGACATTTTAAGGCTGTAAAAAATTAAGAGTGGAAGTGCTCGTCAAGTTCTTCTGTCTGACTGGATTATTTGGTTACTGCAGGCACATAATATCCACTGTCATGTAAAGAAGTAAACTGGGAATTTACAGCACCAGCTATTTTTGGCCTACTACATCATTTTCAAGTATGAAGCAATGAGTTTTTCCCTAGAAACCTTAGATTTATTTTGTTCTTTTAGTTTGGACTACTTATATTCAGTTTCTGTGTTAATGTGAGAATATCTGTTGATTGTTCCTGTACTTTTCACTTATACTAGAAGCTCAAATTTAGTATTAAGAGTTTAAGACACATTTTTCATTCTTTCTGGACCTTATGCTGTTTAATCAAAATCTGCAATTTCTTTTTTCTTCTTATAAAACACCATTGTGTGCATTCTTATATCCTGGACATGTATTATTTTTTATCTGTGCTTCCTTCAACTTTTTTGTTTTTATATGTACACATCTGTGTGGTTGATTCTAGATATGTTCAGGCACTTTCATGTTGTGATACAAAGTTTAATTTAGTTAACAAGGCCACATGATATAACTTAGTTCCCTTCCCTGATATCATCCTTTTAGTTTTGTAAGTTCTGCATTAGGAATGAGGGTGTTAAGTTTTGGGAATTATTAGCTGTTTGGAAGGTGCCCCATGTAGTTGCATATTGTAGCCCACCAACTTGTTATTAGTTTTGTTGTTTATCCATCTAATCCTTTAGAAGTCAACGTGTCGTAAGTTTCAAAATGACAAATAATTAACGCTTATGTTATTTTGATTCTTTTAAGACACCAAAAATTGTAAATTTTGGATATATATTTAGGTATTGAACATGTCAATTTTTTTTTTAAATTTATACCGAATTCGAGTGTCTATTTTACCATCCATATCATGTTATTTAGAGAAGATATTTCACAAAATATAAAGAATATAAGTAATATAGATTAGTACGTCCGAAGTACATATGTATAATTGAACCAAGAAAGTTCAACTATTTAAAGTATGAATTCCAAGAACATATCATTTACGAAATTCACAGCATTTTACCACCTTTCTTGAGCAATTATGGTTGCTTTGTTTTGTCGAGTGAGATTCAAATGTAATGATTTTTGTATAGCTTTTCCATTAAGAGAGAGTGACTCTAATTGGTTCTTTTTTTTTTGTTGATTCAGATCTGGGATTGTCAGTTCCAAGGTGAATGGCTGTAATTACTAACTACGACGTGATGTTATCTTGATTCTTGATGAATGGAAAAACAAATGATTTTGTAAATATATAAAGTATAATTGATATTATCTCATTAACTTAAAATTTTCGAAGAGTTGTTTACCAACCACCTTTAACATTTTTATCGTCCTATTTAGTTTACAATTTTACATAAACTATTTATAATAAACATTGAATGATTTTTTAAAAATCGATAAAAAAAATAAAATCATCATGTACAGATTCTAGTGTTTTTGCAAGAAAAACTTGGGAAATTACAAAATATCCCTTAAAATCTATAATATTAAAAATAACATGTATTTAAGGGATTTTTTGTAAAACACTAATTGCAATATTCATAATATTTATCATTATAAAAACATAAATTCCCAAAAAACATTGCTCGAACATTTTTACGTTTTGGTTTTTAAATGATATATTTATTCAATTCGTTTGAAAATAATCTTAACACCTAACCTCATTTAACCAACTCAACCACAAAGTAAGTAATATATATACAAAAAATACAGGTCCAACATGATTGAATTTTCATATATTAAAAAAAATGTTGTTTGAATAACATATTTTCATGTTATATACACAATTAATTGTTTTTGTTTTTTTCAAAAAAGGAGAACATATTCGTATTATTTACAAATATTATTATTGATAACTGGTATAAAATTTAAAGAAAATATTAATACTATGTAAAATTATATTTATTTTATATTTAAATTATTTATATCGTGCAAACTTACACATGACATAATTATTTAAAAAATAAATTATTTTTTGTTTTTTAAAATAGTTATACAATGTGTTACGATGTTAAAAAATTATTTATAAATTTATGTAAATTTAAATAATTTTTTATCTTTACTAAAAAATATATAAGTGATAGCAAATAGAACAATAAAACTAGTAAAACATTTGTTAAAAAAAATGAAAAAAGTTGCAAAAGTAGAAGAAAATAAATTATCGGGGAAAAGTGAAAAAAAAAATCATACGAAAAACAAAACCGGAGAAGCCCCGGTGTCTGGGACTCCACATACCCTAATTTCACTCTCTCCCTTTTCCACAACAACTCCAGCCGTCAAGTATCCTCCAATTTTATTGCCGCCGGACCAATCCCGGGAAGTATTATGCGTGGTTGGATTTTAGTTGTAATAGGTAATCTCTGCCTTATCTTGATTTATTGGTTCCAGTTTATCTTAGAATTGCCGACCTCGTATATATGATACCGTGATATTAGCTAGTTTAGTGATCTGATATGATGCTTTGTCGCCTTTTCAATCATTTACATGTGTTATTCTCAATTTTTTTCAATACATTTCAAGGGCGTCACAAGCTCTTGAGCCGCCCCTGTATAGCTGCTAAGTAATTTATGGTATTTTAGATGGAATATAAGCATTGTGAAATTGAATTTGGCATACTTTAGTGTGAACTGGGCTAAAAGCTACTGGAAAATGGCACTGAAGATGGCTATACAGAGGAGCACCAGAGTTAACATTGCGGGCTTGTTGGGGCTCAGGTGGACCCATGCTACGGCCCTACCTCCACCATTAGACGTGTGTATTGACCTTAAGACTGCATTGCCACCATTAATTCTGCCTGAGTTTGATCGACAGCCAGTGATGAATCTTGACAATAAGGGTTATGTTGGTTTCGGCCTCCCAAGCTTCTCATTTGGTGGATCCATGGAGCTGATGGCTGTTCCAAAGAGAAAGGTATTAGTTTCCTAATTAGTTTCACATTTTTTCTATGCTTGTGTTGAGATTAGAGCATTGAAGCTAATTGGCAACGTGTTTGTGCAGACTTCTCCTCACAAGAGAGGCATAAGAAATGGACCAAAGGCTTTGAAACCTACTCCAGTCATAATTCGCTGCAAGTAAGGATTTTGAGATATGCAATGCGTACTTTCTTCCATTTTTATTTTTATTTTGTATTTGTGTGTGTGTTGTTGGAGGATGCTTTTATCCAATTTCAACACAGAATAAAGACTAGGCTGAACAATTAGGGTTTTATTTGATATAATGATTCAGAGTTAACTGGCTTTAGTTTGGGTTTTTTTTCTGTAAAACCGTCAAACAACTAAAATATGATCGATAATGAACTTCATAATGATGCCTATATTTCGGTATTTACTTTTTTCAAGGTAAAGTGTAATTGACCCTTTAATTTATCTCTGTTCACAAGGTTACAGTTTATGATTTTATTTAATATTGTGCTTGAGCTGAATGCTAGTTGACCAAGTATAAATGAATTAACAAAATACACCGATATGCTAATGCTAATACCTTTTGATTGCAGGAGTTGTGGTCGAGTGAAGCTGCCACACTTCTATTGTTGCAGTGGAGATAGGGGGCAGCCTGGCGAGCGAGACCATGCAAACAGTTGAGGTAAATGTAAGTTCTATTGAGAAATAAAGCAGCTTGTAGAACAAAAACTAGTTGAATTCGGTAGACTGTTTAATTCTTGTATTAGCATAGAAAGCTTGCCCAAGCTTTTATTGATACAGTTTATTTCTGCCTGAAATTTAATCTAAGAGGTGTTGAGTTAGATGGAATATATATGTACCTTGTATATTTCTTTCAATCACTCGTTTGATGCGGAAAAGGTTAAAGAAAGTAATTAGTTTTGTTTCAAAAGGATCATTGAAAAGAGAGATTTTACCAAACAGGTCAAAAATCTACTGGCTACTACACTTTTATGAGTTTTTTCTTGTTATGCTAAGCACGTAAAGAAGTTATTTAGACTTTTGGAGCCACTTTTAAATTATGCATCAGGTTTAGACCAAATCTATGATTTGAGTTTTAAAAAAAGTGTTTCATCACTAAACTGTGAGGTCAAATACAAATAATAGAGATTGGGGAAATGAGAGGTGATCAATGTCATGGACCAATGAACTCAACAGATTTTCGTCGGCAAAAGCAAATGCACCTTTCCTCACCTTTTCCCAGGGGAATGTGGACTCATGGTTGACGAACGATAATTGATTGAGTATTGCATTTTTAGGTTAAATTTATATAATTTTTAATATTATGAAAAATTAAATTATTTATATACAATAATAATAAAAATCGATATTTTTACAAATATATAAGAATTATTGAAAAAATAAAATTATTTATTTATAAAAAAAATTTGTCATGATTATGATACATTATATATTTTATATTTCATCTTTATTTTTATTCTATTAAAATATTAATATTTTTTATTTTATAAAATTTATTGAACATATTTATTTAAATTCTATAAATTTAAAATCTTATAATTATTTTATGATTTATTATTATTATTTTAAATTAGTTTGTAATAAGATAATATTAATCTTGTTTAATATAAAAAAATTATGTATTCTTATTATATATATATATATATTTTTTTTCTTTCAAATAAATATCATTTATTTTTTTAGTATTTATTAACTTAAAATTTTAGTTTTTTTAATATCAAATATTTATTATTAGTTTATTGTTTTTATAAATTTTTATTTATAACAAAAATAAAAATAATATTTAAAATATTACTTTGATTTCAATGCCTCATTTGGGATCTCTCGAATCCTTTTTCACTTTGGGGATTTCAATGTGTTTTCACAAAGATTTTAACTGAGAATAATAGTTAAATTTTAAATTGTGGACTGAAAATGAAGAGGGTATCTCTGATTCAGTCTCACTCCATTGACAACCATGAGTACGTTGTGCCACCCAAGCTTAGGAATATTGAGTTGGAAGGAATGACGGACCAACACGCGACACCTAATCCATACAGATGTAATAGGATCCCCACGACGCTGAGAGAATATTACAATTCATTTAACAACTCTCCACGTGTATGTAATGTGGATATTGAATGCGATTGTATTGCACTCCTATCAAATTGCATTGATTTCATTATTGTTCTTTGTTTTGCTCTTTAGCTAGAATTCATCGTTTCATAATTAATATTACGACTTGCTAACATTCCTTTAGGTGAGGTTTACTTCCATTGGGGCTCCACGTGTTCGTTGGCTTCAAGAAACTCCATTTTACATATAACTCTGTGAATACATGTTTCAAAACAGACTGAACCTAACCAAGAAAACACACAACTTGGTATAAGAAAACACTATCAGGAAACAATATTTTATTAATTTGCAGATGAGATACGTTTAGTAGTTGATTTTTGTTAAGTATCATTTTCTCTCATTAAAATAGTAATACTGTTTATAAATCTGAATAATAATTAACTCAATGAGATTTTATAGAGTTAAATTATGTCTTAGTTTTTAACATAATATCATAATTTTGCTTCTAGTTTTTATGTACTTGGACCATTGACTTTACTACCATATTATTGTAGAGTTTATGTTCAATTTTATTCGCCGTGTGGAAGTGATGATTGTTAAATATCATTATCTCATATCATTTAAAAATAATTTAATAATATTGCTTATAAACTAACAACTTTTAACTCAATAAGATATTATTGGGTTGAATTAGTCTTTAATTTCTAACCACTTTCGTCTTTCTGTTAACCTTAATTCTCCTTCTTCTTTTTTTTTTTTAGCTTTCATTTGAGCCGCCATCATCTCCCATTGTTCTTCCCCTCTGTTCGTTTGGTCTTTCTTATGTCAATAAGGCTGGTGTACTGTTGTCGTCGTGTTTCTCCGTATGCTCCAACCTCGCTTGGCTCTGTGGTATCTTGCCGTCTACTGGGCCTTCGTGGTTCTCTTTCGTCTTCGCTAGGTGTTGCGGTGCTGATGGTTCGTTGGTGTTAGGTGGGTTGTCTCCTTCAATGCTGGGAGTTCGTTTGCTCTGCTATAGGGTAGGTCTCTCCTCGACATTGGTGGTTTTTATTGTCTTCCAGTTTTTGTTTGTTTAAAACTTAGAGGTACTGTGGTTTTCTTTGCTTAAAATTTGGTTCTTTTGTTATTATGTTTTTTTTTGTGAGGTCAAAGTATTTGTTGAAACGATTCTTACAGGATTTCTTGTTTATGTTATAAATCATTGCAATCTTGTTTCATTGTTCGTTGTTATCGGAGAATTACTGGTTTGTTTATGCATTAA
This sequence comes from Hippophae tibetana, assembly GCA_037013495.1. Classification (NCBI taxonomy): domain Eukaryota; kingdom Viridiplantae; phylum Streptophyta; class Magnoliopsida; order Rosales; family Elaeagnaceae; genus Hippophae; species Hippophae tibetana. Next base: position 84,917,074 of record CM072803.1, read on the forward strand.
AGTATTAATATGAGTTGCAATATAGAACTATTTGTTAAGGTTCATGTATATTCGCTTACAGAAATAGAGTTATAATAATTTGTTAGTTTAGATTTGTGGTATGTTTGGTATTCTAGTTATTAGTTCGGATTGTAATTTTGACTCATATTCAATAAAATTATTACCATTTATTATAAAAAAAAAACTTGCAGATGAAGTTCATCTTATCAACTCCTTGTTACTCAAAGGTGAGTTCTGTCCGTATCATCATGTCATCTTCCTATGCCTCTACTAGTTGTGTTCAGATGTCAATAAGACATATTGTATGATATTTTAATTTTTAAAATTTATCTTATATTTTCTCACTTAATTGTTAATAAGATAATATTAATTAAGATTTCATTTGTTTTTAATAAGATTAAATGAAACAAATATAAATACAATAATAATAAAAAATATGATATATTATTATTTATCATGTAAATTTAATAAAAAAAATGATATAATATATTAAGGCTATTAACTATATGAAATAAAATAATATTATATCATTAATACATTAAAAATATTAAATAAAATAATTTACTTTATATTTTTGGTTTTAGTTACCATATTCAGAGTAATAGATCACTCATTCAATCACGTTCTTTAGACACAAGTAGATAATAGAAATATGTTATTGATTATGTAATTTTTTAAAATAACATATTAGTAATTTAATTTTTAAAATATTTACAATTTAGTCAAATAATTTTATAATTATGTCAATAAAGTGCTTTATTATTTTATAAATTGACACTTTAATCTCATAACTATAATTATGTAATTAATTTGTCACAATTTTGAAAATCTAATTAATATGTCTTTTATAAAAATTACTTAATCAAAATATTGTAATAGTACAAAAAAATTAGTCCGAAGGATTAGCCCCGCTTGATACATAAATACCATAAAATTGATTGTATCAAATAATAAACCCAACTCTCAATACATGTCAAGAAATTGTCATAAATGAATTATCAAGATTTATTTATTTTTATATATAAAAATGAATTCTCAAGGTTTTAAAAAAGAAACTCATTAACTTGGGAACCAGAGTATGATTTTCTATAAATTCTTTGATGTTTTTTTTTTTTTTTTTGAACAATTGATGTTATTTTTTCTACTAAAAAATTCTGTGAGATAGTAACAGCCTAACTGAAACAAAGTGGTTGAGAGTGAAGGGTTTATTGCTATGTAAATGAGAGTAAGATAGTAAATGGCAATGCCCCAAAGTGAGTCGAGTTGGACCAACCAAACTCAATTATATGGAACTGGACCCACTCTCTTGAAACGTACTCCTATTCTCTTAGGTGGGCACGGTTTTGTTGGATTTTATTTATGCTTAATTATTAACTTTGTAGATGTCATTTAGCTAAACTAAGATACAAAGCGTGCTTATATAAGCATAATATTATCGTTATTTATATGGATATAATTATAATTTTAAAATTGTATGTTATGGAACATATTTTTATTATTATCGGATATAATTATAATAAAATAAATATATTTTTTTAATTTAGTATATGGACATAAAATTTAATTAATCTTTATTTTTATTATATCAATTTTACATTTCTTCGTATAGCCAGTGGGTCACAAGTATATTGAGGAATGTGGTGCTCGTCGGGTTCTGCCAAAATTCAGAACTGTTTGGGTCAAAAAGCCTAATCAAGAAGACAGTTATTTTGTATAATTCAGAACTGCGTGTCTTGTGTGTGATCAATGACCATCTCACACCATCCATGACATGGACTTGGTCTCTCTCGACTCTCAAACTCAACCCCACCAATTTGTGTGAATCGTTCAAATTTTACAACTTCAATGCCTCCATCACTACCAATTTATTCATATTTGTGGTTAAATAGTTAATGATGTTGCTGGGTACAACGGCAAATCGTTAAAACCTTATTAGGTTTCTTAAATGATTACTAAGTTATGCTTGCATTTTGTAATGTTATCCTACTATCTAAATTGTACGAGATAATACTTCAATTAAAAGTAAATTGACTTATTAATTACACAGTTAAATTTTTTAACAATATTATTAACTCTTCTCATAATATTTAAGTTTTTTACGTAGTTTATATCCAATAATATATTATAAATGTTTTTCAGAAAATTCAATAATTAATTTTATTTTTAAAGAATATTATTCCATTAATTAATTAATTAAGAAAGCTCAACTCCAATGATTACTTAGTAACAGCATTTGTTTTTTTATATATATTTTATTGATTGCATGGCACTTTTGTGATTATCATAATGGAATGAGGGTAGATGGCTATCATACTTCGTACAGTGAAAGTGGAAAATACAACTTACCGTGAAAGTAAGAAAGACAACTCAACAACTTGTGATTCATCCTAAAAGGTCCACGCTGAATGTTTGGGAGAATGGAGTGGGATTGTCCCTAAAATTTGTAAAAGTCGAATATTTTTTCCCAAACTATGATATATGCTTAAGTGTATATTTTATATTCAAAAATTCTATTAAATAATAAAAATTGTATTTAATATACATTAAATTTAATGTACAAGTAAAAGCTATAATTAAATTATTATTTTTAATTATAATAATTAAATATTAAATTTAATTTAATGATAACAAGTTTTATTTTAATAAAATAGTTGAGTTAATAAAGGCAAATGGTAACCTGGTTGGGATGTGTATCCAATCTAATTTTTAGATAAAAAAAATTTATATATACACGCATTATTTTTGAAACAATTAAAAATTAAACGTATTAATCTAATCAATATTTAAAAATAGAAAGTAAAAAATCACAAACTTATGGCTTAATAATATGTAAACTATTTATGCATATAAAACGTCAAAAATTTAAGCTTTAATTATGTATATGTTAGTAATATACTTGTTTTTTAAAAAAATCAAAATACTAAAATAAAGTAATAAAGTATAAATAAAAAATAACTTCATTTAAATGAACAAACATCAAACAAAATCTTATATCATCTCTTTCATCATGCTCTATCTTTTATTTATTTATTTATTGTTAATTTACTACTAATTTTTATTATATTTGTTTTAATATATTCAAGTTAAAAAAATATATCACTTTTATTTCTTATTTTATTACCATTTTTCTGTATCATTTTCTTAGATCTTACTAGTATATGAACTCTTGATATTTACAATGGTTAGTAGATGCATTGTTAATAATAGATTAATTTTATGGTTTAAAATATTATAATTAATTATACTTGTACTATTTGTATATAATTTCTTATTTTATTATTAATTAAAAAAGTTATAGTATAATTGAACATTTTTGTAAAATAATATGTCTTCTCGTTCAAGAATAATCTTTTGACTTGTCATTGTGAGTTATTTTTATAGAAATAAAAAAAAAAACGAGTTAGGGGATTTGATGAGGTGAGAAGCTTAATACCCCAACCCTCCACACAAAGACATTTTCCCTATTAGATTATTGTATCTATAAAAATTTTGGATTTTCTTTGCGCTTAGGAAAAACTACAAAACTAGGCCCATGCACTAAATACTTAAGTGCAATACAAATTTTTAAAAAAAATATCCCAAAATAACAAGTATAATTTAAAATTTATAATTATAAATCGAGGTATAACATACGCTTTGTAAATTTAATTTTTACAATATATATTAACATTTTATTTTAAATTAAATTTCACTTAAATTTCAAATATGTTATTGTAACCCCAAGTTATAGCGACCACAACTAAAGAATTTTTAAAAATAATTTAACAAATTATATTATTTTATAATGTATTAATATATATGACATTAACTCATGTCTATTGTTAAATAATATAAACTCTAAATAAACATTAAAAAGAAGTGTATTCGAATCACGTTCAATATAAATGTGTGTGATTGCATATATGTTGCTAAGAAAATGAGTAATTTGGCCAAACATGAAAACAAGTTTTATGTTTTTCAAAACATTTTTTTAGATATTGGCCAAACACTTACAAGTTTCCTAAAATAAGTGAATTTGTTTCAATAGTGATGTTAAAATAGTTTTTTAGAATTATTTTAAAGTTTAAAAAGAACAATAAGCATTTAATATTTTAATTTTATTTTTAAAAACATTTGATTGTGTAGTATTCTCATTGTAAATTTTATAAGGAGTTTAAGCAAAATAAATTATTAAATCTTAAAAATTTAACTTTATAAAAAAATTATATTAATTATAAAAATTATATTAATATATTTTTTAATTAATAGGAGATATTTTTTTATACACTAATATATTCTTCAAAATATAAATAGTTTGACTTGTGTATTTGTTAAGAGATCTATTAGTTTTTTTGTTCTATTGATTAATGGAAGTTATGTTGATATAATGTAAATTATATATAACATTAAATATTTCATCTTAAAAGATTAATCTCAAATAAATCAAATATTATAATAATATATTTCTTAATAAATATAAAAAAAATTATATACATTAACACTTATAATATCAATTTCGGTCATAACGTAACGAGCAAAAAAAATTAAAAGTAATACTTTACGTTTGGGTGAAAAAACAAAATTACTGAAAGTTGTAGAAAATGGCAATGGTAATATTAATGCTTAATAGTTCCTATCTAAAGTCATGTGGACTCTGTTGGTTAACAAGTCAACTTCAAATTTTAATCACAATCATACCTTAATTTGGTTTTGAATCGTCTTTATATTATGTTTAAAGGATGATTTGGGGAAGAGAGTTTTCAGAAAACTTTTGTTAACATAGAATAGAATAATATACAAAGAAGAAACACTGAGAAGTATAAATATAGGATACATTAATTTTATTTTTTTACCTAAAATAATATTTTTTAAATTTATAAAAAATATATTATTTAATAGAATTGAATTATATTCGGTTAATAAGTTGTTTTTGAATATGTTATTTTTTTGTAAAATGATGAAATAAAAAAAATATTTTTTCATGTTATGTAACCCTGCTTAACAAATAAAATAATTATGTATTTATATTTCCTAAATAATTTTTATGTAACATGAATGAATCTAAATGTTTGAATGTCATTTGGCTTACAAATAAGTGGTCGACAAATCTTCCAACATTCATTCATCCCAACCATTGCAACCAATATAATGTGTTAGATACATTTAAAGTTAGATACGTACATAACTCATATATATTTTTAAATATAAATAGATATTTATAAGTTAAAAACGCAACTTACCATAAATATATATTCAAAATTTTAAAAAATTTAAACTAATATTTATCTTTGCTCATGAAAAGCTAAAACTAAGTTCTAGAAAATAAAAATAACGTAAAATATAAACTGAAAAAATAAAAATTAAAAAAATCATAAAACATTTAAGATTTTTTTTTTTTTAAAAAAAGTTTGTAAAAAGTAAAAGATAAACATGTAAATATAACTGAAAAAAAGGCTAGGTTGGGATCCAGGTTTATAAATAATATCAAATTAGAACAAAGGCTAATATTATTCCATTAATTTATCATTGAAATAACAAACCAATGATGGTTATCACTATATATCATAATATCACTCCAAACTATATAATATAATAAATTAATTGATTAATGAATAATTTAATTGCCTGACTGTCAACATAGTGACTTCCAAAAAGTAGTAAAAAAAAAAAGTTTATGACTGAAATGAGTAATGTTTGCATGTTACTTGTCTCTCTTCCTCAATTCAATACCATGTACATTAATTTATATATTCCAATCTTTCAAAATAAATGAATGAATGAGATTAATACGATTTAGGTAACGTTTTAGAACTATTTTCGTAGTTTTTTATTTTTTAAATATAATCTGGAAATCGCGTTTTTTTTTAATTGTCCGTGTCTTTTGGTGGAGATATGCTTGTTATCTACTCCTTTTAAGTTCGTAATCTCTCTATAGTTAGTCTACACTTCCAAGGGGCAAGCTTTTAGTAAGGAAAATAGAAAGAGAAAAATATAAGAGAGAGAAAGAACAGAGACCCTCAAAGATTTGGTCTTTGCTTGCTCTGTTTCGCAGTACTGCTGTGTTTCTCTGCGCTAATGGAGAGACACAAATGCAAGCTCTGTTTTAGAAGTTTTTCCAATGGAAGAGCTTTGGGTGGTCACATGAAGGCTCACTTAGCAACTCTTCCTCTTCCTCCAAAGACCCAGCAACTAGTTGACCGTACCGAGTCAACCTCATCTTCATCTTCTTCATCCGGTGAGGAACTAGAAGACGAGAACATGTACGAGGATGATGAAAAAGACAAAGAAGCAGTAATGGAAGAAGAGGAAAAGGCTTTGGTTTATGGGTTAAGAGAGAATCCCAAGAAAAGTTTCAGACTTGCAGATCCTGAGTTCTCTTTTGCAGTAGATGCTGGGTCTGTGATTCAAGTTCAGGATAGAGAAAGCGAGACCGAGTCAAAGAATCCAACTCGTAGAAGATCCAAAAGGAATCGAAGACCGATTGTTACAGAGATTCAGAAGCAGAATTTGGAAGAATTGAAGAAAACCAAGTTAAGTAAACCCAGTTCCGATGGGTCTCTGTTGGAGCCTGAACCGATGAGCTCTGTTTCTAATACCTCCCCTGAAGAAGATGTTGCTATGTGTCTTGTTATGCTTTCAAGGGATGTGTGGATGAGAAACAATGAGGAACAAGGTCAAGTACTACTGCAAAACAAAGAAACAGCAATATCAATGAATGAGATCGAAAAATTAGATGAGATCAAGGTGAGGAAGAAAGTTCGTGCAAAGCACAAGTGTGAAATATGTAACAAAGTGTTTCGATCTTCTCAAGCTTTATGTGGGCACAAGAAGATTTGTTATACAAATGAAGCAGAAGCTAAAAATGTAGGTAATGATAAGATTTTTGAATGCCCATTTTGCTACAGAGTGTTTGGTTCTGGCCAAGCACTTGGTGGACACAAGAGATCTCATATGTTGAGTAGTAGTCATAATTCAGCAACAACAACAACAACTACAGCTATGAATTCAAGGAAGTTGAGAAAAGAAGGTTTCATAGATCTTAATTTGCCTGCTCCATTGGAAGATCAAGATGATTTTAGTGTGCTATCTGATGCTTAAATTCACAAGCTTAATCAAATAATGAATGAAGTTCACGTGAGATCTGTTGATTCTTCTATTGTTCTGAGGAATTGGGTCAGATGGGTTTCTAATATCATTAATTCATTGTCATTTAAGATTAATGTTCTCTTCAAGCTTTTTTGTATGGGTTCCTTAATGGCTACTGCTTTTGTCAATTCAATGTAACAACTTGTTGCTGCTCTGTTACTTATTTAGAATTCTACTCAAAAGTCATGTATTTGGTGGACAATTTATATAATTAGTGATTTAAGGTTGATTGTTTTAGCGAAAAGACTACGAATTTGATGCTCATAACCCATTTTATGATAAAAGTATCTTTGGGTTGCTTATGGACCAAGTAGACAGTAGTGTAGCTTCGGATAGTAGATATAAATTTTAAACTATTAATAGAAAATAATAATTTTTCTCTTCAATTAACAATATATATTATAGATTTGATAAATAAAAATAATTACAACGAAATGATCCTACTCTTTTTATGATATGCTTTTTTTCTTTAGCTCCATTGTTTCAGCTTCTATCTATTCCCCTTCTTTTCATTGCTTTCATTTTCTGTTTTAACGTGAAGCATCAAGCTTGGGATAAATTTTAAAAAAAAATTAATGACGATAATAACCCTGTGAAAAGTACTAACTACGGTATTGGGATTGATATCTTAAAGATAAACTAAGACGTTCCCAATCCCTTGATTTTTCTGAGCATATGAAGTTTGGAACTAACGAAGTATCCAAACAAAAAGTGGTACATGGCTGTTATTCTCAACGACGAATCAGTTAGACTAAATTAATTCCTATATATTTCAATAGAAATATTTAATTCACTTATATGAATGATTCTGTGTTTTTTTTTTTGCTTTAAATAGTTTTAAAAATTCAATAGAAAATAATATACAGTGTTAAATGTCCATAACAATTAAAAAGAGGTATTTTTAATTCTATAAATAAAGAAGAGTAATTAAAATATGATTTAAAAATTAAAAAAATACTTAAAATTTATGATAATAAAAATAGTATTTTAATAATATTGAATTGGTACAATTAAATGACATTTAACATTCAATAAATGTATATTTTTATATAAAATGATGTCATATTTTTGTAATAATAAAAATATATTAGATACATATAAAAAGATGTTAGGTTTTTTATTATAAATTTTGAATGTATTATTTTAATTGCATCCAACTTTTTTTGGTACATATCTTGATTTATGAACGGATTAATTTTATTTATATAATTTTTTATATTAAAAATAATAAATTTGAATAAAATATTAAAAAAATTATTTTTTACATTTCAAACTTAAAAATTATTATTATATGTCATAATTATAATTAATATAAATTTTATTTAGATATAATATGTTTAATATATTTATGATAACAATATTACACATTATTTAAAGATTTATCTAATTAAATTTATTTTTAAATAAGATGGTTATATGTGTAAGGAAAATAATGATTTTTATGAATTCATGTGGTATTTAATTTGAGAAAAGTCTTATTTAAAGATTTGAAACGTGTCAAGGAATTACACCAACAGGTAAGCTAGCTGGCCAATGGAACTTTCCTTTGTTTTCTCGGCCAATAAAGGAAGTAATGCATGCTAAACGAGAAAAGACATTATCTAACTTATATACTTATTTTAAAAATAATATATAGTTATTATATTTATTTTTAATAATTAATTATTATTATTATTAAGTAAGAATGACACTGAATTAAAATTGTTAAATATCATTTAATTTGAATAAAATTTAAAAAATTTTAATTCGAATTCAATCTAATTCACATCGAATTTAAAAAATATTAATTTAAATCTGATCCAATTATATAATTAATTTAAATAAAATTGAATTATAATAGATTAAACTTTTTTAGATCGGAAAAATTCAAATTAATATGAAAATTTATTTATAAATTATTATCATATATAAAACATAACATATCTAATATTTAAATTTTAAATTTTTATATATTAGTAAAATTTATTACTTATAATTAAAAATAAAAATAAAAAGTATATTTAAATAATTATTAAATTATTATAAATATTTAACACTTATATTTATTTTATGATGGTTATATGCGTAAGGAAAACAATGATTTTTATGAATTTATGTGGTATTTAATTTTAGAAAAGTTTTATTTAAAGATTTGAAACGCGTCAAGACAAGGAATTACACCAACAGTTAAGCTAGCTGGCTAATGGAACTTTTCCTTTGTTTTCTCGGCCAATAAAGGAAGTAATGCATGCTAAATGAGAAAAGAAATTATCTAACTTATATATTTATTTTAAAAATAATATATAACTATTATATTTATTTTTAATAATTAAATTTTATTATTATTAAGTAAAGATGACATTGAATTAAAATTTAGTATTTGTCTATTTGAATACGATCTGATTTGAATAAAATTTAAAATTTTTTTTAATTTAAATCTCATCTAATTATATAATTAGTTTGAATCAAAAATCTTAATAGATTAGTCTTTTTTAAATCGAATAATGTTAAATTAATGTGAAAATTTATTTATAAATTATTATCATATATAAATCATGATATACGAAATATTTAAATTTAAATTTAAATTTAAAATTTTTGTATTAGTAAAATTTATTACTTATAATTACAATTAAAAAAATCAAAAGAATAAAACGTATATTTAGATTATTATTAATTTTTTATAAATATTTAACACTTGTATTTATTTTAAGCTAAAATAGTAATTGAATGTAATTATTATATGTATAATATTTAAATATAATAAATTATAGAATAAAATATATATTTATTTATAATTTAATAATAATTCAATACAGAGCAGATTACAATGGATAATAAAATCTGTTAGTCCAAATTTGATCTGAATCCAACTGATTATATAATTTTAAATCCAAATTCGATCCTATTATAAAATTTATTAATCAAATATGTTCTAAATCTAACGAATAAGATTAAATTTATCAATTTCAAAGGATCAAACAAATTATTTGCTCCCTTCTAATTAAAACTGATTGCACGATAATAAATAACTATTTTTTATGTTTTTATATTTGTAGTTATTATTTTTGTTTCATTTTATATTTGATTCTTTCCACTATAGTTTATTCAAATTTGATTTTTTTATGTTACTAATCAAATTAACATAAAGAAATGAATAGATAATTAATCAAATTATGTCAACTTAAATTTTTACAGATGACTAGATATGTAATTAAGTGTAATTAAAATAATACGAAAAATAAATATTAACGCGCATGATTTTTAAATGAAAACGACCTAAGTTACAACAATAATATAAGAGGAAAATCGCAGATACATTGAAGTACCTAACTATATACTATGAAAATAAAGTTAAATTACAAGGTCATGAATTAATTTACTCTCCAAGATAATACCTCGAGTAATATACTTACAAGTCGTTGTTTTTCGTCATAGTCTTCACAAGAAAAGTATATGGATTTAGATCAATATCTCGATAAATTGAGTCATACAAGTGATCAAACTCGTTCAATTAGTACTTAAAAAGTTAGTACAACAATGCAAGTATAAAATGTATCTTAGAGCAGACTTATCAATGAATAACCTAACTAGAAGATTCAATAATATATCAGTTAATATTAAATCATCTAACAATTACAAACACATGGAGATTAAACACAAGTTAAGTAAAGATAACTTCATTAAAGAAAAATAATCAAACCAAAAAATTATGATATTGCATACACAATTATTTGAACTAATCATTCAAGAACAAAATAAATAAGAAGTTATTTAAATATTTAATTAAAATATTATAGACTAATTAGACTTATTAACCAATTAAATACAATCATTAATATTTGATAGATTAATTAAAAAAACCTGACAAAAATATGATCTTATTTTGACAAAACAATTTGAAAGAGAGAGCTTAAGATGAAAAAAATGATGTTATTGTAGTTGGAGAAAACAAAAGGTATTAGATTGTTTAAAAAGAAAATATTAAAGCTCTAGTGCTAGCTAGGTTAATGTTCATTTTATAAATATGTTCTTTAAAAGAGTAGAAATTAATAAAGATAATATGGTAATTATAATATTTGACTTAAATAAATAATTAGGTTAAAGTCAAAATCTTCGTTGCTCAATTGATCAAACCAATAAGGTCGATAGATCGAAATATTTTTCGATCTATCCAGGTAATAATTACTAAAAATTAAGATTATGTAAGTCAAATATGATTTATTTTTGATCAATTCAATCCTAAATCGATCAATATATCTCATTTTTAAAATTAATCAAAGAAAGCTTAGATTATAGTTGATTGATACTTAATCGATAGAGCATATATATATATATTAAAAAAATTATGTGTCTAATATGAAATCTAACGTGTATAACTGAAATATACTTGATATATATTTATTTGAAATTCGTTAGTTTTTTTAAAACTTAAATAGTGATCTTAAAAAACATACTTAAAAATTAAATTATATTTAAATATTTTGTTTATAAATATCTACAATACTCATAAATATTAAAAAAATAAAATAACTTTATTTTATTTTTTAATAATAGATCTAAATTGTTCGAAAAATATGTATATAATTTAAATTATAAGTATTATTTTTATATTCTACTTTTTTTCTTGTTAATAATAGAGCACTGAATTTATATACATACTATCTACGTGATATTGCTTTGACCAAAAGTTAAATTGCGATGAGGACCCTTTTACTCTTTATTACTTTAACGCAATTGTTTATTATTCAGTACCCGACTTCATAATTTGTTTTTACATTTTTATTATCGTTTAATAGGAGAATGTTTGTTCCACTGGTAATTACTACTCATTACTGGTTTTATGAGCTGTCTATGTCACTGTTTTCACGAAGCGAATTTATTCAGTCATAATAAGTCTTCAAAGGGTTTGCTCTTTTTTATTTTAATTTTTATATAGAGTATGTCAATATGATCATAATGAGATGCAGGGCTTTACATAAGACATTCATTGGACTTCCCTACATCCCAACGTTTTTGTACAATAAATCCCTCCGGTCGAATACTAGTGGTACATGATCCCGCCGTTGAGCTTTTGGAAGAAAATAGCCAGTGTGTAAACACAACAATGAACTATGGCGAACCCTTTACGACCTATCTCGGATTAGGGGGACATACTGAAACAATCCTACACTGGAAACAATTATAGACTTAAGTATATTTGTTATATGTCTTGAAATAAAAAAAATAAAAAAACAAACCCTTTTATATCCAAACTCGGTACAACCCGAGAACAATGTCAAAGTTATAAGTTTCAAATAAGAAAAACATCCACAAAAAATAGAGGGGAAAGTGATCTACAGTGAGCATCAAATAGACAAATACTAAGGAAGAAAGAATAATACAGTGTATTAGTATAAAAAAAATATAAGCACGCATACTGTTGCAACCTTCAGCCAAATCAGCAAATTAGAGAGTCAGTACTTACGAAAAAAATCCAAGCATGTTAACTGTTGCAACCTTCAACCAATCAGCCAATTCTACCTAGACATATAGATGGTATCAAAAATTGGCAAAACATGTAAATATCAAAAAGTACAAAACTATTGCAGTGTAAAAATTGAAACTAGACAAGACAACAGAAAAACTATCCTACAAATTAAATAAGAAATTAAGTAATGAACAAGATAAGAAAACAGATTGTCATACAGTATATTTTATACACCTTTATACCAATTCAATCCAAAATCACAAAATCATTTAAAAAAATCCAAAACAAATCAGATTTTTAAACCAAAAAACAGAAATCTAAATTCATACGGTCCTAAGCAACCAAAAAATAACTGCAAAATTGAACAAATTGGTAGAGCAATAATACCTTGCGTTTTACAAAACTAATTTTTCAATAAGTTTATATTCAAGGGGGTGAGGTGGTTATTCACATAATATACAATACTTAGTTTATATAATGGCAATTTTTGAGTATCTCTTATCCTAGTTTGTGCATATTTTTTTTTTATGTTCCATTTTGAATTAAATTCATATTCAAAGCAGCCCATTATCTTGACACTATCTATATAATGTTGAGTCCCATATTGACCAGGAATATCAACCTAGTGTTGGTTATTAGTCTGATGCAGCGTTTTTTTCTAATAAGTGTGTTTGAGGGAAAGCTTTGGTTGCCCAGCTTTCAACTTGGTATCAGACCATGTCCCTGGAGTCAACTGATGAGTCCCCTCACGCACACTGACACTCGGGTCTGGTAGAACTGTGTTCTCTCGTCCGATGTGAGATGGGGTGTTGAGTCACATATCGACCAGGGATGCCAGCCTAGTGCTGGTTATTAGTCTGGTGCAACCCCTTTCTTAATAAGCGTATTTTGAGGGAAAACTTTGGTTGCCCAGCTTTCAACTTATAATTCAAAAACAACGCTAACATGAGCTTCAACATAGCTACTCTTGGCATGAATTCCATCAACAGTAATAAAGAAGGAAGGAATTTGATTAAAGGGCACATTTCCTACTCGGTAAACCATCAAAGCTTTAGTCTTTTTCTGCATTCTAATCAAAACATTATACCAAGTGTTGATTCTTGAAGACTGAGCACCAGGCAGACCCTCATTGAGGTCCACCAAATCCTTAGTCTTGACCTTTAACACCTCTTCTGGTATAGTCCCACCAAGCACAGAAACCAAACAGGAGCAAAACCCTCTAGTAATCTCTGAATCATTATTAGTGGCAAACCTCATTCGACTCTCATCATCCATCTTCACCTCTAACCAGATCCGGGCAGTGCAACCCATGACCCGATTTGAGTCAACCCAAAACAAGACATCAAAAGGCGATAAAAGATCCGAGTATCTCAATAACCGTTTAACATAGTCGATGGGTTCCAACAAGGAGCAAAACTCGGCGATTAATCGCTAGAGCTTGCTTGGCAAGGAAATATCTATGATTTTGGAGTTCAAATGAGAGAATGTGTTACGTGTAATCAGTTTGCATAATTATTTTATTTTTATTTCATATACAATTAGTTATGGACCATGTCTTTGAGGTGGTGGCCATGATAGAGTAATGACCTTGTAGACAAGTCACTATCCCCATAATATCAGATTTAGTTTGCATTTTCTTAGGAAGTAATAGGTTGTTCAGTTATTTCTTTTAATTATCAAAAATATGTATAAAAAGAAAAAAATGAATGAGAATGGACATAAACTTTTTTCTATCAAACTAAACTATCTTACAGTCATAAAAATTTACCTCCTTGAGAGCTTCTTCACGACCGTGATCATACCACATTGGGACAGAGGCCGAGCAAGAGCTCGACATTACCAGACATGTAACAATATGGTATCAGAGTAAGGATTCGATAACGGGGTCAACCACCCCAGCCCAACCAAGCAACCCAACAACAAATGTTCCAAATGCAACGAAAGATACATGAGATGTTCATTGAACTACAAACTCAAATGGATGAATTAAGTGCAAGAAGAATAGGAATCAGGACATCACAGCAACAACCAAATTCTCAGCAAACACATGGAACAATTGTACCTCAAGTGGTTCGTTTGGATTTTTCACGCTATGATGGCACTGATGATCCTATCACTTGGATTGATCGAGCATAGCAGTTCTTTTCATTCCATCAGACCCCTGCCACTAAAACGGTGTCGTTAGCAGCCTACCACCTAGAAGAATGAGTGCACCTCTGGTTCTATTCTTTCAGGAAAACTCAAGTTTGGGCTACCTGGGAAGAATTCAAACAGGCGTTGAATGAGCACTATGGTCCAACACTCCTAGATGATTATTATGGAGAACTCACCAACATCACGCAGACAGGTTCTGTCCAAGAGTATCACACACAATTCGATCGGCTGCTCGCAAGGGCTCGTTCATTAACTGAACAACAACATATCAGTTGTTTCATCAGCGGGTTTCAAGAAAACATTCGAGCTAATGTTTGTGCCGCAAGCCCTCAGACCCTCCCACAAGTTGTTGGCCTTGTACGACTCTACGAAACAAAAAAAAACTTCAAAAACCCAAATATACTACACCCAACATTAACCCAGTTATCCAAAACTTCCAAAAACCAAAACAAAATTCCATTCAATCATGACCAACCACAAACCCACCTATCAAACGCCTCACCGCTGATGAAATCCAAGAGCACCACCGATGCAACTTGTGTTACAATTGCGATGAAACCTATACGTCGGGCCATCACTGCAAAAGATTGTTCCTCATTGATTGCAAACCCATGGACGAAGTAAAAGGAGAAGAAGAAGCTGAACATGAACCAGAAATGGTTGAAATCTCACTTCATTCCATTACAGGAACCGTAACACCTTAAATCATGCGGGTTCTAGCCAAAATCAAAGGACGTTCACTAGTAGCTTTGCTGGATACCAGAAGCTCTCATAACTTCCTTAATTGGGCATGGGTCTCGTAGATCGGGTTAAAGACAAAAAATGGGTCTCGGCTAAATGTGATAGTGGCCAACGACAAGAAGCTACCTTGTATGGGTCACCTCCCAGAAACACCAATTAAGATCCAGGGAAACCATTTTAGGTAGATTTTTTTGTGATCAGGTAGTGACTGACAACCCTTGGGCCGATTCTATGGGACTTTGTGCGCTTAACGATGACATTTCAGTGGCAAGGATGGATGGTAAATCTTATAGGCGTGTAACCGTCAGCAGCAAGCCGTGGATCAACACGGAATGGAGAGAGAAAGCTTTGGGTAAATGGAGGAAGAGGAACCCTAATGTGTGTGATTGCTGAAAGTGTTGAAATTAACCCTAAAAATAATTATCCTCATAAATTGGCCCAACACATAGAAGAGACTCATCATGCAGAATTGGCCCAACTCACAGATCTGACCCAACAAGTAGATTTCGCCCAACAAGAAAATCTGGCCCAAAATTTTAAAAATTATGCCCACTTATTTCAAAAATCTACCTGAATCTCACCTAATTAGTCTCACAGCCATAAAATCAACTTAAAACCAGAGAGTGGCCCTGTGTTAGTAAGACCCTATCGTTATCCATATTACCAAAAGAAGGAAATAGAAAAATTGGTGGAAGAAATGTTGGAAAGTGGAGTCATTCGGCCCAGTACAAGCCCATACTCATCCCTGGTACTACTTGTTAAAAAAAGGATGGGTCCTGATGATTTTGTGTGGACTACAGAACTCTTAATATGGCCATTATTAAGGAAAAGTATCCCATACCGGTGATAAATGAGCTATTAGATGAGTTGCATGGGGCCAAATATTTTTCAAAACTGGATCTACGGGCTGGATATCATTAAATACCAATGCATTCGACATATGTGAAAAAAATGGCTTTCCGCACACATGATGGACACTACGAATGTTTGGTAATGCCTTTCGGACTCACTAATGCACCTTCTACATTTCAAGCACTAATGAATGACATTTTTCGGCCATATTTGCGAAAATTCATCTTGGTATTTTTTTTATGATATCCTGATATATAGTCCTACTTGGGAATTAAATTTACAACACTTGCAAATCGTGCTCCCTATATTATCTGACCATCAACTATATGTCAAGAAAGAGAAATGTTGTTTTGGAACCACAAAAATTCAATGTTTGGGGCATATTATCAGGGATAGGAAAAGTAAGGATGGAACCTAGTAAAATTGTGGTCATAGAAGATTGACCCAAGCTAAAATTGGCAACTGCTCTACGCGGTTTCCTGAGGCTGACTGGTTACTATCAAAAATTTATCAAGGACTATGGAAGAATAGCTACCCTTTGATAGAAATGTTGAAAAAGAACAACTTCAAGTGGAACCCCAAAGCCGAAGATGCATTTCAGGAGCTCAAACAAGTGATGACGCAAGGATTAGTGTTGGAACTACCTAATTTCACAAAAACTTTCATTATTGAATGTGATGCCTCAAATTCTGGTGTTGGTGCAGTACTCACACAAGGAATAAGACTCATAGCTTTCTTTATTGAAGCTCTCAAAGGGTGGAATGTAGCTTTATCCACCTATGACAAGGAGATGTTGGCGTTGGTATTAGCAGTTCAGAAAATAGATGCCCTATGTGTTGAGTAGATCATTTTTGGTTCGCACTGACCACAAAAGCCTCAAATATTTGTGGAGTTAGAAAATCACTACCATAGCTCAACAAAGATGGCTTAGCAAGCTAATAGGATATGACTTCACCATAGAATACAAGCAAGGGAAAGAAAATTTAGCAATAGATGCCCTATCCAGATGTGATGAGCTAGCACAAATAATGGAAATATCAGAGTTAGTTCCAACTTGGATAGAGATAATTCAAGATGAAAACAAAAACCGTGTGGAGATGCAAAAGTTGCGTAAATTGTACCAAGAAAGGGAATTACTAGGGCCATGGACATGCAAGGAAGGGTTACTCTTATACAAAAACAGAATTTATCTGCTACTCTCTTCCCCACTAACGACAAAAGTCATTCAAGGCTTCCACTCTGCCACCCATGAAGGGCTCTAAAAACTCTCCAACAAATACGGTCTCAATTCTATTGGCAGGGAATGAGGCGTCAGGTATTAAAGAGCATTAAAGCCCGTGACATTTGCCAAAGAAGTAAAAGAGAAAAAGGTGCACCCTTTGGGTTCCTCCAACCCCTACCTACACCTACTACTGTATGGACTGAGGTCTCTATGGATTTCATTACCGACCTTCCAAACTCCAAAGGCAAGACGACTATCATGGTGGTAGTGGACCGGTTATCCAAAATGGCACACTTCATTGCAATGACGTCTCCAATCAATGCGCCTAATGTGGCCCAAGCTTATTATGAAAATGTCCTCAAATTATATAGGGTACTATAGTCCATAGTGAGTGATTGAAAGTTTATAAAATATGGACCTGATTAACCTAGAGGGGGGTGAATAGGTTATTTTTAATTTTTATTAATTTATAATTTACTAACCTAAACAGAGCGGCCAAACATGCAATCGTGTGTAAGATTAAAGTGCGGAAATTATAACACACGATATTTTTAGGTGGAAACAACCTAGGCCACAACAATAACCTAAGAGGAAAACCACCGGTCCACCGGACCACCTAACTTTCCACTATGAAAATCAAATGTTCAAGTACAAACTCGGTCTTATGCTACCCTCCCTAGGATACTACCCCAATGTACTTTACTTACGAGCCTCTGCTCTGTTTTCACAGTTTTCAAAATTAGCGTGAGCGGTTTCCAAACCAACGTTCCAATAAGCTCCTCGTCAATCAGATCGTTCACAGATCAACTGCAAAATAGTTAGCACAAAAACACAAGTGCCTGTGTGTGTTCTAGAACGGATTTAACAATGAATAATCCTAACTAGACGATTTAAAACAAATTTCATTTAAACCAAATCAACTAGTATATTCTAGGGCAAAAAGATTACGCATAATTTCAATAAAAATAACTTCTTTGAAATTTAATAATTAAATCAAATAATCATGATCGTTCATAAAATTATTTAATTTAAATACCTATAAATCAAATCAATAAGAATTAAATTAATTAATATAAATCAAAAGCATATATATATTAGTTACCTTTTCTCCCTCCTGCGTAGCTTTCAATATATATATATAACTATATGTAAAGTTAATCAAAAGCATATATATATTAGTTACCTTTTCTCCCTCCTGCGTAGCTTTCAATATATATATATAACTATATGTAAAGCCCAATATATATATAACATCTCATTTCTATTAGCCCATCACACTTAAGGATCACTTTTAAAAAAAAAATTAATTAACCTGTGGTTGCTGCTCTACTTCTCGGTTTTTCTATGCAGATAGGTTTTTTTTTTCGTTTGGCAGCCTTTTCTTTTTCTCATATGGTTTTCGGCTCTTCTCCTTGGCAATTCTTCTTCTATTTTTCCTTTTATTTTTTCTTACCCCCTCTAACCCTAATGCATCTATATATATAGATAATAATAATACTTAATGATATTAGGGTTAGGGTTAAATATTTTGAATAAATATTTTAACATAAAATATAATTTCCGATTTATGAAAATGTGTTATTAAATGCATGAATGCAATCCTAAGTGTCATAGTTATAAAAAAACATACCTCAAGTACGAATATCTGAAACTTGAACATTTGTTCGGCTTTTCTTGATAAACTTGATAGCAGGCCTAAAAACAAATTTACAAGTAAATATTTTGTCCACGAAAATAGCCAACACTCATAGTCCTTACAAACTCCCCCTTTGGCATTTTCGTGTGGCAAAACCTCTCACTTACTACATGACACTTATAAAAATTAAATAAAAATACAATGATGTCCCAGACTCCATAGTGGAATTATCCTATGGTCCGGTAGATCCATCTTCGCTGCAACTTGACAAGATTGTAAGTAACTGAAACAACATTGACAAAGTATAGGACAACTTGGCATGAAAGCCTCATTGTATATTAGTTCAGTTTACATAGAAATAAGCGAAGTGTAAATAATAGTCATGTAGTATGCATTCATATCAATTAAGCTTAATAAAAATATGTTCTCCCCTTATATGCATAACAAAATAAAAACATGGAAGTAAATATTCTCTCCCCCCTTTTGACATACGAGAAGGACAAAGCATTAGACAAACAATTGAAGCTAAACTCCTCCTAAAGATATAACAGTGTAAAATCAAAGTATTGCCAAAATGCAATGTGCTTTAAACTCCCCCTAAGTTCTATGACTATCTAACTTAAAAACCAATTAAAAAAGGTAATAAATGAAAAGAGGATATAAATAATAAATTTTTTTATTTTATTTTCAAATTTGCATACATAGCCACATAAGGTATTAAACTCATTTAATTACAAACAAGCGCACAACCAATTGAGAACTCATCATTTTTTTTAACTCCAATTTTGATTATTTATCATATAAATAAATAAGTAGAATAAAATAGCTGCACACGCACACTTCGCACATATAATGACATATTGACATTTACTTAAAATAGTATACATGTTTAAACTTCATAAATATGTCAATTAATTCATTTATGATCTATCAAGAAAGACTCAAAAGAAAAAATATCACCTATCATATAAAAATATAATCAAGTCTTTCAATCTTACAAAATAAAATATATTTACTAAAAGAGGACTTAAATTTTTTCTTTTTCTTATAAATGAGGTAAATAATATATATATATTTTTTAACCTCTATTAGCTCTTTCTTTTTGTGCATTCCAAGTACAAGATTTATAAGCAATCAGTTTTTGCATAATCTTTCCTTTTTTTTTTGCACGAGCCATAAACCTAGCACGATAACTTTCACACTAGTTGTGAGGTAGCCCTCTCCGTTCATTGCGGTAGCTTCACACATCACAGTAGGTAGCCCTCTCAATACTAGGTGCCTACATACGGTAAAATTTTAGTAAGCAAAAATAGAACTCAACACAATTTTACAATCAAGATTAGTTAAAGTCCTAGAGTCTTTCAAGAAAATTCATAAACTTCAAGCATAACATATATGTGTGTTCGTGAGTGTGTGAAGAAGTTTATGTCAACATCGATCATCACATGTATACGAATATATATGTATGCACAATCCAAAATTGTAGAATAATTTATACAATAAATATCAAAATGAGTTGAGTCACTAAAAATGAGATTATATGTATGGAAATATTAAATAAGTTGAATACTCTATTGGCCAAACAAGGATTTTTTTTTTTTGGGTAATAAAATTTGAAATTCAATTTGAGGGAGAAATTCCCAAGGCACTTCTGAGATACTCAAATCTTTGAGTGTCTATGGCTTTAGTGAATATATCAGCTAGTTGTCTCTCAGTAGGTACAAACTCAAGTGTTACTATTTTCTCTTCAACTAGTTCTCGAATAAAGTGATGTCTTATGTCAATGTGCTTAGTTCTAGAATGTTGAACTGGGTTCTTAGAAATACATATAGCACTAGTGTTATCACAATATAAGGGCATCATACCTTGTGGTTGACCGTAGTCCTTGAGCATGTTTTTCATCCAAAGCATTTGCGTGCAAGAGCTTCCTGCAGCAATGTATTCTGCTTCAGCTGTAGAGAGTGAGATAGAGTTCTACTTTTTACTATGCCATGATACTAAGTTGTTTCCAATGTAGAAACAACCACCTGATGTGCTCTTCCTATCATCCTGGTTGCCTGCCCAGTCGGCATCTGTAAAACCACTTACTTCACAAGTAATGTCAGTAGTAAAATATAAACCATAATTACTTGTTCCTGAGATATACCTAATGATTCTCTTTACATTCTCTAAGTGTGATTCCTTAGGGTCAGCTTGATAACGGGCACACACACCAACACTAAAACATATGTCAGGTCTACTTGCAGTGAGGTAAAGTAAACTACCTATCATACTTCTATAAAGGGTTTGATCAACACTTTTACCTTGAGTGTCCTTTGTAATTTTTGTGCTGGTACCTAAAGGAGTTCGTAATGGCTTGCTAGTTTCAAGACCAAATCTTTTAACAAGGTTACAAGCGTACTTGGTTTGAGAAATAAATATATTATTATGAGATTGTTTGATTTGTAAACCAAGGAAGAAATTCATTTCACCTACCATGGACATTTCAAATTCATTTGTCATAACATGCACAAAATCATCCACTAGTGTACTAGATGTGGATCCAAAAACTATGTCATCCACATAAATTTGAGCAATAAAGATCTCGTCACTACTCCTTTTAATGAATAAAGTCTTATCAACTCCCCCTCGAATAAATCCCTTGTTCAAAAGATAGTTGGTAAGTCTCTCATACCATGCTCGTGGAGCTTGTTTTAAACCATAAAGAGCCTTTTTAAGTTTGTAAACATGATTTGGAAATTTCGGATCAAAAAATCCTTTTGGTTGTTCCACGTACACTTCCTCATTCAAAAAACCATTCAAAAAGGCAGACTTAACATCCATTTGATATAATTTGAACTTCATATGACAGGAAATGGCAAGTAAAATTCTAATTGACTCTAGTCTAGCTACAGGTGCAAATGTTTCATCAAAATCAACTCCTTCTACTTGCGTGTAGCCTTGAGCTACTAACCTAGCCTTATTTCTAACAACAATGTCATGCTCATCAGATTTATTTTTAAACACCCATTTTATTCCAATAACATTTTTGTTTTTAGGCTTAGGTACTAATACCCACACATGATTTCTTTCAAATTGAGCTAACTCATCCTGTATGACATTTATCCAAAATTCATCCCTAAGAGCTTCATTCACATTTTTTGGTTCAAATTGAGAAATATAGCATAAATGAGTTACCTCACTTATTTGTCTTCTTCTTGTTACCATGCTAGCATCAGGATCTCCAATTATATTCTTAATAGGATGATTTTTTGAAGTTCGAGTTGGATTTATCATTGATGAGATTGATGTTTCTTCCTTCTTTTGTTCACTTTCCTTCAACTCCTCTTCTTTTATTCCAATTGTGTCACTGGTTATTGTTAATTGAGGTGTTGTAAAATTTTCTTCATTTCCAACTTCTTCACTTGTAATCTTCTTACCTCCATCATCTATAACGACATTTATGGATTCCATAACTACATTAGTTCTACAGTTGAAGACTCTATAAGCTCTACTATTTAGAGAATAGCCAAGAAATATACCTTCATCACTTCTTGAATCAAACTTACCCAATTGTTCACGATCTCTAAGTATGTAGCATTTACTTCCAAAAATATGCATAAATTTCAGATTAGGTTTTTTACCTCTCCATATCTCATAGGGAGTTTGATTTGTACCTGGGCGAAGATAATGTGACATGCAATGTTTATAGCTTCAACCCAAAACCTTTTGAAGACTCCCTTGGCATGCATCATTACTCTTGCCATCTCTTGAAGTATCCTATTTTTCCGTTCAACTACCCCATTTGTTGAGGTGTGATAGGAGCAGAGAATTCATGAAAGATACCATGTTCTTTACAGAAGTCAGCATACTTGGTATTTTCAAACTCTTTTCCATGGTCTGTTCTCAGTCTCTTGATGGTTACTATTTTGTCACCTGCTTCAACCTGTACTCTTGTACAATATGAGATGAAAAACTCAAAAGCATATGACTTGTCTCTAAGAAAGTCTACCCACGTGTAGCGAGAAAAGTCATCTACTACAACTATGATATATTTCTTACCTCCAATACTTTCTGTTCTCATAGGACCCATAAGGTCAATATGTATCAATTCCAATACTCTGTTTGTATTTATACTCTTGATCTTCTTATGAGAAATCCTAGTTTGTTTACCCAATTGACATGGTCCACATACAGGTGTTTCAATTTTTGAAAGAATAGGTAAACCACGCACAGTCTCAATTTTGCTTAATCTAACCAGATCTTTAAAATTCATATGACCTAGCTTTTCGTGCCACAAGATAGTTGAGTCATTGCTAGCTAGGTTACATGTTACTCTGTGTGATGTATCAATACAATAACAATTGTCATGTGATCTGATTCCCTTAATCATACATTCACCATTTTGATCTGTTACAATACAGTGATTGTTTGTAAATTGCACATTAAAATCACTATCGCATATTTGACTTATGCTAATCAAGTTTGCCTTAAGTCCTTCCACATATAAAACTTCATCAAGTTTAGGGATACCCTCTATTTGAACAGAGCCTTTTCCAATAATTCTAGATGTTTTACCATCACCAAAGGTAACTGTCCCTTCATTGTATTCCTTAAAGGTTTTAAACAAAGAACGATTCCCTGTCATGTGTCTAGAGCATCCACTATCAAAATACCAAGCGGTATTTGATTTAACTTTAAATGCTATATGGGCCACAAAACAGTGCAACTCAGATTTCTTAACCTATCTTTTTTTTAATTTTGGACATTTGAGTTACTGGTTTCTTATATTCCTCTTTTTGTGTAGTTCTTGTAGTAAAAACTTTACATTTTGAATTTTTTTGAGGTATTTTAGAAACATTTGTATTCGTGATAGAATCATAAGCATAAAGAAATCTACACTTAGGTCTTATATGTCCTTTCCTACCACAATGATGACAGATGGGAACAAACTGAATTTTCTTAGAATGATAAGGTGCAAAAACTACCTTCCCTGCTCTGTTTTCACAGTTTTCAAAATTAGCGTGAGCGGTTTCCAAACCAACGTTCCAATAAGCTCCTCGTCAATCAGATCGTTCACAGATCAACTGCAAAATAGTTAGCACAAAAACACAAGTGCCCGTGTGTGTTCTAGAACGGATTTAACAATGAATAATCCTAACTAGATGATTTAAAACAAATTTCATTTAAACCAAATCAACTAGTATATTCTAGGGCAAAAAGATTACGCATAATTTCAATAAAAATAACTTCTTTGAAATTTAATAATTAAATCAAATAATCATGATCGTTCATAAAATTATTTAATTTAAATACCTATAAATCAAATTAATAAGAATTAAATTAATTAATATAAATCAAAAGCATATATATATTAGTTACCTTTTCTCCCTCCTGCGTAGCTTTCAATATATATATATAACTATATGTAAAGTTAATCAAAAGCATATATATATTAGTTACCTTTTCTCCCTCCTGCGTAGCTTTCAATATATATATATAACTATATGTAATGCCCAATATATATATAACATCTCAGTGATAAAGACCCTTTGTTCACCAGTTCATTTTGGAAGGAGTTATTCCGACTACAAGGAATTGAGTTTTGTTTTTCGTCATCCTATCACCCGTAGACAGATGGGCATACAAAGGTAACTAACAATGGACCCCCAAAACAATGGACCCGTTGGCTATCATGGGTAGAGTTTTGCTACAATACTAGTTGGCACTCTTCTACTGGATTCACACCATTTGAAGTGGTATACGGGCGCCGACTACCGGTTCTAACATACTACGAGCCAGGATTTGTTCGGGAGGATGAAGTGGATCAAAAGATGCAATTAAGAGATCAAATTCTACGCCAACTACAACAACAACTCTCCAAAACCAAAGAAAGAATGAAGGCGACATATGACAAAGGAAGGGAGGATCGATAATGTGAAGTAGGCGATTGGGTCTACCTTAAATTACAACCTTATCGGCAACATTCGTTGACAGGTGATCGAAGGCACAAACTATCTGCTAAATATTATGGGTCTTACCAAATTATTAAGCGCATTGGACCGGTAGCATACAAACTGTTCTTACCTGAAGGAAGCAAAATTCACCCTGTGGTGCATATCTTGCTAATTAAGAAACAACTCAAAAGTAACTTCATAGTGGCAGAGACTATGCCAGAAGAATTGGATGAAACCGACGTACTCCCTAACAACCTTGTGGACAAGGCCACTTTCAAGGAGGATGGAATGTTACGTGTAATTAGTTTGCATAATTATTTTATTTTTCTTTCATATTCAGTTAGTTATGTACCATGTTTTTAAGATAGTGGTCATGATAGAGTAATGACCTTGTGGATATAATAGTGGTTTTATGGACAAGTCATTATCCCATAATTTAAGTTTTAATTTGCATTTTCTTAGGAAGTAATAGGTTGTTCAATTATTTCTTTTAATTATCAAAAATATGTATAAAAAAAGTGAATGAGAATGAACATGAACTTTTTTAACCAAATTAAACTATCTTATAGTCATAAAATTTTATCTCTTTGAGAGCTTCTTCACGACCGAGATTATACCACGTCGAGGCAAAGACCAAGCGAGAGCTCGATACTACCGGGTACGTAAGAGAATGCTTCTCACTTGACTTCAAATCTTCAAGTTGGTAACCTTGATGAAGTAATTAGTGTAGCACTCATTCATCATTTGCTTTGTAGAGGCCAACGGAATGGGTCAAACTAGAGACCATCGACGGATGGTTGGGAACTGAAGGCATGCAACTAGGGTTGGGCTAGAGGCAAGCTGCAGAGACAGAGGAATCCACGAGTGGAGTTTCTGAATAAATATATTAGAAATGGAAAAATGAGAAGAAACAACTAGGGAAATAAAAAAAATTGCAGAGTAAGTTTGTGAAAATGAAAAAATAAAACTACGAGATTCAAATGAAAAAAATTGATTTTTTTAATAATAATACACACAATATATTATTTGATATTGATTTTAAAAAAATTATTAATATATAACTAAATAACATTTATTTAATAACTATAATTATAAATTTATTTATTTTAAATAATTTTTATAGTTTAAACTATTGAGACTAGCTATATTCATTTTTGGGGTATCAATTTCAGTGGGAGTGGGGCAACTTTCCGATGAGGGGTGTGTATATAGGTGGTAATGAGAGTAGGGTTGTAATTAATTTTTGGGGTTTGTTTCATTAAGGGGGGAGGGTTGTACGTGGGTGAAATTCTAAAAATACCGGAATAAATATGGTTAAATCATAATTGTCCTTACAATACACATGGGATCCTGTTCCTATTTATATCAGTACAGGATTATTTAAAAAAAATAGTATAACAATAGAATTTATATGTTATTTTAATGAAAGTTACATAAACCTAACTACCATTCACCCCACCTATTACTCAAATGCAGACACCATTCTTAAATCTTATTTGCCTAATTAGGGATTGGCAATATCAAAAAATTAGAAAATCACAATGATATAATACAAAACCAATCAAACCCCTCCCGTACGTTGAGGCTATGTGAGTCTCATGCGTTCACTAGCAAAGCTCATAAATAAGTACACTTGGATTCATTCCTGCAAATAAGGGTTTAAGGTCTTAGAGATACAGTAACTATAATGATACTAGTATTGAAATGATTTAAGTAAGTTATATTAATCATTTAATTTGATAGAATTCAAATTTGGATAATTTTTTAAGAAGAAAATTAAAAATATATATTATTTAAATTAAAAACAATACAAACGGTGAATAAAGAAGAAAAAAAAATTGGAAGTCTAATGTCTGCAATAAGCTAGCTGTTCGAATGATGGGTTCATGATAACGGTAGCAATAGAGAGAAAGATAGCGAGTTAAAGAGATAAAGAGAAGGTGGAGGACAGAAAGAGAGAGAGAAACAATGAGAGACAAAGAGAAAGTGGACGAAATTTTATGGAACTTATTAATGTTATTTTCAAAGTTATATAAAATTAAACGTAAAAAATAAATGATAAAAATTATTCTCATAAATTTAATTATAAGAATATGATTTTAATATTAATTTTATAAAAATAATAAAAAATAAAAAATATGTGATCTGTTGAAAAGTTAAGATTATACCACACTAAGGCAAACCGTTTGACTATGTTTCACACCAAGATTAATTAATTTAAAAGATTAATGAAGTTATTTATTTTTTAAAAAAATTTGTCATGTGACAGGCTGTATATGAATAAAAATATTATTAAAAAAATTAAACATCTTTATTTTGTTTATATAAATTATTTTAGGTCACACAACTTAACAGCAGATTATCACCTACAATTATTACTTATGTTTTGGAAAAAAAAAAATATTACTTCTTATGTGCATTATGAGAAGGCAAGAACCTCATTTTTACTACAATTTCGTACCTAAGCATTAATTTATATATTATAATATAATTATTTTTTTATTAATTAATAAATAACTTCACAATTATTTTAAAATCTTATATTTTTATCTTTACACTTAATTCAAATATCTACACAATATTTAAAACATAAAGTATTCCTCCACAAATTTAATATCCATATACTTACAATGAATCCACACAAAAAGAATCATGATTCTTTAATAATTTATTTATTTATATTTATTTTTAAATTTTAACTTTCTATTTTATACCTATTAGATATAATAAATTTGAAAGTATTAATAAAAAAATAACGTTTTAATTAATAATATATAACTTTAATTTGATAAATAAAAATAAAAAATAAGTAAATAATCTCATTAGCACGAAAAACACCTAACCTTTCGACATTTTGGTGGAAGCTATGGGCCTATCGTGACTTTATGCTTGCAAGTCGTGACACAAGAGGTTTTGTTTCAAAAGCATTTTGGATCGGTTATTTAATTAGTTCAATGAATGATGTGCCGATTTATTAATACGAACAATATTTACGTAACAAAGTGTTAAAAGTTTCTCTATTAAAATTACATTTTATAAATATCATTTTTATTTTTAATAAATTAGTTTTATTATACTTCGATTATTACTTTTATAAGTACTTGTCAACGTATGTTGCAATAAATTAGAAGAAAAGACAAATTAGTTTATTAAAATATGACAGTTAATTTACTTACTGATATAATGATAAAATTACAAATTTTTATTAAAAATTATGTGTTTGAATTAAAATAATTTTCATTGGTTAAAAAAAATTATATGCCGACAATTTTTGATAGCTCCCTCTAATGAGTGGTAAGGATAATACTAAGAGATAAAATTTCATTATTAATTATGTTTGTTTGGGTTGATAATGATTGGAACAGTTTTATATAATATTAGTGAGGATGCTTTTATATGTAAGTGTGTAGTTAAGATTTAGAATACTATTAATATAAAAGATAAAATAAGATTTTAATATTTGATTAATATTGAGTAGTATAATCAATAACAAATAATAACTTACGTTGTAAATATTATTACAAAAAGTAGTATTTAAGTCGATATCTAAAGTTGATTTTTTATAATAAATTTAAAATCGGTTCGGTGTAGAACCGACGCTAATCACGTAGGACGTAGTGTCGGTTGATGTATCGAATCGATGCTACACGTGGACGTAACATCGGTTCCAAGTGTCAACCTATGTTACGCTACATGGATAGCGTCAGTTCTACGTATCAACTAACGTTACACACGTGGATAAAAAAAATTCTCTTCTTTCTTTCCTAGATAGAAACTATTTCAAGCGCTGCATAATTCTCAAAAACCCATAACCTCGTCTATTTTTCTTCCATTTTTTCTCATTTTTCGACCACCTATGACCACACATTCCAGCACTGATTAGTGAGTTTTCTTCCTCTCTAACTAATCTTTTAGATCCTTTATTTTTTTAGCAAAATACTTAAAAAAAAATTATACCCATTTCTCACTTACAAAACACTATTTTTTCTTCATTTTATTCTTGTAAGTATTTCTATTAATCCTACACATTTATTATTCGTATTTTTTTCTGTTATTATGTGTATAAATTTTTTTATTATATATGTAGGTTTGTATTATAACATCAGAAGAAGAATATGATAATTTTGAATAACATAGAACAACATCGTGATAATTTTTCTACTATTAATTAATATTTTATTTTAAAATTTTTTATATTATTTAAACTATTTGTTAAACATATTTTTTTCTGCTATTATTTAGTGATTGAATACATGTTTTAATTTGAATATAATAGAAAATGAATAAATTTTATAAAAATTAAAAATTTAAAGTCGATTCATCGCATGAACCGACTTTACGTTTAAAATCATTTCATTTAAAGTTGGTTCAACGAACCGATTTTAATACCTTTTTTTTAATAGTGAAACATTTTTCACATATAAGTTGAGTATTCTTTCCACTACCTCCTTCGAGAAAATACCTTTTCGATTCATAATTCCTTATTTAGCCATACAAGCAAAGAGAGAATTATTTAATGTTTTGTGAATATGTGAAGATAAATATTTAATCCTTAATGGTAAAAATGACAAAAAAATTATTTGTGAGAAATATATTTGAAAAATAATGATTAATTTTATGAAAATCGATTATAAATAGTGGTAAAAATAACAAAAAAAAATTGTGAGAAATATATTTGAAAAATAATGATTAATTTGATGAAAATTGATTAGGATCACTTACGTACACATTTGATATAAATAATTTTGTGTAATGGTAAAGATAATCATAATTTTTTGTAAAAGATAATATAGTCAAAATCATTGCGTATATCTAACGTCGTTTAGGAAGTTAAGTGATGTAGTATTTATAACGGGTGTTTTATTGCGTATATTTATTATATCTAACGTCGTTTATATCCTTATGACTATATAAGCCTCTTTAATAAGGGTTGTATGATGCATTTATTATACATATTTTACACTACTTTTAAAGTTAAATGTTATGTTATTCATAAAGAAATATATCCTCTTTAATAATAAGATGCTTTTTAAATTTATCCCAAAAACAATGCATAAAAGATACGTTAAATCGGTGAATATGAACGTAGGCTTGTTAAACTTATAATTTTGATATAAAATAAGTAATATTGTAAGTAAAGTGGAGTCTCCATGTATCGAGGAATAGTCCATTAATACATGGTAAGTGTAACAAAATATAAAAATTAAAATTGTGTGTAAGTATTATTAGTTTTTTTTATTAAAGTATAATCATAGTTAAGCTTGTCTACGTTATCATATTTCTTTTTGTTTTAAATATAAAATAATAATTTTTAACTAAATTAATTAATAGCCATATAACATAAATAAAATGTGTGATATTGATTGTATAAAGAATGTTAAATTATATAGTAGAAAAATAGCATATAGATATTAAAAAATAAAAATTGTTCAAAAATAAAAATAAGATGATAAGTTATTATATTTTTTTATATAACAAGTATAATTAAGTTGTAATTTAATAACTTATAAATATTGAAGTATTTAAAGTCAATAATTTAATATATTTAACTAAAAATGTGTGTATTTATTATAACTATCTTTTGTAATAATTAATAGTTATATATTTAGTTTTATATTGAAATTTTTATTTCATAATTTAAAATATTATATATTCATATAAAATTAAAATTTTATTTTAAGTTATTTTTATTTATTTATGTATCTTTATAACAACAATACTAGAAAATATAATAACAAATTATTTATATAATTAATAATTTTGAAAAATTATTTATGTGTGGTTTAGTTAGTAAGTATTATTTTTCTTAATTGTGATATTTGATTTAGATAATAAAAATAAAACATAATTAATAAATAACAAATTTATTTAGGTATAATTTTATTCGTATATAAGTATATAAATGATATAATTATAACCACATAATTTAGTATTAAGTATAAAATACTCTATATAAAAAAATAAAAATTCAAGCATTACTATTATTATAATATATAATTTAATATTATTATTGTATGTATTTTTATTTGAAAGTAATGCTTTAAAATTTTTTTTTTTACATCATAATATAAATTTGAGATTATAACTATAAAAAATTTATTTCTTATATGAGTACACATATAACCACATAATTTAATAATAAGTGTAAAATATCATTAAAAAAAATTAAATGATATTTCAAAATACATAATTTTAATGTTATTATTATGTACATTTTATTTGAAAATGGTTCTTTGAAAATCTACTTTTCAAATCATATTATAAATTTGAATTTATAATTAAAAAGATTATTTAATAGAAAAATCACGTAATTGTAACCACTTAATAATAAAATATTTTATAAAAAAAATTAAAAAATTAAAAAAATTAAATATTAATATTATTATAATATATAATTTTTATATTATTATTATATATATTTTTATTAACAAATTATGCTTTAAAAATCTTTTTTTTTCCAAAAAAATGGCTTTTATATATAAGCATATAAGTTTACAACTGATTAAGTCATAATCATATAATATACTATACTGATAATTATCAGTATAAAGCATTCAAAAATTAAAATATTAATATTATTATAATATATAATTTTATTATTATTATTACATGTATTTTTAATAAAAATTAATGTTTTAAAAATTTATATGTTTGTTTTTGTTAAAAAATATATCTGTTTAAATCATGTATAAATATGACTAGTATTAGAAAAAATAAATTTGAAACATAAACAACGACGACCAAATCACCATTTATAATTGAAATGTATAAAATACTATTAAACGCCTAAAATAATGGTGCATTATAGTCGGTGGCGTAGGAAGGGGGTGGCTGTGTGATCTAACTCAAATTTTACTAATCTAGTTATAGTTAAATTTAATTTATCTAAATTTTATATGAGAAAAATGCAGCTAAATAATTTTTAAATGGAAAAGATTGAAAACTGATTTATTATCCTTTTAAAAATTAAAAATATATTTAT
Source organism: Hippophae tibetana (assembly GCA_037013495.1). Classification (NCBI taxonomy): domain Eukaryota; kingdom Viridiplantae; phylum Streptophyta; class Magnoliopsida; order Rosales; family Elaeagnaceae; genus Hippophae; species Hippophae tibetana. The sequence goes on from CM072803.1 coordinate 84,949,171, forward strand.
AATTTTTTTGAAAAATAAAAATGTTAGTAGAATTTTAATTTTGATTTTATTTATGTAAAAAATAGTGTTTTTTGTTTACGATTTTTAATAATAAAAAAAATATTATATATAATAAATATATTTTATTACATGAACTCACGTCGTGTCAGTAAGCTATTTCATGAATTAGATAAATTTGATATTTTTAACTTATTAGCTCATTTGATATGTTTATTTGTTAACGTAAGTGAATAAAAATATAACAAATTTCTTGTAATTTTTTTTCTTCCTTTTTTGAAATATTTTACAACTTTTTATTAGTTTATTTGTTATTTGTTATTTTTTAATTTAATTATTTATTTTTTAAAATTATATTATTAACCTCTAGTTATTTAAAAGGTAAATTTAATTTGAAATTTCTTTAAAAACATAGCGATTAAAATTGTGGAATATATGATTTGTTTAGTATTATGATAATAAAACTTATTTTTTTTTGTTTTTAATCATAAGTTTAAATCATACCCAACAAATTATTTAATTTTAAAAAAAATACTATAAAAGAGAATTAGTATGATACAATAACTCATTTCTAAGAGAGAGAAAATCCCAACAATTCTCACACATGTTAAACGTTTAAACTAGATTTTATGTGCAGAATAGAATTAGTGATAACACAAGGCCACGACTATAAATTCGTAAAGTTAAATAACTGCTAAACTTTTAAATTTTCAAACGCATATCAATATTAAATTCTAAGCACAGTTTATATATATATAATATAAAAACAAATATATATATTATATATTCAGTTGCACCCAATAATTTTAACCAATTAATTAAACTAATAGTAATACCAGCATTGGTTATTTAAGAAAATTTGTAGACAAACTATTCAAAAATTTCCATAAAAGTTAATTGTAAAAAAGCATATTAATATTATATGATAAAATATATAATGTTATATTCAAGAAAATATTCTAAATATCAATCTAAGTAATTATTTTAAATCGTAAATTACTATATGTATATGTATTTATGTGTGTTGATTTTTGTCTTTGTTTTAATAATTATTAATTTTAAATTATAATAACATTAATTCAATGATTTTATATATACCATATTAGATTTATTTAAAACTATTTCGCTTATTAAATATTTAAAAACAAAGTAGAGAGATATTGTGAACTCAAAAAATCACAACAGTAAAAGTAATAACTTAATTAGAGCTAAAGTCGTCATCTAGAGTTAAGAAATAAATTTAAACCGAATTAAAAAAATTAAAATGTATCATATAATTCAATTTAATTTATCATTTATTTTGATCAGATATGATTTATAAAAAAATTTATTTATTTAAAATGGATTTCTAATAAACAACTGGTAACCATAACGAGTAAAAGGGTAAAGAGTACTAATAGTTTGTTATTTTTGAAAATTAATAATTAATTTGAATTTTTTAAAATAATGTATGTTAAATTCTATAATCTATAAAAATTAATCAAATTAATTTAATTTCTTAATTTAACCAATTCATACAATAAATATATAAAAATACATTTTTTTAGTTGTATATTACAAGTCATGTAAAAGTTATGTATGAATTTCACCAATTTTAATATCTAATAATTACAACAACTTAATATTAATTAAATTATATGATTAATATACTAACTTAATGTTTATAAAATTAATATATATTTTTATCACATGATACTAATACTTGTAGCACCTTTTTCTCACAACAGTATGCATATTATTTAAACAAACATATATATAACTATAATATTTTTTATATAAAATATGTTAAAAATTTGACATAAAATATAAATACAATAGAATATAAAAATATAAATGTTAAATTTAAGTCTAATTCTATCTCAAAATCTAAGATGAAAAATTGTTCTCATTTTATATATGAGGTGTATACTTCACGCTAAGTCAATATAAGATTTTTTAATACTCCCTTTCGTATCGACAGTTCATCGATAGACGATGGTGTACTTACAATTACGTGTCACGGAATGAGCTTGACTACTTTGATATCATGTTAATTTTGGGTATAATTTTATCTCAAAACTCAGGTTATAAAGTATCCAAATTTAAGTTCAAATTTAACATGATATTAAAGCAGACAAACTCATTCCGTTGCACGCAATTGTAAACCTACCATCGTTCATCGATGAATTGTCGATGTGAGAGAGAATGTTAAAAAATCTCACTCACATCAATTGAGCATGAAATATCTAACTAATATATAAATGAATATAATATTCTATATCATAATTTGAATTTTGAGATGAAATTAAATTCAAAATTTAATAATAAATATAATATATTTAATGTTAAAAAATAGATTCATATCTCTATCACTATTTTTATTAATATTAGACCTAATATATAATTTTATAATTATTATCATTATATCTTCCATGGATATACCATTTCAAGTATATTATGTTGAATATAATAGGATTAAACATATATCAATCTAAAAATCAAGAATCTTATTTTAGAGATAAGTGTTTAATTTATTTTTAAGTAATAAAGTTATTGTGTGATCAAAGTCTATTTAATTGAAAAACTATTGATTTTAATTTGATATATGTAAAATTTATTTAAAAAAAATAAGTTAATCAGTACCTTAAATTATGAATAACTTACCAATTATCATCCATCAAATTTTATAAATATATAATCAAAATTAAATTACTTTATTATTTTTAAATAAAATAGAGTCGATTATGTATAATTTTTGCTAATATAAATTCACCTAATCTTTTAATTTTAAAAAATATATTATAAAATTACAATATGTATATATATTAATAATTATTATTTTTAAAATATAATAATTTTATTAACATAATTATATTTTATAAGCTAAATGTCCAAAACTAGTAATAGGTAAACTGTTCATAACCCATAAAAAAATAAAAAATAAAAAATAAATTAACGAAGCTTTTGGTGGGTGGGTGGTGCGAAAACGAGGGCTCTTCTCTTTTCCGATTCTCCGCCTCTCCCTCTCAGGTATACACCCTCTTCTCGATCTTCTTTGAGAAGCCCCTCGATCTGTAAGGTAATTTAGTTATCTCTTTAGAAAAAATTATTTTATAACGCAATGCGTTGAAATCAAGTAAATAAATTTGCAGAATTTTTGGGTACAAATTTGCTCGAATTGTGTTTCCAGAAATGCATAAACCGTAGATCTCGTTTTCCCGCTTCTATGTATGTGAGATTTTGGAAGTGCTTCGGAGGGGTAATTATGTCGGTTTGGTTATAGATCTTCAGGTTTTTGTTTGGTTAAACTGAAGCTCGATTTGCGAGGTTTTGGATTAGAGTTGGTATAAATCAAGGAGAATCAGAGCGTGTTTGCACTACGATCCAGGGGAATCTTTAGAGGGATCAGGCTTGGGTCGATGGCTTCCAGTCCTCGTCCATTTCAGGTGGAGGATCAAACCGACGAGGACTTTTTCGATAAATTGGTGGACGATGATTTTGAGCCATCTGGCACGGGCTCCATATCCAATGAGGTAAACGATTCTGATGATGCCAAGGCGTTTTCCAATCTGAGTATGACTGATGTTGCTTCTGTAGATGGGGATTCAGGTGGATGTGAGTCTGAAGCGAAGAACCAAAAGGGAGTTCAGGATGCTACTGTAGAAGAGAGAAGACCATCGTTACCTTCAATATCAATCGGGTCAGATAACACAGACGAGTCTGATAATGATGGGGAAGGATCTAATTTTGTTTCGGATTCGACAGTGGGCACTAATAACGAATCCAGGAGTTCGGGGGTTAAGGTGATTGGGTGGAATTCTTTTTACGCAGGTTTTGCGCATAAAGGGGATCGTGGATTTGGCTCGTATTCTGATTTTTTCAGTGAATTGGGAGGTGAATCGGTTGATTTTCCCAGTAACATGGGCGAGATTTTGACAGCTGAATCTAAAAAAAATTCTGGTAATGAGCAGCATAAACCTGAGAACTTGAATGATTGGATTAATCACGCAGATTATCAAGGTGGTGAAGCTTACGGTGAATCTGTTGATCAGAATACAAATGGTCAGGATCCAAATAGTACCGAGTATTGGGAAAGTCTCTATCCAGGCTGGAAGTACGATTCCAACACAGGGCAGTGGTGTCAAGTGGGTGCTGAGGCTTTTGATGCAGCAGCAAATGCTCAAGGTGACTTTCTCACTAATGCGTCCAGTGAATGTACTGCTGTTTCTGATGTTAAATCAGAGGTTTCCTATGTGCAGCAAAGTCTTAAGTATGCTGTGGGGAATGTAACTGAGACCAGAATGAGCGATAGGGTGTCTAATTGGAATCAGATCTCTCTAGAGAACAATGGCTACGCGGAGCATATGGTATTTGATCCTCAATACCCTGGTTGGTATTATGATACAATTGCCCAAGAATGGCTTACACTGGATAGTTACACATCATCTGTTCAATCTACTGCTCAAGACAGCCGCGACCATAATCAAAGTGGATTTAACTCAAATAGTGTTTATTCTCAGAATGATAGTAATTTATATGGTCAGTATAGTGAAATTAACCATTATGGATCACAAAATATTGGTACCCATGATCAACCTAGCAGCTCGGCCAAGCCTTACAGTAGTAGCAGCCAGCAGAAGTCAAATTTATGGCGAGCTGAAGCCATGACTCAGACTTCAGCTCACTCAACCTTCGGGGGAAACCAGCACTCAGACCATTCCTATAGCTCAAATTTTTCTGCAAACAGTGATCAGCAGAAGTCTTTTAATTCCTTTGGAGTTGTTCCCTCGCACAACATATCTAGTCATGCTGAGGGTGTTGGGTTACAAAGATTTAACCTTGATGGAAACTTAAGTCAGAGATATAATCAAGAAAATGCTAAGCTTAATGAACAAACGCTATTCTCTAATGACTTCTATGGCAGCCAGAAATCTGTAAATTTTGCTCAACAATCATTTCAGAGTAACAATCAGTTTTCTTATTCTCCAAATGTAGGAAGATCATCTGCTGGTCGTCCTCCACACGCCCTAGTAACTTTTGGGTTTGGTGGGAAGCTTATTGTAATGAAGGACAGTAGTAATGTTAGAAACTCACCATATAGAAGCCAGGTTAGGCATTTAAACCTCTTTGCAGTTTTATTACGCTTTTTCTCTCCCTCTCTCTTCTACGCTGCAAGAAAAGAAAAAAAACATGTTTTTCTAGATTTTAAATGTTGGATAGATGTCTTCTATTTACAAATGAGGCTTTTACGTACTGCATTTTCACATTTTTGAGTCATAAAACTTGAGCTTTTGCTGAAAGTGGAGCATACAACTTCACTGTTTACATTGATGTCTAAAATGGGCTGACCAAGCCTGTATTTCACACATGAAGGATACTATGGGAGGCTCCGTTTCTGTTCTGAACTTGATAGAAGTTGTCACGGGTAACACTGATGCTTCAAGTGGCGGAATAGATTCTTCTAGCTATTTCCATGCTTTGTGCCAACAATCATTTCCTGGTCCACTGGTTGGTGGAAATGTTGGAAGTAAGGACTTGAGTAAATGGATAGATGAGAGGATTGCAAACTGTGAATCACCCAACATGGACTATAGGAAGGGAGAAGTATTAAAATTGCTGCTTTCTTTGCTTAAGATAGCCTGCCAACACTATGGAAAACTCCGTTCTCCTTTTGGTTCTGATGCCATACTGAGGGTAACTCATTCTCCCCTCATTTTTTTTATAGTTAATCCATTATCTCAACTTGATTTAATGTTTGTTCACTGGTATTGTGTTTTTTTCTTTCCATTTTTTCCCTGGTATTGCTTAAGATAGCCTGCCAACACTATGTTTTTGTTATTTTATTTGTTATTCTATACGTGTAAAGTTGCTTATGTGCTCATTAGTTATTGTCTTCACCATATCTATTTACTTACGGGATCCTCTATGAAATACTGGAAATTATTGAGTTTTCTTGTTTTCGAAGTTCCCTTCTTCCGTCCCCCCCCCCCCCCCCCCCTCTCCTTTTACCCTGTGATGCAGCTCTAAAGCTGTACATTTGATGAGATATGTATTAAGGATTGGCAAGACGCCATTAGTTCTCATTATTTGCTTTTATTTTAGAAACTTTACCTGGCAAGAAATGGGCTGTAAAAAAGCTATTTTATGGTCAAGAAGTTTTGGGCAGCCCAAGGGGAAGCTGTAGTCTGTATAAACCTAAAAGTATATGTTGGAATGATTGGTGTCAATTATGAAATACCTAGATTCACTCAAAAAAATTATAATGTAATGCTTAATGTAAAAATTCTGTTTTGGTTCATATTTCAAATTTATTGATGTAGCCTTTAGATTGAAATTCATACTTTTTTGTCTCAATCACGTAAGCCTTGTAAATAAAGCGTAGCAAAAATTGTGTAAAATCCACATGATGGTATTACTAACAGTGCATCTGGGTATGCTTTGGGTTGTTTTTTAATAGGAGAATGACACTCCAGAATCTGCAATTGCTAAACTTTTTGCTTCTACAAAGAGGGGTGGTTCTCAATTTGGTGACTATCGTGCTGTCTTGCATACAATGCCTTCTGAAGGACAAATACGGGTCTGGATTTAGTTACCTTTTTCTATCATTGTTCTCTTTCCCTTTCCATTTGTATAATGTTACAAATTTTGGTAAATGCTTCAGGCAACTGCTTCTGAGGTTCAAAACCTTCTTGTTTCGGGAAGAAAGAAAGAGGCTTTAGAATGTGCACAAGAAGGTCAATTGTGGGGACCTGCACTTGTCATTGCTTCACAGCTTGGTGATCAGGTTTGTTGTCCAGTTTACAGTATGGCTGACTTTTTTCAGTTGCTATATGTGGTGTGCTGTTATGATTGTCTTGAAGCTTACACTTTCTTTCCTTATATTCTTTTCTTTTCGGTGGGACTGGCTTTCTCCAACCAATTCAGTTCTACATCGAGACTGTCAAGCAAATGGCACTCCGACAGCTGGTTTCAGGGTCTCCTTTGCGGACTTTATGTCTTCTAATTGCTGGGAAACCAGCAGAAGTATTCTCTACAGATACCACTGGTAGTAGCCTCTCAGGTGTTGCACATATGCCTCCCCAGCCTGCACAGGTGAGATATTTGGGAGGTTTGCAGTACCTGCTTACTTTATTCTATCTTTTATCTTACAGTACCTCCTGCCAAAGGAAAAAAGAAAAGAAATATCATATCTAACAACCATAAACTCTAAACAACAAAAAATGAAGGAGCTTCCCCCTTGAATTGGGGAGGAATCAGACCAGCCCATATCCTCCCCAATTCAAGAGGAGGATGCTATTTTTTGTTTGTTGTTTAGAGTTTAGGAGGTAACTGTTTGTGTAGTTTTTACCAAAAAATAAAATATTTAACATCAATATTGAAAAGTAAGTGCCTGTGTTGAAATTAGGTAAAACATTCACTTAGATGAACCTGAGAGTAGAAGGGAATCAAATTGCAATATTATTACTCTATTTGTTTGTCCTTCTTGGGGATTATTAGTGCAGAAGTGCTGTGAATTCAAGATAATTTAGCCAATATATGCTTATGATGTTACAAGCTCGTATTCTTGATGTCTGTCTCGGGATGTTCACCATTTTCCTGACAGTTTGGTGCTAACGTTATGCTCGATGACTGGGAGGAGAACCTGGCTGTTATAACTGCTAACAGAACGAAAGATGATGAGCTAGTCATTATACATCTTGGAGATTGCCTATGGAAGGAAAAAAGTGAGGTGGTGTATCTAACACTTAGCTTATCTAAATCCTTATGGAACATGTTTATCCTACTCTGATACAAGTACTAATGTTTTAGATTGCTGCTGCGCACATATGCTATTTAGTTGCGGAAGCAAACTTTGAATCATACTCCGACAGTGCAAGACTCTGCCTGATTGGAGCAGATCATTGGAAATTTCCTAGAACTTATGCTAGTCCAGAGGCTATTCAGGTGCTTTCTGATTTTGTAATCTAGTACAGATTATCTGTAAATTTCATGACAATTAGTAGATTGTGTTAATTTAATTTGAACTTGTTAGTTTTGATGAACCTCAAATCCAGTACACTTTCAATGATTCTGAAATAAAATTCAATTATTAGCTAATGTAGGTCATAACCTCTTTAACTAACATAATGCCTTAAAAAGTTACTAGTGATTTAATTGCATTCCTTGTTTTCCTATATAATGATAGTTTTAAGTATCATGAAAAAGAGAGGCAGCCAGTTGCTTGCATGATACATGTATGCCTCAGTGCTTGCACGTTTTGTGTGTTCTTTGTGTAAATTACTAGCCTAAAGCAAAGTTATCTAGTATCTTAAGCCTTACATAATTTCTAATATTATATTTTCATCTCAAAAGAGATTATATTTGGTTCGCTTTCCCTGAGTAACGGTTACAGTTGGAACAATCTCTGTCTCTTTTTGTAAGTAACGGGTAGGGAAGGAAAGGCAAAAGGGCAGTAAAAAACTTGTGCCCAATGTTAACATTGAAATTACATGTTTAAAATTTTAGTTGTAACTTTTTTTTAAAGAACTGAATAATTAGTTTCTCAAGCATAGTAGGATACTATTATTGCTATCACCCCTGTGAATGTTGCCCACTTTCTCTACTCCTCTCTAATTATATCCATAATGTTGACTTTGATATTTTGCAAGCCTTGCTTTTAGCATTCTAGGATAATTTTGTTGTAATTTAACATATTTAAGTTATTCTCTTGTGATTTGTCATTTTGTCTTACTCTAGTGAGCTGAAGCTGAGAATATGAAGTTATCAATTATCAACCTAGTATCTCTCTGAAACAAATTTCATTTCTGCTATTTATATTAATGGTTCCTTGTTAAAAGTCTCTACTGAATCTAACCTAATGGGCATTATAGAGGACCGAGTTATATGAATATTCAAAGGTGCTTGGGAACTCTCAGTTTATAATGCTACAATTCCAACCGTATAAACTGATCTATGCACACATGCTAGCTGAAGTAGGAAAAGTATCTGATTCGTTGAAGTAAGTACATTACCCTTTATTTTTTCTTCCAAAATCCTTCTTTTGTTAATTCCATCTGAGGATTTATTACCATGTCTTTTCTTAGCAAAAATCGGTATGTCCAGGTACTGTCAAGCCATGTTGAAGTCTCTGAAAACTGGTAGAGCACCTGTGATTGAAATATGGAAGCAATTGGTATTGTCTCTTGACGAGAGGATTAAAACCCACCAACAGGTTCTTTTTCTTTATATAACTTGCATCTTCTGTGTTCTTGGGAAATTATTATTATCCCTCTCACTGCACTCTTTTTGGCAGGGTGGATATACAACAAATTTGGTTCCTGCAAAATTAGTTGGCAAATTACTCAACTTTTTTGATAGTACTGCACATCGTGTTGTTGGTGGTTTACCACCACCTGCACCATCTACATTGCATGGAAGTGTTCAAGGTAATGAACATTTTCACCAACCAATGGCGTCAAGAGTGTCGAGTAGTCAATCAACAATGGCAATGTCATCATTGATACCTTCTGCCTCAATGGAGCCAATGAGTGAGTGGGCTTCTGCTGGCAGTAAAATGGCAATGCATAACAGAAGTGTTTCAGAGCCAGACATTGGCAGAACACCTAGACAGGTGTAATTACTATTTAAACACTATATTTTCGGTCTTTTATTACTAATCTATTTTGCATATATTTGTGTTGGTAGTACATGATTGTTGCATTTAGCTTTACCTTATGTGGATGCTCTAATTTTATCTAGTATCTATGATATCTTGCTGACTATGATTTGGCCAATTCAAAGGAAATGAACTCGCCTGATTCGCAAGAGAAAGTGTCTGGCTCGGGGGGAGTATCTCGCTTTCGTTTTGGTTTTGGCTCGCAGTTATTACAGAAGACAATGGGGCTAGTCTTGAGGCCTCGCCCTGGGCAACAGGTAGTCTTGCAAATGTATTTTAGATTTTGGGGTGCCCTCTCTATCTTCTTCTTCTGGTAGAGATGAGAGTGATGCCAATTGTCACATAAATACGTATTGCTAATGTTTCCTTTCATGGTTCACTCTCATAATTGTTTATTTGTTATGACTTCTGAAGGCTAAATTGGGTGAAAAGAACAAATTCTATTACGATGAGAAGCTGAAGAGATGGGTAGAGGAAGGTGCTGAACCACCTGCTGAAGAATCCGCACTGCCACCTCCGCCAACAACCGCACCCTTTCAAAATGGTGTTTCTGATTACAATGTCAAATCTGCAATGAACAAAGAAGGGTCTCCTGACTTGAATACTTCAATTTCTGCAGAATCATCTTCTGGGGTCCCACCTATTCCTCCCAGTTCAAATCAATTCTCTGCTCGTGGAAGGATGGGTGTTCGGTCAAGGTGAGCTAATGTTGTTTAGTTGCTTATTGTTTGTGTCAGAGTGCTGACTCCTCCTTGAAGATAAAGAATCTATTTGAAAGTTGGTGCAGGCCTTGTTTGCTGCCAGATGACTGGAATTTTTAATTTGTATCATTCTGGTGCAAACACTTGTTTGATTATTTCAAGATATCTTTAAATACTAATTTGAGTGGTTACCTATTTGCCTCACAAAGCTTTATTCAAAAGTATGTAACATGCAAATGTCTATAGGGCATTTTCCATTTTACTCGTGTTAATAGAAATCTGAAACACCAAAATCTAGAGCTTCTGTACTTATCCTATATGATTTGGTTACATTTCACATATTCAATGTGGATATTTGTAGGTATGTTGACACTTTCAATTCAGCTGGTGGAAGCCCAGCAAAAATGTATCAGTCACCTTCTGTACCATCTATCAAGCCTGCCACTTCTTTCAATGCAAAGTTCTTCATTCCTACCCCAGCATTAGGGGAAAAGACAATGGAGAGTATAGCAGAAAGTGTGCCAGACGTTGTTTTGACTCAAGGAGTTACTTCAGCTTCCATTGCAAGTGATTCATTCCTATCTCCAACACCATCTTCAACCATGCAGAGGGTCCCAAGCATGGGTAACATTGCTAGCATGGGAGCGATGAAAAATGGTCACAGTTCCCTTCCACCTCACTCACGCCGGACAGCATCTTGGAGTGGAGGGAGTTTCAATGGCTCTTTTAGCCCGCCAAAAACGAGTGAGGTGCAATCTCTTGGGGAAGCATTAGTTTTTTCCCCTGTTTCATCTTTGCCAGGTGAAGCATGTCATTTGCAAACCGAGATGAGTAGTAGCAGTCTTAGTGAAGACCTTCAGGAAGTGGAGTTTTGAGGCAAGGTAAATGAAGATGTAAATATGAGTTTTGTTCCTATCAATGCAATATGTTGGATGTTGCACAGCCCTGCATCTCTCACAAAGTCATGATAGTGGTATGAGCCAGAATGGAAATCATAGATAAAGGCTGAAGTGAAAAAAAAAGGCTCTCTTTCACCAGCTCCATATCTGCAATCTAATTATAAAATTGCAGGATTAGAGGCATCACCATTTAAAAGTTGAGGAGCTTGATTTTTTACTTGGGAAAAAGGAAATGAAAGAGAGAGAACAAAATCGGCATGGGAACCATTGTACAGTTCATTTATTCATTCGTTGAAAAACAGAAAATGTTATTGGAGATTTAGATAGAAAGAGGGCCTCCATAGATCCTTCTGAAGGAGAACGATTACATATTGAATGGTGTAATAAATGTTTGTTCTTTTGTATCTATTATAATGCAGGATGGAGTTCATCAATGGCTGCATGTTTTGCTCGAAATTGTTTAATTTGTTTTAGCTAGAGAAGTGTTGTCCATTATCCAAGATGTTGTTGGGGACTGCATCTTTTTATTGCTAGGGGCTATGGCTTGCATTTCTTTCAATTCAACATCTCAAGTGCCGACCAGTGCATGTCACGAAGCTATTAGTAAAAACTACTTAAATCACCATGATTTATCACGTTAGGTCATGGTCGAAGGTGACGTAGAGCTAGCATTTTCTTAAAACCTAATCTTTTGGGATGATACACATGGTATATTCTTTATGCACTTTACTAAGGTAATTTGGAACACTGGATCATATTTGATTTACCTCACTTTACCTTAAAGTTTATGCTTTTTAAAGCCTATATGTTATACCTCGTAAAGTCAGCCATTTTAAAGCTTATGCTTTTAATTTTTAAAGGAAATATTTTTTGGTTTCCATCTATTTCCAAGGCTTGTATGCTGGATCGTCTCATCTTTTAGCTTTTGCCCTAAGAAACAACACGAACATGCCCTGATGCTCATGTCCCCACAAAAAAATTGTAGCAGCACCACCAAATTCCACAAATGAATTTTTCATTAAAAAAATTCAATTATTAGTCCAAGTCTGCTACATGTATTTTTAGTAGTAGATACCCAGCTACAAGTCATTTGCTAATGCAATGTTTGCCAAACCCATCAAGCCAAAATGCTTCATTCATGATTGAGTATATTATTTGAAAAAAAAACATTAATATTTTATTAGGAATCAATTTACTTATCTCGTAGACAAAAATATTATATTTTATGCAATAAATTTTCATACTTCTAATCACTATGTGTTGCATATTGGTGATACAAAAAACAACTATACACCAAAAATGTGATAGAAGAATTAGATTTTTTTATTAATAACTATCTAAAAATATAAAAAATACCAAGGCATTTTAAATTTTTTTACATAATTAAATACGAGAACAATTAAATCAATAAATTAATATTATATAAAAGTATCATAAGAATCAATAAAAATAATATGTAGTAAGGTTTTAGTTTTTTTCTTTGACTCTATCTTTTCTTCAAATATATATGATTAGGTCTCTTCAATTCAATTTGACCATCTGTGTCATGAGATTTTCATATTTTGAATTACATCAATACTAAAACAAAAAATATAAAATTTAGATCTAAATATAGAAACAAAATAAACCGAAACATAACATAATGTGTATAAAATCATTACTAGATCGAAATATAAGTGAAAGAAAAATCATATTAAAATAAAATTTAAGTGTAATATACATATTATAATCTGTATTTATTGAAACAGATTAAATAAAATAAATGATTGGGGAATTTTTTTTACATATAATATCTATGTTTTTCTATTAATATTTGTTGTTAATTTTATTCATATTTCTAACAACTTTTCTTTTTTTATAAAATAAAGATTACATATGATTTCATTTTATTATATATTTATACAATTCTCTAGAGCGGGAGCTCCTAAAAAAATAAAAATAAAAAACTTTTCATTCACTAAAAAAAGAAAATAGGATACGGATATGATTTCATTTTATTATATATTTATACAATTCTCTAGAGCGGGAGCTCCTAAAAAAATAAAAATAAAAAACTTTTCATTCACTAAAAAAAGAAAATAGGATACGGCTAGACTTTCATAAGAGTGAAGGAGATAAACTAACCATATCTTTTCGAATAATAGTTAAAATTACTTATACTCGTTGAGTTCTTTATTAAAATAATAAATGTTCAAAAGTGGAGAAGTTAAATTAACTTTTATATTATATACATTCATCTAATAAATATAATTATAATTATAAAAAAATAATGATATTATAATAAAAATATTTCATTAATTTTAATTTTATCTAAAAAAACATTAATATATAATTGATATTAATGATACATTTTTGTCATTACCCTAAACAATTCTTCAAAATAGATAAGTTGCTGACTCGAAACTCGAGGAAGAATGGCGGTTGCTCTGCCGGATGAGAACGTGTGTGACGTTTGAAGCTTTGCTTCTATTCATTGCCCCTTAAAGCTTAACCACAAATCGCAGTCAGTCTTTTAGACTGTTCGTTCATAGTTGAGTCCATGGCCAATCAACCCACATATGATTTAGATGAACTCCTTGATAGTAAACACTATCTCCCCTCTATACCTCTCTCTTTCTATTATTATTATTTTTTAAAATTATGTACCTGTTTTATATGTGAATTTACTTTGGATTGGTTTGTTGCAGGTGCTTTAGATGATTTTCAGAATCTCAACCTCAAAACTCCTTCCGTTGAAAGGTTTTTATCTCTTACATCCACGCGAAAATATATTCTAAGATTGAAAATTTGACTTCAATTTCTGAAAATTGAATATACATTTGTTTGTTATAGAAGTATAGAAGCTTCAGAAGAGAAGCATAGGTCTTCATCTTTGCCTTATGGGATTCAAGGATTGGGAATGGGCTTACCTGACCTCAGGAGGAAGAAAAAGGGGAAAGAAAAGGTTTCCAAGGTATCTTATGTTTCAGAAGCTCTTGATAAACTAAGAGAGCAAACCCGTGAAACTGTTAAGGGATTAGAATCCATGTCCGGTCCAAAAACAGGATTCAGGGATTTGGGTAAGGATGCAATGATTGAGGATTGGGTAAAACAGTTTGAAGAGCTTGCTGGGTCTCAGGTAATTTGCTCTTTAATTTCCTCACAGAATTGGGGATTTCTGGGTCTTGCTTATGTTTCAAGAATTAGCTAATATTGTGCTGAATTTCTATCTTTTGAAGTATTGTTATTGTTGATTTCTAATGTTATTCAGATGTAACGGTCCTTGTTTGCTGATTTCTGTGATGTGATTTTGCATATTGGTTTTTATAGTAAGGCCTTGTGTTAATGGTTGATGCATTTTTCTTCTGACTTGAAAAGTTGTTGCCTTTCATTTTTATTGGCTCATTTAGGGATGTCAATAGGGTGTGGGGGTGGGGAGGTTATAAATGCGTGATGAGTTAATACTGTATTTTTATTTAGGATATGGAATCTATTGTAGAGACCATGATGCAGCAGCTTTTGTCCAGGGAAATTCTTCATGAACCCATGAAGGCAATTGCAGAAAGGTATCCAAAGTGGTTGGAAGAGCACATAGCAACTGACCCAAGAAGAATATGAGCGTTACTCCTTGCAATACAAATTCATAAAAAATCTGAACGAAGTTTTTGAAAAAGATCCCGGAAATTTCAACAAGATTGTTGAGCTAATGCAAAAAATGCAAGAATGGGCAACCGCCAAATGACATTGTGCAGAAGCTGGCACCTGATTTTGATTTTGCCAGTCTTGGCCAGTTGTAAGTTCTATGCCCTGTTTGTTGAGTGAAGATGAATTACTTTATTCACAAGGTTGGAGCTACGCAGTTCTATACGCATTTGCATTTCTTCATTTTGATGATGATAATGGATTGGTGTCTTTAGTCTTATGTTTATCTTGGTTTTCTTCCTTGATGGTATGCATGTATGGTCATGATAAATTTATATTATGTATTAAAATCAAAATCTGGCAAATTGACTAGCGTTGTCAGTAACTGATCTGTGTGATTCTAAAAGCAGCTGCAGCACTAATATGCATTGTTAGTGATGATGTATATATTTCCTTTGATAGCAAATATGAAAAGGAAAATGGAGAATAATAATGTATATTTTGTATATTGAAAAGTGATGTATAGTAGGTATTTTATATAAGAGTGTAAGGATTACCAGTTTAATAAATCTATGCCTAAATAATATAACTTTAATAAATCTATGTCTAAATAATATCAACTTTTCTAATAAATATCCTGATGTAAAGAGAAAATAAATCTATGTCTAAATAATAATAACTTTTAATTTAAACTAATATCTTGATTTAGGGAAATTAATTCAAACGCGAGAATCAAGGAATAATTAGTTGTAATTTGATTCTTAACACTCCCCTTAAGTTGGGAATACATGTTAATCATTTTTAACTTACTAACGAGATTTGTAAACTGTGGTATACATAATGATTTAATAAAAATGTTTTTTGGTTGTTTTGATATTGATGTATGGTGAATTTTAACTACTTGAGCTTGAACTTTTTCTGGAACAAAGTAAATCAATTTTTCTGTGTTTTGTTTTTTCACCAAGAATTAGCTTGCTTTTTGGTTTTTCAAGAAATAAGAAAATGTTCAATAAAAACACAATAGCATGTGGTTGACTTGCGTGTGTCTCGACATTAAGTCTAATCAGCATCACAAAATGCATTTGATTGTAATGAACTTGTAGATGAGAGACAAATATCTTGGCGAGGTGCATTCTTGATGTAGTGTAAGAATTATTGTACCACTTCTAAGTGTGGAACTCGAGACTTGTCCATAAATTGATCGAGAATATGAACTGTATAAACTAAGTTTGGCCTTTTCATAGTTAAATAAATCAACCACCCAATAAGTTTAAGTTTTCGATAAGAAGAGGGATTTTTAATGCACTCGCCATCTTTCTTACTAAGAGATAAATTTTGTTCTATTGGAGAATTAGTGAGCTTTACTACTAAGTATCTTATGTCTTCTAATATTTTAAATGCATATTTCCTTTCTGAAATATCAATTCCTTTTTTACATTGAGATATTTCTATGCTTAAGAAATATTTTAGGTTATCAAGATCTTTGAGCTTAAATTATTGCATGAGATGAGCTTTAATGCGTTCATTTTTTTTAGAGATTATTGCCTGACTGAATGATTTCATCCATATAGACAAAGAAAATGGTAAAGGAAGCACCATGGTGTCGGACAAATAAGGAGTGATCTAATTTTGATTGTATTAAACCTACAAGGTTGAGGACTTTGGATAACTTGATGAAACATTAACAAGAAGCTTACATAACCCCATACAAAGATTTGTGAAGCTTGCATACACATCTTCACCTTTCATCCTAAACCAAGAGACAATGACATGTAGATGTCTTTTTCTAGATTTTCATGTAGGAAAGCATTGTTAACATCCAACTGTTTAAGGTGTCAATTCATGAAAGAAGCAATAATAAGGAGTAAGAGAACAGTAACAAGCTCAACAACGGAAGCAAAAGCCTCACGATAATCAAAACCTTTCATTTGACTATAACCTTTTGCAAACAAGCATGCTTTATAGCACTCGACTGTGCCATTAAGATTGAATTTGATCTTATACATTCATTTATAACCCATGGGTTTCTTGTTTGAAAGCAAAGGTTTGAGAGATCAAGTGTCATTATCATGAAAGGCATGAAGTTCTTCATCTATTGCAAGATGCCATTTAGGATCTTTTACTGCCTGGGCAAATGAGGTAGGTTCTTTAACAACTGAAATGGAAGTAGTGAAAGCACGATGGACAGAGAAAAGTCAATCATTAGTAAGAACATGAAACAAAGGATGAGGAATACCCCTCATATAGAAGATTCCTTGCTTGCTCGCATCCCATTCGGTGTTAACTATGTAGGTCGTCAGATTCGTATATTGGGTGTAGGAATTGGTTGAAGATGACAGGGCATTTCGATTTATTTTTTTAATATTTCCATTGAATTTTATATTCTTATTTCTTTTTATTTAGTTTTAATTTCAATTGATTTTTTAGAATTATTGCTATTTTTATTATAATTAATTATTTGTTGTCCCTCTCACCTAAATTATCTGTTTGGTTGTGTTCTGGTAAGGTCATACCCATTAGTGTTGATAAAGAGGAATTGGGGTCATAAGTGTTGTTAGTGGTAGGCAAAGTAGGTGTCACG
This sequence comes from Hippophae tibetana, assembly GCA_037013495.1. NCBI lineage: Eukaryota > Viridiplantae > Streptophyta > Magnoliopsida > Rosales > Elaeagnaceae > Hippophae > Hippophae tibetana. The sequence goes on from CM072803.1 coordinate 84,966,604, forward strand.
ACGAGAGAAATTGGATTTTGTGTCGTTGATAAAGAGGAATTTGATTCATGGGTGTTGTTTGTATTAGGAAAAGTAGGCATTGCGATTGAAGGAATTGGATCTACGGGTGCCATAATGAAAAATATAATCATATTGTTGGGTTCCTAAGAATTGTGTGTGGTAGGTGAAATAGATATGAGAGCAACGAAATCATAAGGAACAACTTTTTCTTGAAAAATGACATCTTGGGAAATGAAAAATTTTCCGATGGCTAAATCATACCTGATGACCTTTGGTACTATAAGGATAACCAAGGAAAATGCAATGAAGAGAGTGCGCATCAAAGTTACTTGCTTTGTGATGATGAGTATAGGCAAAACACACACAACCAAAAGCACGTAAATGATCATAATGAGTGTTTGGTGAAAGATTACCTCAAATGGTGTTTTTTTCATTAAGCACATGGGTTGACATACGATTGATTAGATAAGTGACGGTATAGATGGCCTCACCCCAAAATGTTTTGGGAAGGTTGGCTTGGAACATTAAGACACGAGCCACATTAAGTAGATGTTGATGTTTGCATTCAATAACTCCATTTTGTTGTGGAGTGAGACACATTTGGTTTAATGAATAATCCCTTTAGCATGATATGCATTTGTAATGTCAAATTTAATGCCATTGTTACTACGAATGATTTTGATGTGATAATCAAATTGTATTTTAACAAGGTTTATAAAGGTAAGTAAACAATTTCTAGCTTCAGATTTCGTAAACAAGAGATAAACTTATGTACATCGAAAAAAATCTACAATAGTAAGGAAATATTTTTCCCCTTGTAAATTTAGAGCATGATAACCACCCAAATATCAACATGAATTAACTCAAAACAAGATTTTGTATTAATAGAACTAGAAGGAAAATATTGTCTAATTTAGCAAGTTCCCAAATAGAACAATTATTGACAAAATGAGATTTAATGGAATTTAAAGATAAAGAAATGTCTTATATGCTTTTATTGAAAGGGTGACTAAAATGTTGGTGCTAAAGATGAGGATTGGTGGAAGTGGTGATAACAGCCAAGACACGACACCCAACGTATTTTGAAATATCCAAGTAGTAAAGTCTAGCTTGCTCAATTCCCATCCTATTTGTCTTCCCCAAATGTTGATCTTGTACAAAGAAATGGTTGTTGATAAAGGTAGCATAATATGAAGAGATTTAAGTCAATTTGGCTACAGATATCAAATTAAGTTTAAAGTAAAGAACACAAAGCACATTATAAAGAACCAATTTAGTAGAGAAATGGTTTGTCCCTATATGTGTTAGTTGAGATTGAGTTTGATTTGGTAATAGACATTACGATTGATGATAGGTATACTAGTAAAGAATTGAGATGAACAAACCATGTAATATGTGGCTTTTGTGTCCAAAATCCATTGAATACCTTTACCATATATAAGGGAGCTATGAGGAATACGTGAAAGATTACTTATTGTTTCGATTTTGTTTGATTGATAATTTCAAGAAAATCACAATATTGATCAACAGTGAAACTATAAGAGAAATGAGCTGCTTCAGCTTTGCTAGATTTGGAATTAGCATGATGAGCTTTGATATAAGAGTTTGAGGGAACACTTCTCTTATCCCTTTCAATATTTGCTCACTTGAGTTTGCGACAGATATCAACGGTTTCCATGTATCCATAATGATCACACTGAAGATGTTGGCTGTAATTTTCATTGGTATGTCCTACACAATTGATAGATCACATTTGAGATGTAGATTTGTTGGCAGTCTATCTTTTACAACAAAGTCAGTCACATCTGGTGTTTTCCCAATCATTTGTGTAGAAATGTTTCGTTGTTTTTCATCTTGAATAATAAGGGAAAATTCCTTGTTCATATGTGGTAATGGATCCATGAGAAAGATTTGCTCTCAAGCTTTGGCATAAACAAGATTGAGTCTCATGGAGAATCGAATAGTACATTGTGTTTGTTGGTATTCCTGGAATTTCTTTTCTATGTCACCATCAGAAGTTGGAAGAGGACTTAGAGCATCACATGTATCCCACAAACCCTTAATTTGGTGTAGTAGTTAGCAATGCTCGTGTCTCCTTATATGCACTCATGAATATCTTATTCAACATGAAAAAGATGCACATTATTCATATGAGGGAAACGTTCTTTCAATTCTTGCTAGATCTTGAAGGCATTATCATTGTACATCACACTTTGAGTGATATTTAGCGATATAGTGTTGAGAATCTAACCGTTGATAAGGAGATTACAACAAGTCCATTGCTTGTGTTCTTTGGTGGATGTTTTTTATGGGTTTGTTATGGATCCATCCATATAACCATCATTGTTCTTGATGATGAGAGGCATGAGCATGGCATGATTACAAAGAGGATAGTCTTGCATCAATTGTTAAGTTACAAGGGCCAAACATGATTGATTAGAATGATAGAGACATCGTAGATCACTTGGATCATCGTACATTTTGATAGAGGGTTTAGTTGCATTTGAAGTTTCATCATTCTTTGTCATGAAAACATAAAGAATGAAGACTTTAAGTTAAGTGGGTTATGGAAATTTTACAGCTTTGATACCATGCAAATTTCCTATTATAGGAAATATGAAAAGGAAACGTAAAGATGAAAAGTAAAATGGAGAATAATAATGTATATTATATTTATCTAGAAGTGATGTACAATATGTATTTTATAAGAGGTAGAGAATAAATATATGCTTAAATAATAACAACTTTCTTAGTACCAGATTTAGGGAAATCTATATTATATACCTTGATTTAGAAAAATCAATTTAAATAAGAGAATCAAGAAACAATTAGTTGGAATTTGATTCTTACTAGAAGAAGTTTAATTTATTTATCAATTAAAGTCTATATTTTTAATAAACTCAATGATAGCTTCTAGATTTTTATTAGAGCTTTGCAATAGTTGTATTCTTTTCTAATGGTTAAATAAAATGTCCAGGATTAAGCTCTCTTGTTTGAATTTCATGCTAACATGATATGGATGAAATATCAATGATTGCTTTTGACTCTTTCAATTAGTTGAAACAACTACTCACCATCCTCTCTTTCTTTATGTAGGTCTCCAGAGATGCACAAGTCTCATCCGAATTGATGTATAATGTAAGAAAATCTTTTCGTTCATGTTGCATATCCCTACCATTTACTTCACAATGAACATTTGATTTGCAAAATAAGTTACCTACTTACCAATTGCAGTTGTATTTTTTATTAAAAAATCACATACAAATTAATTAGCCATTTTGATTTTAGATCCTTGGGGTTCTAAATTCTAATGCATGTAAGTTTGTACGTTGTAGTTTGTTGAAATGGGCTAATTAGAAATTTGCAAGTTTTTCTTTGTAGAATTTTGTACATAGCATGGCACTTTATTCCTTCCTTCACTTTTTTAGGATAAAAAATGAAAATTTATTAATTGTTATCAAAATATATGATAATGTGATACTCTAATTAAATAAAATTTAAAATTAATGTAAATTTATTTTTGAAAAAAGAAAATACTCAATATTTAATAGAGAAAAAATAATGTCATTAGTAAGAATTATATTCTAAGATTAACGTATAACATCTCTTAAAAAATATCTTCACTAGTTCGTTGGTTTTGTAATGTTATAAAATTTACATTTATGATACCTAATCACATATGATGTTGTTGACGTAATAAAAGAATGAGTTATGTGCGTTTAAATTAACAGTTGTAATCATTTAAAAAGTGAGGAAATAAAAAAACACAACATTTATTCTTGTACAAAAGCAAAAGAGATAAATAGAATTCATTAAATTTAAAAAAATGAATTTTAACGATCATGACAAACTTCTAATGTCTTATTTTAAAATTTGGTAGAATTTCAATGTAGTGGCTGAGTGGCATGTGATATTACAAGCCAAGTATTATATGTATTAAGTAATATATTATTTATTGATTGAATGTGATATTAAAAATGTAGGGTAAAAGGTGATTGTTGGATAATATTAATAGAAACTAATTAAAAATTATTTTTATCCCATTCACAACTCCTTACAATAAATGAACGGGCCAACTCAAATTCTAGCTTTCTGGCCCATGAGTCCGCTCAATGAATCAGCTCCTGGGCCCCAACATTTGTACACTCCTCAAGCACAGCCCTGCAATGAATAAAAACGTGTGTCAATGGTGCCTATAACTACATAAGTTTTTGCAGCTTGAAGCCCTGAACACAGTATTCGTGGATTTAATAAAAAGATCTGTATCTAAGAATTAATATAAAATTAATACATGAGTAAAATTCATATCCCATGAGTACAATATATATACTTGCCTATCCTGTGACTTATTATACAGTATTGCATTTTTTTTTGTGAGAATACTTATATTCTTCAACAAAAATACCAAATCTATCAGTATAACTAATTTAATCGGCTTAGACGATCAATTTATAATATTATGGGAATGAGGTAAACTTGTTTTAAAATTTAATAGGTTTACAAATTAAAAAAATGAATTTTAACGATCATGACAAACTTCTAATGTCTTATTTTAAAATTTGGTAGAATTTCAATGTAGTGGCTGAGTGGCATGTGATATTACAAGCCAAGTATTATATGTATTAAGTAATATATTATTTATTGATTGAATGTGATATTAAAAATGTAGGGTAAAAGGTGATTGTTGGATAATATTAATAGAAACTAATTAAAAATTATTTTTATCCCATTCACAACTCCTTACAATAAATGAACGGGCCAACTCAAATTCTAGCTTTCTGGCCCATGAGTCCGCTCAATGAATCAGCTCCTGGGCCCCAACATTTGTACACTCCTCAAGCACAGCCCTGCAATGAATAAAAACGTGTGTCAATGGTGCCTATAACTACATAAGTTTTTGCAGCTTGAAGCCCTGAACACAGTATTCGTGGATTTAATAAAAAGATCTGTATCTAAGAATTAATATAAAATTAATAAAATTAATGTAAATTTATTTTTGAAAAAAGAAAATACTCAATATTTAATAGAGAAAAAATAATGTCATTAGTAAGAATTATATTCTAAGATTAACGTATAACATCTCTTAAAAAATATCTTCACTAGTTCGTTGGTTTTGTAATGTTATAAAATTTACATTTATGATACCTAATCACATATGATGTTGTTGACGTAATAAAAGAATGAGTTATGTGCGTTTAAATTAACAGTTGTAATCATTTAAAAAGTGAGGAAATAAAAAAACACAACATTTATTCTTGTACAAAAGCAAAAGAGATAAATAGAATTCATTAAATTTAAAAAAATGAATTTTAACGATCATGACAAACTTCTAATGTCTTATTTTAAAATTTGGTAGAATTTCAATGTAGTGGCTGAGTGGCATGTGATATTACAAGCCAAGTATTATATGTATTAAGTAATATATTATTTATTGATTGAATGTGATATTAAAAATGTAGGGTAAAAGGTGATTGTTGGATAATATTAATAGAAACTAATTAAAAATTATTTTTATCCCATTCACAACTCCTTACAATAAATGAACGGGCCAACTCAAATTCTAGCTTTCTGGCCCATGAGTCCGCTCAATGAATCAGCTCCTGGGCCCCAACATTTGTACACTCCTCAAGCACAGCCCTGCAATGAATAAAAACGTGTGTCAATGGTGCCTATAACTACATAAGTTTTTGCAGCTTGAAGCCCTGAACACAGTATTCGTGGATTTAATAAAAAGATCTGTATCTAAGAATTAATATAAAATTAATACATGAGTAAAATTCATATCCCATGAGTACAATATATATACTTGCCTATCCTGTGACTTATTATACAGTATTGCATTTTTTTTTGTGAGAATACTTATATTCTTCAACAAAAATACCAAATCTATCAGTATAACTAATTTAATCGGCTTAGACGATCAATTTATAATATTATGGGAATGAGGTAAACTTGTTTTAAAATTTAATAGGTTTACAAATTGAATTTATTTATAAATTATTATTATATATAAAATTTAATATACATAATATTTAAATTTTAAATTAATACATCTACATTAAAATTTATTATTTATAAATATAACTAAAAAAATAAAATAAAATAAAATAAGATGTATGCTTAGTAAATTATTAAATTATTAAAAAAATTAACATTTATATTTATTTTTAAATTAAAATAGTAATTTAATGTAATTATAATAAGTATAATTTGTTAGTAACACATTATAAAATAAAATATGTATTTATTTATAATTTGTTATTAATCAAATTATAACGGACTATAATTAAATCTATAATTTTATTAATAATAGTTTTACCCGATTATAAAATCTTTTAATTCAATTTGATCTAGATCTTACAGATTGAATCGATTTTTTTAATTTAGACAGATCAAATTTTTCAATTTAAATAAATTAATAAAATTATTTAGGTAAATTAGGGATGATTACTAATCAAAATCACCTATTTTCATTCATCTAAATCCAATCCATTGAATCAGATTTGAATTTTTTTAACCAATCTAAATTAAAGTAACTTAGCTCAGATAAAGTTGAATTGATGTTAAAATATAGGTATAAATTATTTTTATATATAAAATATGACATATATATTATTTTAATTTTAAATTTATATATCTCTAATAATATTTATTATTTATAATTACAACTAAAAAATCAAAAAAATAAGAAGTATGTTTAGACAATTATTAAATTATAATAAATATTTAATATTTATATTTATTTTTTAAACAAAAATAGTAATGTAATATAAGTATTATATATATAATATTTAAATATAACACATTACAACATAAAATATACATTTATTTATAATTTTAATAATAATTTAATTTGAATTAAATTATAACTTATTATAAAATTTATTAATCTGAATTGAAATAAATGGTATATTCTTTTTATTATTAATTCAATCCGATTCAATTCAATATATATTTGATAGATAGAATTGAATTATTTACCCATTCAATTGTAAATTGTATTTGCATATTAAAAAAAAAACCTCATAATAAGTAAACTTTCTAGAGATTAATTTATCTTTCTAATTAAATTTTAAATACTTGACTTAAAACCAGATATTCAAGAATTACTTGCTACTACTTTGCATATTATTAAAATAAGTTAAAAAATTTAATTTTTATTTTATTTTTTAAATATTTAAACTAAGGATAAAATCGTAATATCTCTTTTCTTTAAGTAAAAGTATTATTTATTCTTCAAAAAGGTATTAAATAATCATTTCACTTATAAAAAAAAGTTACATAAGAACTTTTATTAGTATTAATAATTTTTTTGTTGATAAAATATTTTAAATGAAATAATTAAGTAATTTTACATGAATATTTCTGATAATTTTTTTATAAAATAATTTTAAAATTATTAAATATTTTTGTTACCTTTTTAAAATAAAAATGATTAAATAATGACTTTTGTGACCTTTCACCTTTTAAATTATTAAATATCTTTAAATCAATTATTATAACAAAAAATTTAAATAATGCATTTAATAAAGTTATAATTTTATTATCTTATTTATTATATGTACTTATAACGTGTTTTGTAAATAACTTAAATATTTTGATAAAATTATTAGTTTTGATAAAAATAATTAATTAAAAAATATTTAATACTAAAACAATAAATTGAAATATATATATTGAAATTGTGTGGATAACATACATTACTAATTAAATAAACTTTCTCAAATTAGATGGAACTTTTCATGTAATAAACAATAAAGAAATCCACAGTGTTGAATTATCTACAGAATAATACGATTACATCTCAATTATATGATTAATCGAGAAGCAAAAATAAACACGGAATTAGTAATCGATCATTTCAAATTAACAATAGAAGTAGTTAAAAAAAAAAAAAAAACCTTACGAAATTAATTTGAACATATATAGAACATCTGATGAGTAACGCTTAGAGTGCTATCATCGACAGCGTGTGAAAGCTTTCCTCATCAGAAGGCAAATTCTGGGATCTTCTGACACGAGTCACCCTGTCGTAAATTAAACGAAGAGCTCTTTCCAATCTGGAGTTGTTTTCAGTATTGGGTTGTTCGAAAGCAATACGTCTTAGTTGGAAAAAGAAGAAGCTTGATGAAAAGATCGCGTCAAAATAAGCACGACGGACGTGTCCGAAGCTGAAGGAGAGTTTGATGATAAAAGGGCAGAGCAAGCTTGTGATCACGGGGCTTAAACTATGGTGAAAGGTAGTTGGTAGGAGGTTCAGCTTCCCCAAAGCGACCATGTGAAGCATATTTGGAGCTCTATCTATCTTACTATTTTGCGAGGGGGGGGGGGTGGGGGACCTAATTGGTCTGCAGTATAACAGATCCAGCATGACTGAATTGGATTATATAAAAAGGAGCACTTTTATTTTTTTTGAATTAGGCTAAGTAATCTCATAATTTTTAACAATAATTAAATAAATCTAAATTATGATTTATCATTTAAATTACTGAAGGCAATATGTGGTAGACCTTTGTTTGATCTCTACTTCTTCAAAATTATGGTATGGATTTCATCTTAAACTCATTTACATATAAATATATTGATGTTAAATAAAATTAATGTAATATCATTTAAAAAAAATCAATAATATTATATTAATTAAATAAATTTTAATATTTTTATTAAATTACTTAACATAATCAAATCAATGTACTAATTTTTGTATATACATTTTGTTTTTCTTTTTTGATGTTTTTTTTAAATAAATAAATATTTTTATTTATACACACAAATAAATGTCAAAATAATTTTAAAATAAATATATTTTTACTTATACATATAAATAAATATCGAAATGATAATAAAACAAATATATTTTTATAATTATAACTAAAAAATGAATAATTAATGAAGAGTATATTGATTATTCTCTCGTTTTATTGTTCCACTATTTTTTTATATACAAATAAATATCAAAATATATCTAAAATAAATATATATATATATATATATATTTTATTTATATACACAAATAGATACTAAAATATTTGTAAACAAGCATACTTTTATAAATAATTGTTTTGTTAGTTTTATTGTATGTTATTTTGATTATTTTTCACTTTTTAATTTTTTTTTTCTTTACTTATATATACAAATTATTTCAAATTTAGTTGTTCTCTGTTCTTTTTTTTTCTTTGTTTTTAGTACTTTTTTTTAAATAAATATATTTTTTATTTATACACACAAATAAATATTAAAATATTTTTAAAATAAATACATTTTTTATTTATACACATAAATAAATATTATAATGTCATTAAAATAAATATATATTTTTTATAATTATAAATAAAAAGCAAGAATAATTAATAAACATTATTCTTCTACTCTATTAGTCCACTACTTTTTTTACACATAAATACATATAAAAATAATTTTAAAATAAATATATTTTTTATTTATACACATAAATAAATATCAAAATGTTACTACAACAAATATATTTTTATAAATAATTATTTTGTTCGTTTTATTGTGTACCATTTTGATTAATCTTTTACTTTTTTTAATTTTTATCTATATTTTTAGACAAATAAATATCAAAATACATTTATATCTCATTTCTTTATTAAAAAATATACTTATTGATAAATATCAAAATACCTCCGTGTACTTATCAAAAAATTCATGTTTAAAGATATTTCTTTAAATTAAGAATTACTAGACAATATCAATTATTATTTGATAATTAACACTATTATATATTTATAAAATTTAAATAAAATAATATTCTTTATAGTTTTTTAAAAATAGTATTAATATTTTAAATCATTATTAACGTAACATATAAGATAAAAATAAATATATTATCTAATAAATTATTTGTAAATTTAAATAATTTATTAAAAATAAGTAACTTTATTAATAATATTTATCGGATTACTGGAATAGTTGGTAATATAAAGTGGAAATATCTTTCTTGTCATTGAAAAATTATAGACAATGTATTTTAATATTATTGATAAATAATTAATTATAATCGAATCATATAATTATATTTAATAAAAATTTAATATATTAATTATAATTATAATATAAATATAATTTATAAATACTATTCATTTATGTCATAAATTATGATACAATCATAATTGATATGATATATAATTATTTATTAAAAAAAATTAACATATAATTAACTGAAACATAAATTATGATTATATTACAACTTATAATAAATAAACATTTTTCATTTATAAAGGTTAATTTCTACATGATTATTTAATACTAAGGTGATAAATCGTGTCAATTACGTTGATCCATTTGATAAATATGTCATATCAGGTCAACTTATTAATAATTTCTTTTTATCATGTTGAATCGTTTTGGACTCAATTGTCTCGGATAAGGTTATTGTGTCGTTGAATAGATAAAAATTCAATATACACATATTATTTTAACCAAATATAACTTATTAAATTCATATGCTTTGGGTTGGTCGTGCTTGTGTCGAATTTAATATATAAAATATTATTAAAATATTTAATTTCATGTGTTAATTTTAAATTATAGTGTAGTGTTATGTTTTACTTTTTAACAATTGAGTTATAATGAGTTTTATTATATTATATTTCATGTTATTGTGTCTTATCATGAATTATCACTCCTAATTACTACTTTGGATAATTATCAATTAAAATACTAAAGCTTGTGAATAAATCTTACTTATGACCAGAGCACGGATGTATAATCGAACAAGTCATCTTGATCTTTCATTTATATAAAATAATGAAAAAAATTATTAAAAATGGAAATAAAATCAATAATTGATATTAATAAAAAAAATATAACATATTATATACAATTTTTTTTAATAATAACATATTAATTTAAAGTTTAAAAATATATTAATAAATTTCATTTCATAATAATAATTTAAAAAAAAAATCAAACATAGAACTAAATTATGATGATGGTTATCGATCAAATTAAACCATTCATAAAAATTAACCATTAAAATAAAAAATATAATAATTGATTAATTATAAAAATAAAAGAAATATCTCTTTAGAAATTAAAACATCTTTAAAAAAATAATAAAAATAAAATTTATAACTATAAAAATAACACTATTTATGTCTACTTTATATATTTTTACTACTAAAAAAAACTAATACATCATTTTTTTTGGGAATAATATCTAATTTAAAAATTTTCAAATTAAACTACAATAATTTATACCCGTACAATATTTATCGTGTTTAACTTGAACTCATTTAATATTATTATAATATTATTATTATTATTATAAATTTTAAAATTTTAGTTCAATCTCACAACATTTTTTTTAATTGCAAAATCTGGTTTTTAAGTACACTTGCATAATATGTATTTCATCTGTATTTCAAAACCCATTATTTCACAATATTTTTCTTGTATTTCATCTGTATTTAATAGTGTTTTAATCTATATTTCAGAACTCATTGTTTCACAGTATTTTGCTTGTATGTCATATGTATTTAATATGTATTTTAGAACCCATTGTTTTAAAGTATTATACTTGTATTGATTTTGTATTTAATCTATATGTATTCTTGTTGTGTATGTACTAAAAAGTATAGTAAATGTTTGTTCTTTGAGTCCTTTATTTGGAATTTTTCAAAGATATCTTTTCATTTCTATATTTAATTGTGTATTTTTGTATGAGTAGAATATTTTGTGTTTTGTTTTGTATCAAATTCATAATCATATGTTTGATATTATGTGTTAATGTTCACGAGTAACACATTTTTTGAAAATATTTTTGATTGTTATATAAAGCGATAAAAATGAGTAAATAAGTCATTGTGTATGTTCATCTATTTGGTAAAATTAGATGGGCTGGTCATATTCCTATTGATGAATATAGTCTCATTTGTTGCTTCTATGATGATAAATAGGATTGACACTTAAAAAAGAAGACTTTAAGATTGAAGTAAAGAAAGTTGATATATAATGAGAAACGAAGTGTATTAAAAATGGATAACGAATTACAAGAATTGATGAAGGATTATAGAGATAATAAAAAAAAAGTGTAATGATAGAATATTTGAAGTATTGAATGGTTGCAACATATTGGTTAATTTAAATAAGTGGACATGTAGTTGTTATAGGTGGCAATTGAGTGGTTTACCCTATAAACACGGTGTTGCTTGTATTATGGATAAAAGGTATAAGATTTCGGACTATGTGCATGTATATTTTACCAATCCTTCGTATTTGAAGACATATTTCTCTTTGATTCACCTTGTTCCATCTGAAAAAGAGTGGGTGATAACTGTATTTTATATAGTTATTTTCATTTATTCTATTAAGTGTAATTGCTATGTTATTGACATTTTTAGTTAATTTTAATGAAATAAATTAATATTTACTGTTAGTTTCTTAAGGAATATATTTTTAAGAAAATTAAAGAATATGAGTCGAAAAAGGACTTAATTGTAAATATTGAAGTCTGAAAATATAATTTAAATTAAAAGAGTGCTTAATTGCAATTAACAAAAGTGTAACAGTTAATTTAAATGAGAAAAAAAGCTTAATTGTAATTAACAAAAGTTTAAATGTTAATTTGAATTAAATTGGAGGAAAATAATGCCATTTGTGCCATCACCAACGCATAACCCCCACCGTTCGATTAGGAAATCAACGGCTAGGATCATGCGTGTGGAACAAGACGCGACAATCTCGAGTAGCTGCAGGTTTTCAGGTGGCACGTTGCTCGGCACTGAGTGAGGCCCACTAGCCGCGTAGACTAGCGTACAGGGTGGGACCTACGTGTTGCTGCACAAAGTGTTCCATGCGACGCAGTCCAGATGGATATCATGCACCCGGATATGCAATGAATTAGGAATTACCACGTGTCTCGAATATTATTTCAACAAATCAGGATCTGACATGTGTTGGTTAAAACAAAAAAATGGCACGCGTCTAGTGGCTTTCGTGTTCTTACATGTCTCGCCAGCGATTATCTCATGCAACATGTTCCGCGTGAGCCCTTTCACGACACCATATGAAAATGCTGCCACGTGTCCCTTGATTTCTTTCAGCCAATCAAATGATGACACGTGACATACATGTTGAATTAAAAATAAATCAGAAGCAACGCCATTTCTAGCTATTATTATGTCTCCCACGCGTATGTTAAAATAACAATTTTGAGATCCCCATTTTCATATGCGTGTCTGGTTGAGTAAAGAAATTTTTTTCCCACACTTAATATTTTTTGACGTATTTTTGGAGCTATAAATAGGGCATTTAATGCTAGAGACAAGGATTCATTTTAGGGTTCGGTTGGAGGCTTGGACTATGGAACACATAAAAACCATTTTTGGTTTCTATTGTGTTCTGCGTGTGCGAGAAAATTTAAGAGTATAAATGTTTTAATTTTCTTTGTGTTTTGTAACTGATATTCCTTGAATGCTGTAATTTTTATTTTTATTTACGAAGTAATTTAATTTTTCTAGGGTTGCATTTTATCTAAATTTATGAAGCTTGGATTAAATTATTTTTGAACGATTTATAAGATTTTTAATTTGTTATTCTATTTGTGCTTAATGCTTTTGATTATTGGAAAGTTTATCAATTGATCTGTGACATTTTTATGTATATTGCTCATGGATAGAATAACATGTATATATGAAGGATAAGAATATACTTTTTTATCGTATGTGTGATCATTTAAGAACTTAGAACGTAATGAATCTTGGTAAATTTAATTCTCATAAGAATATAGTGAATTAATTTAGCGAAATGTGTCTATACGGAGCTCAGAAGAGATGTATGGATAAAATTAGAAGTTCTTGGTTGACAAATTAAATTTACAAAAAAAATAAATCAAGAGAAAAAAATATGATTCGAGTGGACTAATTTGATGAAAACTTCAATCCTAGAATTTTCTTTTATTTTATTATAAAACTTTTTAGTTAGTTAAATCATCTTCAAACTTTCGCTTGTTTTGGATAAAATCAGATTGAAATAATTTTAGTACTTAACAAACTATAATGACAAATCTTTGTGAGAACGATAACTCACTTATCAAATTTTATTACTTGTGACCGTGTATACTTGCACGTTTTTATGTTCTCCTAAAAGAGACAACAGTGGGTTATGATGCTTGGTGAACAAAAAATACTTCTACCAATTTATAAACCAAAGAAAGGTAGACCACCAATTGAGAGACATAGGGAAGTTACTGAACCAGAGAAACATAGAGGTCGCAAGGATTGAAATATGGGTATTGCAATCAATTTGATCATGATTAGAGGAAATATAAAGAGAAGTTAAAGAATCCAACTAATAAAATGCAAGTAAAATTGTAACTATTCGTTTATTAAATATATTTGGTTAATTATATTTAACTTTAAATTGTATTTAGGAAATAACTTCAAAGAAGGTGGTAAAAAAAGCAAAACAAAAGAACTAATCAAGCTCAGGTAATATATTGTATAACATATTCATCATGCATTGCTTCTTATATATACAATAAATTAACTTATTGCTCATAAATAAGGCGATACATAGTAGTGATGCAATCAACAAGAAGTAAAAGATGCGAGAATCAACAAGTCAAAGTGGGTCTTTTGAAATGTGGCTTTGATTTGATTGTTTCGTTACAGATGAACAAGCATGTTTATGTTATTTTTTCTATAAATTTTAGTTTAAAATATGTATGTAAATGGGACAATGAATCTGATTTGGAAGAAATTTTTTTGTAACTCAAAGTTCATATATACACCATTTTGGGAGACATGACATGAACTTTGTAACTTTTTGTGTATTTAAACTCATTTATGGTATCTCATCCCTTTAGATATTGTAAGAATTTAGATTATAATATGGAATGTGAACGTGGATGTGAACTGTTATTGAGCCGTTTAATATGGAATGTGAATGTGTAATATGTGAAATGTAAATGTCAATTGTTATTAAACATATTAATATGATATATGAATGTATAATATGTATTAAATAATGTACTTTGGATTTAAAATTAGGGATATTTTTAATAAATATTTATAGCTCATTATTGATTAGTGGTGTTTTTGATAATTATTTATAGTAGGTTATTGAGTAGAGGTATTTTTGAAAAATATTTATATCATGTTATTGAGAAACAATGATATTTTGGATGAAGATAAGTTAATTATTATAATAGGGGTATTTTTGGCGAAGATAAATTAATTATTGTACTAGGGGTATTTTTGATAAATTTTTGCAACGATAACATTCAAAAAGCTATAAAGATAGGGTCAAAAAAGATATTATGCGATATTATTTTTCACATTTTTTTTAACTTCTGTTAATAATAAGAGCATTTTTTAAGATACTTTAAACCTAACGGATATTGTAGTTTTTTTTGTAAACCTCAAGAGCATTTCTTAAGTTATTGAAAACTTCATAGGTATTTTTTAGTTTTTCCCATAAATATATAATAATTCTTATGTCAAATTTATATATTTTTACTACTAAAAAATAGTTCAATTTATCATTCTTATTAAATATCGACCAATTATATGTCTTGTAAATTGAATTATGATCATATAGATCCATTTAATATTTTTTTATTCTATTCATGTGAAGAAAAAACATAAAAAAAACTTACGTAGTGATTGATATGTTTAATTAGAGGTGAACAAAATATTCGATCAATCCAAAAAATCTAAAAAAAATTGAGTGGTTTCGATCCGAAGTCAGATCAGATTCGGATTAAAAATATTCAAATCCATATAATTTGATATATTTAATATATTATTTAAATATACATATATAATAATTAATAAACCTAAGTACCTAACCTAACTTATTAAACCTAATATCAGAAGCCGTTAGCCACCTCTTAACATAACCTGATTTTTTTCCAGTTGCCTTCATCTCTCTCTCTGCCTCCATTGTTGGTTTCAATCGTTCTCGCAAGTCGATGCTCTACTCTGCTGTTGCTACTCATCACTCTGTTGTTACCGCTTTATTGTCGTCGTTCTATTGTCGCTACTCTGGTCGTTGCTTGCCAGTCGCTACTTGTTATTCAGTGTTTGCCTGTCGTCTGTCCTTGTTTCTGTTCGCTCCTGTCGTTGTTCCATGTTCGTTGTTCTTCATCATCCTACACAAAAGGTTATATTTGTTTGAACTTTTTACTTTTTCTGAATTTTGATTTCATATCTAATATTTAAATGCTCTGTTTTGGCTGCTATTGATAGTTATTACTTTTGTTTCAAATGGATGTGTGAAACAAGAAGATATCTAGAACATATTGTGTGATTTACTGTTTTCTTATAATGATTTTCAAGAGCTATGAGATGAAATTACAAGTTTGAGTGGAAATGTTATGGTATTGTAGAACATAAAATGGGTGGCATTATAAGAAAACTTTGAACGGTCATAACTTTGTGCTGGGAAGTTTGTTTTGGAGGAATATTTTTTTTATTCCATGTAACTTTTTAATATCTAGGCACAACAAATTACCAAAGGTGGTTTGTCCAGATTTTTTCATGCTTTAATTGAGTTACAAAATTTTTAAGCTACTTTTAAAATATTGAGGTCTATTAATATTAAACAATGAAGCACCAAAACCCGTATATTTTATGTTCATTTCAAAGATATGTTATAAGATAATATTTGACTCAAAAAATTTAGATAAAAATGCAATATATTTAACCTTCTGTTTCTGGTTAATTGAAAGAACTTGATGTTTATGACATAAATCTTTTGTGGCTTAGTGGAACAAATGTCAACATTGTAGTACATCATGGTTATTTACATAATTATAAAAACCAATATCATATTATATATGGCTTTAGATAAAGATAAGGATACACTTTATGTGATTGGGGAAGTAAATAAAGATGAAAGTGCAACACAACCAACTCAAGAAAAAGATTTTGTAAGTACTCTAATTCCTGACCGCTGCATTGCTTCTAAAGAATAAGGTAAAAAAGTTTCCTCTACATCTAGTAGTGAAGCATAGACTCATTTTACCATAGAAAGGGTAGGACAACATCGCAAAGTTATATGCAAATATTGTAAGAAACAATATAAGTATGTGTCAAGCAAATTTGGCACGTCAAATTTGCTTGCACACATTGCCATTGGATGTGATAAGTTTCTCGGTAGAGTGCTTAAGAAACAAAAAACTTTAACTTTCCATTAGGAAGGAAGTTTTGTACCTCACAGTTTTAATGTTGAAAGATGTAGAGAAAATTTGGTAAGGATGATAATAAAAGATGAATTTTCATTTATTATCGTAAAAGGTGAATGATTTAAGAAGTTTATTGAATAGCTACAACATTTGTATAAAATCCCTTCTCGGTGGACTATTGCAAGAGATTGCTTGAATTTGTACGTTATTGAAAGAGTAAAATTGAAAGAGTTATTGAATAGAACTAGTAAAAGAATATGTCTTACTAGTGATACATGGACATCTTGTCAGAATTTATGTTATATGTGTTTAACTACTTATTTTGTTAATAATGGTTGGAATTTACAAAAGAGAATCTTGAACTTTTGTCAAGTTCTAAATCATAAAAGTGATACACTTCATAAAGAGATTGAAGCATGTTTATTAGATTGGGGCATTGATAGGATATTATGTATTATAGTTGATAATGCAAGTTCTAATGATACTGCACTTACTTATTTGAAAAAATGTGTTAATGATTGGGGTAATGTAATTTTAGAATCAAAATACTTGCACATGCGATATGGTGCACATATTCTAAATTTAATTATTGAGCAAGGTTTGAAAGAGTATAACATATCAATAAATAGGATTCGTGCTGTTGTAAGATACGTGAGAGGATCACCAATTAGACTGCAAACATTTAAGAGTGCTATTGAAATGGAAAAAACTTTCTACTCAAAACTTGTTTGTTTAGATGTTACGACAAGGTGGAATTCAACTTATTTGATGTTGGATTCTACAACTTATTTTCAAAAAAGTATTTGAAAGGTTAGAGATCACTGATTTGGGGTACTATCAAGAATTTGTCAATGTGAAATTAAACAAGCTCCGACTACGGTGGATTGGGATAATACTATACATTTTGTCCAATTTTTGAAAGTTTTTTATGAAGCAACATTAATGTTTTCTGGATCTTTGTATGTGACTTCTAATTTCTTCTTGGATAGTATTTGTTTTATTCATGATCAACTTGATATGTGGAGTAAGTGTGAGGATTATATTATGATGAAGATGATTATTGATATGAAGGTAAAGTTTGACAAATATTGTGAAGGAATATCTAAAATGAATATGATGTTATTTGTGTTTGTTTTGCTTGATACTAGACATAAAGAGTCTTTTTTACATCTAAGTTTGCTAGAATTGTGTAATGTGGATGAAATTGAAGCATTAATGAGTTCAAAAAGGGTGAAAAAAACTTTGGAATATATGTATGAGGAATATCGTAAAATTTATTTTCCATAAAACATAGAAGAATCATCTCAACCTTTAGAAATGGGTACAAAAGATTTTGGTTTAGAAGCAGATGCATTCCAACTTGATGCTTCTCGTAAGAGAAAGCATTTAAAAGAAGTTCATACTATGGAAAACAAATCTGAGGTGGAAAAATACTTACAAGTAGCATTGGTTGATATGGATGATAAGAAATCTGATCTTTTAAGTTGGTGGAATATTCATTCCTCAAGATTTAAGATTTTGTCTTTGATAGCTCGAGATGTATTGACTATACTGGTATCTACTGTAGCATCTGAATCTGCATTCTCTACTAGTGGTCGTACAATTAGTCCATACATGAGTTTCTTATCTTCTAAAACTGTACAATCTTTGATTTGTACTCAAAATTGGATTCGTTCATCTCTAATAATTAATATCCAAGAGTGACTTGATGAAATTAAGGCTCTAGAATCAGGTATATTGCATAAAACTTTCAAATATATATTTTGAATATATATAGATTTATTTGTTATCAAATATATATTATTATGTTTATTAGCTCATTATTTATGTATATTTTTAACTTTTAATTTTTTCATCACGTAGATGGTATTAATGATTTAAACCTTGAATGATTATTAAAAAAAGTTCTTGTTATTATTAATGTTTGGACAGTTAAGTTAATTTATGTAATTGATATTTAATTTTTTGGAGTTAAATTATTACTATGTATATTTAGAGTTAAATTATGTAATTGATGTTGAATTTTTTCTTTTTGATTATTTTTGTTGAATTATTTTTAATCATGTTGTCACCTATTTTTTAATTTGTATGCAAAATATTTTTATTTTAGATTTTTTATATTTTATGTAATTTTTCATTTTATATGTTGAAATTATATTAGATTTGGATTTGTTCGGATTGAAATTTATAGTGATTCAGATCGGATTGATATTTTATAATTTTTTTATTTATGTAATTTTTTAATAGATTAAAATTAAAATTTTGACACTATCTGATCGGATTGAATAATTTTCAAATTGATCTAAAATTTGTGATTTTGAACCGATGCTCACCCGTATGTTTAATAACAATTTGATTCTTGATTTCTAAATTTTTCAAGTGATTTTTTAATTAGGTACATTTCGTAACGATTTTTTATTTTAATTTTGATATTTCTAAGAAATCGCTACAAAAATAGATAGTTATTTATAAATTTATAAATTAAATTTTTTATTTTTTATTATTTTCACAACATATTTTCCTTAGAAAGTAAATGAAGTTTTGTGATTTATTTTATGTATAAATATTGGAAGAAAATAATTAAAAACTTAATTTTTTTGATTAATAACAAAAACAATTCTTAATTTTTTAGATTTTGAAAAAAAGCAAACAAAAAGTATTATCAACCAACTTGCAAATGATTTTTGATTTTTGATTTTTTCTTTAAAATCACAATGTAAAAATTATTTTACAAAAAAATTAAAAAAACAATTATTTAATAAGATATCATTAATCACAAACCATAATTATTATCAAGTCATTAATATTTTATACTCAAACTGTTGCACAAGTGGTTAGCTTGTTTTTTTGTACTCTTATTATTACATATTTTTCTTTTATTCTCTCTAAAAAAAATAATCATCAATAATTATTTTAAGATAAATAATAATTTTATCACAAAATATATATAAAATATTTATTTTATCATTAATATTAATTATATTTTTAATATTATTATTGAATAAATTTATCATTAAAATATATTACATCATAATAAATATTTTTATCGGGACACTATTGCTATCATTGAGAAAATAATAAAGTTGATAACAGTGAATTATTTTTGCATGATGTCCTAATATTGCAAAAAGAAAAAAAGTATCGCGACTTTACCGAAACCCCTAAAATCTCAAGTAGAACCCTCAAAACCTCACTTATTGATTACTACCCAAACTCCATCGTCAACCTTAAAGTAAGCTCCAATGCCACCTTCTTCATAATCCTTATCGTAGGGAGCTGAAGTAATCTGAGGGATAAAATAAGAAGAACATGAAGGTAGATGAGGAGGGACCGCCCAACAGGGAGCTCTACGCTTTGCTTCACATATCTCCGGAAGCATCCGACGAAGAAATCCGAAAAGCTTATCGGCAATGGGCCCAAGTCTATCACCCCGATAAATACCAAGCTCCCCATGTATGCCATTCGTATTCTCGATTATACTATTTTCCCCTCTTTGTGAGGGGTGCTATTTAAGTTTTTCCTATAATTTGGACGTTGGATTGCTCTGTATTCCAATTGTAGTTGGTTTCTTTGATTGGTTATTATTATCCTTATTTTTTAAATTGGGTTTTGCTGGCATTAAGTTTTTGATGCGAGTTAAGGAATTGGTACTTTGGTCCCTATTGGGGAATGCTCTGTTAATTTTTAGGAAGAGCACGAGGGAACTTTTTTGTTTTTTACTTTCGGAAGTGTGATTTTCGAGACATTTTGTAGGATCTTATAACGTTTGTATCTTTTTAGCCGTCCTTGCGTGGCAAGCTAAACGAGGCAATGAATTTGACCACGAAAGTAAAAAAGAGCATGTAGTGTGTTTTAGAATTTTGGCTTTCGCCGTGAGAGTTTGGCATAACTTGGGATTTTTTTTTCACATTTTCTTTTTCATTTTTAAAATCATTAGTAAGATATTCAAGGCTGAAGTCAGGGTTGGCAGATACATGCTTATGTATTTCTTGTTAGTGTTGGAGGGTTGGTGCCATCTGAGCTACTTGGTCATTGGGTGAAGTGTTCTACTAGCTAGAATATGTCACATATGTTGCATTCGAATTTTGGTGTACAATTCATATAGTGTTGCGAGTAATGATTTCACCACTTAAAGTTAATGATCTCAATTTCAGATGAAAGATATTGCTACAGAAAACTTCCAAAGGATATGTGAGGCCTATGAAATCTTATCAGATCCAAATAAAAGGCAAATATATGATATATATGGTATGGAAGGCTTGACTTCTGGTTTGGAACTTGGTCCAAAGTTGAGTAAAGTAGAAGAGATAAAGGAAGAGCTTGAAAGATTAAGGCGTAAGAAAGAACAAGAAAAGGTTTTTGCACATTTCCAACCTTCTGGTTCAATACTGGTGAATTTGTCGTTGCCACACTTTCTGCATGGCAATGGCCTCATGAGAGGGTAAAGCTTGCTTTTCTTTAGTTTATTATTATCTTTTCATGCTGCCTTGGGAAGATTTATTTACTTGTTTGATTTGTCTCATAAATTTAGAATGATGTTTGTTCTTTAAAAAACAAATTCTGTGCAAATTTGTATACAAGTTATTTGATTTGCATTGCAGACAAACATGTAACTTCAGATACATATGTTAGCTCCTTTGGGCATCATTTAGATTGTCTAGTATTATAGTTATACTTATGCCCATGCATTCTTATAAGAGGTCCCAGTTTAGAATTATCCACATATCAAAAGCAAGATTAGCGGGTTCAATTTTTCTCACCAAAGTTTTCCATGTAATATTGTATAATTTATCGTCTCAAAAATCAATTATCTCTGTATGTAAATGCTAGAATGGCTATGGCAAGTGAAGTTCAATCTCAGGTATCAAAGCACAATGCTCTGGTAATTGGTGGGAATCTGGCAGTAAATGAGAATTCTGGTGGAGGAGCTGCTATTGTAGTTTTTAGGCATCAACTTTCTTCAGTTTCTTCAATAGAGTTTATGGCTTCAGCTGGTTTACGTGCACTTATTGGGGTTCAGACATCACGGTAGCCTCAAAGCTTTTTATATATTATTTGAACTTCCAGCAGTTTACTGGTCTAACTTTACTTTGCTGTCCCTTTTCCAGTCATGTATCTCCACACTCAACTGCAACGATGGGACTTGCAATGAATTTAAGAGATGGTTCTCTAAATCTCTCCAATTCCTGGACTCACCAACTGTCTGAAACTGCAACTGGAAATGTATGCTTCTTTTGTTTGTACTTAGCTCAATTTTTTTTTCTCCAAGCATATTGTATCACCTTCAAGGACGTTATGTATAGTTGATTCCAAAATGTGGTAAAATGCAATTAAGTTAAAGGCATGAATTGTCATATTCTTGGGATCTTTATTTTTTTTAGGTCCACAACAAGCTTTAATTTTTCTTGGGGATCATTTTGTTTTGTGCCATTTCCTTCCATTGATGTGCTGGGAAAACGAAGTTGTACTAAAATACAACATTGGCTACATTATGTTAAGAATGGATCAAAGTGCAAGCACAAGCTTTACTAACTTAATACAAAATCATTTTGGGAAAAATGGAAATTTTGTCAGATAATTAAACTGACATCTTAAATATATTGTTTGTTATGTTAGTACTTGCTGTTTGGAGATTGCTAATTTCTTTGAGTTCACTTTTCAACAGATACAGCTTTCTTTGGGCTCAGAATCATTTATTTCTTCTGGATGGCAAAAGAAGAAAGAGAGAATGTCTGCATCTGGTGAAGTGAAGGTAAATTCATATTGCTCACCTTCTCTCACTTTTTTCCCCAGGATGCTGTGATTTCTGTTTCCATATACCTCTATTAAATTATATGAATCATGGAGTTGATCTATATTTGAGATGCTGTGATTTCTTAGTTTGTTGGGGATATATTCGTTTACCACCTGGATGCAGAAGAATAAAGGCTAGAAAAATGCAACACGTAATTGAAAGTCTCTAGGGTGGTAGTTATTTTTATCAAACTGTGAAGTTGGGGCTTTCAGAATTGTGGTTAAGGTTGTTGCAGAAAAATAGTGGCATACAGAATTGAACTAATTCCAATTTAATTACATATATTAATTATCTAAAATTGTATATAACATGATAAAGAAGGTATAAACTTTAGTATGTTTTTCTCTCAGCATGGACCACTTTGTTCTTCACTCATGTTCCATTTCTGCAGTTTGGCACAGGTTCTTTTGGGGCATCGGCTCATTATACGCATCATTTTTCTGCCAAGTCTCATGGTCGCATAGCAGGCAGAATTGGGAGGTATTCATGATGTGGATTAATGTTTACATGGAAGGTTTATCGTATCATATGGTTGGACTAGTGCTAATTTATCAGCTTTATAATTATTACAATTGTTGGATAATATAAGATCATGAAGGTGCTAAAAAATAAGTACTATGCTGAGGCTCTGCTTTGCTGGTGCATGCACATGTCTTTGCTTTTGTGGTTCATTTGTTAAGATATTATTGATGCAGCACTGCTCTTGAGGTTGAAGTTGGTGGTGGGAGGAAGTTGTCTCATTTCAACACCGTTCGGATGTTGTACACTATAGGAATTCAGGTAATTGCAAAGACAAAGTTTATAGATTATCCACGTTGAGGCTTGACTTATTTCTGTTTGCAAAAAAGCTTTATAACTAGGTTGAACTATTATATTTTGTTCTTTGGAATTGATAGTCACATCACCCACAATATATGATATATGTGGGCTTCAACACTAGTGGTCTTATCCTCGTTTAATAGATGGAGTCCTTTATTCTTGCCAATGCATTGTATATTTTAAAAGAGGACTTAATAAAAGA
Source organism: Hippophae tibetana (assembly GCA_037013495.1). Taxonomy (NCBI): domain Eukaryota; kingdom Viridiplantae; phylum Streptophyta; class Magnoliopsida; order Rosales; family Elaeagnaceae; genus Hippophae; species Hippophae tibetana. Next base: position 84,990,571 of record CM072803.1, read on the forward strand.
AGACAGGACCATACACCTTTGCCTTTACATATTAGTTTTCTGAAGATAGTATATCTGTTTTCTGCTTGTGAAAGCTCATTAGGATGCCTGAAATTTGTAATGTTGTCCAGCTAGGTTTCTTTTTGTATTTAGCATATTGACGTGTACGGTTTTTAATTGATGCAGGGTATCTTTTGGAAATTTGAATTGCACCGTGGGGGCCAAAAATTAATTGTTCCTGTAAGAACTTTCAACTTTCTCAATTTCACAATAACTGTTGTCCTGTATTATTTGATACTTCAATGCACATTAATTTTGTATCTGGAGTTTTATTAGAAGATTGTGAATGTGCTTGCATTATTGACTTTCTGTCCTGCACTTGGATTCTTATTCATCCTATGATAACAAGAGTATCAAGAGGCTATAATTTTCACTTTTATCCCTAATTTCATGCATGCTACTAGCCTACTAGTGCATTATTCTCTAATTAAAATTAATAATGTTATAGCATGTCCCACTGGATTTTTAGTGTTGCATCACTGGTGCAATTTTTCTTGTTCGTGGGATTTATTACTTGTTCGTTTCTCTCATTGATTTTTTTTAAATAATTAAAATTACAATTACCTAAATCCTTTCACGAAGCTGTGTTTTTTCCTTCAATTTTATATTAAAGCCCATGTGCTTTACGTGCAGATTCTGCTCTCGAGGCACTTGAGTCCTGTGTTTGCAACTGGAGCATTCATAGTCCCAACATCAGTTTACTTCTTCCTCAAGGTTTGTATTGCTACTGCATGCACCCGCATTTTTCATAAATTTACTATACAACTTCACTGCATTATTTTTCTTTAATTTAATTTGTATGGAAGAATTGTTCTATTACTAGGATTCTTGATATTTTGATTACCTTTCCAAATTTAAGGCCGCCTATCATTGGTTGTGTTTTAAGTTGGTTCATTACATAAGGTCTTAAGATACAGCCCGTGGAAGAAATGGTTATTCCTTATGCTTTTGAAGGTTTGAGTACTTTAGATCTAAATACACAGATAGCACATGAGTTTATGCAATTCCAAAATATGTCCTTTATGCTAAATTTTCATGTATTTTTAAATGCTTTATGCAACAAGTGTATGACCGTGTGGAGGGAAGCCATATATATTGAATTCCAAACAATAAACTTCTTACTTGCCCAGACTGGTTTCATGTTCTTGTCTGAACTAATTTGTTAATAGGTTTTAACCTAAAGTTCATGTGCTGAATTCTTTTTTCCTTGCGGTTCTCAGTCTTTGCTTTCCTTCATATGGGGAGTGACAAAGGTCAGTTGGGATTTAACTAAAGTTTGACAATTTTTAATCTAATTTCTCTTTGTTTTGCTTGCAGAAATTCGTACTAAAACCATATTATAGAAAGAGGGAGAAGCATAAGGCCTTACAGAATATGGAAAAAACTTCTGAGCAGGTATCTATATCTATATATATATTCTCTTTGTGGGTGGAGAATTTATATAAATTGTTTGTATATTTGTTTATTTTCAATATTGGAGAATTTATATAAAGCTTTATTTTAGGTTCAAGAGGCAAGAGCTGCAGCAGCGAAAGCCCAGCAGTTGCTGCAAAATGTGGCTAGTAGGAAAAGAGAGAGGCAAATAGAAAGAGGTGGACTTGTAATTACTAAAGCGTTGTATGGAAATCACAAAGTATTGAAGAAAATAAATGAATCAATGGAAGCGAATGACGAACTAGCCTCACAAGTCATAGATGTCACTTTACCTTTGAATTTTCTGGTCAATGATTCTGGCCAGCTTAAGGTATGTTCTGTACTTTTGTTTAATTATTGTTTCTGTCCTGGCATGTTTTAGAGGCCAGAATCATCTGTTTCACATTATGTATATATGCCACCCATTGAATTTTAATGCAAGCTAAGCAATTTTTCCTATCACTCTGTTCACTTTTTCAGCTACCTCTGTCCTTGTATTTATCGATTGAAAAAGTGCAACTGTAGTCACTTTACTTTCATAAATTGAACACATTAGTCAATTTGCTTTAATATGGTGCACTTTAGTCACTTTACTATTATATTTATGAATATTTTAGTCATTTTAGGTTAATTTTAATGATTTTAGTAACTTTATTTTTCATTTTTTTCACTTTTTCATACATTTTTTTCTTCAAACATATATGAGCTTCCTACTAGTAAGGTTCAATTCAATCCAATTTAAGTTTCTCCACAAAAGAAAATGATCCGAAAAAAACTAAAATGGACAAGAAATGACTAAAGTTTCAAAAATGTTACATTAAGATGATTATAGTGTACAAATTCGAAGAAAGGTGGCCAATATGCCTAATTTGTGAAAATAAAGTGACAAAAATGTTATGCTATCCTCGAAAAAGTTCAAACATTTACAACTCGTAACAGTTCTACCTCCTGAAATGTGATTAATTTTCGTATGTAAATTTGTGTACTAAATTAATGATTGAACTGGGTTACAGCTCCATGAAGGGGTGAAGAAGTCGGGAATCATGGGGTTTTGTGATCCTTGTCCAGGAGAAGCTAAGCAGTTGTATGTGGAATATTCTTGTGGTGAAAGGAGATATGAGGTACTACTAGTCACATCCCCTTCCCCCACCCCCCTGGAAATTACTTGTTTTAATTTTTGGTTGTATGTAACTGATCATAATTTTTGCCTTAGGTTGTGGTTGATGATCATGGCGAGTTGCTAATACCTCAAGAATCGCACAGAATATGAATGCCATTCGTAATGGTTAAATTAACACCTTGGTCACCTCTTGCAATTTTTGCATGTTTCACATGCCTTTGAGGTACCCAATTAAATTACCGTCTTTTTTCCCCCATCAACACACTTTCTATTAACTTACCCCGAGGGATGTACTTAATAAATAACCGCCTTGTTTTTTATTTTTTATTTCTTGCTAATAATAAAATGGAATTTTTTCGTGGCTGAACGGTATTATGCACTTATCAGGCCTATGACAATGAATTTTATTTTATGATTAGGAGGAATTAGTAAAGTGATTGGCGGTAGGGGTGAAAATTTGTGTAGTAACTCAATTGACTGAGTTGAATTAGAATTGAACACGAACTAAATTAAGATTGGGTCAAATTTAGGTCAGGTCAAAATAGCTCATAAAAATTGACTAGGTTCGAGTCAGCTTGTTAGCTTGAAATCAAATAAAAAATATTGTGATTCTATGATATATATCTAAAATATTGTGGATGATATTATAACTTGAATTTGGTGAAGTTTGAAATGTAGTATAGATTGTTTTGAATCTTAATGTTTGAATGACGATATAATAAGATGTTAATATGTGTTTTTTTGTTATTGATTAGTTGTAATATTATTTTTCCTATTTTTGTTGTTTTATTTAATGATATTTGTACTAATGAGTTTTAATATTATTAAAAATATTTTTTGATTTATAAACAAAAGTTTAATTAACTAGAAAAAAAATGTAATTTACAATTCGAACTATTTTGGGCGAGTTTGTTTGTGTTTGGTTTGAATTTGAGTTCACTTATTTGAATTCAATAAAGATTTGATAATTTAATCTAGGTGAATTTGTTTCAGCTGACTGGCCAACCTGTACGAACTGCAAAGCCACCAGTATCCTTGCATTATAAACCATGCATGCTTATTCCCATTCATTATTGGGCCTTTACATCCATAAATATGCCCGTGAGATTTGTGGAATTAAACGAGTTGTAGGTTGCGGTTGAAGTTTGAAATTTGAATATTACTAAATTTAAAATGCGAAAAAAGAAAATAAAAGAAACAGCATTCTTGCAATTTGGGACTTAGCTAGGTCCATTCTCTTTGGAGTGGGAAGTTGGGAACAAACATTGTCAATTGTTGAAATGGAAAAAGAACATCCCCCAAGCTATAAGAAAACATGTCCGAAGGCAAGTTCACCGGTGGATGGATCAAACGATGTTTCAAAAGTGCTTCACAAAATATTGATACTCACTTGTTGATCCTTGGATTCCAACACCCTTTGGCTTCGACAGAAGCTTTACCCCTTCCATTATCTTTTGTCTGTAATCATGTTTATAATATATAAAAAATTGTATGTAGGTTTAAAGTTCAAACTGAAAATGCAACATTTTTAAGCATTAGTTTCCATTGATCCACTTCTACATGGAATCATACTAACCTGGACCTGTAGATACCACATTGGAATTTTTTGAATCCATCACCCAATCAATCTAAAGGACAAATCCATGGCACATCCCGGGCTCAGTAAATTCAATTTGCCAGAAAACATTCAGTTTTTAAAGATATCCTCCTTTTCAATCTATTGGTGGTAGGAAGTCATTCCAAAGTAAGTAATTATACCATACATGAAACTTTGAAAAGTTCATGGAGATTACATGTCTCCAACGGTGATGCTCAGAAAAAAAATCTTTCAATAAGCACTTAAATTGTACCATTTTCATGCTAGACGATGGTAAGTGGTGACCCAATGCTATAATAATGTTCAACAAGAAATATACCGCTAACTCTCCTACAGCAAGCACCATCACATGAACGTATGCCAATAAACTACTTCATAAAGCACTGTATGAAGTAAAAGTTCAAATACCAAGATTAAAAATACCTTCGTTTTTTCATGAGATTGGCTTATGTGCTTTGAAAAATCAAACTCCATCGAAGTCACTACATTACTGAGTTTCTGAAATGTTTTTGACTTAGCAGACGTCAGCATATCGATATAATTGTCTTTTAAAAATGGAATTTCTTTTTCCTCGAAAAAGTAAAAACAATTGTAATTTGCTTACCTTATGTTCTCCACACTGTTGATGTGCAGCATGGTAATGATTATATAATGCAGACGTGAAATGAAGATCATGCTGTGCAGGTGTGTGGCTAATGTGCACATGTAACTAAAGTGCATGTTATGTGCTAATGTGTTTACGCTGATAAGCTAATATGCTTCGATGTCCTGCAATGACCATGATGTAGTGCAAGGCAATGTAGGGTGCTAGTGTATTTGTTGATAAGTGAAGGTGTGAAGCAAAGAGTCTAATGTTGAAGCTGATACAATGCACTACAAGTGTAGGTCGATGGAGAAATGTTTAGAACTGTAGCATATTATATATACAAGTTTATAGCTATGAATTATGTTATAATTAATTAAGGTTGCATTTTCTTCACAAAATGAAATCGAAATCGGAATAGAATCGAATGAAAATAAGATAATGTTGTTTAATTTGATCATTATAATCAAATAAGAAATTAGTATTATAATGTTTGGTTTGACACTGGAATGGAATGAAAAAAAAACTATAAATTACCTTAATATCTCTATATTCAGTAAAATTTAAATAATATCATTTAATCATTATTTTTTTATCAGATAAAATAAATTATTGAAATCATTATTTTTCTAAATAATAATTACTTAAAAATAAAATATATTATTAAAATTATTATTTTTCTAAATAGGGTTTAGGGTTTTGAGGTTTGGGATTTGGGATTTAAGGTTATATTTATGGGTTAAAATTATTATTTTTCTAAATAGAGTTTAGGGTTTTAGGATTTGGGGTTTAGGGTTTTAAGATTTGAGATTTGGGGTTTAAGGTTTTGGGATTTGGGATTTGGGGTTTTGGGATTTAGGGTTTAGGGTTTTAGAATTTGAGATTTGAGTTTTGAGTTTAGGGTTATATTTGAAGTTGGGTAAAATTGGAAAAAAAATTGAAATGTAAACGGAATCATGATTCCTAAAGGGGGAGAAAGAGTTATGATTCCTTCTTCTTTAAGAACTTAATTTTATTCCTAACTCATTTTTCAACCTAACCAAACATACAAATAGAATGAATCAATTTTGATTTTTTTTTCATTCCTTTCAACCAAACACAACATAAGAGTAATATAGTACAAGTCTCATATGTAGTACAATTTTATTATTGTGTAGTACAAAATAACTAGTAATATATAAATGCAATTTGTACACAATTATACTTAGCTGTGAAATCGATATGAAAAATACAAAAAATTACATGAAATAGTCAACAACCTTTCTCTCTCTCTCTAAGTTCCTTCATTTGTTGCATTTCTTGTTCTTGAACTATTCTTGTTTTGCGAGTATGAACAATTCTTGTCAATTAATCAACCAAAACTACAACTAGATGTCAATCTTCATATGGTATCAGAGTCGAAAAGCTCAATGAGTTTTTATTTTATTAAAGAATAATGGATCCATCATAAGTTATACAAAATTAGGTTGATATTGAAAATACAAATCCTTATAGTAAAGCTATTTTTGTTCATAATGTGATTGTTACAATCAAACCCAGTGTGTTTGATTGTATTTAAAAAAATAATATATCATATTAATTATTATTTATTTTAAATTTATGATAAATTAACTAAAAATATTCGCCAAGCAATTGATAATAGAATAGCAATCTTTGATTTTTTTTTGTTAATTAAAGTTTCTTTTAATTTATTTTAGCTTAGGATAGTGAGTGAATATTTAAAAACACCATTCACTAGTTCTTGGACGGTACACCGTACACACAATTAGGCACATTACAACCTCTAAACTCTAAAGTACATGCCCATTATTTTAATGGATCAGCTTTGACGAAAATGGTCTCCTTGAGTGTGTACGCAACTGTCAATTATATAGGAAATGAAATTGTCAATTATTTAATGTTGGTAAGAGTATTCTATCAGCTGGCCCTTTTGAAATATGATATATATTTTCAAAAAATGCATTATAGGTAATTACGATTCGGCCCATAAATTGCATCCCATAAAAATAGGTAAATTGAAATTGCGTATGATATATAGTTTTTTGTTATTTCCCCCTTACCCTTCCTTTTTCCCTCTTAAAGTGACCACCTTAGATATTTAAAAATTGAGAAAGTTATCATAACATATTATCATAATTGAGAATTACATAACATTAATTTGTAGCTAAAATACTCATTACACATATACGATAAATATTATACCTTTGATGAAAAAATATATTCATAATTGGACCACCATTATCCTCTTATTAAAACAATTAATAATTCCTTTTATTCTTTTTGAACAAAAAAATATTCTCTACCAATCATAATCATATGGAATTCAATAACACAAAGGAAGAAATCATAAACAAAGTTAGTTGTCAAATATCCATTTATGTAAATTGTTTTGTGATACAAATTTACATTCATATTAATTATATCATAATATTTGCTTAAGTTTTTTTAAAAAGTAAATATTTTTAAAATTTTTTAAAGTTATTTAGATATGTTTCATAACATAATTAATATAAAAATATATATATAATATTGGGACATGGTATACATAATGATTGAGAATTGCGTCATTTTCAAATTTTGATGTAGTTGTGGATGTTTGTTGGTATAACAACAAGGCTTTATTCATAAATAAATGCCTATATATGTTGTTTAATTTGATACATAGTAGAAATTGACTCCTTTCACTAAGGATTGTTTAGGTAAATGTGAATTCCTGTCAATAGAATGCTCAACGTGGGAAAAAAAAAAATTCTTGGAAGTGTTATTAATATTTCAATGACAAAGCATTTTATTGATTATAAATAAACATTGCACAAGAAAAAATCCTTTATATTATATTTTGTATATTCTTTTTAATATTATTTATTGATTCCTATTTGAATTCTTATTTTCTTATCCATTTTTTTTATAAAAATAAAAGATTAAAATAAACTTATTTGATCATATATCAATATCACCCTCATATACAAAAATCTCTCAACTCAATGATCCATCAATACTATTAGAAGTATATATAAAGTATATTTATCCTAAAAAAATACTTGTTTAAAAAAAAGTTAATATCATTGTTATATAAAAAATATTTTATAAAATATATTTATCGTCTTTATGTACTATAATTTTTTTTAAATTTTAAATTTTATTCATTGAAATGAAAATTATAAGAACAATTTAATTAATAAAATAAAAACAACTCTTTCAATTCTTTAAACATATATAATTATTTTTATTAATAAGATATCAGATCTTTAATCTAATTTAATCTATCTTTAGTCTTAAATTTCAAAAAATATCTTAACTAACATATAAGATCTAAATCTAAATTTAGAAACAAAACATACATAAAATTACTATTAGATACAAATTTAAGTAAAATAAAAACTATATTATATCAAAATCTAAATAGAATATTAAATTAAAATATGGTCTTTTATACTAACGATATAATATTAACATATTATAATATATATTTATTAAAATAATTTAAATTAAATAGAAAATCCATTGAAAAGAAAACTGTTAAAATATAACTCTTACTCGGATAAGAAACAAAAATAATATAGGATAAAAAATTTCTATAAAAAAAGGAGAGAGAGAGAGTTGAAAATCCTATAAATTAAATGGTTGTTTTATAAAAAATGGTCTTTTTTACTTGCTTCTACGAATTTTGAGATGAAAATTAAAACGTAATCTTATATATATATATATTAGCCAATTGTACAACATGCGAAATACACTAGGTGTACAAATTAAGGATAGATACCAAAGGCTTAGAAACGTTTAATTAAATATTTTAATGCACTAACATTCACACAAAAATATTGCTTCTAAAGAAAATGGAATAAGAGTTGTGAGAGAATTTTACAATCCATCAAACAAAAAGGGGAAACGATATATAGAAAACTGCAGTACCATAAACTCTTAGCTGTTAATACGTCATGAATCGAACCTTCAAACTAAAAGTCATATCCTACCAAAGAGAGATAGAAGGGGACAAAAAGGAGCAAGAAATATTCTCTTTTGGTTCAAAAAGGGAGTAAGAATTTGGTAAGGTATATTTGAATACAAAGCTATATTTGATGAAAAAGATATAACTAGATATAATGAAATTTATGAGATATTTTATTAATTTTTAAAATTAATTTTATTTAATTTTTAATGAGATAAGAGATATTAATTGATATATCTAATTTATTTCTAATAAATTTAAATAAGATAAGTAAAAATATAAAAATATAAAAAAATAATAAATGATAATTTATAATATAAATTTAATAAGTAAAATAAGATAAAGATAATATTATATCATAATTTTTTAAAAAATATTAAATAAAATGTAAGTTTAGATAATATAATTTACTTTATAACTCTAAATAAAGCCACCGATAATTAAATTGAGTTTCATCTCTTATCTCTATTTTTTTTAGGCTAAAATATAATTTTTATCACTTAATTATTACAGTTGTTTGAAAAAAAAAATAGTGTATTGCTTGGTTACATAATAATATTAAAAAGGGAGTGGGATTTGTGTGCTACTTAGATTAGTGGATTTGTTTCATTTAGTTTTTAAATTATAAGATATATTTTTTTAGTTATTTAATTTTATAAAAAAAAATTGATTAATTAAAAATAAATTATATTATTTTAATGTTTTTTATATTAAAATATTAATTTTAATTAAAAAAATCATTAAAATAATATATTTTATTATTAATTAACTATTATTTTTTTAAAATTAAAAAACAAAATAATACTAATAATACAAGATAACAAGTGACATAAATAACATAATCTAATAATCTATAAAAAAAATCTCTATTAACAAATTTATGCAAATCTATCAACAATTTTTGTGTTATCACATATCTACCCTTCCATCAATTTTGCAAGTGTTCTCACGCACATAAAATTATAAAATAAAGATTTTTATTCTTCCCAAAATCTCCACACCTAATAAAAAATATATAGAAAATGATGGAAATATATATCACCACAATAGATCAATTAGAATTAATATCGTGGCATGAGTTGAAGGGATTTTGCGTACCTTAATTATAACCATTTGCAATTCCATGCTAATCTTCTTCTTTTTTCATAGGCTTGGAGAGAGTAATAATGCAAAATGTGAAATGTGAAATAATTGTAAATTTGTAATTTGTAAAAGAAAATAAATCTTTTTCTTTGGTTTTATAATCCGTATATATTTGTATGTTTTAATTTGATTGAGCTTTAACTAGGTCTCTTACAAAAAGTTGGGGTTATAAATGGCCTATAAACCATTTTTTTAAGTAATGCCTGTTGTAACAAAATTTAATATATCATAAATTAAGTATTGTAAAGTGATTTAACACTAATTAAACATGATTTTACATAAATTATTTTAGCTAATTTTTACCTTGACAAATAACATTTTCTATTTTATTTTTTTCGTGTTCAGCTAGCCAAATAAGTTTCACATGAAAAATTAAAGATTGTGAATAATAATACTATTATAATTATTTTTGTTATCATAAAAATATAAATATAAAAAATATTAATTTTATTTATATTATTAATAATATTATTATTACATAAAAATATTATTAATAAATTATTATTTTAATAATAAGTCGAAACCAATTCATTCCCTTATAAATTCCCAAACTCCTCTCTCCCCCTTGTTACTCCAATCCCTCGAATCCCCTCTCCCTCCCAATTCTTCCTAATTTACTAATGGCTTTCTACCTTTCCTTGCTATACTATATGCTCTGTTTTTCTTTCTTCTCTGTTTCACTCTCTGATATTCTTCTTCTACCTTTAACGCACTCTCTATCCAAAACGCAATTCAACAATACTCCTCACCTCCTCAAATCCACCACTATTCGCTCCACTAAACGCTTCCATAATCACCATCGCAAAGGTAGCAACCACCATCACCATGTCTCCCTTCCATTATCTCAAGGCAGTGACTACACTCTGTCTCTCACAATCGGTTCGAATCCTTCCCAACCCATCTCTCTCTACATGGATACAGGTAGTGACCTTGTTTGGTTTCCATGTTCACCTTTTGAATGCATTCTCTGTGAAGGCAAATACAATCCTTCAAAAACAAGCCCACCTCCCAAAATCCCTTCAAACTCTGTTTTGCCCTGTAAATCCCCTTCTTGCTCTGCCGCCCACTCTTTTCTTCCCTCCTCTGATCTTTGCGCAATAGCTAAGTGCCCTTTAGAGTCTATTGAAATTTCTGATTGTGCTTCTTTCTCTTGCCCACCTTTTTATTATGCTTATGGTGATGGAAGCTTCATTGCTCGCCTTCACAAATATAGTTTATCCATACCCATGTCCTCTCCTTCTTTAATTCTCCACAATTTCACCTTTGGCTGTGCTCACTCTGCGCTTGGCGAGCCCATTGGAGTTGCTGGTTTTGGCCCTGGCTTGCTTTCCTTACCTAATCAGCTTTCTAGTTTATCTCCCCAATTGGGCAATCACTTTTCCTACTGTTTAGTTTCTCACTCTTTAGACGCAGACCGAGTTCGTCATCCGAGTCCACTCATTCTTGGCCGCCACGACGAAAAAGACAAACGAGTTGGCGATGATGGAGCTGAGTTTGTTTACACTTCCATGCTTGATAATCCAAAGCACCCTTATTTCTACTCTGTTGGGCTAGTCGGAGTCTCTGTCGGGAAAAAATATATCCCGGCGTCGGAATTTTTGAAAAGTGTTGACAGGAAGGGATACGGTGGGATGGTGGTTGACTCCGGCACGACATTTACGATGTTGCCGGCAAGTTTATACAACGCGCTGGTATCTGAGTTCGATCATCGAGTTGGACAAGGTCACGAGCGTGCGAATGAGATTGAGGACAAAACTGGGCTATCCCCGTGTTATTACTACAAAAAGGTTATTGAAATTCCCACTCTGAAATTGCAGTTTGCTGGTAATAAATCCACTGTGTCGTTACCGAGGAAGAATTATTTCTACGAGTTTATGGACGGTGGAAATGGAAAGATGAAGAGGAGAAACGTAGGATGTTTGATGCTAATGAACGGTGGTGCTGAGGAGCAATTTAGTGATGGGCCTGGAGCGACACTTGGGAACTATCAACAGCAAGGTTTCGAGGTGGTATATGATTTGGAGAATCGCAGAGTTGGATTTGCCAGACGGCAATGCGCTTCTCTCTGGGATAGTTTGAACAAACGGCGTTAGTACTGTGTGTCGTTTGGTCTCTGATGTTTTGCGTTTTAAGGAGTTCTTTGAAGGTTGACTTTGAATTTAATAATCCAGTTCGGTAAGAGGTTGACTTTGTCAGGTTGAACCGCACGTGCTCATATATGCTAATGGATTGGGTTTGGGGAAAATAAGATGGTTTCGTTGTTGGTATTCATTCTTTTGGAGAAGGAAATAGTGTCAGGCGAAAAAAGAAAAATGTAATTTTGTAAGCATATTTTCACTTATATTTATAATGTATAAAAAATATAAGTATTATGTTCATCTTAAAATAAAAAAATTAGTGAAAGTTTTTATGTTAGATTATTTTTCAATTTTTTTAAATAAATAAGTTATTTAATTTTTAAAGTTATTATAATATATATAATTAATATATAATTAATATTAGTATAAATAATTGGAGTTAACAATCCTCACACATGAAATTAAGCTTATTTGTGCACACTTATCAAAACTCAAATGGAATGCTTGAAGCGAAATGGGAAGTGTAAACTTTGTAAAGTACTTGTTTCTTTATCATTAATTGTCAGTATTGTTACTTAGAAGAAATATTAACACCCATTGTCCTCCTAAATCGGCTGGTTTAAATGAGAACCATCTTAGTTTTTTGTTAATGAAATTACAAGTCAGTTGAAAATTAAATGGTTATAATAATGGATGAGCATGTCGCACTTAATTTTGGAAATAGACGAAGAAAGGGACCTGATTTTTGAATTCTAAATGAATGCTGATTGTTACTTCACACAAAAGTAATAGATACTATGAGGAGGGGGCATTTAAATGCCCTAGGTAAAAAGATTGATCCTTCGAAATTTCATTATTAGTTTCAAGGTTGTAACTTTTTCAAGTTGATTTTTTACGCCATTTGTTATTTGGATATGGGTTTATACTTTTTCTTTGAATAAAAATTTAAATTTTATTTATAAAAAAATAATAATTAAATTAATAAAATAAAAATATATCAAATATACGATTTTTTTATTGATAAGAAATATTTTAATTCCAACTTTATTATTCATACATTAAGATTGATAAATATATAAAAATACAATCAGATTCTTCCAAAAGAATTATATTTTGATAGTTAATTTTTTAACATCTTTTCTCATTAATTATTGGTTTTTTCATAATTTTTAATAAAGATAAGTATGTTTTGAATTATAAAAATATATAAACAAAATATCAAGATATAAATTTAAATACAAAATATAATAAGATATATATGAATAAAGTTACTAGTTAAGTAAAATAGAAAACTCATGATAACGAGGAACTTGTTGAGTTAAAAACAAAAAAAAAACTTTTTTTTTCAAAAGAAAAGGTAAGGAGAGCAAGTGATTGATTTTTTTTTTTAAATATAGAACTGCACTTTTCAATTTAATATCTCAAATTATTTTAATTTTTATTAAAATCTTACATATATTTAAATTTAATTTATCAATATATTTTAAGTTAAATTAAATATATTTTAATTAATTAATTTTTTTATAAAATTAATATAATTGATCAATTTTAAATAGTATTTTTATCCACTACATTTATAATATTTCTTTATTATTATTTTAAAAAAATATTTATTTATTCTTTTAAGCTCTAACGTTTTCTTTCTCGTTCACTTGTTTTTAAGTTTATTTGCAACTTGTTTTACGTTGAATTAGATACATATCTATTGCTTTCACGTCAATTATATATATATAATGATATATATTTTAAGTTAAATCAAACATAACTTAACTTAATAAAATCTTATTAAGTTAAAAATTCTTCAAATTTATAAGTATTTTTTAATATTTTATTCCTAATAATTTATAAGTATTTTTTAATATTTTATTCCTAATCTATGTGTGACAAAAATATTTAATAAAAATAATTATATTTATTAATAATCACATATATAAATATCATTTAATTATATTTTAAATTTAAGATATATTATATTTTTCTTTAGAAAAAACATAAATCTCCAAAGTTTTTTTTTTTTGCCTTTTTCCAAATAACAAAAACATAAATTTGTTGCGAGGAGAGCATACATAATTAAGATACCTTCTTTTAACTTTTTAGCCAACTTGATTCTTAACACCATGTAATTTATTTTAAAACTTCAAAAAATTTAAATTTTATTTGTAATTAAGATATTTGAGTAATATAATTATTAAAAAAAAAACTTTCAAGACCTTTCGAGATATAACAAGTAGATTAAATATCAATTATCTATTAATGTATAAAAATTGTGATACCTGATATGAAGTTTAGGTTGTGATTGTAACGATGGATATACATGGTTTAAGCCGTGAAGGTTAAGACATCATGATATAATTTATAAGAAAATATCAAAGATATTATTATTATCCGAGAAAATTTTGAAAAAGAAAATCACAAAAATTATGGAACTACCAAAAATATGAATTTTTTTATAAAATTTTATAAAAAATTAAAACAATCAATTACCTATATTTTAAAATATATTTTATTGATATTTTATCAATTTTATGACATTTTAATGTCACAATATTCAAAATATTTTAACCAAAAAAAGATATTTAAACAATAATGATATTTAAGCGATAATTTGTAAATAATTTTGACAATTTCTTAATAATATAGCTAAATAATATAGATATTACGTTTTGATATTGAAATTAAAATGCAACATTAACATAATAATATTGATGATATCTTCTATACTTTTATCATTGAATATATCTTTATAAAATATTTAAGTTAAAAATTAATTATTAACTCTTATAACGCAAATTTCAAATAAATACTATTAGATGGAAATAATTTAAAGATAGAAAATGATGGGTTATATTTATGGATTAATAAGGATAATTTTAACTTAATTTATTAATGTTATAGCAAATAATTACATATATTTAAATTATTTTAAGATTATGATAGTCGATTAAATTTACATTTTGATTTTTATATTACCTATTATTTATATCATTTTAATTTTAACAATCTTTAAAAAAATAGGTATATTATATATTTTTTAACATAAATAAATATAATTTTTTATATTATAAAAAATATATATGTATACTATATAAAATAAAATTTTATTATAAAAAAGTTATAATTAAACCTTAATTTTTGTTTAACCTCATTCAAAAAAAAAATATCATATATTTGCAGCAAAAACTAAAGGAAGGGAAGGTAAAAAGAGGTGATGCAGTGAAAGAAAGTAAAGTGAAAGGACTTTTCACAGGAAAACTACAATTACAATTTACGTACGGGAGATAAAGGAAATCCAGCTAAGCTCCAACTGTAAAAATATCCTTGGCATATATGGAGAATTAAGATACAGATAGTTCAGTACCAGAGGCTCTTTTAAAGCCATAGCGTACGCTCTCAGCAAATTTATGATAAAGTGATCTTGAAAAACAGGGCATCAATCTATTCTCATGATCAAGACCTTCTTTTTTAAGTTAAGCTGGTTTTAATGTTTTAAATAAAAATAATTTTTTTATATATCATATTTATATTATAATCATAATTATTATATAAATTTTTAACTATTATCATAAAATAAATTGTCTAAACAAATAATAATATTAATTTTTTTGTTGTATGACTTTTATGGCAAAATTGAATGCTCTAGCTTCTTTTTTTTATAAAAAAAATGCTTTGAGTTTAAGAAATAGGGCTTAGGGGTACCCAAATTTTACTTAGTAAACGTACTTCTCAATGATTTTCTCTAATTAGGATTATTCTATAGGGCCAGCCCAAGGAAAATTTTTGTTATTTAAATCTTAAATATGATTTTTTACGTAAATCTTAAGTTGATTTAGGAATTTAAGGCTAACCAGGAATATAATGTAAATTAACTTACCTTATAATTCATGAATTTTGTAATTTTATTTTGTTTTATCTCAATTATATTTTTAATAAATTAAGATATTAATAAAATGATAAACGATAATATCTAAATTAAATAATTAAAATTATAAAATAAAATATGATTATTTAAAATAAATATGGATTGATTATGAAAAATTTAAATAAAATAATATTTAAATAAAATGAGATAAATTTAATATATTAAATGATCTTGGACATTAAATATGATATGTGATGTGTGGGATGACATAATTAATCAATAATAATAAATATTTATTATTCGAATGAAATTTAAAATTAGTATAATTTTTTTAAGAATAAATAAATATTTAATATAGAAATAAAGAAATGTGATCGATATCAATTCCTCGTGAGCAATAATCAAGACGTTATGTGCATTAGGTATATGAAAAAAAACAAAAGAAAAGGGAATAAGCACTGTTTTCAAAGTAAGCATAGAACCCATGAATGAGTTTTTCCAAGTGATATTAAGATAAAGACATACATTGCTGTAAAGATGATGACGACGACGTGTATAGGTTAGGTTTCATGCATAAGTTTAGACTCACTGACTTTTTAATCATAAAGTACTTATTTACCAAAATTTTCAAAAAAATTGATTAATTTTATTAATTTTATTAATAAAATAATATAATCATAAATAAAATTATTATTATACTTTATTATTATTAAAAATATTTAATGATTGTATTCTATTATGTGATAAATGAATATACATGTTGCATTTATATAAGAATTACAAATAAATTAGGTGCTTTTATATAATAATTACAAGTAAATTAGATATGTTTAAACTAATTAAATATACATATTATTAAAATAAATAGATATATATTAACAAATATATATCCACATTAATATGTTATTAGATATACATTAACAAACCCCCTCAAACTTAAGGTGGATGTGAGACCAGCTTGAGGTTGTCAACCAAATTACGAGTGCGTCCTTTAGAAAGTGTCTTAGTCAAGATATCTGCAAATTGATTATTAGAGGAAACGATGAAAAGTTTGAGAGCACCATGGACAAGATGAGAGCGAATAAAGTGACAATATATCTCGATGTGTTTAGTCCGTTCATGGAAGACATCGTTGTGAGCAATATAAATGACACTTTGATTATCACAATAAAGAGGAGTAGTAGAGGATGTGGACACACCTAAATCCTTAAAAAGTCATCGTAGCCAAAGAAGCTCAGATGTGGTATCAGCAAGAGCACGCTATTCTGCTTCAGTACTGGAACGGGCCACGACGGTTTGTTTCTTACTTCGCCAAGAAATCAAAGAAGAACCAAAGAGAAAGCAATAACCTGTAGTGGACCTACGATTAGTAGGATCTCCTGCCCAATCAGCATCAGAGAATGCACGAAATACTAAAGGAGAATGAGCTGAGTAGAAAAGGTCATGGAAGATAGTGTCTTTCAAGTATCGTAGAATACGTAAAACAACAACATAATGAGTTGATCGTAGAGCAGACAGATATTGGCTCACCTGATGAACAACATAAGAAATGTCTGGATGAGTAACTGTAAGATAAACTAGGTTGCCAACCAATCGTCTGTAAAGACAGGGATTAGACAATGGTTGCCTCTCCAATGGTGTGAGATGCGTATTAAGTTCAACTGAAGTGTCAACAGTCTTGCTTCCAGCTTGAGATAAAAGGTTAGATGCATACTTAACTTGAGTAATATAAATACCATATGTGGAACGAGTGATCTCAAGACCCAAGAAGTAGCTGAGATATCCAAGGTCTTTCATCTCAAACTGCTTACTAAGAAAATCCTTGAGTTCTTGAATACCACTGAGGTCATCACCAGTTATGATCATATCATCGACATATAGGAGAAGCAAAATGGTGCCTTTATCATTGTGACGAAGAAATGAGACAGAATCATAAGGACTGGCAGTGTAACCCAAGTGAAGGATGGTGGAGCTGAACTTGGCAAACCATGCTTGTGGAGTTTGTTTAAGACCATAAAGTGCTCGTCGAAGGCGATAAACCTTATTTGTTTCAACAGAAAGACCAGGAGTAGGTTGCATATAGACTTCTTCATGCAGATCCCCATTAAGGAATGCATTTTTTACATCCATTTGAAAAAGGTCCCATTTACTAGTTATGGCAACAACTAAGAGGGTACGAACAGAGGAAATACGGGCAACTGGAGAAAAAGTCTCTTCATAATCAATCACATACTCTTGTGTAAAACCTTTTACTACAAGACGAGCCTTGTAACGATCGATAGACCCATCAGAGCGAGTCTTGATCTTATAGATCTACTTACTACTAACCACAGACTGACTAGGAGGGAGAGTAACCAAATCCCAAGTATGGTTTTTGGTTCATGCATCAATCTCTTCTTTCATTGCAATCTGCCAAAAAGGGTTAGTAGATGCCTTACGATAGGTGTGAGGCTCATGGAGTGTATCAAGGGTAGTGTAACAATGATAGTCAAGTAAATGTGTAGGAATGGATCTTACCCGGGTTGAGTGGCGAGGTGGAATGTCTTATGGAGGATATTCAGGTGGAGCAAGAGCAGGGGACCCATGTTCAAGGTAGGGTAGCTCTTTATCAACCTGTTCTTCTACAACCTGTCTAGGATAATCATAAAAAATATCTGAAGATGAATAGTGAAGTCCATAGGTGGATTAAGAGTATCTTTAGAATGAACAAGAGACTCATTTGGAAATATTTCTAAAACATTTGAATTAGTTAGGGAAGAACGAAAGTGAGAAAGTTGAACAAATAAGCAGTGTTCCCAAAAGACAACATTTCGGGAAACACGAAGACGATGTGAGACAGGATCATAGCATCGATACCCTTTTTGAGTTTCACCATAACCAAGAAAACAACAAAGTCTAAATCGAGGCTCAAGTTTTTTGTGTTCATGAGACTGAAGAAGAACGAAATAGGCAGATCCGAATGAACGAAGGTAATGATAGTCAGGAGATGATCCAAAAAGGTGTTTATACGGAGTCTGATTATGAATGACAATGCTTGGAATGCGATTAATGGCATGAATAGCATGAAGAGCAGCTTCAGCCCAAAATGGGGCAGAAACTTTGGCAGAAAGAAGAAGAGCACAAACAGTGTCAAGAATATGACGAAGTTTTCTTTCGGCTCGACCATTTTGTTGAGAGGTTCTTGGACAGGTTAGATGATGTACAATTCCATAGGAGTGTAACAGAGCTTGAAAAGAATTTTGAGTATATTCAAGAGCATTATCAGATCGAAAAGTTTTGATACGTTTGGAGAATTATGTTTCAACCATTTTGCAAAATTACTGTATATTGATAAGATTTCAGAACGAGATTTCATTGGAAAGATCCAACTATAACGAGAATAATCATCAATAAAAACAACAAAATATCGAGATCCACCAATACTAGTAATAGGAGAAGGTCCCTAAACATCAGAATGAATTAACTCAAAAATACTATTAGAGATAGATTTACTATTATTGAACGGTAAAGCTGGTTGTTTTCCTAACTGACATGAAGTACAATCAAAATTGTCTTTGGACACAGAACCCAATAGACCTTTAGAAGTTAAATGTTGTACCCGAGCAGATGGGGCATGACCAAGACGAGAATGCCAAAGTGCGAGAGAAGGTAAGGAAGAAACTGCGGTAGTTACAGCAACAACAGAGGCATGAGCAACAAATGGAAGATGAAGATTGTTTACGAGAAACATACGCTCGACCCTTGGACCGATCCCATGCTCTTGCCTCGTCCTCGGATCCTGTACAATACACCCAAAATAGTCAAAAATAAGGCGATATCCTAGTTCAGCTAATTGTCCCACCGAGCATAAATTATAGGATAGGTCAGGTACATGGAAAACCCCAGGAACAGAGAGGGTAGAGGTCGAAACAAAACCTAGACTTTTCCTATGAATGGTGGAACCATCAACTATATGAATATTAAGAGGATGTGGTGCAGGGTCAAGTTTGGAGAATAAAGATGAGTGAGGTGTCATGTGATTAGAACAAGTAGAGTAAAAAAGGCCAATTTAAGACCTATCGGGCAAAGCTGAGAGAGTAGTGGAAAGAGATGCATTACCAGCCATTTGAACAACATGAGTTATGATCTTCTGTAGTTCAGTGGAGAAGAGGTTGATAGTGGATCCAGAAGATTGAGACTCTACTGAATTAAAAGGCATCAGTGAAGAAGGCTCAGTATTAGCAACAACAACAGTAGATTTGTTACGTCGGCAACAACTCTTAATGGTGTGGCCATGACGCTTGCAATAATTGCATAACCTTTTATTGCTCTGTCTGCGACGATTGTAAAGGCCAGAGAAATCACCTGATTGTTGAGGTTTCTCAATGGTAAGAGTAAGAGGAGTAATAGCTAAACCATTTAACTTATTCTAGGCTTGAAGAGTTGCAAGTCGAGTTTCTTCTCTAACCAACTCATTTACAGCAGTATCAAGAGAGGGAGGAGGACTACGATTAAGAAGCTGACCTTGGATGGGCTCAAAGTCCTTGTGGAGTGACATCAAGAACTCATAGAGACAAAATTCATCCCTAACTGTAGCATATTGTTGAGCATGCCCAAACTGGATCACAAAGGTTAATTTGGTCCCAAAGAAAGTGAAGCTGATCAAAGTAGTCATTGATAGATTGCCCTGGTTCTTGTTGAAGTCGATGCAATTCAATTATTAGCTGATATTTTATAGATCCATGAGTAGTGGAGTATCTTTTGGCCAATATATCCCATGCTAATTTGACATCATCAAAGCTGCCCAACAGATTGGAGATGGAGGGAATAGAAGTATTTCGAATCCATGTGAGGATCATGTGATTATGAGTATCCCATTCGGTCATGCGATGAATGAAAGTAGCATCTTTTTCACTTGCTTCTTTAACAGGAATGATAATTGCACCAGTACAATAATGCCAGAGCATACAACCCATAAGAAAACTGCGCATAGCTTGAGATCATGACAAGTAATTCTTAGTCCCCTCTAATACGGTATTGATAGGACAAGAAACAAAACACATCCTTTTTATCCATTTAAAAACATAATATGCAAAAACGGATTGCAAAAACGAGATATACGTGAAAAACTGAGTAGGTCGTCGGGTTAAGATTCACAGTGGTGACTAATTTCAGCGGTGGCACGTGAAAGGACGTGTAGATTGGTTAAGCGGCGCGTGAAGGAGCGTACGGTGTCCGATAGTTGCGATACTTCCACGGTTGTGTAGATTCGATCGAGCCGATCACAATGGTATATGCAGAAAAAATTTCGGAACAAGATGCATGGCGATGTATTTTAATATTCATTATCTAAGTAAAAATAAAATCTTGATAATATATTTTAATATTCATAATCTTCAATACTACAAATCTAGTTAAAGATCTAAATTTTTGACAATAAAACACAAACTTTTCAAGAAATCCATGATATAAATCATCCTATATGAATATCTAAATGAAAAAAATTCATTTTATAGTAAGATAGGTGAATAAATAACACAAATATATTTTTATTGAAAATTATTAATAAAAATATAAATATAAGCAAAATAAACCCGTTGGGCAGAGATTCTTCTAGAAAAGATTCATATCCAACAAAAATTAAATTGAATTCTTTGAGATTTTATAAAGAAAAGAAAATAACAAATAGTTATATCAATATTAATAATTTTCTAGTGTAATTTTTTTAAAATGTACTACTATAGAATGCAAGTTACTTAAAGAATAGAAACAATAGCTAATTTTTCTTTTACACATCTACATCTAAACGATTAAGAATTGTAAAAGATAAAAAAAAAATTATTTTATAAATCTCAACTAATAATAAAATATGAGTGTGAGAAATTATGTATAGTTATAAAGAAACAAACTCAGAGATCAAGAGTTTATGATACAAGTATTATTGAATTGTATAGTAGTGTGCACGCGTTTTTTCTAAAAACAATAAAAAGAAGCCTAACCTAGGCCTTTTTAAGGAGTCTAAACTAGGCCTTTAAGTGTTGCTCCTACGTCCAGAATATGGGCATATGGCCCAACCTAAGAAAAATGTTCATTTAGTTTGTTGTTTATAAAACAGCATAAGAAAACTGGTTCGGTGGGTCGCTTCAGGTTTAGTGTTATTCCTTTTGATATCGGAAGGGAAACTCTACTAAATTCTCACCAAATTTTCCAAATACACACACACACACACACATATATATATATATATATATATATATATATATATATATATATATATATATATATATATATAAAGCATATATTTTTAATAACTTTAAAGATTAAAATTTGTATTTGGAGGATATGTGATATATAATTAGAATTGGCATCAGAAAAGGGTACTTCCTCTTCCTCTTCCTCTTCATATTGAAGCATTTACCCCAAAAAAAAAAAAAATAGTCACACATGAATGCTTTGTTTTCTTCAACCTTTCAGTTATATATTTCCAATTATCAACACCACCTGCTTATATTTTATCTTAGTCGTACTTAAATCATCATTTCTTTTTTAGATAATGTTTACAAACTCACATACCCATATAACATTAACGGGGTTTAAACTCACATTTTCAAAATATTTACAAACAATATATATTATTACACTACAAAATAATTAATACTCATTTTAAATAAGTAAAATCAAGATATAACCTTCAAGATTAGGGTTTTCAATGGATCGGATCCCTTCTTCCTTCTTATCCGCGATTTACAAATGTATTTGTGGTGATGGGGAGATAATTATATCTGCAAAATAATAATGACATCAAGTTCAGATAACAGGAAAGTGAAACTATTAAATAGTAGGAGACTAGGATTTTTTTTTTTTTGAAAATTATTTATTTTATTTGGTTTATTTTATTATGCAGGCAATTTCAGGATTACTCTGACATTGAAAAAGGAATGGAGTTGATTAAAATTTTGAGTTTCAAAACAGTCAGAGATTTTCTTTATATTATAAATATAGTAGCTACGGAGTTCATATTGTATTAAACAAATTTGCACACGTGTACCAAACACTTATTTATCTAATTTCATTATTTGGATATTAGGATCCTATAATTTTGATTTATACATTTTAATTTTTAATTTTTGAGTTTAGTTTAATTAATTTTATAATTTTATTTTTGTGAAAAAAAGTTTTTTTTTACTAGATTTTGTTAAATTAGCCACCTGGCAGTTAACGAACATGTAATAAAGGTACATTTTCCTCTTATTCAATAAATAAATAAAAAACCATTCGCGTAAACAAAAGAACGAAATGCACCCAAACAGAGGTTAAAGAAAACCCATTCGAGTAAAAATTCACAAACTGCTACCTTCGGGATTCTATTTTAGGTTTTATATATTTGGGGTTTGAAGATGTGGGATTATTATGGCCGATTATATTTGCACGTAGCTCTAATTGTACTCAGTTGTTTTCATCAAGGTACTGTGACAAGGGATCGAATTCAAATCCCTACGAGCACTCTCACATGATGTGTTTGTTCCTTATTGTTTTTCTGTTCATGTTAATCACTCATTCATCAATTAAAGCTTCAAGTTTGAATCAGTAAAAAAGAACAAAGCAGAAGAAAAGATGCTAAGTACTGTTCTGATATTTTAATCTGCTTGTAAATTACATTTATGAAAAAGGAGAAGATGTGTCCACTCCAAGATTAGCCAAAATACATCCCAGCCAAAAAACCCTTCTGTTTGAATGCGATGGGTATGGTGGCTGGCTTTTGAAGACGACGATGGACGGGGTCGGGTATGGTGGCTGGCTTTAATGGGATGAGAAGGTTGTTGGCCAGCCAACGGTTATAATTTATTTTTCTTTTAAATTTTCAAAATATCCCTTTACAAATATTTATAATAAATTAAAACATTTAATTTGAAAACTTAAAACATTTTTTTTTGAAATATATTATAGATATTATTATTAATAAAAAATTAAAAGAAACATAACAATTTCCATACAATACATATGTTTTTAACTAATAATCTTAATTTTACTATTTTCCTCCGGGTCTTTTAATGCGATAATAAATGTGAAATAAAAAGATTAAAAAATTATTAAGTTTTTTAAATTTTATACTATTTATTTATATAATTAATCTCATTTAAAAGGATATATATATTTTTATGTTATAAAAAAAATTATATATGTCCTATATTTTTATATATTTAAAAATATATATTTTTAATTATAAAAAAATAACATTCATGCGTGAAAAGAAGAATAAAAATAAAATATAATTATAAAATAGTTTATGAATTAAATCATTATTATTTAACAAAATTAGACAAGGAAATCAAGAAAACAGCAAGAGCCGATAGTTCCCTACACCATTCTTGATTCTACCGTAGCTACGTTCGTTTATTATAATTTTACCGATAGAAGAACAACAAAACAAATAAGGAAAAATTACTATATTACAAATCTACTAAATTTAAAATCTGTAAAGATCCATGAAATCTTAATTTTCAGACACAATTAATGTTATTTAATTTTTAAAATTAACATATATTTAATGTATTATTTACAATATAATAAATATTTATTAAATTTATAAAATAAGACGTCCTAAATCCATCAAAAATTTATAGTATTATGTTTTATAAATTTAAAGGAGTTTTAAGATATTATCTGAATTAAAGTGTACCATCAATTCTATAATGAAACGAGAAAAAACAGAAGAAAGAAAAACTCAAAAAAAAAAGAAAAAAAGAAGAAGCATTATTTCTATTTTCCAAAGGAAAAGAAAAATTAAAAAAGAAGAAGGGAGATCTGAGCAGTGACGCACGAACACATTTAGTACTCGATCTCTACGCCCCAGTTAATCTCGATCTTTCCCCGATCACTTTTCTCACCATTTTCTCAAAATACATTTCCTTCCTTCATTTCTTTTTGGCCCTTTTTATTTATTTTTTTCGTTTGCAATTTGAATTTGTTTTGCGAAATGAGCACGGGCGAGATTCTCAGCATCGAGCCTGTGGAGCTCAAGTTTCCCTGTACGTGCTTAAAGCGTTCGCTTTCGTTTCACTTTCTCGATCTCTTTGGGGTTTTTATTGTTTCTGTTTTTGATTTGATTTTTTTGTTTGGGTGTTCTCTTGTCATATTTTAGTCGAATTGAAGAAGCAGATCTCGTGTAGGCTTCAGTTGTCTAATAAAAACGATGATTATGTGGCTTTTAAGGTAATCTCTACTATGTGCTCTGATTTATGTTTTTGATGATTGATTTACTTTTGTGGATCAAAATGTGAGCCTTCCGCAGGTTGTTTGGAAATTGAAGATTTTTTTTCACCGTAAAATATTGAGGATTGGGATCAGAGATAGACTATGAATCGATTTGACATAGCATGGTGTTGAATTTTCGTTTCTTGGCTCAGGCTAAACTTCTTAATTATTGCGACCCTCATACACGTTGAGTATTCAAATTATGCACGGGAAACATAGAGTTTGGTTTTAACTTTTCATTTCTATTTGTCAGGAAAGATTAAAACTTGAATCTTTCATAAGGTTGTTGATAATTTTGTTAACAATGTTCAGGTCAAAACTACAAATCCGAAGAAGTATTGTGTTCGACCCAACGCCGGGATTGTGTCACCTCATTCTGCTTGTGATGTTATAGGTTTTTCATCGATTCATTTATCAGTTTGTAAGTGTTTTCTCTGTTTCAGCTCCATAGTACCATTTGTAATGTTTTTTAAGTTTCAGTCACCATGCAAGCACAAAAAGAGGCTCCACTTGACATGCAATGCAAAGACAAGTTTCTTCTTCAGAGTGTAAAAGTTGTTAATGATGGAGAAACTCCAAAGGATGTTACTGCAGAAATGGTAAATTATGTGTGATTATAATTCATGTTTTTGATTTTGTGCTTATTGTGAAATTTTATGGACTCAAGGAGTTGGGTTTGCATAGTTCAATAAGGAGGCGGGACATGTGGTGGAGGAGTGCAAATTGAAAGTTGTTTATGTTTCTCCACCTCAACCATCTTCTCCAGTTCCAGAAGGCTCAGAAGAAGGGTTATCGCCGAAAGGTTCTGTTTCAGAGAACGAAAATGTCAATGGTGCTGAGTTTGTGAATGTGCGTAATTAACCTTTTGAATTCTGTGAAGAGAACCATCTTTTGACAGAAATAATATTGACATGTTTGTTGATGGTATAGGCTATAAGAGCTGATCGATCTGAGCTTCCTGACAGATCTTCTGAGGTAAATGCAGAAAAGAAATTACTATATCTCTGTGTCAATTGTTAGATATATTTATTATTTCATTTATTTGTGAAAGGGGTGCTATGCTCATTTTGGTTATTTTAATCTACCCCGACATTCCTCTTTGATTTTTTTTTTTAATTTTTTTCAGGTATGACTATTCATTTATAAGGTTATATATGTACAGGTTTCAATGTGCTAATGTGTTTAGCATGATATGGAAACCTATCGTACCGATTATTTTGTTGAAAATTTTGATTTAGTGTCCTTTTTATATTATATATTTATTTTATTGGTTTTGGTTATAACTGCTTTTGCAATGACCCAATCTAACTGTCTGGATTTTTTTTCTTTCTGTTACTATTTTATTTCTGAAATGTGGACATATATTTCCAAGTTACGTTGAATAGTCATGGGAAATTTCTCATCTTGATAGAGCTGGATGGTTAAGGGGCTATTTTCCTATTGGCTATTGTTACTTGAAAAAAAAAACAATAACTTGTTTGGGGGGTGGGGGTGAGGTTGTGAGGGTGTGGATGTTCAGAACTTAAGAGCAAGCTTCTGATAGCTTTGAGAATAATGAACAAAAACAAAAGTTTAGGAGTTAGCATATATATATTCTATGCTGATCCTTAACCAAAATCATATTTTACTAGATGTCATACGTAGCAAAAGACATTAATATGTCAAGCTGCACTCTTAACCAAAGTTATGTGATTGTATTTAATATATTGTGTTAAGTACTTAATCTAATTGCAGGCAAAAATTTCAAGATTGACTGAAGAGAAGAATAATGCAATTCAGCAAAATAACGAACTTCGTCAAGAACTGGTAAGCCATTTGGCAATACACTGTTATATTCGAAAGGACTTTAGATATGCACATGAATAGCTCTTTGACCTAACAAAAAAGAACATAGCAAGAATGTGATATCAGTTTCCTGCTCATCTGGCTGAAGGCTGATGAGTGAACATTATGTCATTCCTCCCAGTTTTTTGCTCTGAAAAAGGTTAAATGTTGAATAATTTCCTATATCATATTTATTTGGGGATTAAGACACAAGAATCACTCTAAAAGATTTAATGCAGGAACTGTTGAGGCGTGAAGCAAACAAAAGCCAAAATGGTAGCAATGGTGTTTCATTCACTTTCATCATTGTTGTTGGCCTGATTGGCATTCTTCTGGGGTATATCATGAAGACATAAGCATCTATCTATTTTATGAATCTTTTAAATCTGCGTGGAATCGTCATTAAAGAATTATGATGTTTTGACAAGGGATGGTTTGGGTAACATTCATTCTTTTTGTAACTTAAACGAATGATATTCGTTTTTTTTTTTTATGGTTTAAGTACAGAGATTCTGTCTCCGTTTCATGTTAATAATTGCTTACCTTTTTGATTGTTTTGCAATTTTTATTTTTACTTTTGTAATACTAATATTTCTGTCCGAAGCTTATCCTCAAGAACGGTATCCTATACACAGGGATCTACACTTTGTTTAATAGCAATTAAATTTGACACGAAAAAAATAAAATGATGCATCATAGATTTGAGTAGAAATTATACAACTTCGTCCATAAAATTTATACGGCTTCAGCCTGTCCACGTTCATTTTAATTCCATATGGTCTTAAAAAGTATATACAAATCAATATTACTTTTTAAGATAAAATTTAAATTCAATACACCCTTTTTAATGTCTCACTTATCGAACTACAACACTAATATTTCAAAAAGAAAAAAAATAGATTAATTAATTAAATTCTCATAAGGTTTGCTAGTACTACTTTTGTGGTACTCTAGAAATACGGGGCCCGGTACCTTTAGGGTGTACCCAAGTTAAGCACAAAATTGTGGTACTCCGTAAATGACTGACTACTCGGAAGGAAAGCGCAAATTTGCCCCATTGATCCACAGTTCAATAGAACGCCAGAAATTCTCCCAACATATCTCGGAAGTGGGATCCAACAATAAATCAAGCAAAACTCTTACCCATCCATATCCAGTTTCCTTTCCTCAAGTCCTGCACAAATAAGAAACACAAAAAATCATTCTAATTGTTCACTAAAAAAAGTAGTCATCATGAACTATTCAAGCACAAGGAGAGGATGTACAAGTGCCATGGAGATGGAGTAGACTTTTATATAAGATTAAGTAGACTTAAAATAGATATGTTAAAGTTTTAATAATTTAGATTTAATGTATATAATATAATGTATGATTTTAACGTGTAAAGAATTAAAAATAATATTAATTTAATGATGCATTAAAATTAATATAGAGTTATGAACTATATATTTGGTTATTATGATCCCAAAATCACAAGTATTTTATTCTTTTTATCTGATATCTTATTTACAAAATAGAATAACGTGAAAACTGAAAAGTTTTTTAAAGAAAATTGATAGAATTTAAAGATTAAGTATTAAGTTACAATTTTTTTTAAATTATTAATATTTATATTAAAGTTGTAACTATTTATATAAGTAAAATAATAAAAATAAAGTTTATTTGCCTCATTCATTAACATAATTTATATAACTTTTTGGTTGGAAAATAACTCAAAATGTAATATTTTAATCATGTTCTTGCCACAAAATCATTTTCAATGGCCATTATTGTAATAAAAATTAATTAATTTTCCTCCAAAAATCACCACAACCAATTCTCACTTTTTTCTACCAAACCACCATTAAAACCGCCCTTTATCACACTATTTAAAACCACTCTCATCCCAATTCTATATAATCTAAAGGTCGTTGAGGTAGGGGTAAGGGGTGAGGGTGGAGGTAGAGGTAGATGTGGATGTGTTTTCTTCCAGAAAAAAAGGTAAGAAGTTGGACTTTGAATATGCAAAATGTGACTAAATTGAAATGATTAAATAGAATTAGAGGTGTTTGGATCTAAGAATTTTGTATTTTCTTTTATATTATAGTTTTGTTCTCCCATAATTCATATGTTTGAATAAATTATACCATTTTGATTATTTTTTTAACTTATTTAAAGCTCTAATATAATTAGTTTATTAATTTAATTTAAAGTTATCGTTAAATTATTTATAATTTTTCATTAATTACATGACTATTTCATTTATTTTTTTAATTAATTCATATATATAAGAATTATCTAGTGCACCAACGATGCACGTTCTGGTGACAAATAAAGCTGTACCGACCTTATTTTAATAGCAATAATTATTGATCACCCAACAACGCAAATCCAAGTTTTCGACTACTAATAGAAATTTTATGTGAAAATATAAAAAATAAAAATCTTTAAAACTTATTTTGCATATAATATTAAATAACTATAAATGATTGTATATTAATTTAAAATATTTAATTAAAATATATTTAAAGTAAAATGATAGGATAGTATTTTTAAAAAAATAAAAATATATAAAGTGAAAATAATAACTGATATTTTTTGTAGTTACCATTTTTAATATTTTTATTGTTTTTTTTAGTTCATATATAAAGTAAAAAAATAAATTATTATTCTATATTAATAAATTTATTTACGTGTAAATAACTTATTTAATACAAATATAAATAATATATTTTTAAAATTAATATACACTTATCATAAAAAAATAAAAAAAAATATTGCCCTCAAGTGGTTTGGTTGGGAAAAACCGCCATAAACTTCTTTATCTATGTTGTTGATTATACTTTTAGATAAGGTGTCCAAAAATAAGTGGACGGACAGAAATATGAGACGATTTTCAATCTTCGTAAGTTCTATGACATTTTGAAATTAACATCTGAATCTTTGATTTTAAGATATAATTTAATATTATACATTATTTAATACATATAATAATTTTACACGTAATATATTATTCTTTAAAAAAAGTTATTATTATTTTTTTAGATTTTAAAAATGATTATTTGAAAAGAGAGATGAAAATTAATTGTTTTAACTTCTGAAGAAAAAAACTCACAAAAATATTTTAGATTACGTAGTTTAATTTTTTATATTAAAAATAATATCATTTAATTTTTTAATTATAAAAAATCATAAATTAAAAATAAATTATATTATTTTATATAATTAAAAATCATAAATAATATTATTTTATATTATTTTAATCATAAATTAAAATTTACAAAATATTAGTTTTAATATTTATTAATTGATACATTTTTATTTTAATATTTTATTAGTTTTAAATTTTTATTAAAAATTAAAATATATATTTAAATAACTTTCTCTTTAAATATTTATATTTTCAATTAAATAAATTCTTATTAAATTTAAACTATTTTTATTAAAAAAATTATTTTAATTATGTTTAATCACTTTATATAAAATAATAATATTTTAATAAAAATTAATAAATAATATAATTTATCTTTAATTAATTAATAACATAATTTTTAATCTTAACAAATTATATAGCATAAACAATAATTTTTTTTTATTATTATATATAAATATTTATGCATTATTATATTTATTAATAATATTACTGTATATATTTTAAAATTTATTATAAATAAATTTATAATGAATAAAGTGTTCTAAATAATATATGCAAATGACTTGTATCAAACAATAATAACTTCAAAACCTGCTTATAAAATAAAATTAAAACCTGAAAAAAGTTGCATAAGAAAACAACCTAAAAATTCCAACCGCCAACAGAGAATCGAAAGAGAAAAACGAAAAACTCGAAGAAAGACTTTTAGCTGTCTTCCAGAACGTAGACCGTTTGAAAATCCGTAAACATGAAAGAACTTGCTGCCCACGCACCCATGTCATTCAACTGCTCCAACTTCTTTATAAGTCCAGTTCCTCCGTAATTGTTTCTCACACCACACAGATAAAAGAAACAGAAATTAAGCAAGGTGATTAAACTAAAACAATGCATAAGAGTGAATCGACCTCTTCATTGGGTCCAGGTGGCTTAGACCTGAGCCAATCCTTCTTCAAACCCATTCACAGCTCTTCTCCTCCATCTCCTACCAAACGTCACACTAAGATCTCCGTCATCGGAGCTGGAAATGTCGGCATGGCCATTGCCCAAACCATCCTCACCCAAGACCTAGCCGACGAGCTTGTCCTCGTTGACACCGACGCCAATAAGCTTCGTGGCGAGATGCTCGACCTCCAACACGCCGCTGCTTTTCTTCCCCGAACGAAAATCCAAGCCTCCGTCGATTATTCCAGTACCGTTGGTTCCGATCTCTGCATCGTCACTGCGGGTGCGCGCCAGATTCCCGGCGAGTCTCGGCTGAACTTGCTGCAGAGGAACGTTTCTCTGTTTCGGAAAATCATTTCTCCTCTTGTGCGCTATTCTCCGGACTCCATTCTGGTCATCGTCTCGAACCCTGTTGACGTCTTGACTTATGTCTCGTGGAAACTATCAGGTTTTCCTTCGAACCGGGTCATCGGCTCGGGAACAAATCTGGACTCTTCAAGGTTTCGTTTCCTCATTGCTGATCATCTTGACGTCAACGCCCAGGATGTGCAGGTGGTTGCTTTACCTTACGCTATTTTTATAGTAATTAATGTTATATCGATAAAATCATTGTATGTATTAAACCATAAGCATTAAATATTAACACTTATTATAAGTTAAATTGGTAAATAAAATGTATAAGTAACTTTGTAACTCATTAATAACAATACTAATTGTATTGTAATATTGTATGCATGTATAAAAAAAATTAATTAAAAAGATAGAAAAAAACAAAAAGTAATAAATTTTAAAATTTATAATCATAAAATAAAATTATTTACATAAATTTCACATATTTTATTATTAAAAAAAACTATTCGATAGATATTAAAATATATTGAATTTGAAGTATTTTAAGTTGAAATAAATTTAATTATAAATATTAAGTATATTAATTTTTTTTAAATAACATTATGGGAAATGGTTGCAGGCATACATTGTTGGGGAACATGGAGATAGCTCAGTGGCACTCTGGTCAAGCATTAGTGTCGGAGGAGTACCAGTGTTGAGTTTCCTAGAAAAACAACAGATAGCATACGAGAAGCAGACTCTTGAGAAAATTCACAAGGAAGTGATAGACAGTGCATATGAAGTGATAAGTCTTAAAGGTTACACTTCTTGGGCAATTGGGTATTCAGTGGCTAACTTAGCTCGGAGTATCCTCAGAGACCAGAGGAAGATCCATCCTGTCTCTGTCCTCGCTAAGGGTTTCTACGACATTGATGGTGGTGATGTGTTCTTGAGCTTACCTGCACAGCTCGGCAGAGGTGGGATTCTAGGGGTCACTAATGTGCATCTTACTGATGAGGAAGCACAGAGGCTTAGGGATTCTGCTACCACCATTCTTGAGGTGCAGACTCAATTGGGACTCTGAATTTTATTCTGACTTGTTTTTCGATAACTCTGTCAAAAAATCAATTCCCCTCTGCTTTCCAATTTGCTTATGCCTACTAATACCTCTACTCTCTTATTATTTCTCTTCACTTTTGAATTATTCTTCATTTTTATATCCGGGATTGTTTATTGATTTCTTGCCAATAAATCCAATCTTTAGGCACGTTATTTTATGTAATTTATTATTTTTCATGTTTTAATAAAATAATGTTATAATTACGTGGCATAATTCACTTTATACGTGTATTTTTATTTTGAAATACTACTCATTAAAAAATATTATTTTTTCTACTATATAAAATAAAATATATATTTTATCATGTCTTTTTCTCTGCATGGTTAAAAATAAATTTACGTGAATAAATATATCTATCAAATTTGTGTTGATAATGAAATTCACGTTAATCTCCAGCTTACTCGTTTAATGATCGGCATATTAAAAAGTCTTCCATTGAAAGTGAAAGTGAAAGTGATTATTCAATTAAAACATTTCGGACATGTTGCTATTTAAATATATAACAGTGATATATGACACTGGTTAAAATGCTTTCATAATATTTAGGTATATGGTTAATACGGAAAGTGAGTTTAATATATATAACAAAACGAGAAAGTTTATAAGATTTTTAATTTTAAGTGTTGTAAAGTAGTGTACTTTAAGACAAAATACATTTTCATTGGTGTCAAGATTACAACAAGTTGACAAATCACCTAAATAATGACACATGCGCTCATCTGAAGACATAGTAATTCTATTCGTAGCGAGTGAGGATGTGTCTTTATTGATGATGAAATTAAATAATAACAGAGAATATAAAAAGTTTTCCAAATTAAATGGATCCAAATATGCAAAGGGAATACCATCACTTATTACTTTAATTAGTAATAAAGCTGATCTTAATTACATATTAAGATTGAAGTTATGGGTTCAGACTTGTAATTTATCACACCAGTAATATGGGCTTTTATAATAATATTTTTTATCGAAAAAAACCAAATTAAAATAAGCTAAATAATTGAGCTAATAAAGTGCTTCAAGTTTTGAGTATCCATATATTGTTTGAAAAATTTAATTGCCATGCACTTTTGAAAATCCATTGTCCAAAATATTGGTTAATTTTGAACACCCTATTTTGTAAGTTAATTGCCAACTGTTTTGAACACCCTCTCTCAGTATTAAACCATCAATTTAGAATATGTACGTGTTCATTCTCTAAATCTTATTTTAATCGCATGTTCGTTTCCTTTATAGTTTTGGTTTCATATTTTGTTTAAGCATTCTTATATATCGACCCCTTTTTGGATGACATAGAGATTTCAGGTATTCTATTCTTATATAAAATAGGTTAATTTAATTTTATTATTTATATATGAATCAATTTAATTCTAAAATAAGTTATCTTTAATTAGTGTAAAAAGTATACTTTAATTCTAAAATAAGTTATCTTTAGTGTAAAAAGTATAATTTAATTCTAGAATTAAAACTTATAATTTTAAGTAATTATAAAATTAAAGTGTTCATTTTTAGTAATTGTGAGATTAAATTTACTCTTTTTTTATAATAACAAAATTTATATTACTTAACTTAATAACAACAACATTAAATTAATTAATTTTATATAAAAATGAAACTATTAGTACCTATTATCTTTTTTGTTGCTATTTTAATATTTAAAAAATAATCAAAAGTAAAAAAAAATAAAAAAAAATAAAATTTGACATGACTCGAATTTATTTAGAATAAACTATTACGTGTAAAATTATTTATGCCTTCTGTGTAATTGTTTTTTTCTATGCTTTTGTTCAGCTGCCTACGAGTTTAGGGACGAGCAAGTTTCTATTTTCTTGCTCTAATCACTTACTCCATCTTGGACTCTTTCTTTATAATAACTCAAAATTTTAGTCAAATAATAAAAAATAATTTTGATATTTAAGTAATTTCCTTTTAAAAATAAGCTAGCTGAATTTTTTTAAATTTTGAACAGTAGAAATAGATAGGAAGAAAAGTGAATTTTTTTAAGGATTCAGTATAATTTTATAAAAATAAGTAATTATTTTTGTGTGAATAAGAATAGGTAATTTAGTAGAAGGAGCACATAATACTAAAAAATAAATTTAGTTGGCCCACGTTAAACCAATCACATTATGCTAAATGTGATGGGTCAAATTTTGTAATATCTAGTATTAGTAAATAGTTTTACTTGCTAGAACTGATAAATAATTGCTTCTAATATTATCCTATATTAATTCCACATATTTAATTTCATATCCAATCCAAAATTAACACTCCTTAATATAATATTACACTTTCTTTTTTGGTTGTCATATCCTACGTAGGTCACCACTTAGCATAATGCATGCAAGTTTATTTTGTTCGGTATTTTTGTAGAGATAAATATATTTTTTTACCAAAAAATACAGGAAACATAATATAAGTTTATTAACGCTACATAGCAAATTCGTATGCCTATATATTTATAAATTAAACGAGCATAAACATCCAAACTCTAAGAAATCAAATTATTATTTAAGGACATTGGAAGCCAGATGGAAGCGTCTTAGAACAAACGTTAAGAAGTAGGGTAAGCGAAATAGGAACGTTAAGGTTGATGCCCAAAATGTTGGCTTTGAGGGCAGTACAAAGGCAAGCGGCAGCCTCAGGGTCAGCAAGGCCTTGGATGAGAGTGCAACAAGGGGTCACTGGTGGTTGCCCAATTGTAATGTTGAGCAAACCATTGAGCACATTAGCACAAACCCCCAATTTTAAAGCATCTATTGGGCATTTGGCATTTCATGAAAGACTACGTTTGGGGTTTGGGTTTAGGGCTAGGGCTAGGGCTAGGGCCATTACCATATGAAGTCACAAGTGCAAAGAAAACAATATTAAGGACAATGAAGATAACAAGGGATGAAGAGGTCTTTGAACCCATTTTAATTAGGACTTAAGGGTTATAAGAGTATATGAGGAATGTAAGAGCAGATTCGTTGATTTTTATATTGTGTTCAAGGAAAGGGATGTATTGGGAAGAAATTGTTTATTGGTTTACAACCATCGGTCATCTAGTGATCCAGCCTAATGAGATCCAAGATAAATGTAATTTTTTTTTTTATTGAAATACACAACTACTCACAATTTTATTAAAACAACTATTGATAAGATTAACAAGGAATATTAGGTTATTTACTCTTGAACTAATGAATAATTTATCTCTATATGAGAACATTACATAGCATCGAATTTTATAAACATAATAATTTCAAAGCAGACATCATCATTTGTGTGATATTAGGGATTTTAACTGGTAAATATTGTTGATTTTAGGAAAATATTTGGATTTTTTTTAAATAGTAATATATATATATATATATATATACATCAAGTGATATATAAGTTATGAAAAACTTTACATATCACCACTGCATCCTTAAATATCTCCATTAAAAAATAAACTACTTATTTTATAAATATTTATGTATCCTACCTCATTTTATATTAGTATCGTATTTAAAAATTAATACAAAATTAATACTTTAACGGGTTCAATCGGTACAAATATAATTAAAATTAAAGATTTGAGATTTGAGATTATGATAAAGCAATTAAAAAAATTATGATATTATCTATTAATGTGTAGAATCATAGAATGCATTATATTATAATAAAATCATTACTTTTTAAAAACAATTGCTATTTATAGAATAATAATTACTAACATAGAAGAATTTTTAAATAATTTATTATTAATGTGTTTTTAGATATAGAAAGATTAATGTGAGAATAATATTTATATATGTGTGTATATTAGAGGTGTAAACTTAACTGAGATTTATAAAATAATATATTAATTTTTAAAATTCGTATTATTTTATCTAACTTAATTTTTAATAAGATAAGATAATAATAAAACGATACTAATAATAATATATTATTTGTAAGTAATATATCTAAATAAGATAGTTAATAATACAAAAACAATAAAATATAATAAATAATAACTTGCAAGGGCTTTTCATTGGCCAGAGTATAGTTTTGGTGGGCCTTAATTGGTCGTATCACGGATTGTCTGAGTATATTTTTGATGTCGTTTACTATCCTTATTTATAAATGTTACTTTTAAATCTTCTATTTATGAAAAATAAGCCATGGAAAGATAATTTTACCTTTTTTAAGAGTATTTTATTATTAAAATTATAAAAAATATATCAAATAATAATAATATTAATATGATATTAGTTAAAAGTAAAATGATATTATAATAATATGATAGGTAACAAAATAACATTAATTATGATAAAAATTTATTAACTTTTAGTTGAGATATTATAAT
This sequence comes from Hippophae tibetana, assembly GCA_037013495.1. Classification (NCBI taxonomy): domain Eukaryota; kingdom Viridiplantae; phylum Streptophyta; class Magnoliopsida; order Rosales; family Elaeagnaceae; genus Hippophae; species Hippophae tibetana. The sequence continues at coordinate 85,027,247 of CM072803.1, forward strand.
TTTATTAAGTATGAAAAAGTATACAAAAAGTTAAAAAAAATGAGAAATAGAGTATATGAATACACGAATATCTATTTTTTGAGTTGTTATTTATTCATTGAAGTAATTATAATTCAAAAAATATAAACTCTAATAGGTTTGAGCACATACCAATTAATTTTTGACATTTTTTATTTGAAAATTCTAATATACTTTTTGATAGATAATAAACTTATAGTATTCTATCCTATCCAAATGTTAAATTTATTTTTTTGTATATTTTTATTATAGTTAATGTTTTTCTGCTACACTTTTTCTATAATAAAATATGTGTGTATATATATATTAAATAATATACATCAAAAGAAACAAATTAGCTTATTTTTTGTATTTTTCATTTAATTTTCGATTGAAAACCTAAAACTAAAAATAAATCCATAATTCACGGGTTTAGACATATGTTGATCTAATTTCAAAAATAATGCTTATGAAAATCAATCTCAGTACTAATTATTTTATTTATATTACTTACTATTGTTTTTAATAATTTTTTTTTATTCTTTAGCTCTATAGTTTATCATATGCATAGTTGATATTTATAGCTTTAATAATGGATATTATTAGTCTTTAAGTTTATTGTTATTGAATTTTAACTATGCGAAATATTATGTAATTGATTTTTGAGCAATAACTTTACAAGTTTAAAGTATTTTTATAATAAATATTAATATTTGTATTAAATATTCTTATTATTGTTAGTATTGAATGTGACCAAATAATTAAATCAACTCAAATTTTGTCGTTAGTTTAAAGTGTACTGTGATTTTTATCCGGAGAAGATCTGAAGATCTAAGCTAATAGACCATCATCAACATTATTGGAAGCACAAACCCATGAGCTGCTTATTGGATTATAGTATTGATCACGGGAGTGGCTTAATTATAAGTAAGCCATTGGTTTCTTGTGATCCAAATTAGAATAAAAAATATTATTTTAGGTATTCAAAACACAAATTATAAATAAATAACAATATTTAAAATCTTCTATTAATATTTGTTGTGGAATCTCAATCTAACTTTGCCAGTTAAATTCAAGGCCAGCCTTGCTTCACATGCCTTTTCTCTCCCCAATATTTTGCCACACCTTATCAATTTGGGAGAAAAATTATAAAAAATAAATACACATTGGGTTTCTCAATTATATAATTTAAATTTAATCTTTTTATTAAGAAAAAGTGATAATATAAAGACAAATAATCAAATTTTAAATTTATCTATTTTGTAATTATTGTTGTCTATTATAAAAAATAATCTATGAAAGTGATATCTAAATAACAATTAAGAAAATATGAGAGAAATAAAATAAAAATGAAAATTAATCATTTATTTTTGTATTATCATTTTTTAAAAACAAAAGAATTAAATTGATACAAAAAATAACAAAATAAATAAACAGTATTTTTTATATAATTAAGCAACTTGTATCCAAATAATAATATATCAACTGAAGCAGTGGCCCTATAAATACCACTTCCATATTAATCCCCATCACACCAAATTAACTTACAAATAAAACCATCTAAGTTTGGTAACATAATAAAGATATGGATTCCAAGAGATGTTCAACTCTTGCTCTATTTTTATCTATTAACCTTTTGTTTTTTGCCCTAGCAAATGGCTGCTACACTTGTACACAGCCTAAGCCTATTCCAAATCCTAAGCCTAATAACCCTAGTCCTACTGTTACAACAAAGAGCTGCCCTAGAGATGCCTTAAAGCTAGGGGTTTGTGCCAAGTTGCTAAATGGTTCTGTTGGTGCAGTTGTCGGGACTCCGCCGGATTTGCCTTGTTGCTCTCTGCTTGCAGGGCTTATTGATCTTGAAGCTGCTCTTTGTCTTTGCACTGCCATTAAAGCTAACATTCTTGGTATCAACCTCAACATCCCCATTTCACTCAGCTTGCTCATTAACACTTGTGGAAAGAAGCTTCCTTCTGATTTCCAATGTGCCTAATTAAGCACTAGTTTCATATTGTAATGATCAGCAAACACACACACACACCCAAAAAAGAAAAAAGAAAAAGAAAGTAATCCTTTCATGTTATGTTTGCTAGATTTTATTTTCCTGTTTTTAATTTTGTCGTGTCTTCTGCTAAGTAATTGTTAACTTGTTCTAGTTATGTCTTCAATCTCTAGTTCATTAACCATAATTTTCATTTTCTTAATTAAATGTTCTTAGAAATTTTATAGAATTCAAACATGGAAGAAGACCAAGGAGACGATACGTACTAAATTATCTATGGGCTCATGGAGGCACATATTTTTTTCCCCACTGGGAAAAAGAATCTTTTCTAGCTATATCATTTTTAGTTTAATTAATGAATGGAATTTTTAGGGAGACGTATTAAAACAACTCAATTTTTTACTACCGGTAGATTTATTATCAATAATAATTTTGTTCAATATTAAAGACATTAAAATTTAATTAATTATGAAAATAAAATAGATAATTTATGCAATTTTTTGTGAGAATATTATTAACAAATTTTTAATGTATTGAAAATTAATGTTCAATATTGGAAGTTTCTTTATATAGTACGTGTTTAATGCAAGTTGTATGGGTGTAGCTCTTATAATTAAAAAAAATCATTGTTTATTGGTATGTAAAAAGGGAAAATGGTAAAGAGGACGAATGTTCACCAACATGGCCAAGAATTTAAACACCATAATTTAAAGAGCAACTTGATCTAACGCCACAAATCACTATGTACTAACTGACTTATGTAATAAAAAAATGAATTCCTAATTAGATTTTTAATTTATAATCAATTTGAAAAAAAAATGAATCAGACAATTTTTTAGTTTTAATTTTTAAAATTAATGTTTTATGTTTTACAACTAGTTTCTAATATTTAATTTTATAAATTTTAAGCTATAAAATTTGATTTTAAACTTACTATTTTTTAATAAATTTTCATTATAATTTTCATCTTTAATTATTTTGATTAATTAATCATGATTGTATATAGTTGGATTTAAAAAAATTAAAAAAAAATCAACTCTGATATAGATTTTTTTAAATTTAAAATTTAGGAATAGAATTTGAATATAAGTTATTGTTTACATTTGATTTCAAAATTCAAAAGTGAAAATTACAAATTGGGAAAAAATAATAATAAATATATTAATAAATCAAATTGAATTAAAAAATCATACAATATTGAACAGTACAATCCAATTTTTTTATAAATCTGTCCCGTCTAGTTTATAAAAAGTTTTAAAAAATTAATAACTGTATTAACTGTTATATAAATAATTTTACACTATGATGTGCATTTTATTTTTATATTGCCTTAACTCAGATAATTAATCTATTAAAAAAAAACTCATGAAATAAACTAATTTCTCTACTTTTAGAGAAAATAGATATAATATATAATTATCAATTAATATTCTAAACAATTTATCCGAATTTTAAATGAAAGGAATTTCATTGTAAAATGGTTCAATTGGATTAACACAAAATTATTTTCGTATTGTGCCGGTGGATATTGGATATGTTGTCTAGTAAACTAATTTCCAAGAGAAATATAAGGGTTTGTTTAGTAAAATTATTTTTAAATTATTTTCTATATTTAAAAATAAAAATTAATTTTAAAAATAATTAATATATTTAATCATAATTTTTAAAAATAATATGAACTTAAAAATAAAAAAATTGAAAACATGTGATATATGTTTTCACTTTTTTTGAAAAGAAAAGAGGTTTTTTAAAAAGTCGAATGCGCTTGTATATATTCTTAATTAGGAAAAAAATCAAAAATATCCTTGAGGTTTTTAATATCTTCAAAAATATCATTAATGTTTAAAATAAAAACTACAATATCCCTAAGTTTTAAGGTATCTTCAATAATGTCCTTATTATTTAACGAAAACGTCAAAAAGTCGTGAAAAATCAAATCAATATCTGAAAAGTCTTTTCTACCTCTACTTATATAGTTTTTGAATATTATTGTTGAGAATATTATCGTAAATACCCTTAAGGTTTTGTTTTTCTTCAAAAATACCCTTGTTATAATAATTAATTTAACTTTATTAAAAATACTCTTGTTATAATAATTAATTTAACTTTATCAAAAATACTCCTACTACAATAATTAATTTAATTTCATTAAAAATTCCTCAATTATAATATTTAATTTATCTTCATCAAAAATACCCTTATTTCTTAATAACACGATATAAAATATTTTTCAAAAATACCCTTGAAGATAAATTAAGTTAATAAAGCAAATAATATCAAGTTAAATATTTTTGAAAAATATTTTATATTGTGTTATTGAGAAGTAGAAGTATTTTTGATGAAGATAAATTAAATATTGTAGCAAAGACATTTTTGATGAAATTAAATTAATTATTGTAGCATAGATATTTTTGATAAAGTTAAATTAATTATTATACCATAGGTATTTTTGATAAAGTTAAATTAGTTATTATAATAAGAGTATTTTTGAATAAAAGTAAAACCTCAAGGGTATTTGCAATAATATTCTCAACAATAATATTAAAAAAGCTATATAGGTAGGGGTAAAAAAGAATTTTTAAGATATTTATATGATTTTTCATGGCTTTTTTATGATTATGTTAAATAATAAGGATATTTTTGAAGATACCTTAAACCTCAGGAGTACTGTAGCTTTTTTAAAAACGTTAAGGGCATTTCTGAAGATATTAAAAACCTCGGGTTATTTTTGATTTTTTATCCCGCGGGAATAATATATGTATAAGGGTAAGATTACCATTTTGCCCCTAATGTTAAACAGAGATATAACGCTAATAACGTTCATGGATATTTTTGATATTAAATAAAGTTTAAGGATAATTTTGAAGAAACGTAAAACCTCAAAGGTATTTGTGATAATAATCCTCTTGATTATGTTTGCTTATTGTTTTGCTAACATGTTCTATTATGTTGCTTTAGTTTAGGTCATTTTTGAATTTTTTTCACCCAAAAAATATATACACATATTTTTAATAAAGTTTGATATTGTAAATTAAGAAAGATATACTTTGCATATTTTTTTTAATTATACTTAAAAAAGTTAACATCTATATATTTTTAATAGAATTCGATCTATAACTTTAAAGTGACGTATTTAGTGAACAAATTAATATCATTTAGATTATACTTCAATTGGTACGCTTTGATTATTTATTTTAATGTTACTATAATATTATTTATCTTAATTTATTTTTATTATAATGAATAGTTATATTATCATAATTTAATTATTATTATCATAAAAATAAATCATTAATGATAATTTTAATCAAAATTATTGGGAATCAAGTATAACTAATACTAACAATAAAATAGATATTTTATGCACTTTTTTTGAAGTAATAACAAAATTGTTGAGATAATATTATTATCCATGTTAATTTGATATTATTTCAAAAACATTCTATTTTGTCTTAACTTTCATTATTTTATTAATAATTATACTGAATCATACCTACATAATAATAACTTTTAAATTTATAAATTTTTATTAAAATATTAATTTAACGATCTAAATTATTATATTATATCATATTTTAACCATTTAAAAAAGTGATTGGTTTTAACTCTCAACAAGATGACCAAACATCATATGATATATATATATATAACTTATATCACTTTAAAAAAATGTTAATTTTAAATATTACTTAATTCTTTTATTTCATTAATAAATATTTAAAATTACGATAAAAAATCATTAAAAAAAATGGTATAATATAAGATTTTAAATAAAAATATTTCACACTGAAAATGTTTTTACCATACACAATGAATTTTATTTTTTTTATGTTTTTTGTTCTTTGGAACAGGTTTGTAAAATAATTGTCATATATTTTGTTGTTTTTTAAAATTATAGAAAATTATTTTGGTAATGATTTAAAAACAAAATTGAAGAGCTATTTTTAAGTTAAACGTTCAAATTATTTTAAAAACTATAAATTATAATATATACAAATAATTTTAAAAATAAAAAAATTAAATAAGTATCTTATCATAATTAATATAAATATAAATTTATATAATATAACTATTTTTCAATTTTGAAAACTGATACTTCAAATCAATATCATTTTCACTTCTACAAGGTAGGGTAAACGGTTTAACAAATAAAATAAATTACCTTAAAGTTACTTTATTTATATTTCTATAATAAATTTTTCATTTAATTTTTATAATGAATATATAAGTCAAAGTTTTTAAAATTAAGAAATTTTAAATATTTTTTAAATAATAAATAAATATTTATTATTAAATTTAACCACGTATTAAATGACATATTTTGGTTGAAAAAAATTGATCAATCTTTAATTTTTCTTTATTTTCAATAATTACACGTTCTTTTCTTCGTTTTTTAACTGTATTCAATTTGAAAATGATATAATAGTATAAATTTTTCCACTTTTACTTCAAACATTTCTTTATAAAAAGTACTTTTATATACAATCCAAAACTTGCGTCATTTACCCCGTATAATTAGGATAATCGCACCACTCTTCATCCACGTTAATCTTCTACTCACTTTCTTAGTTACCTAAGATCGAAGCTTGTGTCTAGTTATTATAAAGAAAACGTAATAGAAATATTAATAATATTAAAAATTAAATATTTTCTAAATATTATTATTATTAAAGTAAAATTTATAAATTTATAAATAAAATAAAATTATTTTTAAATAAGATAAAATGATAAAAAATAATTATATAAATATGTGAAAATATAACATACCTTCATATTATGATAATATTACGAGGGGTGTGAAAAGAATGACCATTTATATTACAGTCAAAAAAATTTATATTTTAAATTAACAATTAAATTAAATATAAAAATAACACAAATTATTATTATTATTATTTATTTTATTATCAATTAAATATGATTAAAATGTTATATGAATTTGAAATAAGTTTCGACATGAATACACACTGAGAGGTATGATAAGTCATTTATAAAATTTATGCAAATATATATATAAAATAAGTGTCTAATTAAATATACATGAACCCAAGCACAATACATATTATATGGTTATTATATATTTTTAGTAGTGATATTATTAAAATATAATTTTTTATAATTTTAAGAAGAATTTATTAATAAAAAATTTATAATAATGATACTAAAATTTAATTATTAATATCATAGACAAAATATACATTTTATAGTCATATATCAACAATTTTATATTTTTAATCATTTTAATTTATTTTTATTCATTTAGCTTACTTCTTTATTTAAATATGAATAATTTAAAATTAATTATTTCATTATTTTCTTCTATAAAACCACAGACTTCTTATTAAATTTATATGTTCAATTAACGTACATTAGTGAAAAAAATATCCAGCCCATGTGCATTTTTTTTATGCCCAGCCCATATTTCCCTTCTTTTCTATCACAAGTGTGTTTTTTCTTCTTCTTTTTAAAATTATACCCTGCCCAGCCCATGTTTCTTGTGCATTACGTAAACAACAGATGAGAAGCCTTATTATGAAATCGGTAGATAAAACATGTTCTCAATTATCATCCACATGGAAATGGGTACCAAATTCTTATACAATGCAATATCAAAAGGCAATCATGTATGTAATCAACGACCCGGCCTAAAAAAAATAATATATTATGATATATGAAATAATGCAATTACCATTATTAATAATTTAATAATACTAGTTCAAAAAAACATTTAATAGAGAAAAATACTATAGAAGTTTTTAAAATTAATTCATTTGTGTCATTTAATTTTTTAGATTATAAATGGTTTCATTTAGTTTTCTAACTTTGTAAAAATGATCAATTAAAAATAAATTATATTATTTTTATAATTTTTCTGTTAAAATATTATTATTTTCAGAATATGAAAAAATTTAAAAATATTTTTTTAATTTTTAATTTTTATTAAAAAATATAAAAATATTTTTTTGTTTGAATTTTATTATTGTTAATTTTTTTAAATAATTTCATATTAAATTTTATTTTTATTATTATTAAATACTGTATTTTATCATATTTTTATCACTTGATTAAAAATAATAATATTTTGATAAAAATATATTAAAATAATATAATTTGTTATTAATTGATCCATTTTTATAAAATTAAACGACTAAATGATACCGTTTTTAATCTAAGGAACTAAATGATATAAATAATCTAATCTTTAAAATTTTATAACACTTCATCCTATTTAATAATGTAATTATAATGCATTTAATATTAAAAATGAGCAATTAAAATATTATGAAAAATAGTTGACTTGCAAATTCTTACTATGTGGAATTTATAGAATATATATAAAATCTTCTATTAGTATATCATAATTAGCTTATTCTTCTTTTCCTATGTTTTATGCTATTGTTTTATCAAATTAATATGATAATTGGATTAGATTATATTTTTTTTATCAAAATTACTTCTGATATAAGGGTTCTCACTGTTGTAATAAGATATTATTGTCTTGTTGTGGTAAGTCTTACTACGACATGTGATGCTAGTGGTAAGCTTTTTTACACTAGATCAATGCCTTTTCACAAATTTTATTTTTTACCAAAATCACTCGTAGGTAAGACTTATCATTGAATTATTGTGATAAGTATTAACATGACACTAGATGCTCATGGTAAGTTTTCATATACTATACAAATGTTTTCCTATATTAGACTAATATCTTACCACGAATTTGATTTTTTTTATCAAAATTACTCAGAGGTAAAGTTTACCTATTGTGGTAAGCCTGATCTCAGAGTGATTTTGGATAATTTTTAATTTTATGCTTGATATCACTATTTTAAAAAAATAAAATAATATTTATGATTATTAAATAGAATAATGCACTTAAATATTTCAAAGTGCAAAATACTATATATAATTCAAGTTCATATATAATTTATTTTTGTTATGCTTCGCTAATCTTTTCACCAAAGTAAGCCCCCGATCATCCTTTTTGAGATAGAATAGCTCCAATTTCTACTATCGAGGTATCACACTCCACTTGAAAGATCTTTTCAAAGTTTGGCAATGCTAACATCAAGCTTTTCTTTCTTTAGGCATTCGATAGTTGGGGTAGCAATAATGCTAAAATTCTTAATAAACCTTCGGTAGAAGTTTGCTAACCCATAGTGAATACCTTCTTCAAGTGCTCAAAATGTTCTTCTTGTGTTCGACTATAATTAGGAATAAGAGAAAAAAAAAGATAACTTCTTTAATATTATTAAGTTGATTATTTTTTAAGATGTCTTATATAAGCATAAAACATAATTACTTATAATTGAATAGTTTTTAGAATAGTTCATAAAGTTTTTACGTGAAACTCTAAATAAATATTTCTATGTAAGAAAATATGAAGGTTGAAGAAAATAGGAAGTTTGTGTTCCAATACAAACCCAAAAAATGAACTTTACAGTTCATGGGGAGATTGCGTATGCAGTCATATTGGTAGGTGATGTGTTTTAAAATGATTGTTTTCTTTCTTTTATTTTAGATGCATTAAGAGTTGATATAATCTTTTTAAAGGATTCTCCTCGGAAGAAATATTATAATATATGTAAAAAAATAATTTGAGTGATGATATATCATTTTTATATTCATTGACAAATAACATAATAATCTCTTTTATTATTTTTATATTTATAATGGTTAAAATATTAATTTTTTCTTAAAAAAATGATACTACTCATTAGGAGTGTCTATTGTCCAATTTGGTCTAATTTTGAGTAAAAATAATTTAACTAAACTAGACCGTTCATATTGCTTAAACCGGATCAAATTGGATCGTTTAGCTATTAAAAATATTATAATCGAACAATTTGGTCAAATTAGGTTAACGGTTTGGTCCGGTTAATAATACATAAATATGATACATATATCATATTATTTGGACAAATAGACAAGAATATATCATGTTCCATAAGCCAAACCAAACCAAATAGGTGTAAATTTAACACTAATTGTAGTATTGTGTTTTTAAAGGTGTAAATGGTCCTAAAGGGTATTCATGGTATAAACCCGCAAACCAAATATTCATATAAATTACCCCAAAATGGTTAAAATAACTTAGTAAAATAAATATGATTCTTAAAACTACTTTTTACTTGTAGAAACACGATATAAATTGACCAAATTTTATGAGGAAAACAAAAACCAAAATAGAACAGTATCCAAAACCTTTGCTTTCAAAATGGCCATCAGAACATTACAACAATAGAAAGCAACATATAAGTAAACCATAACTATTTTAATTCTTCGTGAAAAAAAAACATTACAGTAATAAATCTTAATAGAAAGAGATGAGATAAAAACCTACTTAGAGAACAAACAATGCATATTTGGGGCCACTTGAATTTTGAATGGAAATATGAATATCTTCATCAGTCAAGTCTTCACATGGATCTACCTATTGCACAACAAGTGCACTACCATTTCAAAAATTGCAAAAATCTAAGAATTAAAAAAAAATAGCCAAATTGGCCTTATTATATTATAATTTAAAAAAGTAATACAGAAAATTAAACATATGATTGTTAAAGACCATTCAAATGTCTCTCTCATTATTCAATCAACAAAACAACCATAAACACAGGTAATTATGTCGCCTAAATTCAAGGAACAATAGTTTTGACAAGTCAAAATTTCACCAATGATCCAGAACAAGCTTGTATTAAGAATACCAATCTCTAACCTCTTCACAAAAATATTTTAAAAAATGTAGTGAATTCTTGCTTCACCAGACAGCTCGGAAGTTGATGTTTCTTCATTTTTCCCTTCCACCATTGATGAAAAAGTTGTTTCCACCATAAAAAAAAACTTTGTATCATGCAGCATGAAGCATGGCTTCAAAACATTAATTAAGACGTAAAAATTGGTAGCAAATACTTTCAAAATACTTGGAAAGAATGTTCAGTAAGAAAGCTTCATGACCAGCCTATCAGTACGAAACAATTGAATAATTTGACACATGGTATAATCATATTAGTAAGAAAAACAAGAATCACATTTCAAGCATGAAAATAAATGAGATTCCAATTTCTATAAACAATAGCATGTAAGAACAATAAACAAATTATCTAAGATCTAATATTAAAAAAAAAACATTTATCGATTACATTTAAAATCATGTCGATTGAACCCCAAAATATAGCTTCTAAACATGTGGTGGGATTATCTTAGGATTTATAGCTAGGATGGTAAGTGTCAAATATCATTATAAATATAAATAGAGAAAAAAATTAATAATGCATAAAATACGAATAAGAAACTAATTTTTTTCTCACTAAGATCTACCTCTACGACATTGATTTTCTTTTTTCTCGCTAATTACTCTGCCTTTTCAAATTGATTTTACTTTTCTTACTATATGGCTCTACGAAATTGGGTATTTTTTCTTTCTTTGCTAAAGGCGATGTATATAGGGAGAGCTAAATAATAATTAATATGTAAAAAATAAGTTAAGATCTAACGGTAAAGATTGAGAACCAAGAAAGACGAGGATACATATAAAATGAGAGAGATCCACATACTTATTTTTTTATGGATGATAGGATTAGAGGTGAGACGATGACGGCTAGTTGCTGTTGAAAGTGACTCGAGGATGGTTGGTTGTGCTGGAAGCGACAGTGAGGACACAAATAGGGTATTAGGGTTTGAAGTCATGAGTGAGAGAGAATGAGGTCGGCTTCTTTTTACGTTTTTTTATATATATATATAATATGTCGATTAAATTATAATTATTAATATATTATTAAATCATATCCAATTCGATTCGATCGATTTAAAAATTAATATAACCGGATCAGATCGTTTGAAAAATGGTTTTAAGTAATACAAATCGGATAAGACCGTTTGATGTATAAAAATATTCGAATCGGTCCAATTTTATTCTATTTTTCGATTTAATTCGATTCGGTATGGTTTTTGGAGACCCCTACTACGCATACTCGTTTGAAATCTGAACTTTATCACACAATTTTTAAAGAAAAACATATAACTTAATAGAATTTTTAAAGAAAAAACATATTAAACAATGAATTCAAGATATAAGTGTTTGATTGATGTAATGAATTACACGGATAATTTGCAAAGCATTGAAATTATAAATAAAGCACGCATATGTTATGATGGTAATAAATGATCACCTAGCTTTTTCATCCCGGCGTAAAAAGAAAAATACATGTAGACTTTCATGTAAAAATAGCTTTAAAAAATAAAAAATATAATAATAAAAATAATATATATTATATTAAATGTATATATTTTATTATTTAAAAATTTAATTATATAATTATATAATTTTATTTTAAATATCATTTAATTAGATATAATTTAAATAAATTCAATATTAAATATCATTCATTAAATTTCTTTTATTATCAAGTATTATTTTTATAATTATAAATTTTATTGAAATTATTTTTTATAATTTTTTAAGTAAATTTGTTATATTTTCTCTAAATATAACGTAATTACAATTGATACAATATTTGTTTATTAGATATAATTTTAAGTACCAAATTAAATTTACACAATATTTAAACACATGGTAAGATTTTAAAAATCTTACGAATAAACTGAAAATCCTTATATGATCATTAACTAATTTTGATGTATTAGTAACAATATATATCAATAATAATTTAAAAATATAAATTTAAATGTAAAAAAATGGCTATTTTAAAATATTTTTATTCTATTTTTTCGTAATTATAGCATGTTGGCCTTGACCACCATAAATTTTAATAATCTTTTAATTATCAGTTTGTTAGAAAATAATAAAGATGTTAATATGTGTTTGGTGATAAAATGAAGTTATATTATATATAATAAATTTTTAAAGAATTAAATATTATTAATGTTTGTGATTTTAAATCATGTTGAATATTTTATTTTATTTGTTTGAAATTTTAATTCTAAAATTATATATATTGGAATTTTTTAATATTTTAAATTAAAAATAATTTTTTATTTTTAAAATGTAAAAAAATATAAAATTAAATTAAATATTAATTTAAATAAATTTTTATAGGAAAGTATTTCTAATAGATAAGAGAAATACATACAATAAAATAAATATTATTTTAAATATAAATTATTTTATTAAAATACTTATGATTTAGTTGCATGGCATAATTCATTTTATACATGAAATTTTATTTTTATTTTCTTTATAAAATATATATATTTATTTTTTTATAACATAAATAAACATATGTTTTTTTAGTATTGTAAGAAAATAATATTTATTTATTTTATTGAAAAAAATTAAAAAAAATCAATTAAATAATTAGGCCATTTATACATCCAAGAAAATATTTATTATTAATTTTATTTTATTATAAAAAAATTAATATAATATAGTTATGTTTAATTTATTTAATCGACATAATAAAATATAACATAAAATTCTTAAATCATGACAAGGACGTCCGGGAAGTTGCTAAAAAAAGCAACATCATACGTGACAACATGTCGGTCTAAGTATCTAATATATTTTGTGATTGAGAAAAAAAACAAGAAGAAGAAGAAGAAGTGTCTAATATATTTTAACAATTGGATTCTAATTGAATATATCAACAAAATGTCTTTTATATAATGTAGCATATTAAATTAAATGGTCAGCTATATTACTATATATGTTTTTTTAAGGCAATAATGGAACATTAATGGTCTCCATTTTTTAAAATTATTAATAATTTTAAAAAAATACTATTAACAAATAAGCTAAACTAAAATTTGTTATTCTTTCTTCCTTCTTCTCAAGTGGGATGTTGGAATTTAAAGAGAGAAATTATAGATCACTTCAGAGTATATAATATGATAATCTCAATTATTTAATTGATTTGTTATTTTTAAAAAAATAACAAGGGTTGTATTTTTTGATAAAAAAATATTGTATTTATCTTTTATTTCATTAATTTAAAACACTAGTAATAATCCATAATCAATGTATAATACAAGTTTAAGAAGAACAATTTAGTTAATTTATTATTTTTTATAATATTTATTTATTTTATTTGAAAATGTGGTAGTAAGGATAAATTATTTTATTTTTATTTTTTCTCATATTGTTTCAACTGTTATTAATATATTATTTTTATAAATTATTTTTAATAAGAGACAATAATGACTAAAAAATTATAAATAAAAATTTAAAAATTGATTAATTATTTTCATGTTATCATGTTTTTATAATAAAATGGTCAAACTGTTACAAAAATAATAATAAGATTAAATTGTTCTAACAAATGTTGTAAAATACTATTTTAAATATGAAGATATTTTATTTACGTTATGCGAGGCATAAACTTTTGGGCGAGATGAAGAGTAAATTTTAAGGATCAAAAGCCTTAGCTTCAAACTTTATTTTAAAAACTTTTAAAAAATGAATAAAAGAAAGAAAAAAGTGTTGTAAAAGTTCAATTTGTGTAGATCTTAGGGGCTATGTATTTCATTTGTTTTAAAAACTACGTTTAAAATCAATTTTCATAAAAAAACTATCAATTAATGATACGATTATTTTTCATTTAATAGAATAGAATTATACATGTTTATATTTTTTGATACATATATATCTTATTAAGTAATTTTTAATTAAAAAATTACTCAAATTTTTTAACAAATTATTTGGATTAAACATAAGTAAAAAATTTAACATCTAATATGTTATTTTGTATATTAATAGACAATAAAAAATTTACTTAAGTTTTATTAAAAACATTGTTAAATTTAGAAGGAAAAATTTCTTAAAACATTTGAGTACTTTTTTAATTAAATATTAATTTTTTATGTATATATATTTATTAAAAAATATAAACATGCATATAATACATGTTCTATGTCATTATATTTAATAAAAAATTAGATGAATAAATAAATTTATCCTTATCTGATACATTTTTCACAAATAATAAGACTTATAAGACAGATTTTTTTGTTAATAAAAAAACTTAACAACACATTTTATGAGTGAGAAGACTAAATTACACATTTGATCTTAATAAAAGACAATCTAAGTAGTAAATCATATAATGTTATAACTATGTTAATTATAACTATTAGAGATATTAACTATGATAAGAAAGAAATAGAACACAAAATTCAAATTAAATAAATATGTGCAAAGAAAATATAGTTATGACTTAAAGGAAAGAAATAAAAAAGTTACATATAAAAGTCAAATAAGAAAATTAACATATGGTTTGCAAAGTTGTAACTTAATAATTGATAAAATTTGAAGATATCGGATGCAATAAATTAAAATGGAAGGTAATGGATGAAAGAAGAACAAATAATATAAAAGAAATTAAATCGTAACCCATGAAACAAAATGTTCGATATTATAACCTTAACAACCACAAGGCATTAAAACCTTAATTAATTAAAAGCCTTAAAAAAAAAAAAAAAACTATGAGTCTTACTTTATCACATGAGGTTAATTATACCCTCTTAACTTTCCTTCAGGTCTCACATAAAAACAAGCCTGAAAATAACTTTTTATAGTGATCATGGCTCTGAGTAATACAACTAATTAAAAAAAAATCCTTAAAATCATTTTGAACATACAATTAGAAACAGTTGGTTGGAGTAAGAGCCACACCTTACCTTTCACTAATAACTTTTTTAAAAGGAAAAAAAGAGAGATAGAGTTGTTGCAACGGCTAAAATTACTTGTGGATAAATATATATAACATGCTGATGCAGTTAAATATATGGTTCCTTTTCAGCTAATAAGTAACTGTACGTGTTATCAATGAAAGAAAAAGTCGCTTTAGCTAGCTCTATCATTTGAATCATGTGCTTACTTTTGGCCGGCTTCTCTCTGTAACTAGTTATATATGTTGTTAAGTTTCAAACTATCTAATTTCATTTTTAAAATTTTAAATTTTTAATATAATTTTTCTTGAATATTTCTAACTGCAATTATTTCTTTCAAAAGCTAGTTGAAAATATGAAAATATAAAAAAAATTAAAACTATTAATTGGACCTAAGTATATCACTTCCTCTTTGCATGTGATATCATTTAATTTTTTAAAACAATTAGATTAAAATACAAAAAATAGTTAAAGTACCTGTAATGAGTTATACTTTCCATATCTATTACTAATATAAAAATTATCTTAACTATTATGAAATATATATATATATATATATATCCCAAAAAAATTGCATTTTTAAAAACTTTCTGAAGTTTTATAATTTTTTTTCAATGTTTATCACATTTTTTCTTCTTTTTATACATTAAAATGACTATTATAGCCTTATTATATTTTCAAATCACTAATGGTGTTAATAAGTAACATGACACCACAATATAATCTGAGCATGAAGGCAACATAAAAACTTTTTTTGGTTGCTAAAAAAAATAAAATTTGGGTGTAATCCTACATAGCCCAATATATTTGTTTAGATATTAATCTCACGCTAGCAGAAGACTCAATATTTGACCCAATATTACATTGAAATTACCTAAAATAAAAATATGGAACGAAAATGAATCCATTTAACTAATATTTTATTATTATTTAACACAGTATTCATGCACGAACATGTTAGTAAGTTATTTTTCCTTCACATAAAATTTCTTTAGTGTTTACTCTAACTTTAAGTGTTTTTTTTTCTTCCTAAAAACATATTCTATTTTTAAAGTTTTTTCCCCTTTTCTTTCACAACATTATAATTTTTAATTTAGAATTTAAAAATATGTGAATGTTAATATCAAATAAAAACATATGATTTTTATTTCACATAATCCAAGTTCATGTTTATAACTATTTCATAAGTTATCATGTATGGTAACTTATATCAACTCACCTTATCAAATAATTTCATTTAACGATATAATTTTGAAGTCATATAATACAAGTTCTTATTTACAACTGCTTGACATTACACGTTAATTATATCAACTTGCCTTATTAATTAAGTAATATTTTTATTTATTGTTTATAAAGTAATAAAAATATTAATAATGTTATATTTTAAAATTTACTTTCTATTGTTTAATTTTCTTTTCTTTTACAACAATAATATTTATTATATAATTTTTCTTAAATTTAAGGACATGTGAATCTTATTGTGATTTAAAATTGTCATTTCTATTTTGCAAAATTCATATATAATTATAAACACGCATGGTAGTTAGTTTAGTTAATTTTAAACACTTTTTATTACTTTACAAACTTTGAGAAATATAGTAAATAGTTTAAATAACTTATTCATGTTAGATATATATTTAAATCTTTTAAATACAAATAAATTACTAATGCGTGCAGTTGCACGCCTAAGAGTCTAGTCCAAAATAATAAAAATAAAATATATAAAATTTGTTAGATAAAATTGTGTACACATATATGAAATAGAACACATCTTCAAAATAATATAAAATTAAACATATATTTGATGTATTTATGAACATTAATTAAAAACATGTTCATGATACAATAACTTATAAAAAATTAAACATACATAACTCATAAGGGTTAAATTGTTGAAATGAAGCAAATTATCTTATGTATTTAAAAAAATTCCATTAATCGGAGAGGATCTCTTTATATAGGAGAATCTATTCCGTAAAATATTTTTTTCTCATCTTCTTTGTTTTTCATTGTTTTGAACAAAAAAATATTTGTGTTTCTTTACCTAAATTTTATTCTATGATGATTTCATCTAGATATTAATTGAAAGTAAGGCAATAAAATTTCTATAATTATTTAATTTAAACAATTTAGTTTAGTTATTATTCCATTCGATATTAGAGGTCACATAATTTTAATTTTTTTTACATTAATCTTGTTATTATGTATAAAAATTAGCATTTTAATTCGTAATTTTTTGATTTGAGCACCTATAATCATATTATTTATGAAAGTTACACAATATAAATACTTATGTATAATATTTTTGATGGATTACCCGTGTTTATTTTAATAAATTATAAGAACAAAAATAATTAGGTACTGCTATAATTAACGCTCTCGTCCAGCCTGCTGTGGGAGTGAGGCCATGCCAGGTGTACTGTTGTCAGTTCAAATCATTGAGGTTTGATGAGCACCAGTGCTCGGAACCGTGAATATTGGACAAAATTTATGCTTTTGGCCAGTCACCTAGAACCGGTAATGTAGGGGATTTGTATATTATTAAATATTTAAAATTTATTATTTAATATTTAAACATCTATAATTTTATTTATTAAAAATTAAAATATGATAAGTAGCTCTTCATACTCCTATGTATATCCATATTTGCTTTTATTATCCTTAACATTTTTTTATATAAAAATAAAAAATTAAAATGAATATATTATATTAAGTGATAATATACGTATTATATGCCAGAATTTGTATCCATATCTTCTCTATAAAAACCACACTAACCATTTACTCAATTTTGTCAAGAGTTCGTCTTGATGTCCCTTCGTACCCACCCCTTTTTCTTTCTCCCAACCTCAATAATAAACTCTCACTCCAACCTTTAAGCTTTTTCAGGAGGAAAGTCGCAATCTTTTTTTTATTTAGCTTTGAAATAGAAAAGTTTCATTCAGTCTTTAAATTACAAACATTAGGCAAAACAATGACTAGTGATCTTCCTCAAACACAAGGCAAAACACTCCCCGATGCCTGGGATTACAAAGGCTGCCCAGCTGATAGGTCCAAAACTGGTGGCTGGATTGCTGCCGCCATGATTCTAGGTACTCCACAAATTACATTACTCCTCAGTTTATTGATTCCTTTAATTAGTCTTGAATATATATTCAATTGATCTCTTTGGGTGTCTCTCTTTCTTTTCTTTTCTTTTTTTTCTCAGGTGGAGAGGCTTGTGAGAGGTTAACAACACTTGGTATAGCTGTTAACTTGGTGACCTATCTAACAGCTACAATGCATTTGGGAAATGCTACATCTGCCAACACTGTTACCAATTTTATGGGCACCTCTTTTATGCTTTGCTTGTTCGGCGGTTTTGTGGCCGACACTTTTCTTGGAAGGTTTTGATTTTTCACCTCCTCGTTTAATTTTCTCTGTCTTTGCCTTACTATTTGGCTTGGCTTTTGAATTTGCTTCCATAAATCACAACATTGATGGTTTGGTTTCATTTATCATCTGTCTTCTCTTTTGATAGGTACCTCACTATAGCCATTTTCGCCGCTGTTCAAGCAACTGTAAGTTTTTCCTTTAAAAATCACAAACGAATAAACAACTGACAACCCTTTTTGCCTATTGGTTAAATTGAGAACTCTGTTTGCTTTTTGGGATTTTGGAGTGTTATTTGATTTTTCATTTTGGGTGTTTAGGTTCTTATTTGATTTCTCATTTTGGGTGTTTAGGGTGTTGCAATTTTAACAATATCAACAATGGTCTCAAGTCTCCGACCACCCAAATGCACCACTGGCTCAATTAATTGCAAACCGGCAAGTGGTATGCAGCTTGTTGTCCTGTATATAGCACTATATCTCACTGCTCTAGGTACCGGAGGTTTAAAATCAAGTGTATCTGGATTTGGGTCCGACCAGTTCGATGATTCTGACAAAAAAGAAAGAGCCCATATGACTAAATTTTTCAATTGGTTCTTCTTCTTCATAAGCTTAGGTTCTTTAGCAGCCGTGACCATTCTTGTTTATATCCAAGACAATTTGGGTAGAGATTGGGGTTATGGAATTTGTGTCTGTGCAATAGTGATTGGTTTAGTTGTGTTCTTGGCTGGAACTAAACGGTACCGTTTTAAGAAATTGGTTGGTAGCCCTTTAACTCAGATTGCCTCTGTGTTTGTGGCGGCTTGGAAGAATAAGAACTTGGAATTACCGTCAGATTCATTTTTGCTATATAACTATGATGACCTTGCTGATGGGCACAAGAAGAAGCAAAAATTGCCCCATACCAAGCAGTTCCGGTTAGTACATGTTTATGCTTTACTTGTTACTTCCTCAACCAACTGGTTTGATCCTAGTAAAGATTTGTTTTTACTTTCTTACACGTTTTTTTTTTCTTCCGATTTAGTAGCCGTAGCTTTTTATGATTTTTTTTTTTGAACCTTGGTAATGCTCTTGATATTGTTTTAAAAGCAAGAAGAGAACATATTTGAAACTGCCAAGTATTGGAAAAAAAAAATGAAAAGTTTTCTCTGGAAGGAAAAAGTTTCTTTGAGGTTCTATGGATAATAAAAATAAAATTAGTGAAAACTTAACACGCATAAACCAATAGCAGAATCATAATTAGGATGTAATTTGACTACATGTTTTCAGGATAGTTGAGGTTTGTATAACATGATACAATCATTGAGATCCTACAGTCAAATGAACCTTTTTTATATAATGAAAGAGAGGGAGTGACGTGGTTGTATAATTAGTCCACAGTTAGGGGAGGTGATGAGAACGTAACTTATCTATCTGGTGGACCATATTGCCGACCCTTTTGGACAAGAAAGTATTGTTTCCACACTCTTGTTCTTTGAAGTTCATAGTATGAACTTGAAACGTGTATGTGAAAGGCAGCATGTTTAGGTCAAAATCTTTCAATAAAGATAACATTTTGCTTTCATAATAAACTTTTCATTATATCAATTTGAAAAACAACAATCATACATGGAAAAAATGTTTTTTTATTATATTTTATATAATTTATTTATTTTAATAAGTGACCTCATAATAACTTAAATGTTTTACGTTTAATTAAACATTGACACGTCAATTGATGCATGTATAAATAGCTCATAAATGGATCCCATAATTTTGTTTAGAAGCTATAATTGAAGTGGAAAATTGGGTTAAAAATTCCACAATTATTTCACGTTTTGGAATGGAGTGAGTTTGAATAAGAAATTTTTTTTCTCAACATCTAGCTTTACACCACTATATCATTTATGATCATCTTTGGCTGTATATTCATCTTCAATCAAACCCAGAATTTCATTTTCCTTATAGAATAGAACGCAACTTTTACCACTAAGTATATATTTAATATGGGAAAGAGTGACATGTATATAGAAAATATAAATTGACGAAGTTGTGCTAAACTTTACAAAGGAATCAAAAATATCACGAGAGGGAATCACGTTACAGGGCCTCTTTTATTAAAGCACATTACACTTTTCCCTTGCTCTGCCAATCTCTCTTACCTAGATAGTTAGAAGCTTACTTAGTCCAGACAAATCAAATTAGCTTTATATGTCTACAGCTTGTTAAAAACAGTTTCTTAGAAAAATAAACCATCACGTGATGACTCACCAATTCCTTTTCATTTTGATCGCCTTTTAGAAACATGTCACACTTGTTTATGAGCTTTAACTTTTAATACTTTGACATGACCCTTTCTAAGTGACACTTGTGATAAATTCTGTAACTTTTTTTCCTTATCTCAAGAAACTAAAAAAGAAAAAGAAAAAAAAAGTGAAATTTGTTAGAAAATGTTAAGATTAGAGTCATATATATATATTTACTAAAAAAGAAAAAGAAAAAAAAAGTGAAATTTGTTAGAAAATGTTAAGATTAGAGTCATATATTTATTAAATATATGATAAAACTTATAAATGATATAAGACTTCCATTCTTTGGAATAAACCTTTTGAAATTGAAAAATCTTCTTTTGACATTTGACATAATTTCAAAGTTTTAATCTATTAATAAAAAAAACTTTGAGCTAAATCTCACATAAAAAATGATCTTCTAAAAATAAATAAGTGACCTAAATAGAATATAATAGAATAAAATAGTATTAAAAATATAATACGGTAGACTTTGTAAGAAATAAAAACTCACACTTTGAGAGTAGATATAAATATAATATCTTACAATGATTAAATATAATGTTACGATAAATTTTATAAACAAGACTTAGGTTCCTTTGAAGTTAATATTTTGAGATTAAAAAACCCATGATTTTTTATTAACTTTGAAAGAATCAACATAATTATAAAATAAAAATATTCGGGCTAATATTAATTAATTTGGTTTCTTATTCGCTGTTTGGATTTTGATTTCTCTTGAGCAGTTTCTTGGACAAAGCAGCTATCAAGGTCCCTCAAAGGGGCAGTGGAAACACAGGTATGGTAAACAAGTGGAGTTTGTCAACACTAACTGATATTGAAGAAGTGAAATTGGTGATTAGGATGCTACCAATTTGGGCCACAACCATAATATTTTGGACTGTCTATGCCCAAATGACAACATTCTCAGTATCACAAGCAACCACAATGAATCGTCATATTGGCAGATCCTTTCAAATTCCAGCTGCATCACTCACAGTTTTCTTTGTGGGCAGCATTCTTTTAACTGTTCCTGTTTATGACAAAATCATAGTCCCAATTGCCAGAAAATTGCTCAACAATCCACAAGGACTAACCCCTTTGCAACGCATAGGGATTGGTCTAGTTTTCTCAGTAATTTCAATGGTAGTGGCAGCTCTTACTGAGCTAAAACGTCTAAAAACAGCAAGAGAACATGGTTTGACAGAGAAATCAAATGCTGTGATCCCCATGAGTGTTTTCTGGCTGGTTCCTCAGTTTTTCTTTGTGGGTTCTGGTGAGGCTTTTACATATATAGGGCAACTTGATTTTTTCCTAAGGGAGTGTCCAAAAGGGATGAAAACTATGAGCACAGGGCTGTTTTTGAGTACTCTTTCACTTGGATTTTTCTTAAGTTCTTTACTGGTTACTATAGTGCACAAAATAACTGGAGATAAGAATCCCTGGCTAGCAAATAATCTCAATAAAGGGAAGCTATATGATTTCTACTGGTTACTGGCAATTCTGAGTGCTTTGAACTTTGTGTTATATATGGCATGTGCTAAATGGTATGTTTATAAGGATAAGATGCTTCATGAGGAGGGCATAGATTTGGAGGAAGCAGAGACTAGTTGTCGTGCATAAATCAATGGTTTCTTTGAGCTTACAAATACAAAAAGAAATCATTAGCCTTGTGCTCATGTTGATTTTTTTTTATTGGATTATTGCAAGTCTCTAGTATCACAGCTGGTTTTGGTTATACAATTTTTTTTGTTTTTGTTTTTTGCTAAGGTTGTAAATGGAGTTACAGCCCTCTATGTACAAATTATTGAAGGGAAATGTAAGGATTATATAGAAAGTTGCTAAAGCTAAAATAAGGAAGTGTTGTACATATTAATAGCTAATTTAAACCTTATTTTAAATTGTATAAGATATAAATGAATATATAATAAATAAAGATATTTTTCCCATAGAATTTTACAATCTAACTCATATTTATCAAATAAGGGAACCTTAGTTTTATAAACTGAAAATTAAATATAATAATTAAATATTAATAAAGATATAAACAAAATATAAAGATTAGAATAAAAGGATGATTGGAAGTTCATTCTCTAATACTAATATGTATTGCAAATCAATAAAAATATATCATATTTTACTATTCTTTCGAT
This sequence comes from Hippophae tibetana, assembly GCA_037013495.1. Lineage (NCBI taxonomy): Eukaryota > Viridiplantae > Streptophyta > Magnoliopsida > Rosales > Elaeagnaceae > Hippophae > Hippophae tibetana. The sequence goes on from CM072803.1 coordinate 85,050,666, forward strand.
TATACTAATTTTAAAAAATTCACAAAAGCAAAAATATCTAACTCTTCTAATCTATTTGTTAAATTAAACAAGCAATTAATCCAAATTATTTTTAATAGATATCCTAGAATAAATTATCTAAATTTAATCTATCAAAAACATTAAATTTTTAAAAAATAATTGAATCAAGGTTAAACACGTAAGTTCGATTTAATTATCTTAAATGCTAATTCTTATTGGAATCAATTTATCACTAATTATTTAAATTAATTAAACGATTATGTATCCAATCAATTGAATTGATTACCGATGATTATTTAATTTTACATTTAAATAATTAAATAAATTTATACAAAAATTAAAATTGAAAAGTAATACATAGTAAAAAAAATAGTTGAATATAATATTATAGATCTTATTAAATATTACAATCTATAATATTACAATCCATATCTAGGGTTTTGAAATCACCTACAATTAATTATAAAATTAGTTACTCATGTAAAACAATAAATTAAAAAAATTCTTCATGAAAATAATAATAATAAATTCTCATTTTTTAGGATTAATATGCTTGAATTTGATATTCAACTATTTTAATTATATCTTGAATCTTATTCTTAATTCTTGTCTCTAGTTTAATTCTATAAATTCTATATCTAAATCTCTCTAAATCTATATTCGGGTATTCTCCCCCTTATTTTGTATAATGTTTTATATTTATATGAGATAAAAATCAAATATGAATGTAACTAATATTCTTGGTATTATGGTGGAGATATAATTAGTGTACACTACATGTAAAAATGATAGGATAAGTTACGAAATATATCAACTTTCTTTCAAAGTTAATCCTCTCTCAAATATAACCCTAAATCTTAATCCACAAATATAACCTAAATCCTAAATCATATACCCAAAACACTAAATCCAAAACCCCAAACCTCAAAATCCTATTTAGAAAAATAATAATTTTAATAATATATTTTATTTTTAAGTAATAATTATTTAGAAAAATAATGATTTCAATAATGTATTTTATATAACGAAAAAAATAACAGTTAAATAATATTATTTAAATTTGACCGAATATAGGAATATTAAGATAATATACAATCTTTTACATTTTATTTAAGTTGTAAATCAAATACTTTGTTACTGATTTTTTCTTTAATTCTAATGATCAAATCAAATAATATTATTTCCCTTTTATTTCATTCTCATTCCAATTTCATTACATGAACAAAACATCACCTAATAATATGATATATTGTGAAACAAAAAGTGTCATTTGTAAATAGTAAAGATGAAATAAAAATGGCATATTACTCCCTCACGGGACTAATATTATTTATATAATATTTTTTAAATATATTGCAGAGCGGGTGATTCAAACTAGGGAAGTATGAAAAGAAATGTCAAGCATTTACCAATTGTATTAAAATACAACGGACAAAACCAATAGTTAAATTAAAAATATTAACATGCACCAGATGGGAATGAATGCAATGGCATGCAGTAACTAGGGTGTATTTTGCATGTTTAATTCAAACTACAATAGCATGCAATAAGTCGGTAATTCACTAAAATTCTTGCTAAAAGTACATGACAAGTTTGATTTTTAAGTCCACTGACACAAAATACATGGACTATTGAATTTACCAATCCTCAACTTGGCAGCGCTATTTTAGCGTGGCATTCTTCAGCTAGGCTTTCACTTAAATAACATACAAGAAAAAACTGTGAAAGTTGAACAGAGAGTACTGACCTGATCAATCAAGACATTTCCAAGGGCTCAGTAAGATCATCATTAAATTCACCAAATATATTTGGACATCCATCCCAAATTTGCTGCTCACGTGCTTCCCAATACCCGCCAACATAATGAAAAGCTCCTTCTTCATCTTCTCTCTGGAACCATCTGGGTTTCCACCCATTTTCTTGTATTTTTCGTGACTGCGTGAACAAAGTACCATCGGAAGTCATCAATGTGATTTAAGTTCTTTGAAATAAATATAATTAGGACTCTTTTTTCCTTTTAATTTTTTAACTTAAAATGGAAGTGAAATTTGCACTGCATATGAAAGGAACCAAGAGAGATAATAATGAACTACGCTGGGCGTGAAATTTTAAAGAATCGAAACTGTAATATGATGATATCTTTGGAACTTAAACTGTGTCGCACTTATCCTAATTTTATAAAAGCTTGCAATACAACTCTTTGCACTTTAAGTTTTCGTAGCTCATTTATAAAAAATCTTCTAAGAAAAAAAATGTAATTATGCCATGGCATTTTGTGCATTTTGCTTTCTGAATCTAAAACTCAAACAAGATAAAAAGCAAGCAGAGAATTCTAATATCTTGTTGTACGTCTTTAATGAGGTTGTTCTGAAAGTAAAGAAAACATACCATTCTTTGCCTTCTCTCTAACCGTTGTTTCTCAACATTAGCCTTTTCATATTCTCCGTTCTCCAAACACCGTTGGTCTGGTCTAAGTCTGGAATCCGTGGGTGGAAGCTTCTCCTTAACCGTGATAAAATATCCAGGATCAGACACGGCTATAGAAACTGATTAGAGATGCATAAATTTAATAAAGAATGGTGAATGTAGAACATGATGTGATAGATCAGGTATACCTGCAATCCAGGTGTTATCTCATTTAGCATAATTGCAAACGAAGTTAGGTTGTACCGAGTAAGATTTGGAGGTGGCTTGCAGCATTTCCACAATAAAGATGTATCAGATGAGGAAGTACAATCCTTATGTTTGTTACTTCCATCACCATTAGCAAAATACATACTGTCATCCCACTTTCCAAATAGAGTGGCAACTTTTTTCCTCGTAACGTCTTCAACAAATCCATTAACCTATGTAAACCAAGATACTTTCCAATTAATCCTACAATCATGTGAAAAGAAAATAAACTTAAGCTAGAAACTAGAAAAACTAAGTCCTATCCTAAGTGGCAAAAATACAAATTGATAAAGATGTTAATCACAGACACTGTACAAACAAAAAGGACTTCAGATTTTCTTAAATTGAAGAACAAGAAACAACCGGGTGGAATTTTTTTTTGCGTAATAACATTACTAACCTGATGAGGATTTCGGTCAAGAATTGACTGTTCTTTAAACTCAAGTTTGCATGAATATTGACGATTACCACGTATGTGCATCACTCCATGGTGATCACAGTACAATTTTCCAAGTATAAGATTATAGATGTTGGTTGTCACCTGCAATCATCACGAGCGCATCTCAGTTAATCCTTTTCCATACATATAGAGAAGGCAAAGACAAAATAATAGAGCATTCAAGGTCCAGCTCAAAATTCAAACCAAAAGTAATACCTTACTCCACTGAAAAATTTCACCATCATCAAACTCCAAGTTAAGAACGCCAACAGGATCAAGCTGAATTGATCGCCCCGAAAATTTTGAGCGAATATTGCTGTCACCCCAAAATTTCCATCCTCTACCTTCACAATGGCAGGCAATAAGCGTTGGATGGTGACTCACCTGTTACAATTTGGAAAGTTATTCAAACATTTTAAATTTAAATGTTTAACCAATTACATGATTGTTAATTTACATATTTGTATGCACGCATTTTCAGCATATACTAGAACGACATTTGCATAAGAAGTTTTCCATACGTTTAGAGAGGATATCTTCAGTATCTTCATTTAATCTTCACTTGTCCATACCTTTTTCTTTCGATGTGAAAAAAAAAAAAAATTCCCAGGACTCAATTCGTACTTCTTCCTCTAATAAGCTCGAGACGCCATTAGTATTATCAAACGATACTTAGGTGTGGTTCAAACCCATGACTTCAAGTAGAAGAAGGAAACTTAATCACCATAATACAAGGCAAACCATGAAGCAATTAGGCTGGCCCTATAAAAATTGGAGGTATTCAGAAGTTGTGAGAAAGTTCACTTCTGAAACTAATGTCTTTCACATTATTCTTAAAAATCAAAATTTCCTCTCATTTCCTTGGAAGTACGTCAAACTAAATTAAGTATTTAACATTAGTATCTTCACATAATGATTATCCTTCCTGGTAGCATCTGTCTCTTGATAGCTCTGTATCCAAAATAGCTTCATATTATTGAAAAGCTCATCTAAATACCTTGAGGTTTATACATAATGTCTATGAACATTTGACTAACAATGAAACTTTAATATCCCAACAGATCTGTTCGGATATTAAATATTTACCTTCTCGGAGAAAAAACGAATTCCTTTCTCAGGATAGTCAGCTTCGTAAGTTTCCCCAAGCAAAGGATTGAAGGGCTTGCAGTGCCTACCTTCTGATGAAGCATATCCAGACACTGCAAATGCAGCAACATTGAGAGCCCTAAGGAGACTATTTCCCTGAAAACATCACAGAAGATTACAACTAATTTGCAGAATATGCATCTTCCAACATCAAGAATCTTGCATCTCCCCCTCAGATTATATAGGAAAAAATCTTAAAATTATTATTATCAATGGTAGACATTCTCAGATTGCATGGATGCTCAAAATAATATCCTACTAAAATGGTTCATAGGAATTAAGAAAAGAGTACAGTGTTCAATGTACCATGACCTAAGATGCATAAATCATACCACTTTTCCATGCTCATATGCTCTGTCCAACAGGTAAGAGTACTCCATGTCTTCAAAACATTTCTGAAGGGATGATATTGGCTCATTAAAGTAAACAGGAAGACAAACTCGGGAGAGATCCTTCCCCACATTGTCTTTGATCATAGACCACAGACTAACACCTTTCTCTTTCTCAACTGGATCGGGAAGCTTTTTTCGTCTATAATTATATGGATATCCAGAATCAGGAACTTCCTTCTGATTTTGCATTATATCAACACGGCCAAACTGACTTGCAGGATTGCTATGACTAAATATGTTATTTACAATAGCCTCTTTGGTTCCCCAACTAACCGTAGGCTAAGTAAAGTATTATTTTGTGTCGTAGAAGGATGTTTCATCTTCATCTGACACTTCCTCAAACTCTTGTTTCTCAGTATCATCAGAAGATTCAGTTGTGCTGCATTCCGAGAATAAAAATATAAGAAACAGACTTGCCATAAAGCTATCATTAAACACAGATATTATTCCATGCAGACATGCACAAATCACCTCAATTGGAATATTGATATCGTCACTGAAAACTGCTTTTCTTTTATTTAAGAAAAGAAAAGGACAGGGGAAAAGAGATTGTTTAGAAGAGATACCACGATGAAACATGGTATTCAATCTTTAACGGTAGGATGTCGCAACAAATAAAGCATTTGCCAGCTAAGATTAACCAACCTCGAATGTAGTATCATGGTTCAAAGTCTTACAGCCCAAACAAAGAAGTGTAGGAGTTTTTATTATATATATAATCGTATATCAAATGACAAGGAGCTAGCACTTGAAATGGGAAACGAAGAGTTTTGATCAACTTCACAGGGCCAGCCATAAGAAATGCATATCCAATCTTAAAGATCATATCCAAACGAATTCTCACCAAAGTTCAAAATGCATTAATGACCTATTTTAATCAACTTCTCCCATCAGGCCATCACATTCCATTTCTAAACTCTTGTTCATCAAGATTCTGAAAATGAATTTGACCATATGCTTGTGTATTTAACCACGGATGATTTCTTTGTTTAGTTTATACATGTATCATAATATAAGATAGAAGGACAAAACCCGTGCGTACCACTATATTTTCCACACCCTAGACTGGAAAACTCATGCTTTGTCAATTGGTATTCATTTATGCCGGATGCTTCAGTTTCAATATTAGCTGCCTGCACATACCAAAGTGGCAGAGGATGCAATATATAAGTTAATCTGTGAAATAAATAAAAGTAGTAAATAAGAAATAGTTGACGCTTTGAGTACATTGCATCTACAAATCAGACTGAACTATCACATTCTGAAGCATGGAAGCAGGAAGCCAACTGCATGCAATACTATTTCACATATTTTTCTATGCAAAAACTAGAGGTGTTCATATTGCATCAATTCAAGGCAATTTAAAACCTCTGAAACCAATAAGACACTAGTAACCAATGTCTATATCACTAACGTCAGTTTTGTCCATTTACACATGACAAACAAATAAACTAAAATCACGACACCAACTATTGAATCAGTTTTAACATACTGGAATCATAATGTTTACCCCCAAAAATATAATTGAAAATAAAAAAAACATAATTCATTTCATATAACAAATCGAGGATCAAAGCTTTCAGAAAGACAATTCTCAGCATATGCAGCACATTCAAGTCGATCAACGCTTTACCTCCAATTGCCTCAAAGTGTCAAGTAAATTGGATCTTTCTTCACATAGAACCTTGAGCTGTCCTTGTAGTTTAGAGAATTCCGAAAGCATAATTTTCTCACAATCCTTTACGAGGTTCTCATTGATCCCCTCTTCAAGAAGGCGTTTCTTAAGTCTTTGAGTTTTTAAAGAAAAATCATTTGGTAGGAGGGATAAATTATCATTAAATGGTCTAATAAGCAGGAAAAGGTTCCGTGTGGTAACCAAAGCTTGTATCCAATCGTCCCGATCTCTCTTAGAATGAATTCTTAAATGAAGAGTCTTTGTTGCCGTAAACATATAAAATCGGCTGTCGTCCGAATTGCTTTCACGAAAGGATAAAATCTGTCAATTAAACCAATAAAAAATGAGAAACATAGAATTCTGAAATTGTATAAATTCAAAATGTTCAGCAGGAATTTTGAATTGTGCCGTTGTTTTATAGATAAGTTAAAAATGAGAGAATGATCGATACAGCGAGTTTAATCATTCCCAGATATGCAGTTCATATAGCATCTACAAACAAAAAATCAACTAGATGGGGCATTACACAGAAGCCACAACTAGATCTCTTCCTAAGTGAAAGCAAAACCAAGATGCTATACGACCACAACAGAAACAAGTTATAGACAAGTATTAAAAACCAAATCCAGCTCCAGTGACACCCGAGATGTACTAACATCAGAATATACAATAATAGAACCAAAAAATAATACCAGAGTCACAATTGCTTTTAAAGAACTTCGGCGTGGACTTCAGCGTCCATATGTAGCACATACAAGCACCCTAGCTTTAAAATACTGGAATATGCTTGGATGATTCGAAATCAAATCGTTTTTCTTTGTTTTACTTTTCTGAAGTCTTAGCATATAGTCCAATCGCCTTCGGCGTTCTATCAAATAAGCTCAGAATGAAACTTATAGAAAAAAAAAAAGTTAGTATTTGTATTCATTTGACTTATAACATGTGTTATTATTATTAAAAAAAAATTATTTTTAAATCAATTCAGATACATAACATGTTATAAAGGGAATAATATTCTTTTATCCGTCAAATTTAAATTATATTTTTAATTTAAAATTTTAATTATTATTATTTATTAATAACTTTAAATAAATAGTTAAAATTTAAAAAAAACCAATATAAAAAACAAGCAGATAAAATCATTTTATAAAACGCCTGGTGTAAAAGAGAACGCAAAAGTGTTTTATTAGCATTTCTATTCAGTAACAATCAGTCTATGCCCGTTCAACTCAAACCGTCTCTGTGGTATTATTTAAGCCCCACCGAACGTTCAACCCAAACACTAATACAAAATACCAAATAAAGACTCTCCTGAGAAGCCATTTTTTTTTTTAATTTTCATTTCCATCAAAGTGATAAGAGTTGGTTGAGTTATTAAGATTTTTTTTACGATCATTTTTATTTTAGATTTTTAATTCTTTGAAAATATATTTTTGATTTTTAATTTTTAAAATTTTTACCAAATATTTTTTAAAAAAATAAATCAAATCTTACGATTTTATATTTAAAAATATTTGAAAAAAATAATTAAAAACATAAAATTTATAAATAAAAAATAAATTCTTAATTTTTTAAGTTTTCAAAAATTATAAAAAATATTATCATATTTGCTAATTGGGAAAATTATTATTAATTTTTTAATAACAAATTTTTTTAAATTATTAATTAAAAACTGTTATTAAATATATTGATGATTATTTTTATAAAATTAATAGGAAAAGAGTTTGATCTAGCCCCTCGTAAGGATTCTTGTTTAAGAAGATGGTTGATAGTGTGTTAGAGGATTTGAAAAGCTAGAAATGAAGTTGCCTTCAATAATCAGATCATCTTTGCCCAATATTGGGGTGTAAATCTAGCTCATTTACCAATTAATAAGCTTGAAGCAGTGATATCAAGCACACAAAGCAACAAGAAGTTCATGACTTGATATTATAGCTGCCTGGTATGGCAGTAATTCTTTGCATTTTTCAAAATGTTTGAGCAGGTTTTATTTGCCTCTTCTATTTTTATATTGCATAACTTTTTTTTATAAAGAAAGTTTTATTTTTACACTTTTTTACATAATATATATATATATATATATATATATATATATTATTTTTCGTGTAATATAAAAATATTTTTTTACATGTTTAAAAATATGTTGTATATATATTTAGATTATATGAAATTGAATAATAAAAGTTATATTACGTGAATATTATTATATAAATATTATTGATTTAAAAGTGTATAAATTTATATGTTATACCTATTATTATCATTTCTTCTTTTCGTTCATGTTAGCCAACTTTTAATGTGCCAAGTAACTAAAATAGTGAAATTTATAAAATTTCAAAGCTTTAATTATAAAAATATAAAATGTAATTTATAAATATTTTTAAAATTTATAAAATCAATTTTTTACTAAATATCATTTATTTATTTTTATACATATCCAAGTGAATATTTTAATAATTTTAATGTGTATATCTATGTTAATCAATTGTTTGTCGTAGAATTTAATACTTTAAAAAAGTAAATCTTTATACTGTTTATAATTATTAATAAAAATAAGATGATTTATTTTTTAATCTATAATTAACTATAAAATCAATTATAATAATTGTCACGAAAAGGACACACATTAATAATTTAATTTTGGGCAAGAAAGTGAATGGCAGAGTGGCACATCTATTTTCATTTTTATATCAATTCTTAATTATCAACTTTACTTTTTAAATTTTAAAACTAGATAGGTTTGTAATTCATGTCAAGTTTTTATGTCAAATTTTGAAATTAAATTTCTTTCTTTTTATTTCTGGTCACTTAAAACTAATAATACATTACTCAAAATGTTAAAAATTTGAAAGTATAACGAAAATTTATAAAAAAGAGTAGGTTATAATTGAGTTTCTAAAATTTAAAATTGATTATCGAACATGCAGCATACATTTTTCAATAATGCTTTTAATAATTAAAATTTAAAATTAATTATCAAACAATTTTTTTTTCATAATTAGTTAGAAAATGATATCCAACTATAAAAGTAAGAATTAAAAATGATCCCATTTTCTTGTGTTGTATATCTCATTTAATTTAGAGGTGGTTAAGTGGTATTATTATTTCTTACAAGTGAGTGAGATTCGAAACTTCTTAATTTTTGTTTTTGTTTTTGTAAAGCTAGTTAGTTTATACTTAATCTAATTGGGTGTTTATTGTATGAAAAAAAAAAAATCAAAATTTCACGGAGTTTTTCTTCTTACTTTGCTCGCTATATATTGGTATAGAAGCAGTGAAAATTGAAACAAACTCTTAAGGTAGAGAAAAAAAATCAGTCTTAATTGCATATAACATTTTTTTTTTCTTCCCTTATCCTTTCAATTATTTTTAATTCTATGTATCATATTAAATAATCACTTTAGCATGTGCATACCCATTTGAGTATTCGAAACATATAAAGGTAAATTATTAATTTATTAAAAGTGTAAGAGTGAAAGTTGGAACGTTCATATCAGATTTAATTCGTACGTGTAAATATTGTGTGATATTATTATTATCACGTCTTTAGATAGAAATCTTGATAAATAGATAAAAAAAAATTATACAAAATAAATTATTTGTTTGGATATAAGGTAACTAGATAATATTATACAGAATATCCCTTACGAAGTAAGGGATTATGAGTAAAACGTTCAATAATTTATTATAAACATCACAAATCAAGATAATTATTTTATAAAATAAGATTTTAATAATGATCTATAATATTTAAATTGTAACATAGAATAATAAATAATTCTAATATAATTCAATCTAATATCACATATAATATTAAATTTAATCATAATTTTATCTTAAAATTCAATTTATGAAATGTAATACATATAATGATTTCACATCGGATAGAATTTAACAATAAGTTAATAAGTTAAGAGCTAATTATCTCTTCCTCGTCGGCTTCGAACACCCGAGTAATAAATAATCTATATTATGAACCCATATATCAAGTTAAGAGAACGGGCAACTTTTTATTAGAATCTTTGTAGCATTTATAATTTTTTTTAAATGATATTTGTAAAAAATAATAAAATAAGAAGATAATATGTATATATTATTATTATTATTATTATGTTTAATTTGGATTTTTTTTTTCAACTTGATGACTTTAGATGCCCAATGTTTCTTTGTAGGGCCACACTATGTATACCACATCCGCACATCGATCGATATCATTGAGGTTGAGTTTCTTGTGGTGAAAGAGTTGTAGTTGAAACTTGAACTAATGTAAAAGAAATATCTTGGCTTATTGATGTGATTGGGTGACAAATACTGAAATACATGTTAATCGTGTAAGGGAAAGAGACAAAAAAAAAAAAAAACGACGGATAGATGTTCTTTGAATTATACTTTATGTGTGACACGAACTAGCTTATGTGCTATTATTATATTCCAAATCTACTATGAAAAGTAGATAATTAAAGCTACAGCAAATTTGTAGTTTTAGAATGTATATTTTTCGAAATGATTAAGAGAAAAGTTATTTTATTTGAAAATCAAATTCATTGCTTAATAACAAATAACCTATTTTGATACATAGGAGTGATTTGATATCGAATTGTAAGTACATAATTTATTTATTTTAAAAGAAATACCTGCAATCAAGTCCTAACAGACAAGTTTCAGGGCAAAGGCTTACCTCGGAATCATAACAATGCGTGGCATGTGTAGAGTGTAGAGAATTATAGCGTATTTGTTGTATAGAATAAAAAATAATAAAAATAAGAATTAAATTTAATACAAATAATAGTAATAATATTATTATTATTATATATTTTTTAATTAATTTATAATATTCATATTTTTCTAAGTAATTCATCAATCCGAGATTTCTAACTTATACTATAATGATATATTATAAGGTTACTATGCTTATTATTTTATTGTTTAATTAATATAATTAAAATAATGATAAATGTTAAAATAAAATTTATAAAATTATAAATAATTTTTTCATATGAGATAAAGTAATTAAAAATAATAAATAGTTCAACCTCGTTTATAGACCAGCAAAAGTTTTAAATGCTATTTTTCCCTCCGTTTAAAATATCATGACTAATTTTATGAAATATTGAAATATTATCTATATAGATGACAACTTTTGTAAAATTAAATTTATAAAATAAAGGGTTAGTCAAATATTTTAGATTAAATCTTAGTATATATTTATTCATTCTAATTTAAAAATAAGCTTTTTAATCACTCAAGTTAAAAAAATGATTAATTAAAAACAAAATAATATTTTTTATATTAAATGATTAAAACTTGATCTTTTAACTTAATCTTTTAACGATCAAAAATGACTATTATATGAAATAAATTTCACAATAATATTTATTTTAATGTTTGTTTATTATATTTATTTTTATTTTAATATGTATTAATATTTTATTTTTTAAAAAATAAAAATATATATTTAAATATTTTTTTGTTAGAATATTTTTATTAATCATTTTTCTTAAATAGTTATTATTAAATTTCACTTTATCTTTATTAATGCCTCATATTTTAATCATTTAATAATAAAAAATATTAAAATAATATTATTTTTGTTTAATTAATCAATTTTTTTTTTAATATTATTAGACTAAAAAAATACCTTTTAAAATATGAGAAACTAAACAAAAATTTAATAACGTGGAAGACTTCTATGACCCCATTCCCAATTTATAAAAATATTGAGAAATATATTTTTGTATCTTCTTCATCCATGAGTAAATTTAATAAATTTAGTGAGTATAATTATATGTTTATTGTTATAGTTTAATTACATGATATAATTTTATTTGTACATAAATATATTTTTAAGAAAATTATAAATAATTTTTTTTAAATAAAAATATTTTTTAAAATATAATATATGTAAAAATAAATAAATATTTTTTATTATTAAAAGTGAAATCACTTATTAATTATTTATACATATAAGTGTATTTTTATTCGTGTTTCCATAAGACAACAATGATCACTTGAAATTATGTTAACACTACTAAAAAATGATATTTAAGTCGATATGTAAAGTTGGTTCGGTGTAGAACCGACGCTATCCACTTAGGACGTAGCATCGATTTCACGTGTCAACCGACGCTATGCTACGTGGATAACGTCGGCTGATACCTGGAACCGACGTTATCCACGTAGCATAGCATCTGACACGTGGAACCAATGCTACACACGTTGATAACTTTTTTTCTTTTCTTTCTTCCCCAGATAGAAACTATTTCAAGCGCTGTATAATTCTTAAAAACCCAAAACCTCCTCTACTCTTTCTCATTTTCTGGCTACCTACGACTACTAATTCCAGCGTCGGTTAGTGAGTTTTCTTACTATCTAACTAATCTTTTAGATCCCTTATTTTTTTTTTTGAACAAAATACTCAAAAAAAAATTATACTCATTTCTCACTTATAAAATACCATTTTTTTTCTTCATTTTTCTTCATTTTATCACTTTATTTACTTTTATAAATATTTATATTAATTTTACGCACTTATTATTCATATTTTTTCTATTATTATGTATTATTATTTGTGTATAAATTTTTATATTATATATGTAGGTTTATATTATAACATCAGGAGAAATAACATAGAACAATATCATGATAATTTTTTTGCTATTAATTAATATTTTATTTTTTAAATATTTGTATTATTTAAACTTTTTGCTAAAATGATTTTGATTTTTTTAATACTGTTATGTAGTTATCGAATACAGATTTTAATTTGAGTATAATAAAAAATAAAAAAAATTTATAAAAAAAAAATTAAAATCGCTTTATTTAAAATCGATTTTTAACGAAATTTAATACCATTTTTTTAAATAATATAGTAACATTTTCTGTTGTCTCATTCATGTAACCTATTGATCAGTACTTCTATTTATCTAAAAGTAAAATGAATCAATAATATTATTATTATTTATTTAAATTGTGTCAGCTTTTTAATGAATCCCTCTGCCCAGGGTCCAGGTCTCTGTTTTTGTTGCAGCGATGAACCGGAAAAACTAGTAGAACAAAGCTTGTGCACATAGTATAATTTGAACATCTCTAACATTTAATCTGAAGAAATCCATAGCCTAACTCCCTCCAAAAGAGCTCTCAAAGAGGAAGGGTTGCCATAGACTTATAAGTGCAACAGAAACCCAATGCTCAATCGATGTGGGACTTCAACACTCCCCCTCACATCGATTTCCGACCGGGGATATGGAGCGCTTCCCCCTCACACCGTCGCAGGGTCTATCCCCTACAACCGGCCGGGTACCGATCAAGACACCTGGCTTTGATACCATGAAGAAATCCATGGCCTAACTCCCTCCAAAAGAACTCTCAAAGAGGAAGGGTTGCCATAGACTTATAAGTGCAACAGAAACCCAATGCTCAATCGATGTGGGACTTCAACATAATCATCGTACGTAACTAACACAATAAGCTTGTGATTATGAAGAGGCATGCCAAGGAGCTCATTCATTCATTATCCTTTTAGCTGCTATATATATATATATATATTGTCATAACTACTTGGCTCTACTCTTTATCCCTTAACTAGTCGTCTAGATGTGATTTCAGTTGGAACCCCATCTCTGGGTTTGGTCCAAGCTTAACTTTTACATAGCAGAAGCACCAGTTTAAAATAAATGCGGTGTCATTGTATGCCAATCTGTGCGGTAAATTCCTTTAGTAAAAACAAAACAGTGAAATACACAGTATGTTGCCATACACTGATGGAGAAATAAGAAGGGTAAAATTTACAATTTGCAATTTTCAACTCAATGGAATATATTATCTACTTTTATAAGAAAAAAATCAGAAATACTCTAAGTTTAAAAAATCTTCAAAAATATTTCTGAAAATATAACAGAAGTTAAATTTAACAGTTATCAAAAATACCACTAAGGTTTAATAATAATAATAAAAAAAAGTCTCAAAATGAAAGAAGAAAAAATAAACCAAAAAATAATAGTCATAGAAACAGAAAACATTTCAGGATGTTTTTCATAAGAAATGATAATAAATAAAAAGAAATCTGAAGAAATTCAAAAAATAAAATTAAATCTTAAACAAGGATATGAATTTAAATACCCATCATTTTTATTAAAAAAATTATTCCCTAGAAAAAATATAATCTATTATGACATAAGTAATGAAGAAATGAGTATTAAAATTACAAAGATAAAATGAAGATATAATATATCATTAATTGATAAATTAACTATATTAAACAAATTATCAAAAATTCATCATAAAGATAAAGAAAAGATTGGATACATCCATTTAAGAGGAATTCAAATATTAATATAAACTCATTTTAGAGAAGGAATAGATACACCGATAAAAATAGCATTATTAGATAACAGAATAATAAATACACATGCTGCTTTATTAGGAATGATCCATGGTAATTAAGGATACCAAAAGCTAAAATTTACAACATACCCTAGATTTGCTATAAATATACATGATAAAAATCTAAATAAAGTATTAAGTTTAACTTATGAATTTGAAAGAAGAGATTTAATAAAATAAGAAAATAATCAATTTTAATACATTATCTAGTGACATATTCTTTAACAAATAGTCATAATATTTCAATATATGGGCAAAATGAATTTATAGAAATAGATAAAACTTTTAAGAAATTTGGACAATAATAAAACTAAAAATATTAACAGACTTTGAAATACCAGAAGAATAGAAATTATATATTAAAGAAAAATCCTTAATAACAAGAAGAAATAGTAATGTTGTTAAAACTAATAACATACCAAGATTTAATTTTATAGATCATGAAAAAGAAACTTCTAATCAAGAAGAAGTTAAAAAACTAGAAAATGAAGTTAAAATAATGAAGACAATGTTCATGATTGTATATTAGGAAAAAATAATGTTTAGAGATAAAATAAAAAATACGCATTTAGAAATAAATGGAAGCCTAGTAGGTGTAAAAAAAAATCAAGTAACATTATTTGAAACTGTACAAATATTAACAGAGGAAATGAATTTAGTTCAAGAATCAAACAAAGAATATTTACAGGAAATAATAGATATACATAAAGAATTATTAAAGAAAATAAAGGAATGTAGTTATAATACATTACAACAAGATATGCACAATAAATTTTCAGAACTAAGAAAAGATATATACAATATACATAAAGATAATGAAATAATAGGTTATAAATATGATCCTTTAGAAGGAATAAAAGAAGAACCACCAAGGAAATCAGATTCTTTGATTCCTAAAAATGAGAAAAGGAAAAATGAGGAAAAATCTAAGAATAAAGAGATAATTCTAATTTAATGGAATATAGAAAAGAATTAGAAAGAAAATTCATGGATCCTGAGAATAGGGATATGAAAACATTGTTCATATTATTGACATTAACCAATGAAGAAATAGAAGAACATTATAGTGGAAAAAATTGTACTAACAAAGAAGAAGATGATACGACAATAATCAGTGAAACTGATTCTGAACCAGAAACATGACCTCAAAAGGTCATATGAAACCAATTTCATTACCAGTCTCTTACCAAAAAGGAACATGTGACCCACATAGGGGGGGAAAAATAGGCAAAGATCAGAACAACCTGATACTACGTATAGAAGAAGACAATCACCTAAAATGGAAGAAGAGTTGCATTGGGGAACTAGAGGTAGTATTCCACCAGAGTTCAAACTCCATGATAATTATAAATATGAACTTCTAGATTTAGATTGTATAAGATATAGGAAAAAGTCTTAGATGAATGGTCTAGTAGGATGAGTGTACTCATACAAATTTCTCCAACTACCCAAACAAATCCTTCAACTTGTAGAGTTCTTATAGCACATAAAATGAAAAAAAATGTAAAAGTTTGGCTTTCAAACTTAACAGATCAACAACAATTATTAATGCAAGGAAATGCTTCCACGGGGAGAGAATACTTGGATATGGTAATAAATGAAATATATAAAGAATTTATTGGAGAGGATAAAGGAAGGACTATCATTGAATCCAGTGAAAATGAAATCAATGAAGCTAAATGACATCTAACAAATATGGAAATTTGTAACATGTGTTATATAAATTCTTTTATTTGTGAATATGAAATGTAGTACCATAAATTACCACCCTCTATACAAACAATCTATAAAGAAATATTTTTTTCAAAAATTACTTGGAACATTATATAAAACTTTAATAGAAAATTGGAAACAAAGAAATAGAGAAACTATACCAGATACTCTAAGAGGAAGAATAAGAAGTCTTAAAGATTTGATCATTATAAAATGCCAAGGAAAAAAGAATATAAATAAATAAGAGGAAATGATAAAATTTGTTGTAATACAAGAGATTTTAGAATACCAGGGAAATATGGATGTAATATAAAATCTTATAAACAAAAATATAAATATAAAAAATTTAAATTCAGAAAACAAAATTTCTAAAAATATAAAAAGAGATTTAATAGAGAAAACTACAAGAAAAAATATTTTAGAAGAAAGATTTATAAACCTTCTGAAAAAGGAATTATTACCCTTTAGGAAAGAAAAAATGCAGACGTTGGATCTGTAATAAGAAAGGACATTATGCTAATAAATATCCAAGCAGACTTCAACATAAAAAAGATTTTAAAAATAAATTTCCACAAAAAGAAAAAATCTTAGAAGAAACTTTCAAAATGGAATTAGAACCGATCGAAGAATGTGATATAGATTATATTTATAGTATCTATCTATTGGAAGAAACTGAGGAAGAAATAATTGACTCAGAATATGAACACTCAAATCATGAATATTCTTCATCAAAATATGAATGATTTATATAGTATTACAAATCCAAATAATACTTACATTAAAGTAGGACTAAATTTAAAGGTTATAACATTTATAATTTACATGCATATATAGATACATGAGCTAGTATGTGTGTAGCCAATAGATATGTATTTCCAGTAGACAATTGGAAACAAACACCAAAAGATTTAATTGTAAGAATTGATAATAATACTACAATAAAACTCAATCAGATATTAAAAGATACTGATATAATGATAGGAGGAGAAAACTTTCATATTCCTACCATATATCAATAACAAACAGGAGTAGATTTGTTAATAGGAAATCATTTTCTAAATTTATATCAATCTTTCACACAACATTATGAAAAAATAAGTCTCACAACCTTAGATGGAGATATCATATATGTTTCTAAAGTAAGAAACACTTTAACTGTCTCAAACCCAACTTTTATGCAACAACATAAAAAGCAAAAACGTAGTGAGATAGAAAACCAACAAAAACCTTATTTAGAAAATATTTCATTAGATATAGAAGAAAAACAAAACTTTTTTCTCAATGAGATACATGAAAACAAAGCCCTAACAAGTATTAAAAGAATATTAAAAATAGTCAGTTCAAAAAATCCTTTGGATCCAAAAATAAATAAATCTAAAATAATAGTCATTATAAAATTAAGAGATCCTAAAAAGATCATGAAAGTAAAACCAATGATTTATACTCCAGAATATAGGATTGAGTTTGGAAAACAAATTGAAAAACTTTTGAAATTAAAAGTCATAATACCAAGTAATTAACCTCACTCTAGTCCATCATTCTTAGTTGGAAAAAAAGTTGAGAAAAGAAGTGGAAAAAAGAAAATGATAATAAATTTTAAATCACTTAATAAAGAAACCATTGGCGATAGATACTTCATTCCAAAAAAAGAAGAACTACTATCATTAATAAAAGGAAAGAAATACTTCTCGAGTTTTGATTGCAAAAATGGATTTTGGAAAATAAGATTGGATGAATAATCCCAAAAATTAACAGCATTTAGTGACCCCCAAGGAAAATTCCAATGGATAGTTATACCATTTGGATTAAAATAAGCTCCAAGTATTTTTCAAAGATATATGGATAACATTTTTAAGAATTACAAGATATTTGTTGTGTTTATATAGATGATATTTTGGTTTCAGTAATGAATTAAATAAACATTATTTGTATATTATCAACATATTACAAGAATGTAGGAAAGAAGACATTGTACTCTCTGAAAAGAAAGCAGTACTTGCTCAACAAAAAAACAAATGCTTAGGGTTGGAAATTGAAGATGAAAAATATAACCTGCAACCTCATATACTAAATAATATTCAAGGTTTTCCTAGTAACTTAAAATATAAAAACCAATTACAAAGATTTTTAGGATGTTTAACATTTGCAAAAGCTTATATCAAGAAACTTGCAAAAATGAGAAAACCATTACAAGAAAAATTGAAAAAAGATCATATTTGGAAATTGACAGAAGAAGATACTCTATATATGGATAGAGTAAAAGCAAAGGTAAAAGATTTACCAACTTTATACCATCCAGGACCAGATGATAATATGATAATTGAAATAGACGTTTCACAAGAATATTGGGGAGCAATTCTTGAAGCAAAAGTAGATAACAAAGATGAATATCTTTGTAGATATACATCAAGATCTTTCCAAGGTCCAAAATTATATTATCATAATAATGAAAAAAGAATTTTTAGCTGTTAAAAAGGTTATTATGAAATTTGCAATATATGTCATAAGCTCCAGCTTCATTGTTAGAACAGATAACAAGAATTTTGGTTATTTCTTAAGAACTAATATTGCAGGTGATTACAAACAAGGAAGACTAGTTAGATGGTAACAATGGTTCAACCATTACAATTTTGATGTTGAATATCTTCTAAGACATAAAAATAACTTAGATGATGTTCTTACCAAAGAATTAGCATCTCTAAATATTTTTTGCTTTCATGAATGGAACATCTTGATATCAAAATCAAGATAAAAGAAAAGGAGCTTTCATGAATGGAACATCTTGATATCAAAATCAAGATAAAAGAAAAGGAGATAAAAATCATACAGGAACAACTCGAGTTGCTATATCTCGAGAAATCTCTTATGGAGTCAGGAAAGAAACAGGAAGATCTTAATTGTTCAAAACAACCTCTAGAGACCAGAATCTCAAACGAGGAATCTCCATTAAAAAAGGAAAAACCTAACAATTTGCAAAAAACTTCTGACACCACAAAGCTCAATTGGGCAAATGAGGCAGAAAAAGAAGAACATAAAAAAGTTTATGTGGTCTATAATGGCCCAAAACCAGGAATTTATAACAACTAGGTTGAAGCTAGCAAATCTATTCTAGGAATTAGTGGAGTAACTCATAGAGCCTTCACCAACATAATAGAAGTTGAAGGTAGTTATGCCAACTACAAAAAACCAAAACTAATAACTCTAGAGGAGATAGTAAGAAATTATTCTGTAGCACTATAACAACAACCAACAGCTCCAAGCAGATTGACAAATCTTGGAAGGATAGCAAGGCCTGTAGTGCTATTTAAAGAAACATCTCCACTAAAGACATCAAAAATAGTAAAACATATAGTATTATTCAAGGAGACATCTCCTAGAACTACTCCAATCATTGAAGATGAAAAGGACCAATATAGAAACCTTAGCAAGCTACAATGGTTGAGTCTCTATAATTTGGCCAGAAAATCTACCCAAGAACATATTGAAGATATGAAATTCTATACTATAGACAAGAAATTTCTTACAGGAAGTAAATTCAATATATTTGAAGGAGTTGATCCAATTTTTGTATATAAAGTATTTCATGTAGGATTAATAGAAAATATATACCCAAAAATTAATTTAAGTGAATTAAATTATTTCACAGAAAATTTTAAAAGAGCAATCAAGAATTTTAGAAGAAAAATTAAAGCATGTGATAAACCTATTTATCTTAGATTTTTCAGTTCATTAATGGATTGGAATGAGGAAGGAAGTACTAGTCCCTATCACTTTATCAAGATAGTGATCTCTAACACAAACAAAGAGGTTCCCAAACCAAGGGCACTTCCAAAAAAGGAATTTAACACATAAGAACTCTTTGTATTAAGAGGACAAAAGCTAAGCCAAATTTACTATGAACTCAAGAAGATTGACAATTCTACTCAGATTAAAGTAAATTATTCAACTAGTAAAGTCATCATCATTTCTTACAGCAGCATGACTCTGTCAGAGGAAGATGTTGAAAAAAATCACCACATATGAAACTAATTTTAATTGCAACAATGAAGGTATTCAACTTTTATGCCAGAAAAGCCACCAAAGACCATAGATGCATTCTCTGCATCAAAGACCGAAAAGATGAAGATGCATCATCATCAACATCATCAAAGGAGTTGTCGATAGAAAATGACAAAGAAAAATAAGAAAAGAAGCTATCAGCAGAAGACTACAAAAGAAATAAAGATGTAGACCCCACATCTTAGATGACAACATGTGCCAAGGAAAAAAGTAATGGCTATCCTTTAACGTAGAAAAGCATATGAATTATTAAAGTAAGGGTAAAATAATAATTTTAGTCTTGTAAACAGGGATTCGTTATTCTATAAAAGGAACCCTTATTATCATTTCAGAGGACACATGAATACATAGAAATCTAGAGATCTCTACTCTGAAACACTCTAGCATAGAAAACCTTTCTATCTAGAAATCTCAAAACCAATAATGATATACCTAGTAACTATGAGTGACTAAGCACTCCTTTCAAGGTTCTTAGTTGGCCTTAAGTTGTAATAAATATTATATTTTGAATAAAATAGAGTTCAATTACTCTTCTTTAGTAAGTTAACTATTGAACATCATTTATGTACGGATGCATAAGTCTCACCATTTCTAGGAAGGCGTTTAGATTTGAGCAAAGCCGAGGCATAACAAGTGTAACAAAAAGAATACGAACAAAAGGGAAAATCGTGGTGGACCCATCATATTCAGGTATAATAATTATAAATTTAAGCTAGTTAAGAATCTTGAATGTTTAAATATTTTCTTACAACAAAACATAATATTGTTAAAACAGAAAAATGGAATTTATTTTCAGAAATAAACAACTAATAATTCCAATGGAAATCAAAGATAAAAATCTAATTCTATTAGAAACATTTGATAAAAGTTATCTTTATCATTTAAATGAATATTTTAAAAATGAAGACTATGAAACTTATCTTGAAATTTTTAAAAGATTTAACATCTTATTAGATATCTATACAGATTATATTAAAGTTATTATAAGCATCATAGACCGTACTATTTCAAGGACACTAAAAGATATTTTAGTCAAAAATATGTGAAAATAGAGGAAGAAGAATTCAACAACTTAATGTTTGGATATTACTTCTTTGAAGATTATAAATATATTGTATGCATACAAGAAAAACCTGATTGTATACTACGAATAAGACAAAATAGTATACATTCAACACATATGATTTATCAAAAAATACTCTATGAACATCGAATCAATAGTACATAAATTAGAATTATTAGATTTAACAAATGAAAAAATAATTTTTAATTTTAAAAGGCAATTAATAGATTAAGGATTAGAATTAAGCAACCAACATAATGAAGAACATAATATACTATAGAATTGTAATGAATATAGAAAAAAATTAAACTTATACAACAAAATAATAAGTTTTTTAGATAAATTATTACCTTCAATAAATACACAAAAACCATCAATTAAGTCAATACTAACCTCTAATTAAAAATTGTATTGATTCTTAGAAATTGGTATCATAGACTAGGAATAGTAATCTAAATAGTAATGGATGAAAAATTAACACCATTAGGATATAAAGACAATTTTAACATTTTATAAACTTCAAAAACATAATTGAAAATATGACAAACCTCAGGGACATTTAAGATAATGTTACACTTTTACGTCAAATTAACTTTTACATATAAGCATTTCGTGTAGCTTGATAACACAACCTTATATACCTATTTTAATTAAGTAGAATACCAACTGAAATATAAATCACTAATGTAGGAAGTATTACACCTTTGAATTCACTCCATCATAATATTGATAGTGATTAATTGTATTAAGGCCAAGCTTAATTATCCAGTACAGATATATTCAAATTAAAGTAAAGCAAATTTACTATCCAGCCGAGGGAAAATAAATCTCTTTCATTTTACCAAAAGGAATTAAATGATGTATGAATCAGGAATCCAATAAGCCAAAAAAAAGTTGGACAACCTAAAACAACTTTGTGAATACATAATAAAATGATTAAGAAACTAAAGCTTCCGCGCGCTGAGATCATGATCCAGGTAACTCGATATTCTTAGCGTGTTGACATTTTATTTTCATAATATGGTGCTCTTTTTCATGTTGAAATTTGATGTTTCACTTCCTCATACGTCTCTAGATCTATTACTTATAGATTTTAATTTTGTTTCATCTATGTAAGAAGTATGCATTAGAATTCTCTAAAATAATAAAATGACTCTTGGTCAAACTCAAATATGTAAAACAGTTACATTTTCTTGATTTTTTTTTTTGAAGATACAACCATATTAAATGAGCTAGTAACTGATGGATCATCCAAGCCTGCTTTTATAATTAATTATGTTTTTAAATTTTAGTTTTTAAACTCAAGTTTTAAAATGTAATTTATTTGATAATTAGTTATATTTTCTAGTTTAAAATCAGGTTGGAATTAAATTTTATTTTTACACGTTTTTTATAGTTTTTTAAACTTAAAAACAAAAAAAATTGAAAATCATATTCCCATTGTTTATGGTTTTTCATTTCAATAGTTAGTGTGACTTCTTTTTTGTTGTGTGATAATTGATGATCTTATTTAGTGGTAAAGTCACTTACTTGGTTTAATGTTATATTTTGCTAATGGATGAAGTAGGAAACATGGAAGACATTTAACTAAGGATGTTATTAGAGCACTAATTTCACGTAAAATATTTGTATCCATTTTATTTTTATTATTCTCAATTTCACTTTACTTGTGTTTTAGCTTCGACCTGGTAATTTTTCCTAACAATGGTATCAGAGCACTTGGTTGAGGGTGTGAAGCAGATCGTTATGAACGAGATGTCGACTACGACAAAGTTCGATGTTGAGAAGTTCAATTGGAGTAATTTCTCATTGTGGAAAATGAAATTAAGACAATTTTAAGGAAACACAATTGTTTGGCAGCAATTGGAGAAAGGTCCGTAGAGATCACTGATGACAACAAGTGGAATGAGATGGATGACAATACAATTATCGATCTGCACTTAGCACTAGTCGCTGGAGTGTTATCTAGTATGGCATAAAATAAGACTGCAAAGGAGATTTGGGATACTCTAACAAGATTGTACGAGCCCAAGTCATTACACAATAAGATCTTCTTAAAGAGGAAATTGTACACTCTTCGAATGACGGAATCCACATCGGTGACCGACCACATCAACATTTTGAATACTCTATTTTCGTAACTTACATCAATGGGTTACACAATAAAGACATCTGAACATGCGAAGCTTCTATTACAAAGTCTACCTGACTTGTATGATCAACTCATCATCAACCTGTCGTACAACATCCTCACAAACCATCTAGTCTTCGACGAAATTACTGCCACTATTTTGGAAGAAGAAACCAGGCGTAAAAACAAGGAAGACAGATAGGTTGGTTCGTAGAAAGTGGAAGCTTTGATGATGACGAGAGGAAGATCAACGAACGTGGCCCCAAGAGGAGTCAAAATCATGGTATATCAAAATCAAGAAATATGAAGAATTTTAAGTGTTACAACTATGGCAAGAAAGGGCATGTCAAGAAGGATTGTTGGTTCAAAAAGAAGAGTGGAGTCCCTGAGTCATCAAATGCTCAAGGGAATGCGGAAAATGCCTCAAATGATGGTGAATTTCTATATAGCGAGACAACAACGAAAGTTAGAGGCAAAAAACAGTTCATTGATATTTGGTTATTAGACTCAAGAGCAACATGACACATGAAATCTTAGAGAGAATGGTTTCACAAATATGAACCAATCTTAGGAGGTTCTGTACGCATGAGTGATGATCATGCTTTGGAGATCGCTGGTATTGGTATTATCAAGATAAAGATGTTTGATAATACAATTCGCACTATTCAGGAGGTACGACACGTGAAAGGCTTGATGAAGAATCTATTATCTTTGGGTCAAACGGATAGTCTTGTATGCAAGACACATATTGAAAATGGGCTCATGAAAATTGTCAAAGGCACACTTGTGGTTATGAAGGCAGAAAAGATCGAGATGAATCTATTCATGCTAAAAGGAGAAACACTAGAGGAAACTGCTGTATGTGTCACGCCAATCAAAAAGGGAGAAGAGTCGACGAAGATACGGCATCTCAAACTAGGTCATATATCATAACGAGGTTTGAATATTCTCTTTGACAGAAAACTACTTTCAGGGCTCAAATCGGTAAATCTACCTTTCTGTGAGCATTGTGTTACAAGTAAGTAGCATAGATTGATGTTTAACAGATATGATACCAAGAGTAAATGTATTCTAGACTTGATTCATTCTGATGTATTGGAGTCACCAAAAATGTCTCTAGGAGGAGAAAAGTATTTTGTCTTTTATTGATGATTATTCCAGGAGATGTTGGGTGTATCCAATCAAGAAGAAGTCAGATGTATTTTCGGTATTCAAAGACTTCAAAGCACGGGTGGAGCTTGAATCTGGGAAAAAGATCAAATGCTTGAGGATAGATAATGGAAGAGAGTACACAAACGATGATTTTCTTGTTTTTTGCAAGCAAGAAGGTATTAAACGATAATTCACATCCACATACATGCCTTAACAAAATAGAGTGGCCGAGTGGATGAATAGAACTCTTACAGAAAGGATGAATGTTATGTTGAGGACTATAGGTCAATCCAACTCTTTTTGTGCAGAAGTAGCCAAAACTGCTTGTTATGTGATAAATCGGTCACCATCAACATCAATTGATTTAAAGACACCGATGGAGATGTGGACTGGTAAGCTAGCTGAATACTCTACTTTACATTCTTTTGGATATCCTACGTATGTGATGTACAATGCCCAAGAAAGAAAAAAGTTGAATCCTAAATCTAATAGGTGTATATTCTTGGGGTATGCTGAAGGAGTGAAAGGGTATCGCTTGTGGGATCCTACTACCTGCAATGTTATTGTCAGCAGGGATGTGATCTTTGCAGAAGATCAACTATTACAAACAAATGGACACAATAGCACATCGAAAGAGGTTTCAGAGACTACAATAATATAGGTGGAAAATAATCTAGTACAAGAAACTCCAATTTCTACTGAAGCAACACCAGAGCACGAGGTACAAGAACCAGTTGAGTCCGAGTCTTCAGAAGTTTTTCGGTCAACTCGTGAGAGAAGGCCATCATCTTAGCATTCAGAGTATGTTATTTAGAGAAATGTTGCATACTGTCTTTTAATGAGGACGGAGAGCCCTCAACTTTCCAAGAAGCTACAAGTAGCTCAGATGTGTCTTTATGGATGACAACAATGTAGGAAGAAATTGAAGGTCTACACAAGAACAAGACTTGGAAACTGGTACCATTGCCACATGGGAGAAAATCCATAGGTAACAAAAGGGTATATAAGATCAAATGAGATAGCAATGATCAAGTGGAATGGTTTCGTGCAAGATTGGTGGTAAAAAGATTCGTTCAGAAAAAAGGTATTGATTTCAACGAGATATTTTCCCCAATAGTTCGGCTTACAACATCAGAATAGTCCTGGCTATGTGTGCTATATTTGACTTACATCTGGAGCAATTGGATGTAGAAACTGCATTTCTTCATGGAGAACTTGAAGAAGAAATTTATATGCTTTAACCATAAGGTTTTGCTGAAACAAGAAGGGAGAACTTGGTTTGCAAGTTGAACAAATCTCTATACAATCTCAAACAGGCGTCGAGGTGTTAGTACAAGAGATTTGATTCTTTCATTATTATACTTGAATACAATAAACTCAGTTCAGACCATTGTACATACTTCAAGAGGTTTGATGGAGATAGTAATTTTATTATCTTGTTGTTGTGATGACATGTTGGTAGTAGGCCTCAACAGAGATCAAATCCAAGAATTAAAGACACAGTTGGCTAGGGAGTTTGATATGAAGGACTTAGGATCAACAAACAAGATTCTAGGGATGCAGATTCACCGAGACAGAAATAACAGGAAGATTTGGCTTTCTCAGAAGAACTACTTCAACAAGATCTTGCGATGCTTCAACATGTAAGATAATAAGCCAATTTCTATCCCACTTCCTATTAATTTCAAGTTATCCTCAAGTATGTGTCCTAGCAATGAAGCAGAGAGGAGAGAGATGTCTCGAGTACCGTATGCATCAGCAATTGAAAGTTTAATGTTTGCTATGATATGTACAAGACCAGACATGCACAAGTAGTGTGAGTAGTTAGTCAGTTTATGAAAAATCCTGGAGGAGAACATTGCAATACTGTGAAGAGGGTTCTGAGATACATCAGAGGAACCTCAAATGCTACAGTATGTTACATATGATCAAATTTTATTGTCAGAGGCTATGTTGATTTAGATTTTGCAGGGGATTTCAATAAAAGCAAGTTTACAGCAGGTTATGTGTTTACACTTACATAAGGAGCTGTAAGCTGGGTATCTAAACTGCAATCAGTTGTAGCTCTATCTACATTGGAAGCAGAATACATGGAGGCTACACAAGCTTGCAAGGAAGCAGTTTGGATACAAAGATTATTGGAGGTGCTCAAGCACAAGCAGGAGAAGATTGTTCTATTTTGTGACAGTCAGAGTGCTTTACACATTGCAAGGAATCTAGCTTTTCATTCACGAACAAAACACATAAGGGTTTAGTATCACTTTGTTCGAGAAGTAGTAGAAGAAGGTAGTGTGGATATGCAAAAAAATCACATCGACGAGAACCTAACAGATGTAATGACCAAGCCAATCAACGTTGATAAGTTTAAATGGTGTAAATACTTATGTGGTCTAGCAGAAACATAAGCAAGTATAGATTTGGCAAGTGAGGAAGGGTTACACAAGTGACTTTAAGTGAGAAAATGTGATAATTTATGCTCTTGTTTAGTGGTAAAACCACTTACTTGGTTTAATGTTATATTTTGATAATAGATGAAGTAGGAAACATGAAAGACATTTAATTAAAGATGCTATTGGAGCACTAATTTCTTGTGTATTCAATATGGAGCACTAATTTCTTGTTCATTCAATGTAGAATACTCATTTCTTGTCCATTCAATGTGGAGATGAATATGGAGCCTTTGCTACCACAAGTTCTTCAAGGATGTTGCCTATAAATAACTTGTTTCATTTGTGCAAAATATAAGAGTAAATGAATTAAAGAGCATCCATAAAAAAAAAGTCTTTGTGAGAGTTATCTTGTGAGTTACTACTTAGAAAAAAAAATTTGTTATTTCTTTTAAGTAATATTTTCTCTCTTTGTGAAATAGTTATTTCTTCTATTACAATATAGATTAGAATTGTTATCTCATTGTAACTAGAGAGAAGGTGTTGTAATCCCTATTTTATAATATTGAAATCCTCCTACACTTACCCGTAGTTTTTTACCCCAATTTGTTCGTGATTTTTTTTACGTAAAATATTTGTGTCTATTTTATTTTCATTATTTTTAATTTCATTTTAGTTGTGTTTTAGCTTTGACTCGATAATTTTTTTTAACATGTTGTGATTTAAGAAAAAATAAAATAATAAAACATATTTTTTTATCAAATTTATAGATATATAAAAGCAATTAATATTGATAATTTTTTAAATAAATTAACTTTTGAGAGAGTTTATTTTTCAATAAATTGTTTGAACTTAGAAAAACTTGTGGAGCACCTTAAAATTTTGGAAAAATAAGGTATGTTAAGGTAAAAGGTCAACCGGGAATAGTCATTAAAGACTAATTTAATTAACTTAAATTTAAAATATATCACGCAAAATCAAATGGTTTTGAAGGTGGAACCGTAGATAATAAGAATAAATAAATAAAAAATTGATAAAAAGTTAATAAATATTTAATTACATCTCCTTAATAGATTAACATTTTAATATCATAACTTATTTATTTGTGGAAGATAGTTAGGACCTGTCATCATAAATAATAAATAATAAATGTGATCGTAAAGTTAACCCTTTTTTATTTATTTTTTATTTGTCCTTAACGATGCTCGGGCTATCATTCACAAGATCTAATACTTCATTCATGGTCAAAATTCAAATAATGTTATAGGAATTTATTACTTGCCTCTTTGGAAGGTCAAATCTCAATGTTGGTTCTTTGTATGATTGATCCGGGAATCACTCACTACCATATGTCTCAGGCTTCAGCATTTTTGGCTAGCTCTTTTGTCATTATCATCTACCTGGTCCCCAAGTCTCACCCCTATTTCTTACCATTAATTTTTTGGTTGTATCGAGGCTAATTATAAAATATTTTCTTTGATAACTCGTTATTGCATGCATTGTTCATTACATGCCATATATTGCTCAGAAACGCATTTGAACAAATATCTTAAGTAGGAACCTAATGTAATGGTTAAAGATTGAAATGCATATAATTGTGATAAGAGTTGAAGGGATCAAGTGAAATTAACATTTTAATTTTAATAGTGTTTTTCATGTGTAGGGAAGTATAAGACAATCGCCTTAGGCCTGACCAGATAATGCATCAATTTTTGTCTATAACTATATTATATATATATTTTAAAAAAATATAATCATCTTATAAAAATATTAAAATTAAAAAATATCACGTATATAATCAATGTAATTTTATATGTTATCAACTAATTAAAATATTAATGTTACATAATACTTGATTTTAATTTTTTTATATATGAAAAATAAAAACTATATATACACGAAAAAATTAAGACTTTAAGTAATAAAAATCATAGAATTATTTTTCTCTTTAGTTATTCCTTACTATTATTTCAATTGAAAACTTCTATTTTAATTTTCAATTTTTTTTTTTTTACTAATGCATTGTGTAAAATTTCGTTTCTTGTACGATTATACATTCTATGGATCTCTTCCCTATATTCAATCAAGGACTTATCAGGAATAACTGGAATAAGCTTCACCACATGACCTATTTTCAACGTGCAGTACCTAGGAACGCTCACTGGCTAGCTCATGGGTTTAACCTTGGCATGAGCTCTTCCTTCAATGGAAATTTATATGGTTTTCATTTTGAGCTTATTAATTTGCCTATATATCTTTTCCATGATTAATGATTTTTTCGGGAACTCCTATACTGACATGATCTGCAAAGATCGTGCAAGATCAAACATCAGGGAAGAAATTAAAATCTCAACATGTTAAGAGACCCAATGAAGTTGGAAGCATATTTATTAGAATACCAGTGCTATTATTTGGTTATCTTTCCTGTATGACTAGAAGGGCAACATTACAGACACCAATTATAATTTTAAGTACAGTTAAGACACAAATTCTTTGATTATGAACTGTAATTGAGAAGTCATAAATTGCATAAATCTGACTAAATCATAGTCATACTATTACTAAACTTATCCATGGTGAACATAGAAGAGATAGAATGTTAGGGGAGGGAGAGCACTATAATTTTTTTTTAATTCAACTTTTTTTTTATTTTTAAAATTAAGAATATAAATATATCTTTGATAATTTTTAAAATTAATAATAAATGTATTATAAAAATAATAAAAAATAGTGTCCCATCCATGAAAAAAAAATTGTAAATGAGGTTCACAGCTCAAGACTCTGGAGTTATTTCCATTAATTTTTTTGACTGCTTAATAAGTAATGCAATTGGTAATTCCCAGACTGCATTAATAACAGCTTTGAATTATGTTAGATATATTAATTCGTGCATTAATGAGCAAGAAAGAGATACTATTATTAAAATATATTTATTTTTTAAATAATTTATTAATAAAATTAAATAATGATATTATTACAGTAACATACGTCAAATTTCACGCACATGTAAATCTTATTGCAAGTAATAAAAATCACGTGAAGAACAAAAAAATAAAAAAGGTTTAATAGCATGAGATGCATTTTTTTATATAACATATTTATAAAATATATCATATAGGTTTAATTAACTTATTAAAGATAGACACAGTCATTACTATATTAATTTTAATTATTTTTTAAAAAATAAATATAATAATCAATAAATCAATTTATTTGATTGAAACCGAACTTAGTTGAAACATGTTTTATTTTTTTGGTCATGATTATAATTTTATAAATATAAAAGTAGATTTAATTGTGTTAATTAATATTTTAAAATTTATATCTAACAATTAATCAAACTAATATATATATATATATATATATATATTATAAAGACAAGAAATATACACGGTTATAAAAAAGGGTATTTAAGTCGATATATAAAGTCAGTTTTTAGAAAAAATCAACTTTTAATGAATTTAAAGTCGGTTCGGTGTAAAACCGACGCTATCCACGTGTAGTATCGGTTTGACACGTCAACCAATACTACACAGGTGGATAAATTCTTTTCTCTTCTTTTTTTTCTCAGATAGAAACTATTTCAAGCGTTGTATAACTCTCAAAAACTCAAAACATCTCTACTTTTCCTCTACTCTTTCTCATTTTCCGGCTACCTACGACCATCAATTCCAACGCCGATTAGTGGGTTTTCTTCCTCTCTAACTAATCGTTTAGATCCCCTATTTTTTAAAGCAAAATACTCAAATTTTTATACTCATTTCTCACTTACAAAACACATTTTTTCTTCATTTACTTCATTTTGTCACTTTATTTACTCTTGTAAGTACTTTTATTAATCCTACGCATTTATTATTCATATTTATTTATGTTATTATGTGTGTATTATTTATGTGTATAATTTTTTGTATTTATGTTATTATGTGTTATTATTTATGTGTAGTTTTTTGTATTATATATGTAAGTTTGTATTATAATATTAGAATAAGAATATGATGATCTTAAATAACATAAAACAACATTATGATAATTTTTCTGCTATTAATTAATATTTTATTTTTTAATTATTTGTATTATTTAAAATATTTGTTAAATTGATTTTATTTTTTTCTCCTATTATTTAGTGATCGAATACAGTTTTTAATTTGAGTATAATATAAAATGAGTAAATTTTGTAAAAAAAAAAATTAAAGTCTGTTCACGCATTGAACCGACTTTAAATTTTAAATCATTTAATTTAAAGTCGATTTTTAACCGACTTTAATACCTATTTTTGTAATAGTAATACTTAATAAGTAATAAATAATATCTTATATTGTTAATACATATTTTTATTTTTATTTTATACATTTATAATATATATATATATATATATAATATGTTTATATGTTTATCATAATATAATTTTAATTAAATTGTCAACTTACAAGGTAAAACTATTAATATTATTCTTTATTAAAAAAATTTTATAGATAATAAAATTTTTAAGTTATTGTTTATTATAAAATTCTCAATAATTTACTCATTTTTAAGAGTTATTATCTACTTAAAAATTGATAAAAATTTAAATATTTATATACATTTTTTTAATTAAATTATAGATTAAATAATAAATCTTATTTATTAATTTAATATTAATATAAAGATAAAATAATTTAAATTCACTTAAAAGATAAAAAGATCTAAAACACAAATTGAAAATTTTAATCTGATAAGAATAGATTGGTATAATGTTCTCTAACATACATCATAATTTTGTTTCGATTTTTGATTTAAAACTTATATATATCATATTTCTTAGCATTTAAAGTAAAAACTAACAAAAACTGAACTGTTTGATCCTACCTTATTCATATAGTGTACATATATTATTATACCAATAATAAAATATATTAGGATAATACCAATCATATGTTTAAGATAAGTAGATACTCTTTCACTTTCTCCTTTTATAATTACAGTTGAAGCTATTTCAAGAATGATTACCAAATCGAAACATTAACAAGTCATTGTATCCTATCATTTTGTAGGGCCAATAGTAAGAAGTAAATAATATATGTTCTATTCTAGCGTTATTGTTATAGTGGTACGTATTTAAGGAAAACTCCCAACTACCAAAAATCTGGGATTTATTTTCTAGCAATGCTTCAAGAGAACTCAAAAGCTTTTTATCGAACAATGATGGCATAAATATTTCAGAAAACAACATAAAATATCTAGAGAACCCTTTGTTTATTCAAAGACATGAGAATTCTAGCAATTTAAGGATACTATTTAGTAAAATACCTTGCTTCACTAGATGGTGGATGGAACTGAGAAGCCATTGACAATTTATTCGATAGAAACACTAGAATTGCAATTATTAGACTTGGATGTCTTAATCCAGTTTTGAATGCATGGTAAACTAATTTGGATTTTTAATAAGTAATTGGGACATTTTTCAATCAAATCTACTTATAAAATAAGCATAATGATTGAAGTAGATTTTGAATTTTGAATAATATTTTATATGAAACTTTTTATGGAAAAGAAAAGTTCATGAAAACTAAGTTTTTTTTTTCTTGAAAATTTTTGGTAAATGCTTTACCAGTAGTGAGAATTAAATTGAAAAGATTCTTGTCTGAGATTCTTGATTGGTGTCTGTTGTGTCAATAAGAAACAGAAACAATTCCACATCTGATACAACAATGTCCAATTTTTCATATTCTTTGAAGATTGTGAAAGAGGAATTAATTTGTATGTATCGATCGGATCGGAGATATATAATTAATAGCTTGATCTACTACTCTTACATGAAAATAATTTAATTGGATCCTCCAAATTCAATGTTACTAGAGAAAATTAAAGGATAAAAAAAAAAGAATTTACTTTGCCTAGCTATAACATTAACAATGTAAGGAATTTGGAGAATGAGATCGAAATCAAGCTATTTTTCATGGAATGACATCCAATTTTATTGGCACTCTAAAATGGATAACAAAGTTTTTTCAATAGAAGATACAGCAGGTTCATCAGTTTCTGCTTTATCAAGAGCTTGGATCCTCCAAACACTTGTAGTATATTATGCAAAAATAGCAACAAGAGCTTTATCATCGACAATAGGACTTGTCAATATAATGAGTTTGAAGAATGAGATATATAGTTTAAGGAGATGTTAAAGCCCCACATCGACTGGAAATCGCGCCCACGCTGTGCATATAAACAAAGATAATCCTCCATCTTATAACCTAGGTTTTGAGATGGAGTAAGACCCAAATTTAACATGGTATCAAAGCAAGGTTATTCGATCGGTGCAATTGTTTCGCCACTGGTGAATAATGCATTCCGCCACTTGGGTTCCATAAGCTCAACATCCCCGTCGGTCTCAAGGGGATAGACACTTGTCGATGTGAGAGGGAGTGTTAAAGTCTCACATCGACTGGGGATCGCGCCCACGGTGCGCATATAAACAAGGGTAATCCTCTATCTTACAACCTAAGTTTTGAGATGGAGTTAGACCCAAATTTAACAGGAGATAATATTAATATAATCAAATATATATATCGCGGGAATAGAAGATCAAATTTTTGTACAAGTAAAACAATTTATGAATGAAGCAATTATTCTCCTCAAAAACTTTTCCTTGCTTAGTATGGTTTTCAAGATAATGTAATTTAGTATCTTGAGTTCTAAATGATCATATAGAGAGTACCTTCTTTAAATTTTATTCAATTCTTTTTAAATCTTTGTAATAATTAAGATCATTTTATATTAAATTTGTACCTAACTTCATCTCAAAATCGAGATTATGAGATAAAGGACTGTCTTTGTTTATATGCGCAGCGTGGTCGCGATTTTTAGTTAATGTGAAACTTTAATACACACTCTCACGTCCACAATGGTCTATCCCCTTGAGACCGATGTAGATGTTGAGCTTATAGAGCCTAAGTGTTAGAATGTATCACTCACAAGTGTCGAAATTCGAGTCTAATTCTATCTCAAAACTCAGGTTGTAAGATGTAGAATTGTCTTTATTTATATACGCAACGTGAACGCGATATCCAAATATTTAACATTTTAGAATTTAACCTTTAAGTAATTCTAGTTATATAATAGGAGAGAAAGAAATAATATAACATATTTTACTTAAAAGAAAACTAAGTCTGCGGCCTTGCTTAGTTGCTTTCTAATTGCTATTATCAGTGTCAGAACTACGTGCAGCAGAGGCCACTAGCATATCTTATTAAAATAATAGTTAAATTTGAAGTATAATATTTAAAAAAATTATATATAAATGATAAGATTTTATTACTTAAAAATATATTATAAATTTAATAATTTAAAAATATTTATATTAAAATAAATGATAATAATTTTTAATAATAATTAAAAATTAAATAATATTTTATTATTATTTATACGTTGTCATCCTTGTCCTAAATCTTGCAAATTTGCCGTAATTATTTTATCTAATTTAATATATTTTGTCATTTTATTTAAATAACATATTATTTTATTTTATCTTATTTAAATTATAATTTTAATAAATCTTTTTAAATATATGTTATATTATTTTTATTATTAAATTTATACTATAAATTATTTTATATTATTTAATATTTTTACCTCTCTAATTTAGATTCATTAAAAATAAATGATATGTTTTAATTAGTACATCTTATTAAAAATTAAATAAAATAAAATTTAAAAATTAATAACATGTGTTTACCGATCATGACAGTAAAAACCTAACACTCATGACATCCAAATAATATTTGTAACATGTGTTTTAATCTGTAACAAGAGGAGAGGTTAGCTGTGTGGGATTGGGTCATGATATAAGTAATATAACTAAATCATATTTGTAACGTCTTTTTATTTAATAAAATATAATTTTAATATATCTTTTTAAAAAAAAAAAAAAAAAGAAGTTAGTGTATTCTCTTATAGCGAACAAAGA
The DNA here is from genome assembly GCA_037013495.1 of Hippophae tibetana. NCBI lineage: Eukaryota > Viridiplantae > Streptophyta > Magnoliopsida > Rosales > Elaeagnaceae > Hippophae > Hippophae tibetana. The sequence goes on from CM072803.1 coordinate 85,085,817, forward strand.
TAAAAAAAATAAAAGTAAATACAGAACAAATAAAGAAAGTTGAATTATATTCTCTCGTAAATATGGTACTAAAATCATTAGTCTATCTTAACTTTGCAGTTGAAATTTTATTGTATTTAAAAATTTAAATTTAATTAATGTTGTATTCTCTCTAACTAAATATTTTGTTTTTATTTCTATTAAAAATAAATAATTCAAAATCACAGAGTCAAGTTTGGACAAAAAGTGGCAATAGCTTCCTAGGTCTAGGAATTTTTTTTTTAAAAAATATTAATTTAAAAAAAACTAATAACATATATATATATATATTATACCGTTTTAAATTATTAAAATTTTACCTGAACTCGTAGTATTTTTTTTAGATCTCCCAAGATTAGTCGACGCATCCATATAATATGAAGGTTTAAAATATTGATATATTTAGAGATATTGAAATATAATTTTTATAAAAATATTAAAGATATTATTATTATGAACGAATTTTTTAAAAAACATTACGAAAATTATAAAAAATAACTAATTAATGATATTTTAAACTAGTTTTTTATTTAATAGATGTATTTTTAAATACATAAATATTTATATTAATCAATAAGTTTATTAATTAATTAAAATATTATATCAAAAATAAGAAAATAAATTTTATTGATTATTTATTTTTAAAATTACTTATATATAGCTACGAAAAAACTCTAGAAAAAATTAAATTAAAATGATTATTCATAAAAAAAATATTAATTGATATTTTTTATATTTTGTTTAATATTTTAACTAAAAAAATATTTAATCTATAATTTAGTGACATAATATTTTAACACATTGTATATTTTGTGATATTTTAATAAAAAAATATAAATATATATAAAAAAAAGTAACTATAATTATCATATGGACATTTTCAATCCCTGTACAATATACATCACGCGTTGCCCCACTAAGCTGAAATAAATTAAATTACAAAAATAATTAATCAAGACCAGTCTTCACGTAACAGATTCAAACAAACAAAATATATTAACATAGCAATGTGAAATTTGAATTAAGAATCAATAAATAATTTGACAAATATATTTAAATTAAAAAAATTAATTTCATTCATCAAAATGAAATTGGAATAAATTAATAATTTTTTATAAATACATCTTGGATAAAAAAATATACAATTTGTTTAAATTAAAATCAGATAGATTTTATAATATATTAAAATTTAAATAAAATTATTATTAAAATTATAAATACATATATATTTTATATCATAACATATTTAAGTATTATTTATATCACAATTAAATTAAATTATTATTTTATTTTAAAAATACATATATGTTAAAATTCAATAAAATTTAATAATTGTTAAAAAGAATTTTTATTTATTTTTAGTTATGTTCATAAATTATAAATTTTGTTAGAATTTTATCAATTTAAATTTTAAATGTTGTATATGTCTTATTTTATATATAACATAATTTATAAATAAATTTTAACATTAATTTATTATTATTATTATTATTATTGTATTGAATTTAGATTAAAAATATTTAAATTTAATTTAAATGGTTTAAACATATGTGATTTTAATGTGTCGGTCACTTTTAAGTATAGGAGATTGTAAAAATAAAAATAAATAAAAATATGGGTTAAAAAGAAAATTTGGATGGTGTTGGTGTTGGTGTGTATTTTAAAGGTGTAAAAGACTTAAAAACAAAGTTAAGCAGGCTTTGTGCATATTACATTTCCCGGGACTAAAGCCCAAATAGATATTCCACAGGCGTGAGTGGAAAGCTGGCAAACATCGCCACCCACCTCACTATTTGCTGCCTTTTTTGCACTCTTTGGCCTTTACTATAACAAATTGCACTTCTTTTAATTTCCACCATACTGTATCTCATAATACCATGACCATCCATATAATAAAAACCCATTTCTCCTTTCTTCTTTATTTTCTTTTCCTTTTAAAGAATTTGGATTGAATTCCTTCCTATACGTGGTCAACATGACAACATCTATAAATTTCATTATGTTGATTATCTCAATGTAGTTGTCGGCTTGTTATGTAAGTAGAAGCTATTATCCCAATAAACCCCATTACCCGCATGGCAAGGTATAGCTAACGTTAACAAGTAATTTTAATATAGTATAAATTTATACGTATTTTTATAGGATAATAATAAAATTATTTGTAACAATAATAATAAATCTAGTTGTTTATATATAATGGTTTAAAATTTCAGTGCTGTTTTTTAGATTCGTTCATTATCTGCCAGTTTCCATTCTCTTTCTATTCTTCTATACTATTCTTACCTCACCTATACAACTTCAAACTCCTATAAAAGATTCTGCTTCATAATACCCCACTCCCGTATTATTTTTTTAGTTTCTTTCAGATATATATATATATATATGATAATAAAAAAAATAATTCATATTTAAAATTACAGTTATGTCCAAATATATAATAATGTAAATTAGTGAAAACACATCTTGATAATTATATCATTATAAGACAATATTGTTGAATATGCTGAAAATTAAATATTGCAATGTTAGGTTCATCTGAAAGTATTATGAAAAATAGAAAGAAGGTCAGGACGGCAGGTGGTTTCTTGTTTCATTGAAACTTCAAGTCTTCATCAACCTTACCACAAATTTAAGAACGCTGCCAATGAGTAATTGTTTCTTTGATTTCAAGGACCAACCAAAGTCATAAAGCACCCAAAGTTTGACGCCAGACCGTGCCTTTATTAGAAAATGACCTGACTAATATTATGATTTACTTTTTTTTATTAATAGCTCATGGTGATCGAGAATAAAGAAATTATGGATGATTTTTAGAATATGTAATAATTTTAATATTTTATATAATAAAATTTAAGATCATTGTAATATTTTATTTAAAAAAACAAATAAATTAACAAGAGATTACGTTTCCATGGTTATTTCAGTCAAGCTGTCAATGTCGTAACTCGTAAATGGTTGACGTACAAAATGGAAGAAAAAATAAACAAGTTTTGTTGTTATTCATTACAAATTACAATTATATTTTCTATTTTGCTTCCATCGATTTTTTATGTTACTTAAATTTAAATAAGGATTAACGATAACTTGATTTGTTATTTATAACAAAAAATATATTAAAAAAAGTTTGCTACTAATTTATTTGGATGAGAAAATTCATTAAAATGTATATTTATATTAAAGTGTCTTTTTTTGTTGTAAAAAATTAACAATTTAATCACATAATTATAAATTTATATGTTTAAAGTATCTTAATTTAAAATTTATGTGTATTTTATGTAAAAATATAAGTGATTAAAGTGTCTTAATAACATAATAAAAATTCATTTATTATATTAAAAGCGAACTAGAAATCAAAATAATAATTTTTGATCAAATTTTTAAGGAAAATTATTATCTTAAAAAAAATCTTTATTTTTATCAAAGTAATGTGGTAAAATATGTTCAAAAAAATTAAAAATTATTCATAAAACACTACAATTCATATTCTTACTTTACTTGGAATGAATACGGTTATGAATAATTTCAAAAAAATTAAAAATATTAAAATGTCATTTTTGGTAAAAGTATTTTTTTTCAATTTAACAATTTTATTCCTAAAAATTTGATAAAAATATCATTTGGATTTCTGATATTTTTTGAAACAATAAACAAACTTTTAACTACCATAGTAAATAAATAACAGTCCTTTTACATTTTCTTTATAGTAGCATATCAATACTACCCTTTATCCTTTAAATAAAATAATATTTTTGTTTAAAATTCTCTCGTAACATTAAACGATAAAAAATTATCGATTAGTTATATACCAAATTAACTATTGTAATGTGTTAAAATATCCAACATCGATTGGACATGAAGTATCAAACACATATATAAACAAGAGTAATCCTCCATCTCATAATCTAAGTTTTGAGATGGAGTTAGGTCCAAATTTAACATGGTATCAGAGCAGTCAAGCTCACCCCGTGGCACGCAGTTGTAAGCCCACCACCGTCCATCGATGAATTATCGATATGAGGGAGAGTGTTAAAATGTCACACATCGATTGGGCATGAAGTATCAAATACATATATAAACAAGGGTAATCATCTATCTCATAACCTAGGTTTTGAGATAGAGTTAAGCACAAATTTAACATAATAGTTCAAGGTTAATAAAAATAAGAAAACGAGAATGATAAAAGGTATAAATTATGAATTTATATATATTTCTCTTATTTTTATATCTCATCATTTTATATTTTACGTGTGAGTTCGTGATGCATTTTATGGTTTGATGCATTTTTAACATAGAGTAAGATTATTAACATAAATTTTGTATGTGAATTAAATTTAAATAAAATAATAGACTTTTTTAATTGACTCCCAAATTAACCAATAAAAATTATTAATTAATTATGAATTAAATTAAATTTGTGGTCAAAAGATTTAGGTAACTCTTTTTTCATAAACTTACAATTTTTAGGTAACTCTTTATCTCTTTAATCTTTATTTTCTTTTGTTCTATTTTGTCCTTATGTGTGGTAAACATGCATAAAATAATATTGATTGATAAAGTAAGACAAAGAAGAAAGTATAAGTTTGAACTCAACAATAGATGAAAGTACATTATCTAGGGATGAGGAGATACCTGAGACCCTTACCGCATCAACAAATCAACCTTGAGCCAACCCTACCATCAGACTTAGTGTTTCTCAAATCCTAATATTTGTTTCAAAAAGATGGAGGAAGAAAGCTCAAAAAAGAGGGATCGAGGAGATAATAGGACACACTAAGGGTTGGAGTACCAAAGAGCCTCGTAGTGGCTTAACTCCAAAGAACGAGTAGTGAATTTGAAAAATGTATAGTATATCTTTCTCGATTAATATAATGATTCTCAATTCATACACTTTAGAAAGCATGACTCCGCTTAAGGATTAAACAATCTTTCATGAGAATGTTTTGTGGCTCGGGCTAAGGCTTCCTTTGTATCTTTTTGTAAGGAATTTTTTTGATGAGAATGCAACTCCGATCAAGTCAACTAATACCTTATAGGTGAAGGTACCTCATCTAACTTACCTTTATATGTAGAGAATTTGGTGTGAATTGTAATTGTCCAAGTTTAATGATATATATATGTTAATATTAAAGCAAAACCCTATTGATCTTAGAAGTGTTTATATATCAATCAAATAAGATCGGGTATCAACGTTATTCTTTTTAAAAATGAAAAGAATTGAAAATAATATTTTTCATATATTTATAATTAATAAAAGACAATTGATAACAATGAGAGAATGATTTAGAGCTCTTAAGCTAACAAGAAACTCTGATAAAAAATATGATTTTCTATATAATAATCTTGAGTACCAAAATGAAGAAAATAATTGACAATATTTAGAATCATCTACCAAAACTTATATCTTGGAAGTATTTTTTAAACACTATAAATATTACTAAGAATATATATACAAACATAACACCTCAAAATATAAGACTAACAATAAATAGAATGATTCATTTAATAAATGGAAAGAATACTAAATGTGTTTATAATGTTAATATTTTATAAATATAATTATTATAAATACAATTTTATAAGTACGATAGGTATGTTTGTAACAAGCCAATCGATTAGTTTGATATGTATTACGGAACTCTCTTGTATCTTTCCCCTTCAAATTCCATTATTATTATTGTTATTTTATTTTCTTCAAATTAAATGAAATTTGTTTTTTTACGGGTGTAATTCCAAAATATTCAGAAGGGTAAGATGGTTATTTCAAGTTTCATATATCGTTTAAAAAAGCTCATTTAATGACGAGCCATGTCTCTCCAATTGATCAATTCCATTGTTCCACCGTTCAGCGCAGTCAGAGGTGGAGATGAGAGCTTCGACCAAACCAAACCAAAACAACTAATTTTAATTTTAAAGAGATAAATAAACCTTTGAGTTTTGATAGAGAAAGCAAGAGAGAAAAAGAAGGTTCGTTTATGGCGAGTGGGTGGGTTAAGTCTTTGCAATGCAAGTCAAGAGCTTTCGAAGACGTTTATCATCCAAATCCGAAAACCTTAATGCAAAGTGCAAGTTGTAGAAAGAGTGTTCAAAACATCAAAGACGTTATCGATACCACCAAGCACCACCATAAACCCAGAAAATCAAAAACTTTACCACAATCGTCTAAGAACCCAACTTCCAAATATCCTCGACCCGTCAAACCCGATACCGTTTTGAGTCCGACGATCAGGTCACATTTAACATCTTCAACCCGTACTTACGACCCCTTTTTACCTGCACTAACTGAGCTGCCTGAGGGTCATCCTTCACGTAATGTCGTCGAGATTATCTTTCACACAAGTTGGACCTCCAAAGCCTTCACGGGTCAGATCGAGATGATTTTCAAGGTTCAAAATGGGTCTAAAACAGTTAACCGGTTCGAAGAGTATCGTGAACTTGTTAAGTCTAGATCCGGGTCGAGTACTCCAAATGGAGGGTCCGCATGCGAGGAGGAAAATGCACGGTGCCTCGCTGACGGTAACGAGGTGATGAGGTTCCAGTGTTTGGGACCCACTTCTGGTGGTGGTGTGTATGACGCTTGCGGAAACGCGTGGGGATTATCAGGAGGAAAGGGATCGGCTATTTGCACATTTTCCGGCAGTGGAATGGCCCACGAGAATGCTGGTAGTGGGAGGGGAAGGAGGGCCATGTTGGTGTGTCGGGTTATTGCCGGTCGGATTGCAGACCAACTTGGGATTGATATGTTGTTGGATGTACGGGTTGGGTATGACTCGGTGAGTGGGGTTAACGGCGAGTTACTATTGTTTGATTCTCGTGCCGTATTGCCTTGCTTTCTTATTATCTACAAATTGTAAAAAAAAACTTCTTTTTTTTTGTTTATTTTTTTGATTTCTTATATTTTGTGCAAGTTTGAGAGTCTCCGGTGAAAAAAGAAAAAAAAAAGTTTAGAATCTCTTTTATGCATTTATCAACACAATTTTTTGATTTTTGGGACAATCATATATAATTTGTTTCATTATATAATGAAAAAATTGTGTTGATAAATGCTAATTCACCAGTTTACTGCTTTTATTAATCTGAAATTACAATGTATCTTTTGGGAATATGGATATGGACTATTCATTGCTCCGATTACTGCATGAGTTGAAAATTTGAGTTGAGATGCAGTATCTTCATCATTCATCAATGTTGATTAAGTGTGTACATTCCATGAATTCATCTCTTTGTATGGTATCTTAACACTGATTAGTGATTACTTGTCTACTGTTAGACTTAATTTAACCTGGAAATTAAGATAAATTCGTATGTATTTTACGTGGGGATTTATAGGTAAGTTTAAGCTCAAAAGTCAAAATTAGCTTATTAATGTCATTCCAAAAAAAAAAAAAAAGAGTAGCTTATTAATTAAGTTCCGGGTTGGGATTTTATTTCATAGTAATCATATATTTTAATTTAAGATCCATTTTAAATTCTTAACTTATTATTATCATTTTTTTAAACAGCTCAATATGTTATATACATATTTAATAATATTATATAGATACATAGTGGTTAAAAAATATATATATAAACAGATTAAGGACTAATAACTTGGTAAAGTCCTTAAATTAAAAAAAATATTTTTAAATTCTTAAAATAAAATTAAACAACCTTTCTAGTTAAACCTTCTATAGGTCGATCTTTTAATATAAGTATAATAGTTATATGATAAGTTGATGTGAGAGTTTCGCTCTTCCATCTTATGGTTTCATGTTCTATTTCACTCTTTAATAGGGTTTTTTCATCTTTTTTTAAATGTATTATTTCACTATCGATTAGTCTTGTAAGATGGTCCTTGTTGATTCACACAGAATTTTACATGTTTCATACTACTCGAGTCAGAACGTAAGCAAATGAGACTTGAGACTTTTGGTTTGTCACTCCATCGTTTCGCCCCCCTTGTCACCTAGTCATGCATATTAGGAGTAATGTTAAGTTTGGTAATTTATAGGTAAATTAATTAATATATTGTTATCTTAAAATTTTATTTTAATATTTTAATATTTTAATTTCATTATTGATATTTTTTATATTCTTTTTAAATAGTAATATTTTTTTGTTCAAAATATTCTTGACTTTATGTGAAAGATTTTTATTTTTTTTCTTTTTAAAAATGAACTAAAATTAAAAAAATAATTTATTTTATTAAAGGTTAGTTCAACACTTGCTAAAAATTACAAAAAAAAAAAAATCATTAACTTCTTGCTTTTAAAATAATAAATAATATAAATAAGTATTAAAAAATTATAACATTTAAACAATTTTATTGGGATATGATGTAAATATTTTTCATAATTAACTAATTGAAAATATTTGTATTAATAATGTTGTACTAAAAAGAGAGTTTTTTTATTTTTTTCAACTTTAGTTAATTTTTAAAAAGAAAAAAGAAAAAACTTTTACTAAAAGTTCAAAAGATATTTTAGACAAAAAAAATTTAGTTATTATTTAAAAAAGATAAAAAAAAAACATACATAGATACTTAAATTGGATATTATCTAGATATTATGTGTTAAGGTATCTTATGAGCACATGAGATCCATGAGTTGCACAAGGTACATGAAGTATATAAAATGCATGAGTTACAAATACATGAAAATAGTAGTATATATATATATATATATAACCGATTTTATTCACTCTTATAATTTTCTAGAATACTGTATTCTTTTTTATAACTCTCTCTAACATCAAGTAATATATTAAATGAGATATTTATAAGATACTAAATCTAATAATATTAATAACGCTTAAATTTATACTTATTTTTATACTAAATATACTTATATTATAATGTGTTAAAATTATTTAAAAATTATAATCATTTTTTTTCATTTTTTAAACAATTCTATCATATATCACTGTGTAAATAATTTAAGTGTAAAAATGTAGATAAATTTATATAATTTTAGTATTATATATATTGAAGACAAGTGTAAAGAACCCCTAAGCCCTTTATTAGAAAATGAGTAATATTGACCGGAAACATAAAGGTTTGCAACAAATAGAATTCGGGTCTTTTATTCGGAAGGACTAATAAAACGGACTTAATTACTTTTGAGGCCTCAATTTTAACGAGCGGTTATGAGTATTTGACCTCCTTTAGATTTTTAAACTTTTAAGGTTTAGTTTACTATTCCGAAATTAATTGAAAATTGTACCGGAGAAAAAGGAGGTAAAATTTATCTATATCTATATATTTGTCTATTAAATAAGTATAAAGAATCAGAATAAAAGGTGGTATTAATTTATTTAAATATTTTTTAAAAGACAATAATGAAAAATAAAAATAAAAAATATTAAAATAATTAATAGTTTTATATTTCCATTCTGTGAATTTGTGAAATAGAATAAATAGAGGGGAGAATAAGAAAACAATGAATGTGAATTAGACAAAAATAAAATTTAAGATGTTTATTTTATTTCTGCCAAGTATTTAGAAAATAAACAAGAAAATGTTAATGATTCTTTTTACCTTATTAATAGGGGTGATAAGTATGACAGGATATAAGCATGGATAGGATTTTTAGTAAGATTTGATTAATAAGTTTTTAAATATTTTATTATTTTTTATTATTATAAATAGATAAAACAAGAATTTTTTTTTATGTATTAATTAATATGAAAACTCCACATTATTAATGGTAAAATATGACTAACGTAACACCATTGTCACCCTTGTTTGTTAATGTTTAACACTCTAAAACTCTAGGTTCTAAAGTCTAGCAATTGTATTTGGGGAATAGGGATCCCAGTGGGGATTTATTTTTTATTGGTAGTCGTAAAACATTGATGCAATAATTTTTTGGAAAAACCCAAATACTAATTACTTTTCTAAATCAACAACCAATTAAATTATTAGGAAACACCACATCACTTATTTTAGGACTAAGGTATAATTTCTCTAAACTCCATTAACAAATAAGTTATTTTAGATGTAAGAAAAAATAATGTGAATATAGAGAGTTATAAAATATTTAAAATTTCACACTTTAAACTTCTAAATTGTATGATACAAAAAAAAAAAAAAAGACTTTTAAATTGTATAACATAATTCTTAAATATTTAAAAATTTATAAATAAATTTTAATTTGACAATTAATTTATAATTTTAGAACTTATTTATAAAATTAAGAAAATTCAAAGACAAAATAAACATTGGAATAAAATTTTATAACTATATGATTTAAAAATGTAAATAACTAATTTTATAAGTTTGATAACGTTCCGTACTTTGTTGGTGTACAAAAGAAACAATATTTACTCCTTTTTTTTGGGTCTAGTTAAAGAGCAAAGAGATTTGCAAGAATAAAATAGATATACAAATTAAAAAGATAAAGATAAAGGTAGTTAGGAGTTAGGTACAAGGGTTCGGCTGTGCCACTCAATTGCTGGGCTAATTGAAGCAAGCAAGGTATAGCGCAAGTCACGCTAAACCCCATAAGCCTTTGCTTAGCAGAAAATGAAAAGGTGGACACTGTTTTCTCAATCCCACTGCACACATTATCTAACTCAGTCCTTTTTCTTTTAGTATGTCCACATTAATTTCCACAGTTTTATTCAAAAGAAGAAGAAAAAGAATATGATGATGAAAGAAAGTTAAGATCAATACAAATTATTCAAAAGAAGCGCAAATCTTGATGCATTTTTCGAAAATCAAGCTGTTTTTGCACAATGTAGTGCTCTGTGCTCCACTACTTGGTAGAATAGAATGTGCTAACCATCAAGACTTAAAAATATTCAGTAAATTATGGAAACCCAGTAACGGGAAGAGAGTAAAAGTTTAATGAAATGAAATTCCAGAGATAAGAAATAGCTGATATAATGTTGCCTCTAAATATACATATTTCTAGACGCTGCAGCATGGGTTGGATTTCATCATTGATATTGCACTAGTACATACAATGGCTTGCCTTTCAATCGTTCACAACCCTGCAACATCACAAAGCATAAGCTTACTTGCCCAGGTGATATACATTTATATAATACACACGTTTAAATCCTAGGAAACAGACCTGTAATTCTGGCAATTCAATAACGCAGGCACATTCTACTACTTCTGCCCCAACACGTTCTGGGGTAATTTGAAAAAACAAGTTTAGAACAAGTCATGAAGGCAACATAGTATCAACCAAATGAATCATAAGAATCGAAATATGGAAGGTCAATACCCAATAAATTCATTGCTGCACAAAGAGTGCCTCCAGTAGCAATCAAATCATCTACTACCAGACAACGGTCACCTTGCTCAACTGCTCCAACATGCATCTCTAGACAGTCCCTTCCATATTCCAAAGTATATTCTTCATAAATAACTTTCCCTGGTCCCAGCCCAACAAATATATGAGAAACAACGTATCTCTTAGCGTCTCAACAAAAAGCATATTCTAAGAAGGCGGGCACACACAAGTTTTCTAATGAATCCGTATGCATACAATTGAACATCAGATATGTTGTCAACAGTCATTTGCAACATTAAGCATATACACGATCATAACAAAGAGATCCAACGTCACAATATGAATAATCTCGGCACTTTTCCATAATAGAAAACTAGAAATAAGCAGCACAAGCACTATAAAGCAGCTCACCTTGGAACTACATGTCATATCAAAAACGTTTTATGGCTTCAAATCATGTCAGCATAAGCACTATATATAAAACATAATATGCAAATAAACAACATAAGGAGGAGAAGAGTTACCGGGTAACTTCTTCGGTTTCCTCAATGGAACAAACTTTGCTCCTATTGCCAAAGCAATTGGAGGGCCAAATATAAAACCCCGAGCCTCTATTCCTGCGAATAGTAGATGGAAACTTCATATTTAGAAATCCATTAGGAACTTCTTCTTCGTTAATATAATATAAAAGAAAGTGCAGTTCTAAGCTTCCTCTAAAGAAAAAAGGATCGATACCTGAGGGGAAAAACACAAAACTTCAAGTCTCAACAAAACAGGACAAGAGTTATTCAAGACAAGGAACCACATGTCCATTCCTATTTCTTATTTGAAAAATTTATATAAGAAACAAGCTCCAAGCTCCTAGGCGCAACAAGATGGATTGTTTCATCTACTTGTTAAGATAAACTAAAAAAGAATTCTATTTAGTACGAGTTGTGGTATTACCAAAACTGATACGACGTTATGTTATTGGTAAATACAATCAAATCCACGTAATTATATCCAATGAAAAACTGCTACGTTAATTGTGATTGTAACAAACTTGTGATGCATAAAAGTGTTCTAAACTAGATGAAACTAGACAACTGTCAATCCATATTTGTATATGATCACCAAAATGCACAAGAATCTAAAACAAAATATTTCAGAAAAATAAAGGATAATCAATAACCAAGGCACAATCAAAAATAGAAATACAAATTGGCCTTTCTTTTGACAAGAATGTCCTTGCCTATCAACATTGATCAATACCAACATTGCCTTTCTTAACTAAATGAAACTAAATTACAAGGTATCAGATGAGTCTACGGATAAAAGACCAAGATTATTCAGAGGATTGTTATTGGGCTTTGAAGAATACAAAACAAAAGGTAATTTATCTAGGAAAATTCAGCCACAAAGAAAACAAATAAGTGTGAGAAGTGACAAGTAAGAACATAAACAACTCATATAATAAAGGCATAGAATATTATCATCCAACTATAAAGCATGAAAACAAAAACGCATTCTAATGAAGCCAAAAGAATTCGACCCAATTGAAACTCAGCATCATATGGGTCCACTTAATACAGGGGTGGCATCCATCACCAACAACCAAATATGCAAATTGGATACGAGATACAGAAAAAAGAAAGAGCAATTTTGAGCCGCTAAAATTAAAAAAAACTTGGAGAGCCAAAAGTGGCACTACCCACTAAGAAAACCTCATAGACATAGTCAAACAAACAATCACTCCCAAAACCTACAGTCACTTCCATTTCATCATGTCTCTTAAAAGCATTCAAAATAAAAACAACCAGAAACTTATGCAATATAGGCCATTTCTCATTTCTACATCATTCGGACCTACTTTTTTAGTACTCATGGACCCTACCACCTTCAAGCTAATCACACCGATTAAAAGTTCGGCTAAAGTTTTAGATCATATATTTATCTCCATTTTCTTCTCTTTCACATTTCTAAAATAGAAATAACTAAATGGAGGTAAAATATATGAGTTAGAAAATGAAAGTTATTTTTATAATTATAAATTTTAATGATAATATTTTTGTTATTTTCACAAAATATATTAAGATAAAAATTTAAATATTTGAGTTTAAAATATAAAAAGTAATTTTGAGTCTCATTTTCATAATTATTTTAAGATAAAAATATAAAAATATATATTTAAAAGTACTTTTCTAAATATAAATATTAATTAATTTTCTTAAAATTATAAATAATATTTCTCATTAACAAACACAGTGTTTTGATTCATTTAAAATCATTCTCACCAGCAGTAGCAACAACAACAGCAGCAAACAAAAAAAGAAAAACAGAAGAAAGAAAGAAAGAAAGAAAAGAAGTGGATGCAAATGGACCCATATTCTACCTGCAACAACCGAAATGTTTTTTCCTTTGTATCTCTCGACGAACAAATCGATTGTATCTTTGAAGGTTTTCGGGTCCAATAGTATAGTGGTGATGTCTTGAAACATAATACCTGCACATTGTGACAGTTAGGAAAAGAAACGAAAAGAGAATATTCAAAAGGTGAACATTTAAAACTTTCAAAGTAAACACAGAAAACAAAAAATCCTTTGATTAGGGCCTTTTCCTACTAGAAAAATGGTAAATTCTATCCATCAACACGTTGAATTTCAGAAATGGAAGCAAAAATCCACCTAATTCAAGTGAAATAATTACAGGTTTCGAAGGATTAAAGGTTAAAATGTATTATTTTTCATAATAGTCAGCTTTTATATCTCTCTTAAAAAAAAAAATTGGGCAATCAAAACAGAGCAAACCGTAAATCACATACACGTACTAAAGAAAAAAATGCTACAAGGATAGGGGAAAATAAATAGATAAAGGAGATTTAGTGTGAATCGAAGAGAGCAAACCAGGTTTAGGGAAATCAGGAACAACTCGAATCTTGGTTTTGATTCCATGGAGGCGAGGATCTTCGTCTTTGAAAGCAGACATTACGTAGAATAACAAAGGTACCCGAAAAAACACCTTTTTTTTTCCTTAACGTTTCTCACTGCTTCATCAAAACGATTTTTTTTTCAGGTCTTTATATGCGCGCAATCCAACTGAACGACAAAACAGACACGACTGATAAAGTAATGGATGAGAGAGAAGCCGTAGCGACAAGAGAAGCGTATTTATGTAGAGAGAGAAACGGGAAGACTCTTGCTTTAGTGGCGAGTGAGAGTGAACAGAGTGACCAACCGTCTTTCATTTTACATGGGTAATACTTGAGTCGTATAACAAAACGTAATAAAAATAAAATAAATTTTAATATAAATAATAATAATATTATTAATATATTTATTTATACAATATAATTAAAATAATTTTAATATTAGAATATACTTTATAAAAGTATAAATAAAACATAAAAATTAAATTTTTTTTTATTTTTAAATTAGATAAAATAATAAATAATTACATAAATATTCAAAGATAATAGATTATTTAAACTTATTTCATAAAATATAATAAGGATTATTTATAAAGGGTTGTTGTTATTGTTATAAATATTTTATAATTTATTATGGATTAATAATTAAATTAAATATAATAATATTATAAATCATTATTATTATCGATCTTATTAGTGTTAAATAAACGGCTATTTAATTTTACAAAATAAAAATTGAATAAGAATGTAATATTGAAATTAAAAATATATATTTTTAAATTTATAATAATAAAAATAATATCTTAATAATATTAAATAAGATTTAGTTAAAATGTATACACATAGTTTAATTTTAACGATATTTAATATAAAATAATGTATTAAAAAATTTTAATACTAAAAATATATAACTTTATCATAAAAATGTAATTTTTATAATTATATATTTTAAAAGTGATGCTTTTGTTATTTTATTAAATTTTGAATCAATGTAAAAATGTTTTTATCAATTTTTTTTCATAAAGTATATTATTATATTTTTCTCACAAATCACGTAAATTAAAAATTAATTTAAAAATATATATATGTTTAAGATAAAGAAGTATTGTGAAAGAATTATAACTCAATCACAAGAGGTTGATTTTGAAGTTCGACCATTAGAGTTTTAATTGCGTGTGATTTTTACTTATATAAAAATAATTGTTAGTAATTATTTTTTTGTTATAAATAATGAAAATAACTATACAAATATATCAAGAAAAGATAGTATTCCACAATAACTATCAAACAAAAAGATATGAATTACAGTTCTTATTTCTAATTTTCTATTTCCATTATTTAACATTTTTAATCAATTGATAATTGTCAAAAATACTCTTCTTCTTTTTATAACAAACCAAAATTACTCTTAGTATATTATATAATATCATTTTACATTAAAAAAAAGTATTATTAGAAATTTTTAATTTACATATTTTGCATGTTATTTGCATCGCTCACTACTCATGTTTGGTTTAGTAGTCATCAAAATAAAGAATTTATTTTTTTAGAATATTTTCAATAGGTTAAAACCTTGAAATCGATGTAAGAAAACCTAAAAATTTACATGTATGTAGGTAAAATGACCCAAATTTTAAAATAAATTTAATATAAAGACAAACGTTAATGTACAATAAATTAATATATAAAAAATAAAATTATATAATTGATCTTATAAGTGTATCTTATGAAATTATTTAAATTAAGTTAAAAGTTAAAGCAAGCTTTCGTCATGATAAAATTAGCATTTTTTAATACAAATTTTTAGTTTGTATTTGCAATCATATTAGCTCTTGCAACTCTCCAACAATATTATATTTCATATATAAAAGTCGTTTATACTAAGAGGCCTTTTGTTCTTGGTGTATTTTGCTTGAAATTGTTAAATAATTAAAAAGTAAGGATTTGTACTTTTGCATTACACATATTTTTATTTATATATTATCTGTTATCAATATTTATTTTTAATGAAACACATAAAATTAATATATGATAACTCATAATATTAACTTGAAAAATGTTGTTATTTGTAGTCGAAGAAAACATAAATTTCTTGGGGGTGGGTGGGACAGAGAAGAAAAAGAAGATAGAAATTAGATTTATGACAAATTTCAAAATCTAGCTAGAAAGCATGCATGTCATTCTCAATTAACCAATGTAAGATCTTTTGAATTTAAGTTCGGGGATTCTTTCAGTGGTCCAACTTCATAAGTATTTCATGACCCTCATCCAATGCTATTTCAACGTCTACTTCCATCTGTATTTTGACAGAAGCCTATCAGTGCCATAATAAGACAATTCTTTTCGTCTCTGCTAAGGCTAGGATTTAAAGTTTCATTATAATTTTATACGAAAATTATTGAACATAAACAAAAGAGGATGCAAAAAATTAACATAATATTAAAATTATATTAAATGACGTAGGGAGATTTAAAAACGAAGCAAGAAATGAATATAAAAAATAAAGAATAGGATGAATAGAGATGTGGAGGATAATTAATTAGATAATTAGATAATTAATTAGATATTTAATAATTATATTGTGTGAGATAAGTTGTTGTAGTTCTCTAACATTCATAATGATTTCTAATTTTTAATAAAATAATTTTATTCTTAACTTGTTTGTCTATGTATTATTTTCTATAATATTAAGATAATTTTTTTGTTCAGACAAACAAATTAAGAATCTTAATTTATTTTTTTATGTATTATTTTGTATAATTTTTCCTTTTCTAATATTCCGACAAATCGATACTTTTTAGAAATGCTATTCATCATTCATTAGAACTGAAATTTTAATTTCTTTTACTTTGTTCTTTGGTACTACAATTCTTGTAATATCGATTAATATTATATAAATAATCACCTTTGCATCCTAATTCTACTTATTATCAGTATCATTATTACTATTATTATTATTTTGAAATTTCTTTTATGTTTCTTTTCTTTTAGTTGCTATTAGTATGTCCTATTTTTAGTACCATTCTTTTTATTGTTTGGTTTTTATTATCTTACTTGATGTAATAAATATTTTAAAGTTAGTATATTTTTACTATTACTTATTATGATAAGTAATTTTTCATTTCTTTATAGAATAATTTCATAAATATTTTATACATAACTTTTGTGGTTATAAAACTTTATTTTTAATTGTGTATTTTTCATAAAAAGAAGAGTCCTATTTTTAGTACTATTTTTTTTATTGTTTGGTTTTTATTATCTTACTTGATATAATAAATATTTTAAAGTTGTATATTTTTACTACTACTTATTATGATAAGTAATTTTTTATTTCTTTATAGAATAACTTCATAAATATTTTATACATAACTTTTGTGGTTATAAAACTTTATTTTTAATTGCGTATTTTTCATAAAAAGAAGAAAAATAAAGATTATGGTATCTGAAATGACCACTCTATTGTCCCAAATTGATAATACAATTTTGAATGTTGATGGTACTATTATGGGTGGTTCTAATATGAACTAAATAATGAGGTCTTCTTAGGCTCATATGATAACTTCAATGTTACGGGTTTCTGTTCCTATGAACCAAATGTGGTAAAGAAATCAGAGAAATTAATGGCTTGAACTTCAAGAGATGGAAGAGTAAAATGATGTTCTATCTCACAACTTTGAATTTGACAAGGTTTTTGAATGAAGAAGCTTCTAATCAACCTGAGGGGGAACAAGATTTTCAGTCTGCTAGTTCTATTGAAGCATAAAAGCATTCTAATTATCTATGTCAGAACTATGTTCAAAATAAACTAACTGATTCCTTATACAATAAGTACAATAAGGAAAATATGACTAAAGACTTGTGGGAATCATTAGAGTAAAAGTATGAAACTGAAAAGGTTGAGGCCAAGAAATTTTTGGTTGGTTGTTTTCTTGATTATAAGATGATGGACTCTAAACGAGTATTTAGTCAAATATGTGAAATCTAAGATATCTTAACAGATATGTATGATAAAGGGAAAATACTTAGAGAAACATTTTAAGTTGGATATATTATTTAAAATTTATCCTCTTCATGGATAAGGTTGAAGGCTTATCTTAAGCACAACCGAAGGGAAGTGTCTTTGAAAGACTTGTTGATAAGATTCAAAGTGAAAAGGGACAACAAGACATCTTTTAAAAGATCTAGGGTATATTCCATTAGCACCCAAGGCTAATGTGATAAAATATGGTCAAATTTCCAAGCACAATAATAATAAAGGGCAAAGGAAAGTTAGGTAAACAGTCTAAATTGGGACCTAAAAAAAAACTTTTAAAAGTCAAGTTTCAGAGAGATTTGCTTTTATTATAAGAGGATAGGACATAAAGCTCTAGACTACAAGTTTCAAAAAAAAAAAAAACAGGAACCGTGAGGCAAACATGGTTAACACTACTACAAAACGGGCCATTAAAATTGATATGTAAAGTCAGTTTTTGGATAAAATCGACTTATAATTAATTTAAAGTCAGTTCAGTGAAAAACCGTACGTAAAACCGACGCTACACGTAGGACGTAGCGTCAGTTCTACGTGTCAATCAACGCTATCTACGTAATTAATTTTTTTCGTCAATTATTATTTTATTTGAACTGTTTCAAATTGAATTTGGATATATATATATAGTATAATTTTTCTTCTTTTATTTAGTCAATTGGCTTTAAAAATTATATAATTTATATAATTTTTTGTATATTTTTAGATACGTACTTAGTTTTATGTACATGTTTTTCATACGTAGTTATCGAATTTGGATAGCATGAAAAACACAATACAGAAAAGTTTATATATGAGCAAAAATATAAAAGGTCTATATATAGTTAATTAAATTTTTAAAAAAATTGACCCAAAAAATAAAAAATTGTTTTGTTTAATTTCAATTTTAAAAACCGTTAAAATAAAAAAATATACGTGGATATGTAATTAATTTTATGTACATGAATTCCTTACGTAGTTATCAAATTTGGATAGCATGAAAAACAAAATACATAAAAGTTTTCAAAAAACTATAAAAGGTATAGTTAATTAAAATCTTAAAAAATAATTGACCAAAAAAATGAAAAAAAAATTGTATTGTTTAATTTTAGTTTTAAAAACTATTAAAATAAAAAAAATGCACGTGGATACGTAATTAATTTTATGTACATGCATTACTTACGTAGTTATCGAATTTGGATAGCATGAAAGACACAATATAGAAAAGTTTTCAAAAAACTATAAAAGATATATAGTTAATTAAAATCTTAAAAAATAATTGACCAAAAAAATAAAAAAATAGTATTATTTAATTAATTTCAATTTTAAAAACAATTAATTAAAATTAAAAAAATACACGTGGGTATATTGACTGGATACATAATTAATATGCTTAATTAATGTCATTAATAGAAAATGGACAAATCTTAGATGTCAAAATGTAGAATTGAGAAGTACTATATTTCTGGAGTGGAAAGTTTCATTGAATTTACTTATAAAAATAGTAATAATGAAATTAGTATGATTCGATGTCCATGTGTTAAATGTAAAAATAAGCGATTTCATGAAGTTAACGAGGTTAAGTATCACTTTATCCGTAGTAGTATTTTTTTGAGCTATAAATGTTAGTATTATCCTGGAAACAATATTGATAATACTCATGGGGAAGAGATAAATAAGAATATGAGTGGATTACATACATCTTATCATAATGTACATACAGAAAATATGTTTCATGGTGTTAAAGATGAACTACGTGAGGATGATCTTGAAACCTTTAAAAAACTTCTAGAAGATGCTGAAAAAACTTTGTATCCAAAATGAAAGAAATACACCAAAATATCGAGATTGGTTCATTTGTACAATGTGAAGGAAAAACATGGTTTTGTAACAAGGGATTCACAGAATTACTAAATCTACTAATAGATAACTTTCACGAGGGTATTGAATTTTCATCTTCAATGTATGAAGTGAAGAAATATCTTAGTCGATTTGGCATGGAATATATAAGATTCATGTTTGTCCAAATGATTGCATTCTTTATAAAAAAGAATATGAGACATTAGATGATTGTCAGATGTAAAAAGAATCAAGATGGAAGCATGCTACAAATGAGACAACACTCAGGAAAGGCGTGCCTACAAAGGTTCTTTGGTACTTTCCTCCGATTTCTCACCTTCAAAGGTTATTCAAAAGTAAAGAGACATCAAATATGTTGACTTGGTATTCAGATAATTGATCTAATGATGAGATGCTATGTCATCCTTGTGATTCTCCAAATTGGAAAGTAGTAGATAATTTATCCCCTCAATTTTCATCTAATCCGTGCAATCTTCGTTTTGCCATTATTGTTGTTGGAATTAATCCACATAGTTCCCTTAGTAGTAGATGGAATTAATCCACGACAAACTAATGGAGCCATGTGTGTAATGGAGCCATGTGTGGTTATTATGTCATGAATTTTATGAGCGAAATCATCACAAATATCAAAATTCCAATTGATGATATGGTAATATATTTTACCAATATACAATTTTTTTAACATATATGAGTTATTTTTTGTGAATTCATGAATTTACATTCTTATTTTCATTTTAAATACATGTAGTTCTTTGGTTGGAATAAAATGAGTTATAACCAGAATTTTTTTGATGATTCACGAGATGAATGAACAGAACACATGGTTCAAATTATATCATCACAAGAATAATTAGGAGAAGATTATGATGATTTTGAATAGCATATGACAACATAATGGTAATTTTTATAATGATTTAATTTCTCTATTCTTGTGTTTGAAGTCCCTTGTTTGATGGATGTTTATGTACTCATGTATTTAGGGGAATGCATTATTTTATGGACCTTTTTTTGCCTAAACTTCATCTCATCTCTCTTGCCTACTTTCCTTATGATAACATCATGGTAGCACTTTATTAATCATTTTTTCTATAAATATGAAGCTATTTGGAATCAAGCTAATATTTTTAATGCTATAATGAGCTCTAAATATGAAGTCGAGTGTAACTTCGAATTGTTACTTGGCTTGGTTGAGTTTTGGTGCCCATAAACGTACTACACAATTGTTCCATATGTTTAAGGGCACCAAAACTCAACCAATCCAAGTAACAAATCGGAGTTACACTTGACTTCATATTTAGAGCTCATTATAACATTAAAAATATTAGCTTGATTCCAGTTAGCTTCATATTTGTAGACAAAAGATTAATAAAGTGCTAATAAGAGTTTGAAGGGATAAGGTTATTATTATATTACTCGGATGTCGATGTGGTAATCTCTTTTACTAATTTTTTAATATATATAGGTTTTTTGTGAATTTATGATATTACATTTTTATTTTGAATTTAATTAATTACGTATATTTCTTTGGTTGGAACAAGTGAGACTATGATATGCATATTTTTGATGATTTACAAGAAGAATGGACAAAATACTTTGTTCAAATTATAACATCGGGAGAAGAATATAATCTTGAATAACATAGCACAACAACATGGTAATATTTATAATGCTTTAATTTCTCCATTCATATATTTCTGAAGTTTAGACTACTTGTTTGATAGATGTTTACGTGCTTATGTATGTAGGGGAATGAATTGTTATATAGATAAATATTTTTTACCCAATTTCCTTATCACTATGCTGGTGATTTTAAGTTAACCAAGTTTGCTCGTAAAATCCATTACACTTTGACGAAATCATTTTATTTGTAATTTAAGTTAAATATATATATATATATGTATGTATTGTATATACATTATTTTTTTATAATAAATTTAATTATCAAGTAATTAATTATATTTAAAATTTTAATTATTTGTATTATTATTTACACTTTGTTAAACAAATTTTGGTTTTTTTATGTTATATGTGATTGAATATAGGTTATTAGTAGAGTAGAAAATGAGTACAACGTGTGAACCGACTTTAATGGCCTGTTTTGTAGTAGTGTAATTGCATCACTCATGATATCTCTGATATTGACTTGTGTGCAATCGTTTTTAAGGTGAACTTGGTGGGACCAAACCCAAAGGAGTGGTGGATTTATATTGGTGCAATAAGGCATATATACTCAAATAAAGAGATTTCACTACTTTTAAACCAATGAAAGAAGGATAGAAGCTCTTCATGGAAAATTTTGCCACATTAGTCATTAAAAGGAAAGACTAGGCCAAACTGAAGATGACCTCTGGGAAGGATCTTACAATAAAAAATATACTCTATATGCTAGACATATGTAAGAATCTTTTTTCTAGCTCATTGCTAAATAGTCATGGCTTTCAGATAGTGTTTGAATCTGATAAGGTCATTTTGACAAAAAAATGGGATGTTTGTGAGAAAATGACATGTATCTAATGAGCTATTTAAGCTCAATATAATGACTGTAAAAGCTAAGAATATTAATAAGATTAATTCTTTTTCTTATTTTCTTGAGTCCTCCAACTTGTAGCATGATAGATTAGATCATATTAATTACGATACATTGCGTAGACTAATTAATATAGAACGCATACCCGCATTCCAAATAGATTCAAAGTATAAGTGTAAGACTTGTGTTGAGGCAAAAATGACTAGGTCATTGTTTCATTCGATTGAAAGGAACACTGAACCTCTTGAATTAATACATAATAATTTATGTGATTTGAA